>OZ025242.1:33106665-33499165 GCA_964019155.1 Osedax fenrisi
TATATTAAATAACTTAATTATTAGTGTTCATTACTAAGTATCAACGATCAAATGTAAACATATTATATTTACATCCACATAGATTGGAACTACGAAAATCAAGGTAAATGGGGTCAAGAGTCAATTACATGTACTTCCGGTAGATCTCAATCGCCTATAAACCTCGAAGTACACCGCAGTCATTACGATTCGTCCCTAAACAGATTAACTGTCAATCAAGAAGATATCGATCATTCTACGAAAAATAAAATGACATTAACGAATTATGGACATTCACGTTAATATATCTAGTTTATATATAATAATATTATGAATCATATATATACATATCCTATATATTTGTTCTTCGTTAATTATACTTTATTCCTATATTTTCTGTAAAATGATTATAAAGTCTATTTTGAAAATAATTTAATAAGTAAATATATATTTTATAAATTTATTATTATAATTATTTATAAATATATATTATGTAACAATATTTTCTATATATATAAATATGTGTATAAATGTTATAGTTATATAATACATTTACCATTGTATATAGTACAAGTGGAAATTTTTTCTGACATAATTCTGGGAGGAGCTGGCTTAGGGTTACATTTCAAAGTCGCACAATTACATTTCCACTGGGGAAACCTTAACTCCCAAGGTTCTGAACATAATAGAAACGGCAAAGCATATTCTATGGAGGTTATTTATAGTTATTACGTGTATAGTTATATTAGTGATTATAATATTCTATAGTTTATATATATATATATATATATATATATATATATGTATTTATATAAAATATATCTGTATTTAGTTTTAAATATGGCTATATTTCTAAAGACAATTGACATTATGTCAATTTAAAAATTGTGGATATTTAAAATCAAATTTATATGATAAATATGTCATATTTGTATGTGTATATATTATATAGTTATTACTCGCTTAATTAATAGCTTTCTTATTCATATAATGTCATATAATTATAAAAAATGTTGATATACAAAATATAATGAAAAATATAGGATTTTTATAATAATTGTTTAAAATAATTTTATTATCATTACAAATCGATATTTTAGCTAAAGTAGTACATATAATTGCAGAGTTTAAATTTAGTTATTATAAATAAGTGTTTATAAATATTATGAATGTATATAATATTTTATATTTTGTAATTAATGTACCTCTTGTAATCATATTGTGAGATTATTTTATATCTATTTATATAATAATTATTATATATAATATAATGTATCATATATAATCATTGATATAAATATAAGCATACATTTCATTATAATTTAAAATTGATTATTATTATTATTATTATTATTATTCTAAAATAAATTATTAATATAATGAAATACGTATAAATATAAAGATGACATAATAATTACGTAATAACTATATGTGATGTAATAGATGCACATCGTAAGTTACGACTCCTCCAGATTCTCAAGTATTACGGATGCTTTAAATTATCAAGATTCTTTAGCTGTCGTCGCAGTTTTCTTTAAGGTTTTTTATATCGTTTACCTAAATAGTATTTAATATCTATGACAATTAATATGTAAAGGTCACTATGTATATAACTAAATATTATATATTATATATATAATACAAAGATTATTATCCTACTACTGTGATAGTTTATTTCCTTATTATCAGTGTAATATTATATATATATATATATATATATATATATATATATATATATATATTACAAATAGTATACCATATATGCATATAATCATTATTATATAATATATAAATTATTATTTTCAGGTATCAAACAGACATAATATCCCACTCGACAATATTATCCGCAATATTCCAAGTGTTATACATGAAGGTTAACCCAGTAATAGTTTATATCCTATTATAATGATACAAATTTATATATATATATATTCATTTAGGAACTTTACATAGAAACTTTTATGTACGTATATATAAATATAATTAATATTGTTTACAATTACAGATAGCTCGGTTAGAATTAAAGAATTTAAAATAAATGAGTTATTCGCGACTGACCATGATCGGTACTTCCGGTACAACGGCTCTTTGACCACTCCCGGATGTAACCAGGTGGTTATCTGGACTGTCATGGATAGGATTAATTACCTGTCACAAGCTCAAGTAAGTTCATGTTAACATACGATAGATATATGATACATCAAATGTTTAATTGTCTTTGACCAATATGGTGTTAATATAAGTTGAGAATTATGTGCACGTTCTATATATTAAATTATTATTAAATAATATTAATATTGTGATATTAATATACTAAAATTGACATTTTTTAGATGAACGCGTTTCGTACTCTACGTAAACGTAACGGACAAACTATTTCAGGAAACTTTAGATTTCTTCAAAACCTTAACGAAAGACAAGTGAAAAGATCTTACCCATAAGAGATAATTCGTATTTGATTATGGAAATTAATGTAAAATGTATTAAATACATTAGTATTTATACATAAATATGTATATATATTATTGTAATGCGTTAATTGTTTGATATTTACATTATTATTGATATACCATTGAATTTTTGAATAAAATAATTATATTTAGATTTTAATTTATTTCTTTATTTATTTTAAAAGAAAAACTATTTAAATATTAATAATAACCTTTTATTAAGTACATGTGCACTAATTTTTATTACAAAATATACTTATATGCACAATTATGACAACATCGTAATAACTTTAATGATATCCTTACATTTAATAATTTGAGGTGATTTTAATCTTCATACCCATAATACTAATATCTATTGTTCTTATTTTATCAATACTATATAATCAATGGGTTAAGTACTAGTGATCTAAAACGAGCCGAGTTTTCGAGCCGACCCTGGTTAGTGAACGGCTCGAACGAGTCGAGCCGGTCACATGGCTCGATCGAGTTTATTATCTTTGAAATTTGAAATTAAACAAAAAAAATATTAATTCTATTTAAATTTAATTTTTAAAAAATGCTATCAAATGGATGCACAAATTACTATTATAAAAGAGGGTAATTAAACAATCTATTATATGTATAACCTGTTTATATACTAAGCAATGCAATTTCGTTTATAATAATATATTAGTTTTAAAAATTACTTTTGAAATAAATATTTAAAATTAAAATTTAATGGATATTATATTATTGTAATTAAAAAAATATCTTATTAAATTTTAAAATTTAATTATAAATAAAAATCTAGAGTCACACATATGTTCAAAAATGTAATCAGATAAACTAGTTTGTAAATAATGTATGATACGACAGTCTAATTTTACAATAAATTTAACAATCGAGTACGACAAATATAATCGAGTATGAAAATCTAGTTTGCAATCAAGTAAGAAAATCTAATCAGATAAAAAAATTCGAAAATCAAGTACGCTCATTTAATTCGATAGGAAAGAAATAAAATCTATTATATTATGACAATCAGGTATAAAAGGACAATATAATTTTGAAATCAATTACGACAAATTGAAGCAAGTATGACAATCTAGTTCGCAGTGAATTTCAAAATTATAATCCCGTAAACAAGTTATACAATCTAATCAGATAAACTAGTTCAAAGATCAAGTATGATAAAACAATATAATTTTACAATCAATTTCGACAATTGAGTACAACAAATCGAATCGTGTATGTAAATCTAGTTCGCAGTCAATTTAAAAAATATAATCCTGTAAACAAGTTTGAAAATCTAATACGATGAATCGAATTTGAATAATTGGCTTATATATGTTATGAAACATATTTCTTGATGTTTTTCGGAGCGACAATTTAGAATGTTTCAGTTGTTTCAGATGTTTCGAAACATACATTTTTGATGTTTCAGTTGTTTCGAAGCAGGAAATAGTGGCTCATTTAGATCACTATTGAGTACCTACTATAGATATTTAGAGAATCTAATTTTATTAAGTCTGGTAATTCACTTATTGCTAATATTTAAACTAATTGTAAGCTTGCATCAAAGTACAATGGTATATTGATAGGTGACATTAGTGATCATCTACCTATATTGGTAGTATTTGATAATTAGAACTTAATTAATCATTCACATAGTACTCTTGTTTATAAGGTTCAGAAATCATTCGAATAAAAATTGTATTAAGTTTACCGAATTACTATTTAAATGTGATTGGTCTTATATTATGTTATCTAAATATGTAAATTAGTCTTATTAATTATTTAATAATAAAATAAATAATGTACACAATATGTGTTATCCTTTAAAATCATGATGGATTAATTATAAATAACTAGACAAATCATGATTAATAAAATCATTGTTATAATTTTTTATAAAGTATATAATAAATTTTATCATGTGTTCTACAACAAAATATAATATATAAATATATTTTCAAAAATAGAACTTCTATGTACATTTTTAGTATCAAGTGTAAACCATATTATTTCCACAAATTACATATTATTTACATTGATTTAAGTAAATGTTGACCTTTATATATAAAACAGACCTTAAAGCCTACTTATATAAAATTGATAATGGTGAATCAGATTTATTCAATTCTAACCGTTTTAATTTATACTTATCTACTAATGGAATATAAATTAATTAATCTATAAACATATGTGTAGTATTTGTTTATAAAAAACATAAATGTTACGCTTAAAATAAAACTGACATTTTTATACTTACTATTATATTCGCTATTGTTATATATATATATATATATATATATATATATATATATATATATGTATGTGATGTGAATTATTCTTATCCCATGTATTAGTAATAAATTATTAGTTATATTACCTATAGTTTAATATCTAAATGATAAATTTTAAATATATTATAACAGAATATGTTAAAAATCAAATAATCCAATGTTAGAATGAAACAAACAAATAATGTAATACTTATCCAAATCTGTAATAATAGTACATTATTAATGTTATATTTAAATTGTATAAACAATTTGAAACATATATATATATATATATATATATATATATATATATAAAATAGAATACGTTAATATTAAAATAAACCAATATACCTCTACACGAACAGAACACGTTAATAATAAAATAAACCAATAATATAATACTTATCACTATAATCTGAAATAATATTAAATTATTAATATTGTTTTCAATAATATAATACATTCGAAACATATATACAAAATATATATAAAAAAACTATAATAAAGAATAAACAAAAAATAAGGTAATACTTCCCACAAAAATCTGTAATAACAATTAATTATTAATTTTATATTATAGTATATTTGAAATATATATTTACAAATCTAAAATTTTCTACAACAAAAATAGTTTTAAAAAAAACCCCGAAGAGATAATGCAATAATTAAGATAAAAAATGAAACATAAATCAATATAAAATTATAAATTTCTGTTAAAAAAAAGTTGTTTGTCAAAACAGATTTTGTTATTTTATTTTTAAAAGATGAAACAGATACAGCTTTTATTATATCATTATTTAATGGATTCAATATATTAACTTATCTATTATTAATTATATTTTTAATTGTATTATCATAATTATATATTGCATTTAATTGTTTACAATTATCTCTAGTTCTACAATTATTCGAAATGTTAAGAATATCATTTATATCTGTAAAATTATTTGAAATTTTAAAAATTGTGGTTAGATGTATTTTTAATCTTATAAGTTCAAATGATTCTAATTTAAAATAATAAAAATTCACTACTATTATTATAATTGTATTTGTGTTGCTAAACAATAAACTATGTATCTATCTATATAATTTGTTGATATATCTTATAGTTACTGATATACGAGAGGAGATCGATATTGTGAGGGGTCGGTAATTGGATACTTTCACCTACTTATTTTAGATGTTGTAACCATATCTTAATATTCTAGTTTTTATTAATTATTTTACGTTAATTTACTTTATATATATATATATTTTTATTTATTATTTACTTATTATTTATTTTTCAGTATTAAATATTTTAAATTTTATATTTACATATATATTTTATATAGTACATTGAGTATTCAATTTAAAGTATTAACATTTAAACGGTAATACATATATATATATATATATATATATATACGTATACATATACTTATGTAATATGTAAATTGTTTTGTTTTTCATATTATTTATTATAAGTGTATATAATATTATTACTAGTATATTATCTTTTGTTATTTAACATTTTGTTAGTTTATTTTTTATATGTATATTGTTATATTTGTATCTCGTTCATCTACTTATAGATTGATATTTCGATAAGTATAATATCTTTCTATTTCAACCTAGTTATTAACAAAACACTGGTATATTTATATTTATTTATTTATTTATTTAATTTGAATCAGACATGCATAACAGAGGTCCATAGAATATACAATAATTAAAACTAACAACAATTAAACGAAAACGAAATCTAAAATATTATCTAAATACAGATTTATACCATAAGGTAAATAGTTGCGAAGGGCACAAGATATTATAATAATAAAGTTGAATAATTAACGAATTACGAGAATTTCGTATACGTTGATAAAGTGAATTATATGATTTACGTAGTTTAATTGTTAAATTATTAACATTATCATATAAAAACATCAATGACGCGCTATTTCGACGCTTATATTTCATCACTATACGATATGCGTTATTATATGCTACCTTAATTTTTTGCATGTTGGCCCTATTCGGTAACCATATACTACTAAGGTAGATATTTGAAACAAACGATTTAAATAGAATAATCTTAGTAGCTTTAGAGCAATGGCTAAAATTATTCGCTATCATATAGCTTTGTTTATATAGCTGTTTGATATTATTATATATATCAATATCATCAGACAAGTCTTCTGATATCCAATGTCCAAGATATTTATACGCTTTAACAACATTCAAAAGTGTATTACCTATGTATAACTTTACTGGATTATGTATAGATGAACCATAATAGATAGGCAAAATGACAGATTTATCTATATTATATGTTATGAAGTTATGGCCAGCGAACTCTTCACAACAATTTATCAATAATTGCAGACCCTTCAGTGATGGTGAGAATAGAGCTGTATCGTCAGCATAGCATAAATTATTAATTATCTTCCCATTTAAACAATATCCTGATTTTATTTGATTTAATTTCACAATCATAGGATTGGTATAAATATTGAATAGTAAAGGTGAAAGAATTCCTCCTTGACGGACACCATTCGAAACTGGGAAGCTATTTGATGTATTATCACCCCACTTAATATAGATTCTCTGATTTCTGTACCAATAATTTAAAAAATTTATTATATAAGATGGAACATTATTATCTTTTAATCTATGAAATAAAATATTGTGATTAATTTTGTCAAAAGCTTTAGATGCATCTAGAAAAGCTACAAATATATTGGTATTGTTATTATAGTAATCTTTTAAGTATTGCTTAAGTGCAAAAACACACATTTCGGTTCCAAGGTTTTTTTTAAATCCAAATTGATTATCAAGAGTAACCAATAAAGAAGATATTCTATTATATATCACCTTTTCAATTAGCTTACAAATAATATTGGATATACATATAGGACGATAGTTAGAAGAGTCATTCGATCTTTTATTTTTGTTTTTAATTATTGGTAGAATATAGGATAATATTAACTTTTTTGGAAAATAGGAGTGATGTAACATGTTATTAATGAGTAATACTATGACTTGGATAATAAGACTATTTGAATTAGAAATATGTTCTATGGAAATTCCATCAGGACCTACAGATTTACCACCTTTAATGGAATCTATAATAGATGAAATCTCAACCGTATTTGTATAAACAATTTCATTAACATTAATTTTATTATATGGGTACGGAATAGAATTAGTACTGTTAAAAATATCATTAAAATTATCAAACCAGAATTTAGTAACATCAGCTATACCATGTGCATTCTCAATGTTATTAGGAATAGAAGATTTTTTTTTCAAATTATTTGAAATTAATTTCCAAAAATTATTTCGATCACTGATTATATTTAAGGCAATATTATCAGCTTCTATTTGTTTACATAACAATTTACTATGGCGTAATTCATATTTAAAATGTTTTCTTGCATTAACCATATTGTCATAACATATTCCAGCTAGAGGTTTTTTATTTTGTATCCAAGTTAAATAATATGATCGGGCAATACAATGTTTTTCCTTAACAATACTATTCCATTCCGAACGAGCGTATTTACTATTATTAGATTCAAAACATATATCTTTAGAACATTTTAATAGTATATTTATTAACGAATTATATAAATATTCAGAGTAATTATGATTAATATCAAAGGAGTATATATGATTTATTAATATACATAATTCTACTTTAGTGTCAATATTGTATTTTAAAATTTGATTCCTATTCAGTCTATTCCATTTAATTATTTTATGAGTTACACATTTGTTAAATAATGATCTAGGGACATTATTCTGTCTAATCACAATAACTAGAGGATGATGATCAGAAATTATAAAATCGTAATCAATTTTAATATCAATTATAGATGTATGCATATTATGCGTAGATAAAATATGGTCTAACCAAGAACAAGATTTCCACGCGGAACTAACGCACGTATAGCTATCAGAGTTTAGAATAATTTTATCAGACATGACAATATTTGTATCTGTGCAATATTTAAGTAAAATATTACTAAATTTTGAATTATGGTTAGAGATATTAGAGTTAAAATCTCCAATTATACAAAAATTTGATGTATTTAATAATTCACAATATAAAAATAGTTTAACAAGACGATCTTCAAATAAATCAATATTATTTGGACTCTCATAAGGTAAATATATATTAATAATATAGAAATCAAATAGTCTAATACATATAAGCCAATCATAAGTAGAGTTCACTATTGTAACATGTTTATCTAGGACTTTCTTCCACATAAAACCAACACCACCAAAGGGTCTGCCAATTCTCAACTTAGTATTATCAAAAGAAGCATTGCCATAACCACAATATTGTGGATTGTTAGTATTAAATATAGAACATTCCTCAGAGGGAAGCCAATGTTCCTGAAAACAAAATAAATCAATAGTAGGATAACTATTTAAAATAAAATTAACCTTGTTTTTAAAACCATTACAGTTTAAGGAAACTAAGTTTAATTTGTCACTACTATTCATTATCAATTAGTTGGATTAACATTAACATTAATATTATTGTCAATATTCGTTTTATTTATTTTATTATAAAATCGTTTTATCAATATACCACTAGGCCACCTATTACAGTTGTACATATCTTGAACATTATCAATCATCAGACTTACCTTAAATGAAGATACAAAGTGACGCGAAGTAATTATTTTCTCGACCGAGCATTCATCTGAAGTAATCTCAAATTCTTTGCATATATATGATTTAATTGACTCTATAGTCACATCAATATTTATACGAGATAAGAATAAGTGATATCGTCTAGCTGGTGGTTTCCCGAATGCTTCAGAAGAACCTTTTCCAATTGTAATTACATTGCGGCGCGTGGTCTTGACTTTATTGACGTTCTTGACGTTCTTTACGTTCTTGTTGACTAGTGTGAAGTTGTCATCGGCTGTCGGTTTTCGTACTTTTGAAGCGTACGTTTCATGATTATTCACAATAGCGTCAGGTAGCGAGTGATCTATAGAAATATCAGCAGATGTATGTTCGCATATATTTGGTATATCATTATCTTTATTAATATTGACTTCATTAGCACTAATTAATAAAGGAGTAATTGCTTCATTAATTAAATTGACATTATTTCGCAGCAATATTATAGCAGAATGAATAGAAGCCATATTTGTATTTTGATCTCCAAGTGGAGGTATTCTACGAATATTAGAAGCAACATATAATGGCATTGATTCTGAATTTAATTCGTCTATTAGGTCAAAAATACCAATTATATCTTTTGATATTTTGTTAGCTAAATTTGGAGCTTTACGCTTCACAATAAATCTACATTCCGATTCATCTAATCTATTTTTAATATATATGTCACTAGTGAGTATCTCTTTAGCAAGAGTTAATTCATTTATTTCAAAATAGCCTGAAATAACCATTTCAATTGAATCACGATTCATAGTTTCTCTAGCATTCACACAGTAGCAAAGCAATTCATTCACAATAATTTTCCTTTCATTCATAATGCTAAAAAAAAACTATAGGAATAAAAAAACCTATACAATTTAAAATTGCGTGCGTACAATCACTGATTAGATTCGAACATATCTAAATTTAAATCAGTGATTTTGCCAGTAATTTGATTGGTTCAAGAATTAGGTCATGACAGATTGATTCCAAGGAATTTAATAATATTTATGTAATAAATATCAATTAAATATGATTTATAAATAAGTTTAACTAAACTTATAAGCAGGGTGAGTAGTCAGCCGACTACTCTATCAAATATCTTCAAAGGGAGATCCTCTGAAGTCGATTAGTCGGCCAATAATCGAATATGAATTACAAATTATAAACACGTCTACTTTTAGTTGTTGACAGTTGACATATATATATATATATATATATATATATATATATATGTAATAATTTGAAGGTGTTCTTATACTTTATTAAATAAAGACCTGTATAACAAAATATATTAACATAACAGTAATAATAATAATAACAATACTAATAATATATACCAACCTGATAAGACCAACAATGAAGAATATGTATATCTAAACGAGCACAAAAGTTAAAGAAAAATTCAAACGATGCAAAATTGACATATGATAAACAATATAAAATACAAAACCTATAACAAAATATACAGACGATACCATATTTAAATAAAAATAGAAATAAACATATTTCAATTTGTATACATATATAAAGTGTTCTAAAAAATCTGAATTTATAAAATATATATATATAATACTTACAGCATTATATACTTTAAATTATAGTAAAAATGTAATAAAGAAATCCACTTTCCGGAATATATAAAATGTTACATTTGTTATATTTACCCTTAATTTAAACCATATGGTAATCCTTGTAAATATACAATAAAATGAATTGCACTCTTTATATCTTTAATATTTAGTTTTCTTATCTAAATGTAAAATATAACTAGTTAACTTAGTAACCAAAGTTAAATCGCACTTTGTGGTACATTATGCTATGGATTGTCTCTCATAAGTATAGGAATCTCTTAAATTATAATATATATTGAAGTTAATTGACTGATAATATAATTATTGACCGATAACATAATATACATAATAATACATACAAATAATATGATAGCAGTTTTATATTCGTAGTTTACATTTAACTATCTAATTTATTATATATATTACATAATATATTGTACAACTATTATGTATACACATATATAAGGCTATCGATGAATAATATAACACCTATAACGTAAAGCTTAATAACAATAATATTGTAATATGTATGTTAATTCGCTCTAGTAAATAAATTAGATAAAAGTAAAGGTTATATTTCAATTTGACATATAATTAATATGTATGTATACATAAGTACCATATTACAAATACATATTTTATACAATATTATAAATAATATATTTAATTATATTACACATAATATTATTTGTTATACCATTCATATAGGTTAAATGTATATATATATATATATATTATATCGGGTAGTATGGATACATTTGCTGGTTCAAAATGTTAGCAGTATATATACTATTGGCGAAAGTATATTCCCTAAGGTTTTGGACTTGATGAATCTACATTCGGAAAGTTGATATACTATGAATGTTTGTGCTTTATTAGTTGATTAATTTGTTACTCTATTTATTGCTTTACTATTTCTTATTTTTAATTATATTCCTATATGATTTTTGTATCCTCGTATTCTTAAATTAGTGAAATACTCGATAAGCTCTGCTTCTCCTTCACACAGGCAATTACCAAATATGTTTTTGTTATTAGTATTATTATTATTATATAAATATACATATATATATATATATATATATATATATATATTAAAATATATACATACAATGCAAATAAAAGATGAATATGTACTAAACATAGTTACACATATGTGTATATATTCAAAGTAAATCATTTATATTATAATGTTTTCAAAAGTGGTCTGTTACCTGGATATAGGTAACTTAATTTTAATAATAGATATAATAGATATGAATTTCTCAAAGTTATCATAATTGATGATAAAAAGTTAATGATTTGAATCTGATTGACTGTATTCTTTCGTCCGATGAAATTATTGCACGGAAGACATATTTTTAAACATTCCATATTACTAATAGAAAGCTTATTGATAATACACATGATTCTAAATTGTACTAATTGACTCTTTAATTATAACAATTCAAATTGATGTATATTACTAGATAGATATTCTCTTTATGGACATTTTGATCTGATTTTAAATGTCATATCTGATATTAAGTCTCCTATTTGCTTTTGTACCTAAATTTGGATAAATTAAACTGATACTTATATGAAAGCTCAGTACATAAATATTAAAATATTAATTGTTATTAAACTTTCCATTATATGTGATATATTGGTCATCGATAGCATTATATGTGTATATATGTGTATAAATAATATATATGTAGGTATGTGTATACATAATAGTTGCACAATATATTGTGTAATATATATAATAAATTAGATAAATAAAAACGAAGACATAAACTACGAATATAAAAATGCTAGAATAATAATATCTTTATTTTAATTTATGAATAACTAGTTATTATATGACAAATGCTCATTATTTTTTTTTTAAATAAGATAATTGACTTCGAGTGTTATAATGCCTATAATATAATATGCAGGTTATATATATTATACTTTTAAGAGATTCATATACTTATGAGAGAAAATCCACATCATAATGTACCACAAAGTGCGATTTATCTTTGGTTACTAAGTTAACTTATTATATTTTACATTTAGATAAGAAAACTAAATATTGAAGATATAGGGATTGCAATCAATTTGACAGTTATTTACTTGAATTATCTACGGATTTCAATTAAATATAACATACGTAACTTTTATATATTACTGGAAAATGGCATTCTTTATTATATTTTACTATAATTTAAAGTATATGATGTTGTAAGTATTATATATATTTTGAAAATTCAGATTTTTTAGAACAATTTATATGATACAAATTAAATTATCGAAAATAATTATAAATGGATTTTTTTAATCATCTATTATTATTTTCTCATTATTAACTATAATATACATTAACATATTTAATTGATCTATTATAATATATATATATATAATTATATATATATATTAACAGAATGAATTAACTTAAGTTTACATAGGTATACGAAATATGAATAATATATTTGTAAGTTATTCTTAGAGAAGTAAACTTTATTGTCATATATTTAGGGTTACACACGTATTAGATTATTTGTTACACCTAAGAAATGAATATATATATAATATGTTTATAAACATATTATAATATGTTAATTTAAATATATGCTACTTATGTTATTCAATTTCTTATTAATATATTGATAAATATATATATATATATATATATATATATATATATATATATATATATATCTTTTAATATGATTACAAGTTAAATTTTAATTTCATAGTTTATTCAACTTTAAATCATTTAATCATCGACATATTATTCATATTATGATATCAGGGTTTTTATGGAACTTATGTTAGTTTATCAATGGTAATTCGAATTTATATATGTATTCATAAAATGAGTAAAATTTAGAATCATATATGTGTTATTTGTTATGTATTTTGGTTGATTACTTTCATACATCCAGTAACTTAGCTGAAGTTTTCACAACATGTCTATAATGTCCCTTCGAAACCAAAATAGTTTGTTTAGAAAACGGTTTATAAAAACGATTCCTAATATTATCGTGTTGGAATCGCATTATTATCGATTAATAAACGAATTATTGATAATCGGTTTAAGGTATTGATGTAAGTATTACCTAATTTATAGGTATATTATTTTTTTTAATATAGAAAGAATAACATATTATACCTTTTAATTATTTTATATATTGATTTAATTTTTATGTAAATTAATTATTAATTATTATTTAAATTTTATATTATTTATTTATATTAAGATATATATACTGAATTTAATAATTAAATATTATTTTAAAAACTAAAATTATTTAAGTAATCTATGTATTTTCTAAATTATCTTAATCTCATTCAAGTAATACATTTAACTATAATTTTAATCATAATTATATTGATAAAACAATTCGAAATCATGTTGAACTAATTGCTCAATATTGCATATATAGCAATTGCATATTGATTAAATATTGTATTCAATATTAAAATATTATTATTTCAAATAAACCTATTCCTATAATAATAGTTTAGGAATGGATTTCAAATAAACCGTTTCCTATAGAAATTTAAGAATCAGTTTCAACTAAACCGATTTCTAAACATGAATTTTAGGAATCGATTTAAAACCAATTCTCATTAAGACACTCAACTAAAAGGAAACAATAACAACTCAAATATAAATCATATTTTGTTAACTGTATACTGCTTGTGTGTCTGTCGCATTAGCCAACATAGGCAAACAGGTTATATACACATATATATATATATATAAATATATATATATATATAATTAATTATTACGATAATATACATATTACAATTAATATATAGGGTTTACTGGTTTTCAGAGTGATTTAATTATTATATATATATATATGGTAGAAAGTATATTATATTTCATAATATTTTATATGAAATATAAAATTATTCGATGATTTTATATCTGAAATAAATAATAAACAATTTCACAATAAAGTCGCGTGATCAAGTAAAATATTATTACGTCATACGATTACATAACTGGTTAATAATAATACAATTAATAGGTTATGTATGATCGTTAACTTCGTAAATTAATTATTTAACTATTTTTTCATAGTATAATTATATGGCATTATCTATATTATTCTGGAAAGGTTGCTTCTTGTGATACTTATTAAGTTTCACTAGTGTATTTATTGATGTAACTTTAACGCCTACTTTTAATCACGTGATATATTTATTTAGTATAAAAGCTATTCAAATTATAACTAATGGATATATTCATAATTAGATATATACTTATAAAGATTCACATTCAAATTTAAAGATGGCTATCAAATATACAGCATACCTATGTGTGTTATTTTGCAGCGTGTTGTACACAAACGCAGGTTAGAATACATATTATTTAGTTTATATAATTAATATAATAATAATAATACTTACATTAATAATATTAATGAATTATTAATAAATTATAATGTAATAAGTATGTACTAATGTGTCTAAATATATTAAATATCTTAATTATTAGTGTTCATTACTAAGTATCGACGATCAAATGTAAACATATTATATTTACATCCACATAGATTGGAACTACGAAAATCAAGGTAAATGGGGTCAAGAGTCAATTACATGTACTTCCGGTAGATCTCAATCGCCTATAAACCTCGAAGTACACCGCAGTCATTACGATTCGTCCCTAAACAGATTAACTGTCAATCAAGAAGATATCGATCATTCTACGAAAAATAAAATGACATTAACGAATTATGGACATTCACGTTAATATATCTAGTTTATATATAATAATATTATGAATCATATATATATATATATATCCTATATATTTGTTCTTCGTTAATTATACTTTATTCCTATATTTTCTGTAAAATGATTATAAAGTCTATTTTGAAAATAATTTAATAAGTAAATATATATTTTATAAATTTATTATTATAATTATTTATAAATATATATTATGTAACAATATTTTCTATATATATAAATATGTGTATAAATGTTATAGTTATATAATACATTTACCATTATATATAGTAAAAGTGGAAATTCTTTCTGACATAATTCTGGGAGGAGCTGGCTTAGGGTTACATTTCAAAGTCGCACAATTACATTTCCACTGGGGAAACCTTAACTCCCAAGGTTCTGAACATAATAGAAACGGCAAAGAATATTCCATGGAGGTTATTAATAATACTTACATAATATTACTTATTATAATATTCAATAGGTAATATATATATATCTGTATTAGGTAAACATTATTTTAAATATGGATATATTTCTAAAGATAATTGATTAATTATGTCAATTTAAAGATTGTGGATATTTAAAATCAAATTCATATGATAAATGTGTCATATTTGTATGTATATATTATATAGTTATTACTTGCTTAATTAATAGCTTTCGTATTCATATAATTTTATAAATTATAAAAAATGTTGATATACAAAATATAATGAATAATTAAGGATTTTATAATAATTGTTTATAATAATTGTATTATCATTATTAATCGATATATATATTCATTTTAACTAAATTAGTACTACTTTTAATATACGTAAATATAATTGCAGAGTTTAAATTTAGTTATTATAAATAAGTGTTTATAAATATTATGAATGTATATAATATTTTATATTTTGTAATTAATGTACCTCTTGTAATCATATTATGAGATTATTTTATATCTATTTATACAATAAATATTATATATAATATAATGTATCATATATAATCATTATTAATAAATATAAGCATACATTTCATAATGATTTAAAATTGATTATTATTATTATTATTATTATTCTAAAATAAATTATTAATATAAAGCAATACGTATAATTATAAATATGATATAATAATAACGTAATAACTATATATGATGTAATAGATGCACATCGTAAGTTATGACTCGTCCAGATTCTCAAGTATTACGGATGCTTTAAATTATCAAGATTCTTTAGCTGTCGTCGCAGTTTTCTTTAAGGTTTTTTATATCGTTTACCTAAATAGTATTTAATATCTATGGCAATGAATATGTAAAGGTCACTAGGTATACAACTACATATTATATATATATATATATATATATATGATATATAATACAAAAATTATTATCATACTACTGTGATAGTTTATTTCCTTATTATCAGATAAATATTATATATATATATATATATATATATATATTATAAATAGTATACCATATATGCATATAATCATTATTATATAATATATAAATTATTATTTTCAGGCATCAAACAGACATAATATCCCACTCGACAATATTATCCGCAATATTCCAAGTGTTATACATGAAGGTTAACCCAGTAATAGTTTATATCCTATTATAATGATACACATTTATATATATATATATATATATATATATATATATATATATATTCATTTACATAGAAACTTTTATGTACGTATATATAAATATAATTAATATTGTTTACAATTACAGATAGCTCGGTGAGAATTAAAGAATTTAAAATAAATGAGTTATTCGCGACTGACCATGATCGGTACTTCCGGTACAACGGCTCTTTGACCACTCCCGGATGTAACCAGGTGGTTATCTGGACTGTCATGGATAGGATTAATTACCTGTCACAAGCTCAAGTAAGTTCATGTTAACATACGATAGATATATGATACATCAAATGTTTAATTGTCTTTGACCAATATGGTGTTAATATAAGTTGAGAATTATGTGCACGTTCTATATATTAAATTATTATTAAATAATATTAATATTGTGATATTAATATACTAAAATTGACATTTTTTAGATGAACGCGTTTCGTACTCTACGTAAACGTAACGGACAAACTATTTCAGGAAACTTTAGATTTCTTCAAAACCTTAACGAAAGACAAGTGAAAAGATCTTACCCATAAGAGATAATTCGTATTTGATTATGGAAATTAATGTAAAATGTAGTAAATACATTAGTATTTATACATAAATATGTATATATATTATTTTAATGCGTTAATTGTTTGATATTTACATTATTATTGATATACCATTGAATTTTTGAATAAAATAATTATATTTAGATTTTAATTTATTTCTTTATTTATTTTAAAAGAAAAACTATTTAAATATTAATAATAACATTTTATTAAGTACATGTGCACTAATTTTTATTACATAATATACTTATATGCACAATTATGACAACATCGTAATAACTTTAATGATATCCTTACATTTAATAATTTGAGGTGATTTTAATCTTCATACCCATAATACTAATATCTATTGTTCTTATTTTATCAATACTATATAATCAATGGGTTAAGTACTAGTGATCTAAAACGAGCCGAGTTTTCGAGCCGACCCTGGTTAGTGAACGGCTCGAACGAGTCGAGCCGGTCACATGGCTCGATCGAGTTTATTATCTTTGAAATTTGAAATTAAACAAAAAAAATATTAATTCTATTTAAATTTAATTTTAAAAAAATGCTATCAAATGGATGCAAAAATTACTATTATAAAAGAGGGTAATTAAACAATCTATTATATGTATAACCTGTTTATATACTAAGCAATGCAATTTCGTTTATAATAATATATTAGTTTTAAAAATTACTTTTGAAATAAATATTTAAAATTAAAATTTAATGGATATTATATTATTGTAATTAAAAAAATATCTTATTTAATTTAAAAATTTAATTATAAATAAAAATCTAGAGTCACACATATGTTCAAAAATGTAATCAGATAAACTAGTTTGTAAATAATGTATGATACGACAGTCTAATTTTACAATAAATTTAACAATCGAGTACGACAAATATAATCGAGTATGAAAATCTAGTTTGCAATCAAGTAAAAAAATCTAATCAGATAAAAAAATTCGAAAATCAAGTACGCTCATTTAATTCGATAGGAAAGAAATAAAATCTATTCTATTATGACAATCAGGTATAAAAGGACAATCTAATTTTGAAATCAAGTACGACAAATTGAAGCAAGTATGACAATCTAGTTCGCAGTCAATTTAAAAAATATAATCCTGTAAACAAGTTTGAAAATCTAATACGATGAATCGAATTTGAATAATTGGCTTATATATGTTATGAAACATATTTCTTGATGTTTTTCGGAGCGACAATTTAGAATGTTTCAGTTGTTTCAGATGTTTCGAAACATACATTTTTGATGTTTCAGTTGTTTCGAAGCATGAAATGGTGGCTCATTTAGATCACTATTGAATACCTACTATAGATATTTAGAGAATCTCATTTTATTAAGTCTGGTAATTCACTTATTGCTAATATTTAAACTAATTGTAAGCTTGCATCAAAGTACAATGGTATATTGATATGTAACATTAATGTGATCATCTACCTATATTGGTAGTATTTGATAATTAGAACTTAATTAATCATTCACATAGTACTCTTGTTTATAAGGTTCAGAAATCATTCGAATAAAAATTGTATTAAGTTTACCGAATTACTATTTAAATGTGATTGGTCTTATATTATGTTATCTAAATATGTAAATTAGTCTTATTCATTATTTAATAATAAAATAAATAATGTACACAATATGTGTTATCCTTTAAAATCATGATGGATTAATTATAAATAACTAGACAAATCATGATTAATAAAATCATTGTTATAATTTTTTATAAAGTATATAATACATTTTATCATGTGTTCTACAACAAAATATAATATATAAATATATTTTCAAAAATAGAACTTCTATGTACATTTTTAGTATCAAGTGTAAACCATATTATTTCCACAAATTACATATTATTTACATTGATTTAAGTAAATGTTGACCTTTATATATAAAACAGACCTTAAAGCCTACTTATATAAAATTGATAATGGTGAATCAGATTTATTCAATTCTAACCGTTTTAATTTATACTTATCTACTAATGGAATATAAATTAATTAATCTATAAACATATGTGTAGTATTTGTTTATAAAAAACATAAATGTTACGCTTAAAATAAAACTGACATTTGTATACTTACTATTATATTCGCTATTGTTATTTATATATATATATATATATATATATATGTGATGTGAATTATTCTTATCCCATGTATTAGTAATAAATTATTAGTTATATTACCTATAGTTTAATATCTAAATGATAAATTTTAAATATATTATAACAGAATATGTTAAAAATCAAATAATCCAATGTTAGAATGAAACAAACAAATAATGTAATACTTATCCAAATCTGTAATAATAGTACATTATTAATGTTATATTTAAATTGTATAAACAATTTGAAACATATATATATATATATATATATATATATAAAATAGAATACGTTAAGATTAAAATAAACCAATATACCTCTACACGAACAGAACACGTTAATAATAAAATAAACCAATAATATTATACTTATCACTATAATCTGAAATAATATTAAATTATTAATATTGTTTTCAATAATATAATACATTCGAAACATATATACAAAAAATATATAAAAAAACTATAATAAAGAATAAACAAAAAATAAGGTAATAATTCCCACAAAAATCTGTAATAATAATTAATTATTAATTTTATATTATAGTATATTTGAAATATATATTTACAAATCTAAAATTTTCTACAACAAAAATAGTTTTAAAAAAAACCCCGAAGAGATAATGCAATAATTAAGATAAAAAATGAAACATAAATCAATATAAAATTATAAATTTCTGTTAAAAAAAAGTTGTTTGTCAAAACAGATTTTGTTATTTTATTTTTAAAAGATGAAACAGATACAGCTTTTATTATATCATTATTTAATGAATTCAATATATTAACTTATCTATTATTAATTATATTTTTAATTTTATTATCATAATTATGTATTGCATTTAATTGTTTACAATTACCTCTAGTTCTACAATTATTCGAAATGTTAAGAATATCATTTATATCTGTACAATTATTTGAAATTTTAAAAATTGTGGTTAGATCTATTTTTAATCTTATAAGTTCAAATGATTCTAATTTAAAATATTCCAATCTCTCTTTATATGATTTATAATTCATATATGATGAATTTGTATATCCTACGCATCTAGTAATTACTCTACTAGTAAATAATATTTGCAATCTTTCAATTTGATCTATGATACTACGAAATTTACAAACCTTTGAAAAAGCTGACCAAATTATGGATTATATTTTTATATTAAATTTTAAATTAACTTTATATGATTATAAAAAATATATTAAAGAATCATTGTATACTACTATCATTGCTGTTAATATGATATATATATACAAATTACGAAACATTTAAAATTAAAAATATATCTATTTGATTTAATATTACAAATAATATGGGGTCGGTATTAGGTTATTTTAGGAGGTTAGTAATATGAAAACCATATGGATTACTATAATTAAGATATCTTTGTTTATACTTATATAAATTAAATTATTTTTATAATATGTATGTATATTATAATTAATCTACAATATTATGCATATAATTACGTTTTCTTTTAATTAATAAAGTATTTACAATGATTTAAAAAAAAATTAATTATTCAAATATTTAAAAGGTAAAACCAGAATATTACATGTTATCAAATAACAATTGTAGGATTGAATATTTCGAAAACAACAAATATGTATTAATATTTACCATTCAATTATTAATAGTTGGTATATATTACACGGCCCGTTTAAATCAATTTTTTTACCAATGTTATAATATATTTATTTTAATGTCTTGTTTCGTGTCGGTTTGTTTCGCTTTATTTTAAATTCACTACTATTATTATAAATGTATTTGTGTTGCAAAACAATAAACTATTTATCTATCTATATAATTTGTTGATATATCTTATAGTTACTGATATACGAGAGGAGATCGATATTGTGAGGGATCGGTAATTAGATACTTTCACCTACTTATTTTAGATGTTGTAACCATATCTTAATATTCTAGTTTTTATTAATTATTTTACGTTAATTTACTTTAAATATATATATATCTCCATGGTTCACATTTAACAAACGCTCTGCTTATCGCATATTATCTATTGTTCATTCCTCAATATACTCTTCAAATTGCCCTTCATATATTTCTGCTTCTCTAGTACAAAGAGCTCCCCTTCCATCACTTAGAAACCATGCATCTCACCTTCTATCTACCCCTATTCTACGTCCCTCAAAAATGAATACTCGGGCACTGAGTTATATTGGTCCTAAGCTATGGAATTCACTCCCGCCCTATATTAGATCCATAAAATCGCATAAAACATTCATGAAATATATACAACAATTGATCTCAGGTGGTAACCTGAATTATTAATATTGTTTGTCATTATTATTTTATTAATTAATTTCCGTACGGCTTATTCTATTTTATTGTAGTATTATTATTGGTATTTATTGTTTACCTACTTTTATTATTTGTATTCTATTATATACACCTTTGAGAAATCATTTATGATTTATTTAAGTGTCTAAATAAACATTCAATCAATCAATCAATATATATATTTATATTTATTATTTACTAATTATTTATTTTTCAGTATTAAATATTTTAAATTTTATATTTACATATATATTTTATATAGTACATTGAGTATTCAATTTAAAGTATTAACATTTAAACGGTAATACATATATATATATACGTATCAATATACTTATGTAATATGTAATTTGTTTTGTTTTTCATATTATTTATTATAAGTGTATATAATATTATTACTAGTATATTATCTATTGTTATTTAACATTTTGTTAGTTTATTTTTTATATGTATATTGTTATATTTGTATCTCGTTCATCTATCTATAGATTGATATTTCGATAAGTATAATATATTTCTATTTCAACCTAGTTATTAACAACACACTGGTATATTTATATATATATATATATATATATATGTAATAATTTGAAGGTGTTCATATACTTTATTAAATAAAGACCTGTATAACAACATATATTAACATAACAGTAATAATAATAATAACAATAATAATAATATATACCAACCTGATAAGACCAACAATGAAGAATATGTATATCTAAACGAGCACAAAAGTTAAAGAAAAATTCAAACGATACACAATTAACAGATGATAAACAATATAAAATACAAAACCTATAACAAAATATACAGACGATACCATATTTAAATAAAAATAGAAATAAACATATTTCAATTTGTATACATATATAAAGTGTTCTAAAAAATCTGAATTTATAAAATATATATATAATACTTACAGCATTATATACTTTAAATTATAGTAAACATTTAATAAAGAAATCCACTTTCCGGAATATATAAAATGTTACATTTGTTATATTTAATTTAAACCATTAGGTAATCCTTGTAAATATACAATAAAATGAATTGCACTCTTTATATCTTTAATATTTAGTTTTCTTATCTAAATGTAAAATATAACTAGTTAACTTAGTAACCAAAGTTAAATCGCACTTTGTGGTACATTATGCTATGGATTGTCTCTCATAAGTATAGGAATCTCTTAAAGTATAATATATATTAAAGTTAATTGACTGATAATATAATTATTGACCCATAACATAATATACATAATAATACATACAAATAATATGATAGCAGTTTTATATTCGTAGTTTACATTTAACTATCTAATTTATTATATATATTACATAATATATTGTACAACTATTATGTATACACATATATAAGACTATCGATGAATAATATAACACCTATAACGTAAAGCTTATAAACAATAATATTGTAATATGTATGTATATTCGCTCTAGTAAATAAATTAGATAAAAGTAAAGGTTATATTTCAATTTGACATATAATTAATATGTATGTATACATAAGTACCATATTACAAATACATATTTTATACAATATTATAAATAATATATTTAATTATATTACACATACTATTATTTGTTATACCATTCATATAGGTTAAATGTATATATATATATATATATATATTATATCGGGTAGTATGGATACATTTGCTGGTTCCAAATGTTAGCAGTATATATACTATTGGCGAAAGTATATTCCCTAAGGTTTTGGACTTGATGAATTTACATTCGGAAAGTTGATATACTATGAATGTTTGTGCTTTATTAGTTGATTCATTTGTTACTCTATTTATTGCTCTACTATTTCTTATTTTTAATTATATTCCTATATGATTTTTGTATCCTCGTATTCTTAAATTAGTGAAATACTCGATAAGCTATGCTTCTCCTTCACACAGGAATTACCAAATATGTTTTTGTTATTAGTATTATTATTATTATATAAATATACATATATATATATATATATATATATATATATATATATTAAATATATACATACAATGCAATTAAAAGATGAATATGTACTAAACATAGTTACACATATGTGTATATATTCAAAGTAAGTCATTTATATTATAATGTTTTCAAAAGTGGTCTGTTACCTGGATATAGGTAACTTAATTTTAATAATAGATATAATTGATATGAATTTCTCAAAGTTATCCTAATTGATGATACAAAGTTAATGATTTGAATCTGATTGACTGTATTCTTTCGTCCGATGAAATTATTGCACGGAAGACATATTTTTAAACATTCCATATTACTAATAGAAATCTTATCGATAATACACATGATTCTAAATGGTACTAATTGACTCTTTAATTATAACAATTCAAATTGATGTATATTACTAAATAGACATTCTCTTTATGGACATTTTGATCTGATTTTAAATGTCATATATGATATTAAGTCTCCTATTTGCTTTTGTACCTAAATTTGGATAAATTAAACTGATACTTATATGAAAGCTCAGTACATAAATATTAAAATATTAATTGTTATTAAACTTTCCATTATATGTGATATATTGGTCATCGATAGCATTATATGTGTATATATGTGTATAAATAATATATATGTAGGTATGTGTATAAATAATAGTTGCACAATATATTGTGTAATATATATAATAAATTAGATAAATAAAAACGAAGACATAAACTACGAATATAAAAATGCTAGAATAATAATATCTTTGTTTTAATTTATGAATAACTAGTTATTATGTGACAAATGACTCATTATTTTTTTTTTAAATAAGAAAATTGACTTCGAGTGTTATAATGCCTATAATATAATATGCAGGTTATATATATTATACTTTTAAGAGATTCATATACTTATGAGAGAAAATCCACATCATAATGTACCACAAAGTGCGATTTATCTTTGGTTACTAAGTTAACTTATTATATTTTACATTTAGATAAGAAAACTAAATATTGAAGATATAGGGATTGCAATCAATTTGACAGTATATTTACTTGAATTATCTACGGATTTAAATTAAATATAACATACGTGACTTTTATATATTGCTGGAAAATGGCTTTCTTTATTATATTTTACTATAATTTAAAGTATATAATGTTGTAAGTATTATATATATTTTGAAAATTCAGATTTTTTAGAACAATTTATATATGATACAAATTAAATTATCGAAAATAATTATAAATGGATTTTTTTAATCATCTATTATTATTTTCTCATTATTAACTATAATAAACCTATACATTAACATATTTTAATTGATCTATTATAATAGATATATAATTATATATATATATTAACAGAATGAATTAACTTAAGTTTACATAGGTATCCGAAATATGAATAATATATTTGTAAGTTATTCTCAGAGAAGTAAACTTTATTATCATATATTTAGGGTTACACACGTATTAGATTATTTGTTACATCTAAGAAATGAATATATATATAATATGTTTATAAACATATTATAGTATGTTAATTTAAATATATGCTACTTATGTTATTCAATTTCTTATTAATATATTGATAAATATATATATATATATATATATATATATATATATCTTTTAATATGATTAGAAGTTAAATTACAAGTTAAATTTTAATTTCATAGTTTATTCAACTTTAAATCATTTAATCATCGACATATTATTCATATTATGATATCAGGGTTTTTATGGAACTTATGTTAGTTTATCAATGGTAATTCGAATTTATATATGTATTCATAAAATGAGTAAAATTTAGAATCATATATGTGTTATTTGTTATGTATTTTGGTTGATTACTTTCATACATCCAGTAACTTAGCTGAAGTTTTCACAACATGTCTATAATGTCCCTTCGAAACCAAAATAGTTTGTTTAGAAAACGGTTTATAAAAACGATTCCTAATATTATCGTGTTGGAATCGCATTATTATCGATTCATAAACGAATTATTGATAATCGGTTTAAGGTATTGATGTAAGTATTACCTAATTTATAGGTATATTATTTTTTTTAATATAGACATAATAACATATTATACCTTTTAATTATGTTATATATTGATTTAATTTTTATGTAAATTAATTATTAATTATTATTTAAATGTTATATTATTTATTTATATTAAGATATATATACTGAATTTAATAATTAAATATTATTTTAAAAACTAAAATTATTTAAGTAATTTATGTATTTTCTAAATTATCTTAATTTCATTCAAGTAACACATTTAACTACAATTTTAATCATAATTATATTGATAAAACAATTCGAAATCATGTTGAACTAATTGCTCAATATTGCATATATAGCAATTGCATATTGATTAAATATTGTATTCAATATTAAAATATTATTATTTCTAATAAACCTATTCCTATAATACTAGTTTAGGAATGGATTTCAAATAAACCGTTTCCTATAGCAATTTAAGAATCAGTTTCAACTAAACCGATTTCCAAACATGAATTTTAGGAATCGATTTAAAACCAATCCTATTAAGACATTCAACTAAAAGGAAACAATAACAACTCAAATATAAATCATATTTTGTTAACTGTATACTGCTTGTGTGTCTGTCGCATTAGCCAACATAGGCATACAGGTTATATACACATATATATATATATATATATATATATATATATATATATATATAATTATTACGATAATATACATATTACAATTAATATATAGGGTTTACTGATATTCAGAGTGATTTAATTATTATTATTATATATATATATATATATATATATATATATATATATGGTAGAAAGTATATTATATTTCATAATATTTTGTATGAAATATAAAATTATTCGATGATTTTATATCTGTAATAATTAATAAACAATTTCACAATAAAGTCGCGTGATCAAGTAAAATATTATTACGTCATACGATTACATAACTGGTTAATAACAATACAATTAATAGGTTATGTGTGATCGTTAACTTTGTAAATTAATTATTTAACTATTTTTTCATAGTATAATTATATGCCTTTATCTATATTATTCTGGAAAGGTTGCTTCTTGTGATATTTATTAAGATACACTAGTGTATTTATTGATGAAACTGTAACGCCTACTTTTAATCACGTGATATATTTATTTAGTATAAAGGCAGTTCAAATTATAACTAATGGATATATTCATAATTAGATATATACTTATAAAGATTCACATTCAAATTTAAAGATGGCTATAAAATATACGGCATACTTATGTGTGTTATTTTGCAGCGTGTTGTACACAAACGCAGGTTAGAATACACATTATTTTGTTTATATAATTAATATAATAATAATAATAATATACATTAATACTAATAATAATAATAGTAATAAATTATTACTAATAATATTAATAATAATAATAATAATAATAATAATAATAATAATAATAATAATAATAATAATAATAATAATAATAATAATAATAATAATAATAATAATAATAATAATAATAATAATAATAATAATAATAATAATAATAATAATAATAATAATAATAATAATAATAATAATAATAATAATAATAATAATAATAATAATAATAATAATAATAATAATAATAATAATAATAATAATAATAATAATAATAATAATAATAATAATAATAATAATAATAATAATAATAATAATAATAATAATAATAATAATAATAATAATAATAATAATAGTAATAATAATAATAATAATAATAATAATAATAATAATAATAATAATAATAATAATAATAATAACAATAATAATAATAATAAAAATAATATATATTAATAATATTAATGAATTATTTTTATATATTATAATGTAAGTATATACTAATAACAACTCTTGGTTTCACCATCAACTCCCACCTAGATTACTCTGACCACATATCTATAATGATTCGCAATGCCAACTATTTTCTTTACAATATTAGAAAATCACGTAATAAATTGACTTTTTCAATGACTAAAAGTCTAATACACTCGCTAGTCTTCAGTAGACTCATATACTGCTGCTCACTTCTATGCAATCTACCCCTAAAGCTTATGCTTAAACTTGAGAAGATACAACGACGTGCTATACGCACCCTATATAAACTGAAGTTCTCTTCAATAGTATCAATATCGACTCTAATGCGATCACTCGGCTGGCTTAAGTTTAGATATCTCTGCAGGTACAGACTACTATGCATCACCCATAAGGTGATACATCTTAGATCTCCCGAGTACCTAGCTGACTTGATCAGTATGCATACCCTTAGTCGAGCTAGCAGGAAATGTCACACGATGAAAATTGTGCAACGCTCGACTATCTCTGCTCACTCTGAATCTGCTTTCTCTGTGGTAGCTCCAAAATACTGGAATTCTCTACCATATGACATTAGGTGTTTGAAATCCTTGTCACTATTTAAATGTAAACTCTCCACGCACCTATTAACATTGTAACCTACCCTCCCTTTTCCTTTATTTTTATTGTACTTTATTTATTTTATTTTTGTTTCCTTCTCATGACGCCCATAACCACCACGTGATTTTGTAGTCAATAAAATATTTTAAAATAAAAAAAAAAATAATGTTTCTAAATATATTAAATAACTTAATTATTAGTGTTCATTACAAAGTATCAATATTATATTTACATCCAAATAGATTGGAACTACGAACATCAAGGTAAATGGGGTCAAGTGTCCAGAACATGTACTTCCGGTAGATCTCAATCACCTATAAACCTCGAAGTACACCGCAGTCATTACGATTCGTCCCTAAACACATTAACTGTCAATCAAGAAGATCTCGATTATTCTTGGATAAATAAAATGACATTGACGAATTATGGACATTTATGTTAATATATCTAGTTTATATTTTATAATATTATGAATTATATATATATATAAGTCATATATATATGTGTTCTTCATTAATAATCATGTAGCCTATATTTCCTATAAAATGATTATAAAAGCTATTTTATAAATAATGTAATAAATAAATATATAAATATGTGTATAAATGTCATAGTTATATAATACATTTACCATTGTATATAGTAAAAGTAGAAATTCTTTCTGAGATAATGCTGGAAGGGGCTGGTTTAGGGGATCATTTCAAAGTCGCACAATTACATTTCCACTGGGGAAAAACTAACTCCCAAGGTTCTGAACATAAGAGAAACCGCAAACAATATTCCATGGAGGTTATTTATAATACTTACATAATATTAGTAATTATAATATTCAATAGATAATGTATATATATATATATATATATATATATATATATATATCTGTATTAGGTAAACATTATTTTAAATATGCATATATTTCTAAAGACAATTGATATTATGTCAATTTAAATATTGTGGATATTTAAAATCAAATTCATATGATAAATGTGTCATATTTGTATGTATATATTATATAGTTATTATTCGCTTAATTAATAGCTTTCGTATTCATATAATTTTATACATTATAAAAAATTTTGATATACAAAATATAATGAATATTTAAGGATTTTTATAATAATTGTTTATAATAATTTTAGTATCATTATTAATCGATATATATTTATTTTAACTAAATTAGTACTACTTTTAATATACGTAAATATAATTGCTGAGTTTAAATTTAGTTATTATACATAAGTGTTTATAAATATTATGAATGTATATAATATTTTATATTTTGTAATTAATGTACCTCTTGTAATCATATTATAAGATTATTTTATATCTATTTATATAATAATTATTATATATAATATAATGTATCATATATAATCATTGATAATAAATATAAGCATACATTTCATTATAATTTAAAATTGATTATTATTATTATTATTATTCTAAAATAAATTAATATAATGAAATACGTATAAATATAAAGATGACATAATAATAACGTAATAACTATATATGATGTAATAGATGCACATCGTAAGTTACGACTCCTCCAGATTCTCAAGTGTTACGCAAGCTTTAAATTCTCCATCTTCTTTAGCTGTCGTCGCAGTTTTCTTTAAGGTTTTTTATATCGTTTACCGAAATAGTATTTAATATCGAAGACAATGAATATGTAAAGGTCACTAGGTATATAACTAAATATTATGTGTGTGATATATAATACAAAGATTATTATCCTACTACTGTGATAGTTTATTTCCTTATTATCAGTGTAATATTATATATATATATATATATATATATATATATATATATATATATATATATATATATATTACAAATAGTATAGCATATATGCATATAATCATGATTATATAATATTATAACTTATTACTTTCAGGTATCAAACAGACATAATAAACCACTCGACAATATTATCCGCAATATTCCAAGTGTTATACATGAAGGTTAACCCAGTAATAGTTTATATCCTATTATAATGATACACATTTATATATATATATATATAGAAACTTTTATATACGTATATATAAATATAAATAAGATTGTTTACAATTTCAGATACCTCGGTGAGAATTAAAGAATTTAAAATAAATAAGTTATTCCCGCATGACCATGACCGTTACTTCCGGTACAATGGCTCTTTGACCACTCCCGGATGTAACCAGGTTGTTATCTGGACTGTCATGGATAGGATTAATTTTATGTCACAAGCTCAAGTAAGTTCATGTTAACATACGATAGATATATGATGCATCAAATGTTTAATTATCTTTGACCTATAGGGTGTGAAAAAAACCCATATAGGTTTAGAATCAAGTACACGTTCTATATATTAAATTATTATTAAATAATATTAATATTGACATATTAATATACTAAAATTGACATTTTTTAGATGAACGTGTTTCGTACTCTACGTAAACGTAACGGACAAACTATTTCAGGAAACTTTAGACATATTCAATACCTTAACGGAAGACAGGTGAAAAGATCTTATCCATAAGAGAGACATCGTATTTGATTATGGAAAATTAAGTATATATATATTAGTATTTATATATCATTATATATATATATATATATATATATTATTGTATTACTTTATTTGTTTAATATTTACATTATTATTGATACCATTGCATTTTTGAATAAAAGAATTATATTTCATATTTTAATTTATTTCTTTATTTATTTTAAAAGAAAAAATATTTAAATATTATTAATAACCTTTCATTAAGTACATATGAACTAATTTGTATTACATAATTTACTTATATGCACAATATTACAACATCATAATAACTTTGAGATCCTTACATTTAATAATTTGAATTTTTTAATAAATTAATACATTTTATAGTGTTTATTATTAAAAATATTATAAAATATCCTCTACGATATTCTGTTCACCTACAAATGATAATTAAATTGAAAATATAATGCAAATATAATTTAATCAAAATACATCACAAGTATTCATAGTTTGCATTTATATTTATTTGTGATCATATTGTATCTCATGTATTTAATATTTCAATATACAGGTAGTTATCTGTATATAATAACACTTTCTAACATATTATTCTATATAAAAAGTAGACAAATCTAGCTATTCTAATTATAAAAAAAATTTCATTAATTTTTCAAATTTCAAATATTTGTACACATTTTGAAAATATAATTACTAATGTATTCAACTAGGCTATCAATATAAGATAATGTTAACTAATTAACTTAAGTTGAATTTAAATCAATGTTAACTAATTAACGTAAGTTATGTTTGCTCCTTAAATATAGCTCAAATTTATAAATATATACTTATTATTTCTATTATATATTATCAGCTAAGTATTGACTCATATTTCACTATAATATATAATTTCTGTTATATATAAAATTAAAATTCAATAATAAAATATTGTAATATTAAATAATTTATATATCTATATATCCAAAACCTATATATCCAAAATCTGGCAACCTAGAAGACCTTAGTAACTATAGAAATTGTATTATCAGAAGTCATCGCAAAAATAATAAACTAGAGATATTAAATCGTATTCAACCGTATATTGACCCTCTATTAAGACATAATCAAAACGGGTTCATATCCGATAGATTAATAATTGCACATATCCTTGCACTGAGAAGATTAATTGAAGGAATTAAAAGACATGACCTAAATTCAGATATCTCAAGAACTATACCAAGCTCAAGAACTGTTACATAGAGTTGAAATATAAGCTGGAAAATAGGGCTCACACTAAACACTAGAAAAACATAATTTATAGGATATAATGTTCAACAATCCCCATTCATTAAAAACTATAAATGGTAAAACACTTAAAGATGTATCTAATTACAAATATCTAGGAGCATGGATAGCAAGCTCTGAAAAAGAATGCGAAATCAGAAAGGCTCTCACTTAAAAGGTTATGCATAGAATGAAAATCCTATAGACATCTAACATGAGAAACAAGTTAAGGAGTCGGGTCTTTAAAGCTACTGTTGAAACAGTTATATTATATGGTAGTCAATGCTGGATCTTAGACATGTCTAAGATATTACTGCAGTAAGCTAAGAAAACGTATATATGGATGCTATATTCGCTTACAACGTATGGCTCAGAATATCTCCTGGAAAAGCAAAACCAGCAACGAAAAACTATATAATGGATCACCGAAAGCAATAGATATAATCTTTGTAATAATGTTAAATCTTGCTGTACACTGTATACATCACAAAGAATAAATGGTTCATAACCGAATTCTTTGGCCACCCACACGAGTAAAAAGAAGAAGAGGTCATCAATAGTTTACGTTTATATAGGCTTTATAAATTCAGACTTGTCTTGAGGAAATCGATGAATTACGATCTGTGATGATGGATAGTGGTGAATGTATTATATTAATTGAAATTATTATTGATTTAATTATGAGGTTAGGTTGGGGAGTAGTGCGTGTAGTATATGTGCAATAGGGGTAGGTATACATATACCTTTTACGGAAGTAGGGTAGCATGTTAATAGTATAGAGTATACGGAGAGATGTGAGACTTAAGTTAAATTTTAAAATAAGTATATTAAATACATGTAACCTAAGATGATGGTATAATCCGTTAAAATAGTTTATAACAAATATAATATATAGATAAAATATCAGAAATATATATATATATTTGAATGCATACTTTACTACTATGTATAAGTAAGTTATTGTACATAAATATATATATATATATATTTCACATAGATATTTTGTCCTAATATTTAATTAAGAAGGGAAATATAAATAGTAGAGTAAATGTGATAATGTGGAGAAACGTGTAATAATATATAGTAGAATGAAATACAATCTTATATATTAACAGATACAAATAATGCGTATTTTTGAAGAATTGTCAATCATGCTCATTTGTGAGATTATATTTGTAAGTTTGTAATTTAAGTTGGCATTTAAAGCCATAACAACAAATGAGTAATACTATTACATTATATAGATTACCTAATACATTACTATAATCACCAATATTATTATGTATATCTTGAATTAAAAAAGTAATACAAATCTAATTTCCACGACGTAGTATTAATATTACATGTACATATATTAGTATTATAATTATTGTGATGAATAGAATATATATATTTAAATAGTTAATTATTTTATTTAATATTTACATATAGGGGAAATTAACCTTATACGGACAGTGCCCTAATACGGACACTCGGTATCTTAGAAACCATAAATCCTACAAAAACATTTGTATTAATAAAAATTCATAATTATATAAATAGTCTAAAAAAGTATTTATTTTTTAATTATTCAAAATATTACTGATATATAAACTGATTTTTTTATTACGTTTTTAAATTTATGAAAAAAAATGTCAACTTAAAACCTTCTCAAGAATATACAAATATATCAATATAAAATATATCAATATATTATTAAAAAATAAAGAATTCTAAAATTATATATATAATTTATATATTTGTTATAAAATATTCATTAAGTTATAAGCATATATCTATAGGTCATATAAGTCCCTAATACGGATACTCTACATGTCTTAATTGAGACTTCCTGGTTATCATTATTCTGTCATACACCAATTTATTTCAAATTAATTTAGCCCGCCTAATCCGATATTCAGATAAGTTTTCGACAAACATATTACAATCATCACACCTATAAACATATAATACACATTGTTTTCCTATTATTTATTTTTTTCATGCACTACTCTGTCATTTATTTCAACTTTATATCATTCATATTTTAAATATTTATCAAAGTCACTGAAGCATATCATTTCTATTATATTGTTTACATTTTTCTCCATTCTTTTATTGATATCAATATTTATAATCTCTACATTCATGTTATCATTGCACTACTATTATACATCTTACACTATTCATATACATTCATATACATTCATATAAATCATATACATTATTATACATTACATCATACATATTCATAATACCATTGCATTACTATCACACTATCATTACACTATTCATATACATTCATACACATTATATATATTTACAACACTCATACACATCATATACATTTACTACATTCTTGAACCTTCCTCTACGCCAGTAAACATATAAACCACCAAACCTCACATTTATTCCATTTACTTACTCCTTGCCCCCATTCCCCTTCAAACACTTCCCCAATGAAGAACAACACTTCCCCCCACTCCACTGATGACGATACCTGCACGTCCTGTAAGAAACCTGCTTCCGTTCTTATAGAATGTGACCACTGCTCTGACTGGTTCTGTGACTCATGTGATGGACTCACACCCGACATAGTCTCTATCATGAATACCTTCTCTGATGCTGGTCTTTTTTGGTTCTGCATTACCTGCAGATCCCTCCCTAAACCCCTTAATAAATCATTCACTCACTCTTCTCCCCAAACATTACCCCAGCTACCCCCACCTCCAACTCACCCACTCAACCCACTATCCAAACCCTCCCCACATGCACAACATCCTCTCATGATACCATACCTCACACCTCATTACCTCCACTCCCGTCTAACACACATACACAACTTTACACTTCCAAAACCCATCTATCAATATACCCCACCGAAAACCCATACCTTCCTTACTCCCCCATAAATCTGATAAAACAGCTTGGAATAGAATCAACAACCCACCCAATACTCCTTTTATGAACTTCATCACTGGTAAACCACCCACTATATCTCACACTGTTACCGGCGCCTTAGAGACAGGGAATGACTCCGTATACCTTAATAAGCTCTTCTCTTCCATCAACATCCACTTCCAACCACACTTCCATTCCCACCGCATCCCACACTCATCCAAATCCTCCAACTACACTAGAAACCAACCCAAACCCCTAATCATCACCTACCTCACTCATAAATCTAAGCAAATCGTCAATAATTCCCTTCACCTCCTTAAACAATCTAATTTCCCGGTAAGGTTTTGTTAACCCCTCACCAAAACTCAACTAATTGCACGCGCTGACTGTGCCGCCCAAATCAGCAAACTCAACTCCACACACCCCATCTCCAACTACAAATATGCGATACGTGGCACGACAAATTTTCACATTGCCATAATTCCACTAGCTCCACCCGCCACATCAACCTCCTAAATTCCTCCACAATTCCCTTACCCCTTCCCAGCTATCTTTACCCAATCCTCTTATAACCCCGCCCACGCTTACCCTTTCCCTTCCTATCTCTCCTCCCAATCACCACTCTACCCTCCCTGATCTTCCAATTTCCCTCAACGCAGCTCTCATCAATGCACGCTCCTTACGCAACAAAATACCATCCATCATCTCCCTCATGACTGATTACAATCTAGACATCCTATTCATTACGGAAACTTGGCTCTCTCCCCTAGACTCCCCTCACATCGCCGCTCTCAATACCCCCCTTACCAGTTTATACACAACCCTCGTAACTCCCCCCATCCTGGTGGTGGCACAGGAATTCTACATACATCCACTCTCACTCTCTCCAACATCTCCTATCACTCGTTATCTCACTACCTGAGCTGTGCCATCAGCTCACCCTTCTCCCGGACCTTCAACACTACCCTTTTATACCGTCCTCCCTCTCCCTCCATCAATCCATTCCTAGATGAATTCCGCCTCTTCCTACACATAATATCCCCTAACACCATTATATTAGGTGATTTCAACTTCCCTAACCCACCTTCGATCCTGTCCCTCAACAAGCTACTTACCTCTTTCAACCTTATCCAACACGTCACCTCACCCACCCATATCCTAAGCAATATCCTTGACCTCATAATCTTCCCCAAAACCAGCAAAATAATCACCAACCATACTATCGGACTACCCTTCTCCGACCACTTCATAATACTCCTCAACCTTAGCCACCCCAAACCAACTCGACCTCTAACCACCAGAACCTCACGAAAAATACATAACCTCCCCATTCCTGCTTTTATTGCTGATCTCTCCTCCCTACCTACAACTACGTCCGCTGAACTTCATCACTCCCTTTCAACCACCCTTGACAAATATGCCCCTTTCGTCACTAGAACTATCATCACTCGTCCCGACTCCTCCTGGTACACCTAATCATTACTTAAACAAAAGCGCATTTTGCGCACAGCTGAAAAACGCTACCTAAAACATCCCTCCCCTACTTCACTTACTTCCTACAACAACCTGAAAAACATCCACCGTAAAGCCATCACTACCGCCCAAGCCACTCACATCACCCTACAATTCCACAAACTTTCCAATGATAGTAAATCAATACACCGACTCTCTGCCCAACTACTTGGTCGCTCACTCAAAGCTCCTCTCCCCACTACCACCCCCGAACAATTACCACTACTCTTTGACAAAGCATTCAATGATAAACTTTCCGCCACCCTTTCTGCCCTTTCCACCCCCACCTTATGCCACACTCCCATAATCTTTCCCGTCTTCCTTGATTCTTTCGATTCACCCACACTCTATCAAATAATCTCTCTCCTTAATTCCACCTCATCAACCTCATCCCTTGATCCTCTTCCCCTCCCTATACTCAAACAGATTACCCACACCGTTGCTTTACCCCTCCACAAAATCATCTGCACTTCACTTTCATCCGGCTCCGTCCCTCCTGATTTCAAAGTAGCTGCCATCTCCCCATCCTTAAAAAGCCTAACCTTGACTCCCTGAATTCCTCTAACTACCGACTCATCTCCAACCTCTCAATCCACTCCAAAGTCCTCGAACGTGTTGTCTCTTCCCAACTCATCACCTACCTCACAGCCAATAACATCCCCATCATATTCCAAAGCGCCTACCTCCCTCACAAATCTACTGAATCCGCCCTAACCATCATTACCTCCGACCTACTATCTGGCCTTAACAACAACCGTGGCACTATACTCGTCCTCCTCGATATGTCCTCCGCTTTAGACACCCTTGACCATAATGTCCTCATAAATAGACTCTCCGCCATCGGCATCACCGGTATTGCCCTCAACTGGTTCACCTCCTACATTACTAACCGATCTTCCTCAGTCAGGATTAACACACACTCGTCCCCCTCCCGCTCCATAACTCATGGTGTCCCCCAGGGCTCTGTCCTCGGCCTACTTCTCTTCAATATTTACCTCCTCCCCATGTTTGACATCTTCACTAACTACCCCGACATCTCCTTCCATACTTACGCCGACGACCTTCAACTTTATCTAAACTGCACTGACTCCCCTACTTACGCCCCTGAACGACTCTCCCCCTGTATTAAGTCCATACACCAATGGCTTACCTCCAACTCCCTTATGCTTAACCCCACTAAAACGGAAGCTATATTTCTCTACTTACCACTACGTTCCTCCACCCTCCCTGAACCACCCCACATCTCACTCGACAATACCACACTCCCCTACTCTCAACACGTCCGAAACCTTGGTTTCCATCTTGATACCACCCTTTCCCTTAACTATCATCTTATGCACATGCATAAATCCATCCACTACCACCTACACTGCCTCCGCTTAATCCGACGCTCCATTCCCCTCCCCATCGCTATTACTATTGCCTCATCCTACATCATCCCCCTATTCGACTACTGCAACTCCCTACTGTTTAACCTCCCGGACTACAAACTCAACAAACTACAACGACTACAAAACGCTATAGTTCGCTGCGTACACTTACTTCCCCGACGTTCCCCTGACTCCATTACTCCTCTCCTAAAACAACTACACTGGCTGCCTGTCCCCTATCGTATAAAGTACAAACTCTCCCTAACCATCCACAAATCTATTCACCACAATTCCCCTGACTACCTTGCCTCCCTCCTACATCTACACACACCCATCACTACACTCCAGACCCGTTCCTCCAACACCTTTATCCTTACCACTCCCCATTTACACAAACTCCATTCTTCAAATTTACGCTCATTTGCCCTCTCTGCCCCTTACCACTGGAACTCCCTACCCAAACACCTACGAATAAACTCATCAACTCCCTCCTTTAAATGCCACCTCAAGACTCATTACTTCTCCCTTGCCTTCCCTCCCACTCAATAATTTCCCTCCCACGGACGGCCGATTGCTAACGCACTTGCAGTCCATAAACCAAAAAAAGTAAAGTAAAAGTTAATACGGACACTCTATAAAAAATCAGCGCGCAGCATATGAACTATTCTAATTTTCATAAAAATCGCGTGCGTTATAATATTAATACCACGAATAAATCTAAATCTTAAATTTGTATTATTTAGATATTTAAACTGTATTATTAATTAAAAAAATGATAAAAATAAATAGATAATAATATTAACTAATTAAATTAGAATAAATTATGCATAACATTAATTATAAATAATGTAATTGTAATTTGTCTGATTGATTCATCAATAATATATAGTTTATCTAATGGTATATAGGGTGTCCGTATTATAACACAGGGTGTACGTATTCGGATATGGGCACCGAATACGGACACCCCCGTTATATATGGAATTAAAAGATTAAATAAAATATTAATGTCACAATAATATCTATAATCATAAAATATTAATATATTGTAATTTTTGAATAAAAATAACGAGTCATAAAATGTTAAGACCATATATTGTTAAAGTGTCCGTATTAGGTTACTATCCCCTATGTATATATATAATAGTATTTTTTTTAATTTCAGAATATTAATTTAAATATAAATTAAAATATTAATTAAGAATTAATTGACATTAATAATAATATAATAAATATATTAATATAAACAAAAGTTAAATTATTGTACTATTTTTTATACTAAAAAAATATTATAACATTAACTTTGGCTAAACGTACATTACTAACTTAATTTAAACATACATCAATAACTACATTTTAACTTAAGTGTCATACTTAAGTTCAACTTAAGTTGCTAACTTAATTTAAATTAAATAGAATTCAATTCAATTGAATAACATATATATTATAATAATAATATAATAATATCAGATTTAGTTGATGACCGAGATCAAAAACCCAGTATGGTATAGAAGTTCTATTGAACTTATCGATATACCAACCTGCTCTTGGTAATGAGAGAATTAATACAAAATGAATAAATACAAAATGAATAAATATAAATAAATATTTTACAATTCTATATTGTTCATTCGTGTTCTGTCTCATAAAAAATCAATACAATAAAATTAAATATATCTCTCAATAGGTATAGGTAATTAATACTTAACCTATAGGTATATAATATATTTTAATATATTGATTTACATCATAACTTATATCATATAAAATAATTGTATAATATATTTAAATATATGATCTTGCATCATAACTAAATTCAACTTAAATCATTTAACATATTTATATTTATTGTATATAGTATCTTACACCAATACTTAAATTGAACTAACATCAAACACTCAAGTTATGAAACATACATTTATAATTTTTAATTATATTATCTTCCATCCAAAATTAAGTTAAACTTACATATTAATTTAAGTTCTTAGTATAACTTAACATGTTAATATAAATTGAATTATGGGAAGGTAGAAAGGGGCTTATTTTGAATACGTTATTCCCAATTTCTTCAAACACTTTGATTATTAATATTACCACTAACATATTTATTTTCCTTCCTATAATAGTAGACTGTACTATTAAATAGTCTCAAGAATATGTTAAATTACTTGGTGTTATATTATATTCTAAACTTACTTTTTCATATTTCATTTCATATATTTGTAAATCTGAAAATTTTAACATATTTAATATCCGAAAAATAATAAAATATGTAATAGTTATTATATTCATGAATAACTTTGTACAATCACATGTTTTATTTAGAATACATTATTATAATAGCATTACTATTAATTCACAGATGAAATAAATATGATAGAGTAGACTGCATGTTAACTGATTCCACAATATTACTACATAATATAAAAGCGGAATTATCCCATTATTGTTAGAAATATATTAAATGGATCAACATATGTCTATTATGTGAAATGATTAAATGTAGGTTTCATAATTCATAACACTTAATGATTTGGCAAACTAAATTACCGACAAATTAACGTTATCAAAGAAATCAAGAGGTAGCTGCGTCGTCAATATGATTCACATGACATATTATGAAGAGATCATTTAGTTGGAATGCACCTACACTGTGCAATAACTTATCAAGAAACACAATAAAACTTGAAAAGTCATTAACGTCATAAGTCATAACTATCAAGATACGTTTACGCAGTTATTTAATTATGATTATCATTATATATATATATACATATATTTATACATATATACTAATATTTATTTTTATTTGTGTTGTATTTTCCAATTTATGGTTTCTGTTATTTGTTTTCATTTATATTTGTGAGATTTAAAAATATACAAGGATACAATTAAATAATTACTTACCTATCGTTAGTATATATCGTATGTATATACTACATATTTACTAATACAAATATATGTATTATTTTTATTTTAGTAACATTCATATAAATATAAGTAGTGTTCTATCTGTTTTTAAATAAGTCACTGTATAAATATTATATAAAGCTTAATCACACACAGTTTATTCTTAGTATACTGCATATATATATATATTCATTTAAATATAATTTTTGTATTTGTATTTGTATTGTTATTATTTTTTAAATTGAATCACGCAAGCCATAAACAACCATAAAAAGCTATTTATAACAATATATACAGATCATAGCATCATATAAATTATCAAATCTATTTATATAGTGTATATGCATTAACATATATATATATGTATATATATATATATATATATATATATATATATATATATATATATATATATATATTATTACTATTATATTTTCACATTTTACTGTTTGTTATTATTAATATTATTATTAATATTAGTAATATTATTATACCATTTCAATTCAACACATTTCGCTTAAGCCTAACTACTTCACATTCACCCATTTAACTTAACATATTTGCACCTGAGTATACCATTGTATAGTGTTTGCATATATAGGGCACTGTTCAGGAGAATCATTACATGCCTTTCTTTCTATTGATGTCGTTATACCGATATAACCCGACGTTTAATCTGACGTAGACTTAAGTTAAATGTCCTTTCTACTCTATAATATTTAATGTATTTTCTATAATTACTATAATTACATACATATTATATATATATATATAATATGTTGAAGAATTCATCCTGTGAAGAATTCATCTTAAGACGAATTAAGAACACTGATGATATACAGAGAAAGATGGAAAGAAATAGATCTGGTCGAGTGATAACTCGACTAAAGTAAAGTAAGTAAGTAATATATGAACTATATTAGTTAATAATAATAAACAATTATAGTAATATATGATGTATACATATCTATATTATATATGTATATATATATATATATAATGTATTAATATATGATGTATACATATCTATATTATATATATATATATATATATATATATATTAATATAGATATGTATACATCATATATTACTATAATTGTTTATTATTATTAACTAATATAGTTCATATATTACTTACTTACTTTACTTTAGTCGAGTTATCACTCGACCAGATCTATTTCTTTCCATCTTTCTCTGTATATCATCAGTGTTCTTAATTCGTCTTAAGATGAATTCTTCACAGTCGAAGTCGTTCTTTAATATACCAATGAATTTATTTGGTTATCTCCAGAGCTGGGCAGTATCGCCGATACAGTATTATCCCATATTAGACTATAGATTCATTACTTTATATTCCAATGGTGTAAATTATAAATTAATACGGTTTCATTGAATAAATATGCTAAATAAAAATACATATCATCACCAGTATCAAGTATTATATAAGAAGGTAATTTTGTTGTAATTTGTAGAAATAATTTATTATTTCACATATTATTAAATTTACTTTTAAACCCAACCCATTGAGTATATAATATTAACAACATATTTAATAGTGAAGAAAAGTATAATATAATATGTATTAGTATATATAATACTTAAGAAATAAATTAAAATCTGAATTATAATTTTATTAAAAAATTCAATGGTATATTAATAATAATGTAAATATCAAATAATTAAATTAATACAATAATAAATATATATATATATATATATATATTTTTATGTATACATAATTGGTAATATATTGGTAATATATTTTATGGTGATTTCCATAATACAATAAGAATTTTATTTTAAGGATAAGATCTGTTCACCTGTCTTTGGTCAAGTGTTTGAAGTGCTGACGTAAAGTACGAAAAGCGTTCATCTATAAAATGTATCACATTCAGTATATTCTTATTTATAATATATAATATTAATATTATATAAATATTATGAAATATATATGTGTAATATAAATTACATTTATATATATATAAATATTATTTTCTTATAGTATTCCATATGTAAATGAGCATATTATAATGCCGTTATAACATATTTTCTTATTTCTACTATATATATTTATCCGTAAATAAATATCTTTAAATATAAAAACCAATTTCACATTACATAACGTATATATTATTCATAACCAATTATTTAACGACAACAAATGTATTTTCACATTTAATATCTATCGTGTTTTATCACGAACTAACTTGAGATTGTGACATGTAATTAATCCTATCCATGATAGTCCAGATAACCACCTGGTTACATCCGGGAGTGGTCAAAGAGCCATTGTACCGGAAGTACCGGTGATGGTCATTCGGGAATAACTTATTTATTTTAAATTCTTTAATTTTCACTGATGTATCTGTAATTGAAAACAATCTTAATTATATTTATATTTAAGTATATAATATATACTATTTAAACGAATACATATATATATATATGTGTATTTTTATGATATTATAAAAACTATTTATTTGTTAACCTGCATGTGTGACAATTGGAATATTTTTGATAATATGGTCGAGTGGTTTATTATGTTTGTTTGAAATATACATATATATATTCAATATTATAAAGTGATAATGAGGAAATAAAATATCACAGCAGTAGAATAATAATCATTTGTATTATATATCATACACATAATATTTAGTTATATAATTAGTGAAATTTACATATTGATTATCACCGATATTAAATATTATTTCGGTAAACGATATAAAAAACCTTAAAGAAAACTGCGACGACAGCTAAAGAAGATGGAGAATTTAAAGCTTGCGTAACACTTGAGAATCTGGACGAGTCGTAACTTACGATGTGCATCTATTACATCATATATAGTTATTACGTTATTATTATGTCATATTTATAATTATACGTATTGCTTTATATTAATAATTTATTTTAGAATAATAATAATAATAATAATCAATTTTAAATATTAATAAAAATATCCTATAATGATTATATATCATTATCGTTATTTTAAAATATATTATATTATTACTAAAACCTACTATAATTAGAATAGGCATATTTATTTGAAAATATAAAATATAAATGTATTTGTACATTGTAATATTTAATTACAATCACCGATTAATAATCTAAATCATACAATTAGTGATAATACTTTATTTTAAATTAATCACTGATTTCTATTGAAAAGATATGATTATAAACATTATAAAAATCCTTAATTATTTATTATAATGTGTATCTTCAATATTCTTTATTTTATATACAATATGAATTTAAATTGAAATATCCAAACATTTTTTAATTTGCCTTATTAATATGAATTACATTTATACATTTATATCAACAATATGTATTAATTTTAACTAAATATTTATATACATATGTTACCTATTGAATATTATAATCACTAATATTATGTAAGTATTATAAATAACCTCCATGGAATATTTGTTCCCGTTTCTCTTATGTTCAGAACCTCGGGAGTTAGTTTTTCCCCAGTGGAAATGTAATTGTGCGACTTTGAAACGATCCCCTAAACCAGCCCCTTCCAGCATTATGTCAGATCTAATATCCACTTTTACTGTATACCATGGTGCAATTTATAATATAAACATATCATTTATATACATATTTATATATGTCGAAAATATTATTGACCTACATATGTATTATACAATTATTTATAAGGTAGATTTAACAGTTATTTTAAAGTAAATATATTCTACTTTATAATTAATGTATAACACATATACATATTATATAATATATACAATTATATAATATTATATAATATAAACTATATGTATTAACGTGAATGTCCATAATTTATCAATGTCATTTTATTTTTCGAAGAATGATTGATATCTTCTTGATTGACAGTTAATGTTTTTAAGGAAGAATCATAACGACTGCTATACACTTCGAGGTGTATAGGAGATTGTGATCTACCGTAAATACATGTTCTGGACACTTGACCCCATTGGTTTTGTATACGTAGCTCCAATCTGTTGGGATATGGGTATAACTTAATTATGTTCTTCGTTACTTGTAATAAAACTACTAATTATTAAATTATGTAATAGATTATAATTTAGTACATATTTATTAGATTATCATATAATCATACATCAATATCATTAACGTATACTATTATTATAATATTAATTATATACACTAAATAGGTTGTATTATAACTTGCGTTTGTATATATCACACTGCAAAATAACACACATAAATATGCCGTATATTTTATGGCCATCTTTAAATTGTAATGTAAGTCTATGTAAGTATATAAAATTACGAATATATCAATTCATTATAAATGGAATATCTTTTATACTCAATAATTATATCACGTGATTATAATTGGGCGTTACTTCTACATAAATACATCAGTGAAACTTAATAACTATCATAAGGAATAGTTATTCTAACATCAAATAATGATAATGTGAGATAATTATACTATGAAAAAAGATAATAGTTAATGTACGAAATTAACGACCATATAAAACATATTAAGTTTATTGTTATTAACCAGAAGCGTAATGGTATTACGTAATATTATGAGTACTTTTATCACGAGATGGTATTTATTACGCATAAAAAACATCGATGACATTTATATTTGTAAAATATTATGAAATATAATATATATTATCTAATACCATATATTATGCAGACTGCACATTATACTGTATGGACACTTCACTGTATAAAATTTGAATTATAAAATATATATTTATATTAATTATTAATATATATATATATATATATATATATATATATATATATATATATATATATATATCATTATATATAATAAATAAGCAAGGTATACAATGCACAATATTGTACTTAACAATTATATTATATTATAATTATATTTAAGTATATATATATATTATTATAATAATTATAAGGAGTATACATAATAATAGGTTTCATATATAAATTAAATAAATTATAATATGCATAAGTGTGTTAGATACTTCTCATTGATTTGGGAGATACCACGTATATGTGTTCAATAAAACGAGAACTAATGGCATTACAAACGAAAATTAATTGATAAAGCAATAATAATTAATAATTCAATAATATCATTGGATAGATATAATTGGATATCATCGAATGACGGTGATATTTATTACGAATTATAACAGACAAATATTAACGTATTGGTATTATAATAGATACGATATAATTTCACAATGAGTAAATAATATATCTAAATACTTATTTGTTATGAAGAGATGATATTGGGGTGGGGTATGGTATATATTTGTCAGGACTGTATCGGAGAAAGTTTAAGGAGAGTTTTAAGATTAGAATGTCAGTTAAATAAGGTGATATTGAAGAATATATAGATGTTTAAGTCAATGAAATATGATGGTAAAGGGAACCATTTTCTGAAGATAGTTAATTGATGGATGATCAAATCGATCAATTGAGAAATCTATAAGAATTGAGGTAAATTTGTCATTCTTTAAATGAGAAAATGAAAGATTAGGAATATGTTTAATTTATAAACAGGAATAACAGTAGTAAATACTATGTAGAATAATATAGTTAATATGTATACTATTTTGTATACTATATTTCTTAATGCGTCGAATTACGATAGATTCTTACCTAATGTTCAGTTTTTGGTATATTAGTTATATGTGATTTAATGGATATAAAGTCGTTAAGTTAAGATAAATAGTTAACTAAGTGTAGTTTTGTTCATAAAAATAATCCTATACTCCACTAGAATATCTACATCAACTGTTTCATTATGATATGATGTTCGTACTAATTCTTAACCTTTCTAAATACTTTTAAATACTTCTAAATACTTCGTAAAATACTTGCCGTGTTAAATATTAGTTTCACATGATAAATATAGCATATTTTCTATTTTGCTGTACGTATGTAAATCATTGGATATATGCATTTTATCTTATGAAAACTTTCGAAAGGAAAGTATGACCCAGCAAAACTGTATGCAGAACAATTGTACAGATAGTGTGAACACTACTAAGTATACTTTGTACTATACCATACTAGTATAACTTTTAACTTCTTTTACATGACCACCATACCATATTATCTTAATGATTACCTGTTTTAAATTATATCCTACACTAAATAATAATCAGCATTATTTACCCACCAAAAAGAGGTTATTTCGATATTTTTCAAACCTATTTATTAGGGTAATTTTACTAGTTAATTATAAAATGATATATTAAAAAAAACCATTATATTGAATCATAATAACAAACATTTAGCACATCAACATTACAATTATTTATTTGATCGTAAAATGTGTCAAATACACTATTTTTATTTAAAATTCATTTTACCCACTCAACGTCATTGAAATTACTTCACTATATATATATATATAGTAATTTTGTATATATATACAAAATTACTTCTTAACAAATTACATATACAACAAAATACTTCATTATAGTGTTATTCTTTTTACATATTTTTATAAATTATAAATATATAAATTATATTTAAATTAGTATTTTGTTATTTAAATATAAAATAGTACTATTTTAGTTAAATTAGATACGTATCTAATTAAAATATAAATAAAAACCTGTGTATTGTATACATTCAAAAATGTACTAACTTTTAAAAACTTTTATAAAATATTGTTTCTATAGAAATATATTTAATTAATAAATATATATATATATTTAAATTTATTCGATTTAATACATCAATAAAAAAAATTTAGATAGATTAAATCTGATTTAAAGACAAATACAATAACAATTAAAAATAAATATTTGACACAATCACTGATGACTTTACACAAACACACATTTGTATATGCATATACACACATATATATATATATATATATATATAGATATATAATATACGGAATGAGAAGACAAAACGGGCATATAAATACGGAATACGCTGACACGAAGATTAGGCCGACAATTTTGTGTCAACCACCTACTTTAATTTATGAATTACTATATGTTAGAGAAATAATTGGTATCTAATTAAATAATATTTTAATAATCGTTATATTATAATGAATATATTTAATTATCATTTGGTTTTATAGAGAATAGACTATAAATAATTACATTTTTAGATTTCTGCGTGTATATACTTGGTTACACAAAAAAACGGAATCTGTTGACACACTGTTTTTACCGAAATACAGCAACTTAATGCGTATATGTCAAATGGCAATTTATGAATTAATATATTAAATGTACTTTAGAATAAATATATTGAATAAAAATATAAAAGATGTTATTAATTAAAAATATACATTTTGAATTAAATATTATTATTATTTTGTAAAAATATACATCAATTTCTATTTATAATCAAAGATTTGTATGACTCATAAAAACTTAGGAAATAGTAGTAATTATTTAAATTTCAATATTATTATTTCAGATTATTTCAAAATTTGAATAATAATAAATAATTTGTATATTATTAAATATAGTAGGTATTATATTTTAATAAATTATCTATGTATATATATAGTAAATAAATATATAAATGTATGTTATATATTATTGAATATAGAATCGTAAGTAAGATACTATAGTAACATTTTCAAAATATTTGTTTTTCAATAAGTTATTTATTTTTCATTATATTACATTATTAATTCATTTTAACCTTCCTATATAATATCTAATATTAGTAATATTACTATAATTTTTAATATTTCCAAACTAGTATAAAATGTAAATACTATACATTTATAGTCTACGAATAACCCAACTATAATGTATTTGTACGATATAAATAAAACCATAGGAATACGATTTTTTATATTGATGCTATTATAATAAATTTGATATCATTAGACATATTATTAAATTCTATAATAGAAGTATTTTAGTTTATTTTTATTTAAAAAAAAGTTATGCACAAAAAAAATAGTAAAAATAATACATGGTGTAGATAGGAATTATGCATGTTTTAATTAATTTATAATACTTATGCAATCATGATTCATTCAATAATTTATATTTTTTAATAGTATATATTCGATATTATTAACACATAGATTAATAATCATATTTGTATCCGCTTTTTGTATTGTATTCAATAAATATATATTATTATTATATAATTATTATAATATATACACACTTATATAATTATGTAAGCCTATTTATTTAGTATTAACAAAGATTTTGCGAAGCAAAGATATAACACTCCCTATACATGCAACATAATTTAGTAATATCCCCTGCTGCTGCTAGCAGTAGTATCGAAATCACTGAAATAGATTTAGGTTAGGCTCTATTTGCATACAACAATTTTTTCATTGCTCTATTAAATTACATGCAATATAAATTAGCTTTTATTTACTAAATATATACTTATAGCATTTAAAACATACATATCATATTTGTTTGTTATATATTAGTAATGAACACTTAGTTTTCATCATATAAATATTAATTTAAAGCATATTATTTAACATTTTAAAAGTGTTTAGTTAAATACGAATTTACATTATAGATAACACATAGTTCCTAAAAGTAACCCGCTATAGGTGGCACTGGGGTATTTTGTATACAAATTCGAAAAACACGATTTCGCGTAAGTGTTATATCTTTCATTCGGAAAATCTTTGGTATTAATTCAATATAAATATAATGGGATATGTATATAGATATACAAAATGTTTAATCTGGTATATATATATATATACCTCAATCCAAAGTGGCGAGTATTAGAATCATTTAGAATTATATTTTAAAGTGATGCCACACATGAAAATATACGCACGAAACAACCTCACTTGCGAATATCAAACGTTTCTATAAAAACATAATTATTTTCAAAATGCATGCGAATATTCGTAGGTATTTACGTTTTACTTCTATTTATATACCTCACTTTAACTCTCCCTAATAAATTCAATATAATGTTAACATTTTAATTAATACATGTAAAAATGTATATAATTATACGAGGGATTTCCATATAGTTTAGGTGTGGAATAGACTTTATAGATATAATAGCCATACCCGAGCTAGCTTTGCTATGTTTTTTATTGTTTATCTATCTATTTTTTATTAATTATAGCGATTCCTGATTCTGCATTTCTGCCGTACACGACCCGTAACATTATGTATTAACTCATTGATAACAACATTATTGTCTAATTAATTGATAACGAATTATATTGTTGATTTTATTTTATATTGTATAAAATACTTTTACTATAATTTTAAATAAGCATTTTTTATATTTTCGATAATGATAAGTTATTAGTATTTAAATCGTAATTGAACCAAAATCATATTTTGATACCCGAAACCTTCCATGTAGTCAATTACCCGAAACTACCCGACATCATTTACAACACTAATATGTATATTATATTTAAATATTTATAAAAATATATATATATATTAGTCATTAATATTTTCTTGTATAAAAGAATAATAAATTAATTATGGATTCTTACATGTCAATTTTATTTCAAATTAAAATACTAAATATATCAATTGTATCAATTATGTTATATTCATTTAAACAATAATCAATTAATTATTCTTGAAAACTTATATAAATCTTTATATTTGATCAACATTAATAATTTAATTTATATCAAAAACAGATTTTATGTATTTGTATCAAATAATCATAAATATATTTAATTGTATTTCATTTATTTATATTTGTTAGTGTAATTATATTAGAATAATACATTACATAAATATTATTATTTGATTCAAACATTAACATAATTATCAAAATCAAATTTAGTATATTTGTATATGAATCATTAATCAGAAATGTATTTATATTAAAGTATATTTGTATATACAAGTTGTTAAGTTATTAGAAAAAGAATCAATGCGTTAAATACATTATTTATTAACTTTGTACATTTATCACGGCTCTTATAGATAGGCGTCTAGCATTGCTTAATCATGTGAGACGGTGATGTATGGGCATATCCCTAGCACTCGGCGTGTGTTAGTATAATGCGAGATAATAATAATAATACACAAAGTAATAGTGATAATAACATAACATCACCTCTTCTAAGAAGAAGATATATTACAGGACAAATCGGTAGGGAGTGTGCCTGTTCCTGGAGCTTCGGCGTATAGTTTACTAAGCTGCTTTTGTTCTATAATAGCTGTGTGTGAGAGGATGGTATTATTATCAGATGGTGGTGTTGGGTAATTAGATAAATGTAGTGTTTGAGTGGGGGTATTCTCTATGGTGGTGTAATTTTCTTGGGGTTAGTTGTAGGTGTTGATCGTATTTTATGTCTTGTACGTCATAGGATGTTTCCCGTATGGGTACACATTACATATGATTCTGGTTCGTTTCTTGACAATGGTAGCTGGGGATCATGTGAATTTTAAGGAGTCTCGAATTTGACAGATTTGAACGTTATGTACGATGTATGCAGTTTTCTTGCAAGTAATGTCATCTAGTTAATTTATGTCTGTTTGATGTGTTTGTAGTTTCGTGCGTTCTGATGTTTGGATTGATGTAAGAGTAGGTGTAGAGGGCTGGGGTCATCATATTTTGAGGGTTATTTCTCTAAGATAGTAGTGCTTTAGTTATCTTATTGATGTCTGTATTTTTTATAATGTTCTTTATGGTCTGAACGTGTCTTTCTATGAATTCATTTGATGCTAGGTAGTAAGGACTGGATGAAATGTGGGTGATGTCCTATTAGTGGAGGACATATATGGTATGCTTCTGATGTTTGGTGGTAGTTTCCAATTGCTTATTGGATGTGTCTGGAATCTTTCGCATTGGTTGGAATACCATATTACATATAATATCATGATGTCGCCTTACTTCTTTGGTGCATATGTTATGCTGGATACCTATGCTGTAGGCTTATTTACCGATATGATGATTCCTTTGGACATCATACGCTATAGTTCTATATATACTTTAAAGTTGATTTCGACACATTTATTCGCATGTAACAAGGGTCGTACTTATTTGTCGAGGCTTATTTGAAGTGTTACGGGGAATATTCTGGTATCATTTTTGGCGGGTGGTTTTGATATAGGTGGGATTATGTCTGTGCATAATATTTTTATGAGGCTTAGCCTTCTGCAGATGTGTCTATTAGTCATATTATAGGGAGTTGTGGGGATTCGACTATAGTGAAGTTTATATCGTATAATATGCCATTATAATTATAACATATTATTGTTATGCCGTAGGTCGCAATAGGTTTATTTTCATATGCTAAGAGTATGTATGGATAGGGGTTAGTTAAGTAGGCTTTCTAATGTTATTGTATACCTTAAAGGATAGTACATTACTTTAAGACCCTTTGTCAACTTTAAATAATATATATGTTCTATTTTTAAAGGGTATGAATAGTTTAACATAATTTAATAAAAACCTTGTATCTTATGTCCTGGTCTGCTACATGTCAGTTTGATGTAATTTAGTGGACTCCTGTTTCTTATAGTTCTTATAGTAATGTCTGCTCCTACAGAAGGATTTGAAGTTATTCATCTTGTTACAAGCATTGCATCTGAGTCCGAGAGCTGCTTCCTGTAATTTATTTCAACATAGTTTTTTTTGTAGTTTTAAACTATATAATTGAAACAAAATATTAATTAGTAAATAATTTAAAGTGTTATATATTACTAACGTTAATCAGTACATGATACCGTGTTGAAACTCATCAAATAAACTGGATTGCAGGTATCCAATTCTATATAATTTAAATATATTAATAAATATATATATACTTAATAGTTACTGATATTTTGAGTAACATATATGTATATATGAGTAATTTATATATATAAAAAATAGTTAGTAGATAATTAAGTATGATAATAAATATTATATACGATTAAATAGTGATATAAAATGAACCAAATAAAACATGCATATTGGAGTATATAAATTACCGGCAAAGATCTAAAAATTATTTAGCTGTAGTAAGTTTGGTGGTGGTAGGTGCGATATGTATTTTTGAGACGGCCATTTTGTTGAATTCATATATGTAGAGATAAGGAAGCATTTTCTCTTTTTTTTAAATGTTTCTAAAATACTATTTATTGATTTAAACTATTTTTTTTATTATATAAAAAAGAAAGAAAATCATATCTATTACATAAAAGTAACAAATATATATTTTACAAATAATAATTCTATTTTTGAATATGGGTTTTGTTATATTATTCATATATATGTTAATTATATATAGAAAAATAATTAGGTAGATAGCTTTGTACTTTTATCTAAACATTCATTTATATATGTAAACATAGCATATATTATTTCTAGTAAAATGCATTTGAAAAGTCAACAATAAATAAATTGTAAAGTAATTACATTATGCATTCAGCTAATATAAAATCAATATTATAAAATAATAGTTAATAGTTTATAAGTTAAAGTTAATAATTAATAAGTTTTTTTATCTATATATAAATGTAATTTTTATAGAATTTATATATTAGATATAAAATATTATATAACAATATATTTTAAATATCATGCTATAAAATATGCTTTTTATGTTATTTAAAAACTTATTTAATTGGTAATTTGTTCATAGTTACTAAATAACATATATGTTATATATGCTATATCATCAATTAATAGTACATATTAGTGATCTAAATTTTCAAATCTTTCAATTCAAGTTTCAAATCGAGTCACATCATTTTCAAACATTTATATAAATTATTATTTCAAATCTTAAATCTAATTTTCGAGTCAATTCGAGTCACACCTATTTAATTTTCAAAAATTTGTATGGATTAAATTCACTATTTATCATAGTATTGTAGCCACATTATTATACGTAATATGTAATTTATATACTTATAAATTATATAAGTCATTATTTATATGTATATATATATACAATAAATGCTCCTTTTTTTTCGAGTTTATTCCAAATTATAGTACTAATCGAACTTATTAAATATATTCCTATTATATATAATAGGAATATATTTAATAAGTTCGATTAGTACTATAATTTGGAATAAACTCGAAAAAAAAGGAGCATTTATACGATCAGAGTGATAGATTATTAATATAGATGTAGGGAACTAAATTAGTGAACAAACGTATATTAATAGATAATAGATAAGGACAGGTAGCTAATTGCATATCCTAAATTATTATTATATAATACTCATGAATCGATTTTATATGATACATTGGATGGCATTTAGTGTATGATACACTCTCAATATATAACTTTATGTAGAGAAATATGTACACTTATTAACTATTTTAGTGTTTGTATATTATATATGTGTGTATATATGCATGTATGTAGGTAGGTGTTTATTTAGTTAGATAGGTATGCAGGTAGGTATATGTGTAGATGGATAGATAGTCAGGCAAATATGTAGGCAAGTATACAGGTGGGGAGGTAGGCAGTCAGGTATGTAGGACCTACATATATATATACATTGGGAAAGTAGATAGGTATGTATGTAGGTAGATAGGTGGGTAGTATAGTTAGGTAGGTTGTAGGGCAGGGAGGTATGTATGTAGGTAGATATATGGATGGGTGGGTAGATAGGAGGTAGGTAGGTGGGTGATAGGGTAGTTATATAGGCAAGTAGGTTGGTAGGTAGTCATGAAGGTAGAGAGATATGGGTGGGTAGTTAGGTGGGTGGGTGGAAAGGTAGATAGATAGTTAGGTGGGTGGTAGGGTAGTGTATGCATATAGGTAAGTAGGTACTCAGGAAGATATTTAGGTATATGAGTGGGTGGGTAGGTAAGTAGGTTGGTGGTAGGGTATGCATATAGGCAAGTAGGTGGATGGGTAGGTAGTCAGGTAGATATATGTATGGGTGGGTAGTTAGGTGGGTGGATGGATAGGTAGATATGTGAGTAGGTAGATAGATAGGTAGGCGGGTTGTTGGGTAGGGTATGTATATGGGCATGTAGGTGGCTGGGTAGGTAGTCATGCATATACTTAGGTTGGTAAGTAGGTAGGTATATAGGTGGGTAAGTAGGTATTCATGTAGATATGTAGCTATAGTAGGTATGTAGGAAATCTGCAATGGAATTTGTTTATGTTTACTGTGCTCTCACATTATACTTTGTTTGTAGAAGTAAAGGGGATCAACTGTATATTAGATGATGGGAAGTTTTTACTATCAATAAATTCAATAATTTATGTGACAAACATTGTTTTATGATTTGAAAGTCTTCGAATACAGGAATTGGTAAAGATTTGATGTCTTCAAACATTTTTTTGGTGATTTGAATGTCTTCGAATACATGACATGGTAGAGATTTGATGTATCCAAACATTTTTTTAATGATTTGAAAGTCTTCGAAGACAAGCAAAGATTTGAATTTTTAGATCAATAGTACATATTACAATTTGTTCTGATATTAACTAATTTATCCATTGAGATCCTCTTAATTAATAAATATATATATATATTTATATACACAAAATTAATTTACCTTACTATGGCAAGCTTTTTCGGCACTTTATGAATCGCATTCTCAGATCATTTATATCTCTCATCACATTTAGTAGAGCACCAGACATGCATACTATATCGTCCATCGACTGCTGTATATAGTTCTTTATAGGCACCCACGATACGTCATTTATGAGATGACATTCAGAGAGAAACATATCTCGCCAGGTTCACTTTATTGCCCCAACAGTGTCCTGAATATAGAAATTAGAAAAATATAGATAAGTATAAATATAGATAACTATATTTATTAATATATATATAAGTTAAATTTGTTTTATAAATAAAATTACTTATTGGCGGAATAAGTCTTAATAGATTACTAAATAAGTCGTCAGAGATTACTTTAATAAATTAATATGAGTAATTAAGAATTAAGTAATATCACTACTCATTAGTAACCTCGTACCACTTGTAAAGTTAAGTGTTTTCATAATTCTACAATTATTATTCTAATATTTATATTTAATCATTAATTATTGATGGAAAATATAATATATACAAATATGTATATAAATAATAAATCTAGATTAGAAATTAAAATAATTTAAGATAACTCTAATGTTAAATTCATAAATAATACTTTTAGAATAAACTAAATTTAATAAGACGTACTAGATTACATAGTCCGAAATGACCTCGTACAAGATTAATTTTAGATAAGTTTTTTTATAGATAAGTTAAATTGGTCTATAAATAAAATTACTTATTGACGAAATAAGTCAATAGATTACTCAAAAAGTCGTCAGAGATTACTTTAATAAATTTATATGAGTAATTAATAATTAAATTATTATGGCACGAGGTAATTAGAATGTACGTAATTTAAAAGTACGACTTATTACTAAGTTATTAAATAAGTTATTAGTACTCTCTTACGACTTGTAAAATTAAGTGTTTTCATAATTATAGAATTATTCTAATATTTATATTTAATTATTAATTACTGATGGAAAATATAATATATATATATATATATATGTATATAAATGTATATAAATGATGACTATAGAGTCGAAATTAAAATAATCTAAGATAACTATAAAATTAAATTCATAAATAATACTTTTAGAATAAATTTAATAAGACGTACTAGATTATATAGTCCGAAATGATCTCGTACAAGATTACTTTCTACCGTAATTAATACTAAACATGTTATTAAAATATAAGTTATAAATCATACTATAATTATGATGTATAAATATTAATTATTAAACACTATATGATTATACAGATAATAATATACTAAACATAATAATATAATTTTAACACTAAATGAATACGATTTTATTAATTTTATAGTTAATAAATTATCATATTTAAAATTATACTATAATAAATTATTATAAAATAATTATCAACAATTATGTATACATTACTAAACAAGTAATATTATAGTAAATATATTATGTGTATTAATAATACTATTATATTATGAATTTTTATTATATATAATGATTATGATAATCATTATATATAATAAAAATTCATAATATAATAGTATTATTAATACACATAATATATTTACTATAATATTACTTGTTTAGTAATGTATACATAATTGTTGATAATTATTTTATAATAATTTATTATAATCATTATCATTATGATAAGTAAATAAATATTAAGAATGTAAATTGAGCATTACTGTAATGATTACATCATTTATTTAATTAATATAAATTAATTTAATAAATGATTTATCTAGTTGACAATATTATAAATTTAACAATAATTTATGTTATACAATTATCAATAATCATTTTTATAATTATATTTCATATGATATTATACACAACATTTAAAATATGTCTAGTGAGCATGTTTTAGATTTAGAGTTTAAAATCGCGTTATTGTATTTGTATGGTATTTATTAGTTATGTGTATTTGCACATAATATAATATATTATTAATATATTGATTAATTCAAATCTAATTTAATACTGTTACTCGAGTAATCAAAATAAAAAGTTTCCATATTTTATTCACAATACTATTATTATAACTTTAATATTCACAATTATTTATTATAAATTAAATTATTGTATTAATAATTATTACGAAAAATAAATTTAATAATATAAAGCAGATTTAAAAACACATGTTATATTCAATTATTGAATATTTCAAATTGTATTTTTTAAATAATTTAAAATATATAGATAATATTAAAAATGTTGTATATAATTAACTGTTAATTCAATTTACAATTTAATTTATAAATATATTATTTAAAAATATTATATTAATAAAAAACTAACATATAATTGTCTGTATAACTTGTTTAGATGAATATATTCAAATGAATTAAAATTATAGTTTATTTACATCAATGATTAAAATAACGCATGCGCATTGAATATTCTCATTATAATATGAAACTAGAGTATATGATTCATCATAAATAATGGATACCTAGTAGCGGATTATATGCAATCTTAATTGTAACCCCATTCGTGTTTATTATGCATGAATAAAATTGAATACCATTCCGGTATACTTTGCGTGGGTTTTTTTAGGTTGACAATTATTTTGTATATTTGTCATTAATGATTATTTTATAAAACCAAATATGGAACATTATATTATATATATTAATTAAGTATAATATAAAATTTCAAATTGATACCTATTGTTAAAAAAAGGTATGCCCATTAGGTATATTTTTGATTGTCAGCCGTTCCCGTAAAGAATGACTATATATATATATATATATATATATATATATATATTATTTATAAAATATTAGTCTTACATGTTGTATTCATTATTATATATATTATATAATATACATGCATACATAAATTATTAATCCATCAATGAAAAACTCATATTTATAATGAATAAAGAAACTCATTTTTAAGGCTACATATGAGTCAAATAAATCATTATTATGATGATGTGCTCAATTACTCATTTTTATGATTCAATTTACTCTTTTTTAGAATAAATCATTATACAGCTAACGAGTGAATTTACCCTGACAAATAAGTATGGAAAATAACGAGTGAGTATCGTTTTGGTGGGTAATTTCCATTGCTTGTTTATAGTTTAGTATAACATTTAAATAAGTTCAATATTAAGATAAGTTGGTGGTCAGGTGAGAGTGGTATATATAAAAACGAACAAAGAGTGCCTTCATTATAGGGTATTCATACGAACTTTAAAATGTGTTCTGTGTTCAAGTTTGACTGTATATAGCTTGCCTTGCAACAGTTTTCATACGACAAAATTCAGATTTCCAATAATTTGCGTACGTAGAGCAAAATAGAAAATATTCTATGTTTATCATGTGATACCATTATTTGACTCGGCAATTATTTTATGGATCAGTTGTACACATTATTACAGTTGTACATATTATTACAGTTGTATTATTATTATTATTATTATTATTAATATTATTATTATTATTATTATTATTATTATTATTATTATTATTATTATTATTATTATTATTATTATTATTATTATTATTATTATTATTATTATTATTATTATTATTATTATTATTATTATTATTATTATTATTATTATTATTATTATTATTATTATTATTATTATTATTATTATTATTATTATTATTATTATTATTATTATTATTATTATTATTATTATTATTATTATTATTATTATTATTATTATTATTATTATTATTATTATTATTATTATTATTATTATTATTATTATTATTATTATTATTATTATTATTATTATTATTATTATTATTATTATTATTATTATTATTGAATTGAATTGAATGAATATTTATTATGAATTTTTCAAGTTCGATTTAGTAATAATTAACAAAACGTAGATAGTACACATATAAAAATAACAATAGTAAATTAGAAACGTATCACATGTGCCGGTGATAAAAACGATTAATAATTAAAATTAATAATTTATAAAATTATATATATATACATATATATATATATGTATAAATAAATATTAAGTTATAATTTTTTTAATATGATTTTTAAAGGTATATAAACTATTTGCTAATACAATATGTTCATCAAGACCATTCCAAATTTTAGCTATTCGATTATTTAGTAGATTTGTTGTTACATTTAGTTTACATGTATTCATACTAATTTGCAGAGAATGGCCTCTGGTATTGTAGTTGGTCTTTTTGATATTAATAATAGATGATGTATTCATAGATACCAATCAGTTAAATAGCTTATATACCATAACAAGATCAAATCTAGTTCTTCTGATTTCTAGAGAATCTAGATTTAGGTATATTAATCTTTCATTATAAGGTTTATAAGGTAAACCGCATCTCTCGATTAATCTTCTCGTAAAGAATTGTTGGACCTTCTCTAGTTGTATCTTCAGTCCTTTGAATGTCCTGGCATCTAATCCCGGATTCCAGACTGTCGACGCATATTCAAGGTGGGGTCTAGCATATGATATATATGCTTTTCTAATAGCTGGCATATTATTAGTAATGAAACAGCGAAATATACGATTGATAACACAATATGCACTTGTACAGCACACACCAATATGTTCAGAGAAATGTAATGATGGATCAAATTTGATACCAAGATCACGATACGATCTACAGTTTACTATTGAAACATTATTTATAGTATACAATGGTTTATTAGTATTACCTAATGTAAGAGAAGCTGATTTTTTTGCAGCGTTTTCTAATTGCCAAGAATTAGACCATTCATAAAATTTATCAATATTATGTTGTAATTTATATCTATGATCTATGTCATTAGATATAAAACTCAATTTAGTGTCATCCGCGAAAAGATTAATGGATATATCTTTATCAATCACTTCGACTAAATCATTGATATATATTAGAAAGAGTAAAGGCCCTATTACAGATCCTTGTGGAATACCAGATATTATTTTAACTGTATCAGACATTTGATTGTTAACTCTTACTCTTTGAGATCTACCAGATAGAAAACTACTTATCCAAGAATGTATGTTACCACATATACCTAAATTAGTTAATTTGACAAGTAATTTACTATGAGAGACCTTATCAAAAGCTTTAGCATAGTCAAGATATATGATATCAATAAAACTGCCTTTATCAATTGCAGTAATCCATTTAGTATAACAATTTAATAGTTGCAGTTCAACAGATTTTTTATGACGGAATCCAAATTGAGAATCAGAAATTAACGAGTTACGTTCTAGATAAAAATTAATTTCCTCAACTAATATACGCTCGAATACTCTAGACAAAATTGAGGTAATTGAAATCGGCCTATAGTTTTCTCTATTTGAAGGGTCACCTTTTTTGAATATCGGAACTATATAACTTACTTTCCACATGTCAGGACATACACCAGCTGATAAAGTTTTATTAAATAATATCGTAAGTGGAATAGATAGTTCATATGAGAATTGTTTGAAAAATATTGAAGGGATATTATCTGGTGGCAATGTACATGATAGTGAGAGATTTATTAGATTCTTTCTTATGTTATGCCTATAGAATAACAAGTTATTTATAGTTTAATTATGTTTAGGTGGAGATAAATGAGGAAATTATCATTATCATTAATAAATACATAAGAAAATTGATTATTGAGTATATTAGATTTAACTGTATCTGAAAAAATATATGTATTATCGTCAGATTTAATGGGACCTATAGTGGAAAAAGAGGAACATCTTGAATTAATATAATTATAAAATCGTGATTTGTCATTAGATGATAAAATTAATTTTTCTCTATCGATAGTTAATTTTTTAATGTTATAATCTAATAATTTTTTAATATTTTTCCAATTTATAAAATTATTATGTGAATCAAATCTAGTTTTATAATATTTTAAACATTTTACTTTTAAACGTAAAATATATTTTGGATACGTTTTTTTATTTTTTATATGTTTATAAGCTGGAACATTATCATTAATAATATTATATAAAGTATTATAAAAAATATTAAACATATTATTAATATCTGTTGAATTAGATAATAATAAATTCCAATCAATAGAAGAAAGTGATTGATGTATACTATATAAATTAGACTTTCTAAAATTTAGCCCAACTTTTTGATTTATTTTTAAATTAGCTTGGAAAGGTAGAGAAAATGAAAATGATATATGGTCACTAATATATTTACCAAATCCAAAAGGGGGACATTCATTAATTTTCGAAATAATCATAGGATTATTGGTTAGTAATAAATACATCAAATTATTATTACGAGTTGGAAAAGTAATTAATTGAATGAGTTAGTTTTGACATAGACTATTTTCAAATTCGCAATATGTTGATGGGTAATTAGGAAATGTATTATCATTCCAATTATAAAGATGTAAGTTGAAATCTCCTACAATAATAGTAGGTGACATTGTATCACATAGTGCAAATACAAATTTACAAATCGATTTATGAGTGTTAAAATCAGTTGAAGGTGCACGATAAATACAAGATAATCTTATATTTTTAGTAGAATGTAGTACAAGAGTAATATGCTCAATATTATTAAAATTATTGAAATATAATTGAATTGGATTTAAATTAGATTTGCAGATTATCGCTACACCACCTGAATGAGATTTCCTATCATTACGATATATTTTATAGTTAGTATTACCAAAAAGGAGTAAAGCATCAGTATCAACATTTGTTAGAAATGTTTCAACAAGACAAACAATATCATACATGTTAGAACTAAGAATTAACTCTAAATAAGGTAGTTTGTTTCTAACACTGCGACAATTTGAAAACATTACTTTTAAATTAGATGAATTTGATAGTCAGGTTGAATTGTCATTAGAAGAAAAAGATTTTTGATAGGTTATAAACGATGTGGACCACTTCTCATAATCAACTTCGGGAATTTTTGAATGCCAGTCAATCTTATTATCAACTAATTTATGAAGCTCGTATTTTTGTAAATTTGTTGAAAACCAATTTAATATTAGAGTCCATTATTATTATTATTATTATTATTATTATTATTATTATTATTATTATTATTATTATTATTATTATTATTATTATTATTATTATTATTATTATTATTATTATTATTATTATTATTATTATTATTATTATTATTATTATTATTATTATTATTATTATTATTATTATTATTATTATTATTATTATTATTATTATTATATTATATTATTATTATTATTAATAATAATAATAATAATAATAATAATAATAATAATAATAATAATAATAATAATAATAATAATAATAATAATAATAATAATAATAATAATAATAATAATAATAATAATAATAATAATAATAATAATAATAATAATAATAATAATAATAATAATAATAATAATAATAATAATAATAATAATAATAATGGACTCTAATATTAAATTGGTTTTCAACAAATTTACAAAAATACGAGCTTCATAAATTATTATTATTATTATTATTATTATTATTATTATTATTGATTGATTGATTGATTGATAATTTATTTAAGCAAATACATAGCCGAAAATATAATCGAAAGTATAAAGTATAAATATTTGCTAGCGATAACATACGTTATAGAAATAAACAAAGAATAATACGAAATTAAAAAATTAAAGAAATTAAAACGTTTTACAGTTACCGTAAAAATAAACGAAAAACAATCGAAAGTAGAAATAAATCATATAGTAAAAATAAACGAAAAATGATCAATATAGTAATAAAAGATTGCGTAAAAATAATCTAAAATAGAAATAAAATACATTATTTTGTAAGTGGCATCGAAATATTCAATTTCTACTTTGACTTTATAGAATTCTTCTTATCTTTGTACCCTATTTTAGTAATACATTATTAGTTATATAGTTTAATATTTAAATGTTAAATTTTAAATATATTATAAACAGAACATGTTAAAAATAAAATAAACCAATACTAGAATAAAACAAATACTAGAATGAAACAAACAAATAATGTAATACTTACCAAAATCTGTAATAATAGTAGTTAGTACTTTATTAATTTTATATTTTAATTGTATAATAAATTTGAAACATATATATATATACAAACAGAACAAGTCACAAATAAAATAAACCAATATACCTATACAAAAACAGTTAATAACAAAGCATACCAATAATATTACGAAACAAACAATATAATACTTATCACTATAATCTTAAATAATAAAAAATTATTAATGTTTTAGTTTAGTAATATAATACATTTGAAACATATTTACAAAATATATATATATAAAACAAACATATAATACCGAACAAACAAAAATAAAATAATACTTCCCACTTTATCTATAATAATAATGAATTATTAATTTTATATTATAGTATATTTGAAATATAGATATAAAAACCCAAATTTTCTATAACAAAAATAAATTTATAACAAAATATAATACAGAACAAACAAAAATATAATAATACTTGCCACTTTATCTGTAATAATAAAAAATTATTAATTTTATATTATAATATATTTGAAATATAGATATAAAAACCCAAATTTTCTATAACAAAAACACATTAAAAAAAACCAGAAGAGATAATGCAATAATTAAGATACAAAATGAAACATAAATCAATATAAAATTATAAATTTCTATTAAAAAAAAGTTGTTTGTCAAAACAATTTTTGTTTATTTTATTTTTAAAAGATGAAACAGATACAGATTTTATTATATCATTATTTAATTAATTCCATATATTAACTGATCTATTATTAATTATATGTGTAATTGTATTATCATAATTATGTATTACATTTAATTTTTTACAATTACCTCTAGTTCTACAATTATTCGAAATGTTAAGAATATCAGATATATTTATATCTGTATAATTATTTGAAATTTTAAAAATTGTAGTTAGATCTATTTTTAATCTTCTAAGTTCAAGTGATTCTAATTTAAAATATACCAATCTCTCTATATATGATTTATAATTAATATTTGATGAATTTGTATATCCTACGCATCTTGTAATTAATCGTCTAGTAAATAATCTTTGCACTCTTTCAATTTGGTCTATGATACTACGAAATTTACTAACCTTTGAAAAAGGTGAACAAATTATGGATGCATATTCTAATTATTATATCATTATTTAATTAATTCCATATATTAACTGATATATTATTAATTATATTTGTAATTGTATTATCATACTTATGTATTACATTTAATTTTTTACAATTACCTCTAGTTCTACAATTATTCGAAATGTTAAGAATATCAGATATATTTATATCTGTATAATTATTTGAAATTTTAAAAATTGTAGTTAGATCTATTTTTAATCTTCTAAGTTCAAGTGATTCTAATTTAAAATATACCAATCTCTCTATATATGATTTATAATTAATATTTGATGAATTTGTATATCCTACGCATCTTGTAATTAATCGTCTAGTAAATAATCTTTGCACTCTTTCAATTTGGTCTATGATACTACGAAATTTACTAACCTTTGAAAAAGGTGAACAAATTATGGATGAATATTCTAAAATTGGTCTGCAATACATTTTATATGCATTTAATAATGCTCTAGGGGATTTTGTAGTAATTAATTATTATTATTATTATTATTATTATTATTATTATTATTATTATTATTATTATTATTATTATTATTATTATTATTATTATTATTATTATTATTATTATTATTATTATTATTATTATTATTATTATTATTATTATTATTATTATTATTATTATTATTATTATTAATATTATTATTATTATTATTATTATTATTATTATTATTATTATTATTATTATTATTATTATTATTATTATTATTATTATTATTATTATTATTATTATTATTATTATTATTATTATTATTATTATTATTATTATTATTATTATTATTATTATTATTATTATTATTATTATTATTATTATTATTATTATTATTATTATTATTATTATTATTATTATTATTATTATTATTATTATTATTATTATTATTATTATTATTATTATTATTATTATTATTATTATTATTATTATTATTATTATTATTATTATTATTATTATTATTATTATTATTATTATTATTATTATTATTATTATTATTATTATTATTATTATTATTATTATTATTGAATTGAATTAATTTTATTACGAATTATATACATAGTATGAATAGTAAACAATACATAAATAATACAACTTAAATCGCAAAACGATAACAAAACGTAAAATAAAAATATAATAATAATACATTATTAATATAGTATGACGAATTATATGTACCGGGAAATAATTAATAAACATAGAATAAAATAAACAATATAATACACAGTTTAATAGAGATATGTATTTTACGTATTTAATAAGTATATTAATTAATAATATTTTTAATTTTAGATTTGAAGATTGAAACGTTTTTGCATTGACTATATTATCATCCAGATTATTCCATACAGAGGCCACTCTATTTTTCAATAGATTTCTCCGTAGGTCAATCCTTGCCTTATCTATTAATAGTCTTTTAGAGTGGCCTCGAGTAATATTATTAGTTTTTATCTGAATAATTGAAGATGGGTCAATATCAATTATTCCATTAATAAGTTTATATAGCATTATTAAGTCGAATCTCATTCGGCGAATTTCAAGGGAATCGATATCGAGAAATGTAATTCGTTCGTCATAACTTAGATAAGGTATTTTACAACGACTAAAAAGACGACGAGTAAAGTACTTTTGTACTTTTTCAGTTGTCGTTTAAGTCCTATGTAATTATTATTATTATTATTATTATTATTATTATTATTATTATTATTATTATTTTACCATTAATTTGTGAGGACGATATGCGATTTGGAAGACATGATGATGTTATGTAAATAAATAGGCAGTTCATTATTTTTCTATATCGTATACGATGTATTCCTATGTATTGAACAATATTCAAAGGTTTATATTGGGAGATAATCAAGAATCCATTTTTTTTGTTAAATTTCTTTTTTTAAGGTGGGGTGTACTAAATGCAAGTTTGTATGGTGTTGGAAACAAATACTCATGTCGCAATGTAATGTAGAAAGGAAAGAGGAAATGGGTTAATACTATTAACCAATACTATTGACTTAATAGGTGGTGACATTATTAATTATATTCTTAAAGAAAAATATCTATTTCGACTATGATAGGGAATTTAAATAAATAAATTAATAAATTGGAAATAAAGGGGAATTAAAGAGAAATACAGATATCATCGAACGTTGAAGAAAGAATATATAGAGTATAGTATAATACATTACATTATTTTCATCATATATTAAATTTGTTAACAAATATAATATATTAATTGTATTATATATTAATAATTAAATATTTAATTTTATTAAATAAATAAAGAAATAAATTAGAATTAGAATTATAATTTTATGATTTAAAAATCAATGGTATATCAATAATAATGTAAACATCAAACAATTAAAGTAATACAATAATATATGTATTCATGTTAATATATGAATTGTAATGTATGTTATATATTTATAGTAATTTCCGAATTATCTCTTAATAATATTTTGAATTCACAGAGTTAATTGAATAAGATCTTTTCACCTGTCTTTGGTTAAGTGTTTGAATATCTCTAAAGTTTCCTGAAATAGTGTATCCGCTGTGCTGACGTAAAGTACGAAAAGCGTTCATCTATAAAATATATCACATTTAGTATATTATTATTTTATAATATATAATATTAATATTATACAAATATTATGAAATATATATGTGTAATATAATTTATTTCATATTTATATAAATATTATTTTCTTATAGTATTCCATATGTAAATGAATATATTATAATGCCGTTATAACATGTTTTCTTATTTCTACTATATATATTTATCCTTAAATAAATATCTTTAAATATAAAATGAACTAAATATAAAAACGCGTTTAAAATTATATACCGCACATATTATTCACAACCTATTATTCAACGACAACAAATGAATTTTCACATTTAATATCTATCGTGTTTTATCATGAACTAACTTGAGATTCTGACATGTAATTAATCCTATCCATGACAGTCCAGATAACCACCTGGTTACATCCGGGAGTGGTCAAAGAGCCATTGTACCGAAAGTACCGGTGATGGTCATGAGGGAATAACTTATTTATTTTAAATTCTTTAATTCATACTGAGGTATCTATAATTGAAAACAATCTTAATTATATTTATATTTAAATATATAATATATAATATTTAAACGAATACACACATATATATATATATATATATATATATATATATATATATATATGTATATTTATATGATATTATAAACTATTTATTAATTAACCTTCATGTATGACACTTGGAATATTATGAACAATATGATCGAATGGTTTATTATGTTTGTTTGATACCTGCAATATGTATTCAATAATAAAATATACATATATATATATTCAATAATATCAAACTAATAATAAGGAAATAAAATATCACAGTTATATAATAAGAATCATATGTATTATATAGCACACACATAATATTTAGATATATAACTAGTGATCCTTACATATTGATTGTCACCGATATTAAATATTATTTCGGTAAACGATATAAAAAACCTTAAAGAAAACTGCGACGACAGCTAAAGAAGATGGAGAATTTAAAGCTTGCGTAACACTTGAGAATCTGGAGGAGTCGTAACTTACGATGTGCATCTATTACATCATATATAGTTATTACGTTATTATTATGTCATATTTATATTTATACGTATTTCATTATATTAATAATACATGTCTAAATAATAATAATACTCAATTTTAAATAATAATACAAATATTCTTTAATGATTATATATAATAATCATTATTTTAAAATATATTATAATATTGCTAAACACCTTCTCTAATTAAAATAGGCATATTTATTTGAACATATAAAATACAATATACATTTTATTATACGTTTGTAATATTTAATTACAATCACCGATATATAAAACTTTGATGAAAATCATACAATTTGTAGTATTACTTTATTTTAAATGAATCAGTGATTAGTATTGATAATGATAAAATCCTTAATTATTCATAGTAATTTGTGTTTTCAATATTCTTTAATTGTATATACAATTTGAATTTGAATTTAAATATCTATAAAATTTAAAATATACCCTATTAATATGAATTACATTAATAAATAGATAGCGTCAATATACATAAATATTAACTAAATATTATATATATATATATATTATAATCACTAATATGATCTCTATATGTATTAACGTGAATGTCCATAATTTATCAATGTCATTTTATTTTTCGAAGAATGATTGATATCTTCTTGATTGACAGTTAATGTTTTTAGGGAAGAATCATAACGACTGCTATATACTTCGAGGTGTATAGGAGATTGTGATCTACCGTAAATACATGTTCTGGACACTTGACCCCATTGGTTTTGATAGTCGTAGCTCCAATCTGATATGATGTGGTATAAGTTATTTATATTTAATCTTCGATATTTTGTAATACAACTACTAATAATTAAATTATGTAATACATTATAATGTAGTACATAGATATTATATTATAATACATTAATATTATTATTATTATATTAATTATAAAAACAAAATATATTATATTCTAACTTGCATTTGTATATAACACACTGCAAAATAACAAACATAAGTATGTTGTATATTTGATAGCCATCTTTAAATTATAATATAAGTCTTTATACGAATATATTATTATGAATATATCCATTTGTTATAATTTGAATATCTTTTATACTAAATAATAATATCACATGATTAGAAGTGGGCGCTACTTCTACATACATAAATACACTTGTGAAACTTAATGACTATCATAAGAAATGGATGTACTAAATCAAATAATGATAATGTGAGATAATTATACTATGAAAAAATAGGTAAATAGTTAATGTACGAAATTAACGACCATATAAAACCTATTAAGTTTATTGTTATTAACCAGAAACGTAATGGTATGACGTAATATAATGAGTACATTGATCACGAGATGTTATTTATTATCTTTTACTGCAAAACAAACTTCATTGACATTTATAGTTGACATACAATATTATAAAATATAATATATATTATATATTATATACTGAATACTAAATAAAATGCACACGGCACTTTATATAATTATAATTATACTATGTATATTAATATTAATTAATAATATATATATTTAAATATAATTATTATAATTATTATAATTATATAATGAATTATTATTATTATTATTTTATTTAGACACCGTTTAAATATAATATATATTAACAATGGTGTATACTCTCTACATAGACATACGGGCTTAGAAATATAAATATAACATGGGTTATAAATTATGAGTATTAAAGAATATCTGATACTAGTTGGAGAGAATTTTATTATGAGGTAACAATAAATATAAACACTCGTTTGTTATATTTAATAGATGGTATTGGGGCACCTTATTTCCTGTAGATTATTATCTAGAATATAAATTGATCTGTACGAATTGGAGTAAGTTATGTATATTATAAATGATAAAGTGAAATATTAGGAATAAAGTAAAATAGGATATAACAGTAGTCGATACTATATAGCATAATTTAGTTAATAAATATAATATTATTCCTAATGATTCCTAATGAAAATATGATAATTTATAGTGTTAGGTATAATGGCAATATGCGATTTAACGGATAGATCGATGTCAATTGTACTTCTAACATATATTATTATTATTATTTAATAGTTTATTGAATACAAAACATCATATGTTTATCGGCGTCATATAAGACAATAATAATGAAGGAAATAACAATTTGAAAATAAATAAATATAAGAACAATAACAAGAACAATATATATATATATATAAAAGAACAAGAACAAGAACAATATTAAATAATGCAGTCATAAAGAAATAAAATAGTTATATACTTTACGTTTAAATAAAGGTTCAGATTCAGTTGAACTGATGTGAGCTGGCAATTCATTCCAACACTTTGGAGTTTTCTATATTAATAGTGAATTCCATATCAAAGGACCTTTATAATCATTACATAATGTATCATAATAACGTGATATATTGGGAATAGCGAATTCATTAATTGACCTGAGAGAATATATTTTATTTTTTATTATTAAATAACTTACACATTTGTATATGTATGATTATAACAAGCTTTATACATGTAATTATAAATATTTAAATCAATAATATCTTTAAATTTGAGAATATGTTTATGTATACAAATATGGTCAATATTTGTTCTATTATTTAGATAAAAATTGCCCTAGACATATATTCTGTAATATAGTAATACATTGAACAATACTCAAATACATATTACCCCATAGTACTGAGCAATAGTGCAAATTACTATGGAATAAAGAGTAATATATATATATTTTTTCATAATTTATTCTCTATTCAATTTAGATTGTAATCTATTTATTAAAGAGATATATCGATTAAGTTTGTATATAATATTATTTATCTGTTTTTCCAGTTAGATTTTCATCTATAAATATACCCAAAAATCAAATATAGTCAGATTATTTAATAATTAAATAATTAATTTATATATTTATATTTTATGTTTAATCCGTGATCTGTGAAGTAATATAAAATTAGTCATTTCAATGTTTAGGTATAGTCTGTTATTAGATAGCCATTCATGAATAAAAACTAAAGTTTCATTAATAATATTTTAAATGTCTTAAATATTTTTATTAGAGAAGGCAATAATTGTTGTATCTGCAAAAAGTGGAAAATGACAAGTATATTGTATATTTGATAAATAATTAATAAATAATATGAATAATATAGGTCCTAACCCCGAACCTCGCAGAAAACCATATTTTATAGGTAAGATAGAAGATATAGATGAATTAAAATGAAAATATTGATTTCTATTAGTTAAGTACCTTCTAATAAAATCACCACTTAAATCTCTAAAACCATATAAATATAATTTGTCAAGTAAAATATAATGATCTAGTGAATCAAATATGCATTGATGTGAGACTGTATATCATAAGATTCATTTAAAATCTGTTACTATCTATTGCGTTAACTTTTCTGAAACATTAACACTGATAGAAATGGTAATGGATTTATAATTTTTTAGGATTTATTTAATACTCTTTCAAGAAATACAATATGGCAGGGATACCAGATATTATCGTGGTAGAGGAATATAAATGAACGGTGGTAGCACTTTAATGGAGAGATAATATGTTCTTAAATTAGTATAGGAAAGTTGTAGTTGGATACCCCATTTATATGTATACACATTTATTATTATTGTTATATTTTGTATATATATATTTTATTTAGGTGGATTCATGTAATTCCATCCAGGAATTTAGACAAAGTTTTCACTTATAACCATATTGTTCTATGTACATTAAAGCCGATTTCATGTTTAGATATCCATGATTTAATGAGAGCCGATTATTTATGTATACACAATTTGATAAGATCACTTCTAAGTATGATATTAATATATCATTAATTGGTCCGGATGCCGTCGGATCGGGCTTGAACCCATACATTACATTTTTTCTGACGCATTTACGAACTGGGCCACATAGGCAGTTTTATATATATATATATATATATATATATATATATATATGTATGTATAATAATACATATACAGTCATAACATTGCATCCTATCTATATAGAGGTTTGGTATATAATATATACGTATGTAAAATGTATACATTTTATACATTTGGGTCACACGGGTATATTGATTATTAACTAACGTATACATCAATGTATGCGGAATATTTTAAATCTCTAATTAAATATTATTAATATTAATTTATATAGTTAAACTTAAAAGAAAAGATATCATGGAATATTACAGATTTTATAACACATTATAAAAATATTATAGTAAGATGGACTATTTGTTTACTAAATATAATTTATTTATCGATAATATTTTAAAAACAAATAGTAAAATACAAATTATTATGAATATATATTTTGAAAAAACTTTATTAATAACAAAAATATAAAACAGAATATAACTATTCAAAGTATAGTTGTATATTATATGTTTTTATATATATACTAAAAGTATACATTTCTGAATTAAATATACACGTATATATAAAACATATATTGAGCGATGATTATAGTATTCTTCACATATAAAGAATATATATTTTATTAAGAATATTAAATATAATTTTGTGTGTTTTCAATCTATGTAAATATAAGTTTCATCGGTTATAGATAAAGTAAGTTATAGAAAATAGTCTGATATAATGTAAAGCTTATGTTTCTCTGATTTTGTATAAACTCATTTTGAAATTTATATTATTTATAATAAATAAACACTTAATTGTTAATTGACAGGCGTTTTTAGAAAAAAATATGTTTATTTATTATTTTAGTTAATAAGTTTATGAAAGAATTTATAATTTCATATATAAACAATAATGTAATAATATAAAATGTTTATAATAGGATTATTTAAACTGTATTATTATATAATTTTGATTTTTGTAATTTGTCTAACAGTAGTAATGCATGCATATAATGTAATGTAATGTATATGATATGCATAGTTTATATTGCAAACAGTTTATAAATAGGTAATTTGATGTTGTTTATATCATAGAATTAATCATACATAAACTACTAGAAAAGTTACATTAACTGTTTCATTAATGGAACATAAATATATAATATGTTCTATTTTACGGATTGCGTGAATACCATATAATGCAGGAACTCTTTATTCGGACATTTACCACTATATACCACACTTATCTAATCACAATCGTATCTTAATAGTCACCTTATTTACATTATATCCTATACTGTTAACAAACAGAATCAATTTATCCAGCTACATGAGTTTAACTCATTATTTTCCATACTTATTTTTCAATGTAATTTGATTAGTTAATTATAAAATGATTTATTTTATAAACGTGTATATTGAATCATAACAATGAGAAATTCATCACATCACAATAACAATGATTTACTTAACTCGTAAAATGAGGCTTTTGGCTCATTATAAATATTTGTGTTTCATTAATAGATTGCATATATATTATATAATAAATATAATAACAAATAAAACATGTAAAACCACCATGTTATATATATATATATATATGTGGGGATAAGGGATAAGGTTAAATATGTATTTGTATTTATATTTTTATTTTATTTATGTATTTATATATTTTTATTTATTTGATCACATACAAAGTTAACTCAACATATATTTAATTATTAATTATATAGAACTAAAATGTAATATATAATTTTAATAAAGTTTTTATATTTATAAATGTAAAAAATCATCAGTTTTTTATCTATATATTATATATGAGCTTTTCTGGTATATTAGTTAGAAAAATTTTATAAAAATAAACAAAATTAATATATATTAAAATACATTGATACATATCAATATATATATATATATATATATATATATATATATATATATATATATATATATATATATGTATATATATATATAACTGCCTGTGTGGTACAGTGACTAAACACGCGATATAAACACAATCAGTAGGACACGAGCCTCGTCCGGACCATTAATTAATTTTATAAAATGGATCTTAAAATATTATTTAGAAGTGATCTTATATAATTGTGTATTAATAAATTAGCGGTTCTCGTTAAAACCATGGATGCCTTAACATGATAGCGGATTCGAAGTATCATTAAAGCCATATATGGATATAAGTGATAACTTCATCTAATATCCTGGATGGGATGAAAGGATTCCGCCAAATAAAAATAAAAAATAACAATATATCTATACACACACACACATATATACGACGTAGAATATTAATTATATTTACTAATTTATATATTTAAATCTATTTTTTGTGGTAGTCTTCATTACAAAAATTAAATAATATTATTGTTTGCATCTAGTTGGAAATTGATCCATTTTGCAGATTTTAATCTACCCGCGTTTTAGCCCGTTTTTCTAAGGATACCGATATTTATAATCGATTTACAAATAACTACATCCCACATTAATTAAAATAAAATTATTATATGATATCTTTAAAATTAACATTAAATTCAAAATATATATTCTAGATAATCTTAGATAAACTTAGAAATATCAATAAATAATTTGTAAAATTATATTTTTAATTGACAAATTCTGCGTTATGCTGTTGTAATTTGTATATTTATGTTAATAAGTTATGTACCCCACTCATTAATTCATTGGGTATATATATAATGGTATAAAGTTATATTACAATTAATAATTAAATATAATTTATATCATTTTAAACAGTATGTTAATTATTTAATAATTATCCAATTATTCTTACAGATAATGTTTGAAAATATTAATGAAATTCAATAACAATTAGAATTAATATATTATTTAATATATTATTTTGGATAGAAATATTCAATTATTTAGTTCAATTATGTATATATATAATCTAAAAAGAATACAACAGAAATGTAGAAATAAACCAACTAATACTTATAACAATAAGTATTTATAATGAGAGCATCATATCTATTTTGGTTTAAATATATGTTTGAGTGATTCCGGGTAAGTTTTATTCTGAGGTGGCTCGAGCGGTTTTTATAATATTTTTCTATTCCGAGTCTATTTCCTAAGTGTCCTAGTATTTTTCATTTTAGTCTGGATATTTAAATACTCTATGAAATATTCAATATATCACTATGATTTTAATTTATTCAAATATTGATAATTTTATTCTAAATTTCATTAAATTATATTGTTATTTGTAAATTATTTTCTACTTTACGGTATAATTAAACACATATTATTTTTTCAATCAAATATAATATAATGAAATATATTATAAAAACGGTTCATGTGTATGAGATTTGATGAAGTTAAGTTTTTATGAATGATGAAAGCTAATCGTGTAAAGTACTTCTGATGCCTATGATGCTTGGATTTTATTTGAAATAAATAGTCAGTTAATTAATTCGCTACAATACATTCCTATGTATTGAAGAATATTCACAGGTATTATATTGGGAGATAATAAATATCACGGATTGATTTTTAATTTTTTTAATGAGGAGTGTACTTAAGGAAATTTTGTATGGTTTTAGAAAAATTTCGGATTTTTGAGATCCGCTACATATATAATTGGAAACTGAGAGAGTCAGCGATTTTATGTAGAAAGGAAAGAGGAATTGGGTCAATAGGTAATACAAGTATTAATTTGATTCTTTAATGATAATATATATATATATATATATATATATATATCGAATATGAGAGTGAATGTAAACAAATCAAATTAATAAATTGGAACTATAGGGGAATTAAAGAGGAACACATAAATCATCGTACGTTGAAAAAGAATATATAAAGTGTAATACAGTATTTTCATTATATATTTAATTTTTTAACAAATATTATATATTAATTGTATTATAAATTAATAATTAAATATTTAATTTTATTAAATAAATAAAGAAATAAATTAGAATTAGAATTATAATTTTATGTTTTAAAAATCAATGGTATATCAATAATAATGTAAACATCAAACAATTAAAGTAATACAATAATATATATATATATATATATATTATGCATATATTCATGTTAATATATGAATTGTAATGTATATAATATATGTATAGTAATTTCTGAATTATCTCTTAATAAGATCTTTAATTCACAGAGTTAATTGGATAAGATCTTTTCACCTGTCTTTGGTTAAGTGTTTGAAGATCTCTAAAGTTTCCTGAAATAGTGTATCCGCTGTGCTGACGTAAAGTACGAAAAGCGTTCATCTATAAAATGTATCACATTTAGTATATTCTTATTTATAATATATAATATTAATATTATATAAATATTATGTAATATATATGTATAATATAATTTATATCAATATTTATATAAATATTATTTTCTTATAGTATTCCATATGTAAATGAACATATTATAATGCCGTTATAACATATTTTCTTATTTCTACTATATATATTTATCCGTAAATAAATACCTTTAAATATAAAAACCCATTTCACATTACATAACGAATATATTATTCATAACCAATTATTCAACGACAACAAATGTATTTTCACATTTAATAACTATCATGGTTTATCATGAACTAACTTGAGATTGTGACATGTAATTAATCCTATCCATGACAGTCCAGATAACCACCTGGTTACATCCGGGAGTGGTCAAAGATCCGTTGTACCGGAAGTATCGGTGATGGTCATGAGGGAATAACTTATTTATTTTAAATTCTTTAATTTTCACCGAGGTATCTGCAATTGAAATTAATCTTAATTATATTTATATTTAAGTATATAATATATACTATTTAAACGAATACATATATATATATATATAAATATGTATATTTTTATGATATTATATAAACTATTTATTAGTTAACCTTCATGTATGACACTTGGAATATTTTTGACAATATGGTCGAGTGGTGTATTATGTTTGTTTGATACCTGCAATTTGTATTCAATAATAAAATATACATATAAATATACATATATATATATATATATATTCAATATTATCAAACTAATACTAAGGAAATAAACTATCACATTTGTAGAATATGAATCATATGTATTATATATCACATACATAATATTTAGATATATAACTAGTGACCTTTACATATTGATTGTCACCGATATTAAATATTATTTCGGTAAACGATATAAAAAACCTTAAAGAAAACTGCGACGACAGCTAAAGAAGATGGAGAATTTAAAGCTTGCGTAACACTTGAGAATCTGGAGGAGTCGTAACTTACGATGTGCATCTATTACATCATATATAGTTATTACGTTATTATTATGTCATATTTATATTTATACGTATTTCATTATATTAATAATACATGTCTAAATAATAATAATACTCAATTTTAAATAATAATACAAATATTCTTTAATGATTATTAATAATAATAATTATTTTTAAATATATTATAATATTGCTAAACACCTTCTCTAATTAAAATAGGCATATTTATTTGAACATATAAAATACAATATACATTTTATTATACGTTTGTAATATTTAATTACAATCACCGATATATACAACTTTGATGAAAATCATACAATTAGTAGTATTACTTTATTTTAAATGAATCAGTGATTAGTATTGATAATGATAAAATCCTTAATTATTCATAGTAATTTGTGTTTTCAATATTCTTTAATTGTATATACAATTTGAATTTGAATTTAAATATCTATAAAATTTAAAATATACCTTATTAATATGAATTACATTAATAAATAGATAGCGTCAATATACATAAATATTAACTAAATATTATATATATATATATTATAATCACTAATATTATGTAAATATTATAAATAACCTCCATGGAATATTTTTTCCCGTTTCTCATATGTTCAGAACCTTGGGAGTTAGTTTTTCCCCAGTGGAAATGTAATTGTGCGACTTTGAAACGATCCCCTAAACCAGCCCCTTCCAGCATTATATCAGATCTAATAACCACTTTTACTGTATACCATAATGTAATATATTATATAATCAGCTCATTTATACATATATTTATATATGTATAAATGAGATATTAATAATATTAACATATATATATATATATATATATATATATATATATATATTATACAATTATTTATAAGATAGATTTTACAGTTATTTTAAAGTTAATATATTCTACTTTAGAATTAATGTATATTACATATACACATTATATAATATATACAATTATATAGTATTATATAATATAAACTATGTGTATTAACGTGAATGTCCATAATTTATCAATGTCATTTTATTTTTCGAAGAATGATTGATATCTTCTTGATTGACAGTTAATGTTTTTAGGGAAGAATCATAACGACTGCTATATACTTCGAGGTGTATAGGAGATTGTGATCTACCGTAAATACATGTTCTGGACACTTGACCCCATTGGTTTTGATAGTCGTAGCTCCAATCTGATAGGATGTGGGTATAACTTATTTATGTTCTTCGATACTTTGTAATACAACTACTAATAATTAAATTATGTAATAGATTATAATGTAGTACATAGTAGTTACATTTCAATACTAATAATTGATTAATATTATTAATGTATATTATTATTATTACATTAATTATATAAACAAAATAGATTATATTCTAACTTGCATTTGTATATAGCACACAGCAAAATAATACACATAAGTATGTCGTATATTTGATAGCCATATTTAAATTATAATGTAAGTCTTTATAAGAATATATGATTATGAATATATCCATTCGTTATAATTTGAATATCTTTTATACTAAATAAATATATATCACGTGGTTCAAAGTAGGCGTTACTTCTACATAAATAATTACACTTGTGTATCTTAATAACTATCATAATAAATAGTTGTTCTAAATCAACTAAAGATAATGTGAGATAAATATACTATGAAAAAATAGGTAAATAGTTAATGTACGAAATTAACGACCATATAAAACCTATTAGGTTTATTGTTATTAACCAGAAGAATAATGGTATGACGTAATATAATGAATACATTGATCACGAGATGTTATTTATTATCTTTTACGACAAAACAAACTTCAATGACAATTATATTTGACATAAAATGCTATAAAATATAATATATATTAAATAGTGCAGACTGCACACTCCGTATATGGATATAGTACGTACATGGCATAAATGATAAAGTGAAATATTAGCAAGATAGTAAATAGGATATAACAGTAGTCGATAATATATAGGTTAACTAATATAGTTAATAAGTATAATAGTGAGTCGAATTTTGAAAATATGGTAATTTTCAGTTTAGGAATGATGGATATTTATGATTTAATCGATATCAATTGTAATTCTAATACATATGACAGAGTTAGTTGGTTTAATATTATGAATATTAATTAAATAGGATTAAAATAAAAGGAGATAGAAGGGATATAAATAAGAACTATAGTTCTAGAACTATAATATATTATGGAGGAATTCAGAAAAAATTGTATTCAAAAGGAGCTATATTTTGATTGCGGTAGAACAAGAACATATTTGGGATTTGTATAATTCATACAAGTCTAAAAAAGACTTATTTATATGTCTTAAAGTAGCTATATTTATTATATTCGCAAATAATTGTTTATTATTAATATTATATTACAAACTGTTTCTTTAAAAAATAAATTCATTTTATTTCATTTCATAATGCTTGAAAGAAGTTGGATAGATACATTACTTAAAGACAGATTGATACTATAAAAATATAGGAAGATAGAAAGGAATGGAAGGTAATATTTAGATATATGAGGTATATTGTAAATATTTATAAAAGTATATATTAATAAATATATCAATAATTATAAATATATTAGTATACTAATATAATAATAATAATAATAATAATATAATATATAAATATAATATAAATATTATATGTAAATATAAATAACACTATAGTGTTGTTATATACACTATAATATATATATATATATATATATATATATATATATATATATATATATATATATATATATATTATACTAGTATACTATATATAAACTAATTATTTATTGTTATATCTAGATATTGATTAATTTATAATAACCAGACTTAAAATGAATAATTACATTACATTGTAAAAGTAGAAATACGATAACCAACTTGATTATAACGACATTTATTATATGTGAAGATTTATAAAATAGTAAAATAGTTATAAGTAATCATCACAATGTATTAGAAATCCAAAATAAGTGTTCTCCTATGAATAGACTAGCAGGCATGCCAGCTTCATGTAGGGGAAAGTAACCTAATACGGACATTTTAACAATAAATGGTCTTAACATTTCATGACTGGATATTTTGATTCAATATATTATATGATTAATTGAGTAACATTTTATTTAATCTTTTAATTTCATAGATAACGGGGGTGTCCGTATTCGGTACCCATGTCAATTTATTCTAATTTAATTAGTTAATAATTTATTTATTTTTATTATTTTTTTAATTAATAATACAATTTAAGTATATAAATAATACAAATTTTAGATTTAGCTTTTTTGGTGTTATTAAAATTATAACGCACGCGATTTTTATGAAAATCAGAATAGTTCATACGATACGCGCTGATTGGTTATGGGTTTCCATATTAAGACATCTAGAGTAAAAATATAGAAATTATATATATAATTTTAGAAAGCTTTATTTTTTAATAGTATAGTGTTATATTTATTATCGAGACATTTGTATATTCTTGAGAAGGTTTTAAGTTGACATTTTAGTTCATAAATATAAAAACGTCATACAAAATCAGTTTATTAGATATATCAGCAATATTTTGAATAATTACAAACAATAAAAAATGCTTTTATTGACTATTTATATAATTATGAATATTTTATTAATTAAAAGTGTTGTAGGATTGATAGTTTATGGATACTGAGAGTGTCCGTATATATATGGATAATGAGAGTTACTTTCCCCTACTAATATAATAATAATATAATAATAATATAATATATATATATATATATATATATAAATATTATATGTATATATATATATAAACAACTCTATATTATACTAATATGCTATATATAAACTAATTATTTATTTGTATACATAAATATTGATTAATTTATAGTAATCATACATAAAATGAATAATTACATTTCATTGGTAAAGTAGAAATACTATAACCAATTTGATTATAACGTAAGTTATTATATGTCGAGATTTATAAAATAGTCAAATAGTTATAAGTAATAACTTGTGTATACATACAATTAACTCTCGATATCTCAGAATTCAAGGGACCATTGCAATGTTTCTAATATACAGAGTTTCTGAGATATCGATTTACTCTTACATGTAAAAAAAAATATATTTGTGAAAAGTCTGAGTTAGCGTAATTACTGAGATATAAAGAGTGTGATATATCGATAATTAACTGTAATATATATATATATATATATATATATATATATATATACAGTAAATTTTACGTATATTAATATTCACTTATATTCACCTTTAGAAAATATATGCTATTTACAATATCCATTTATAATATGATTTTTTTATTTTAAATGTATTTAAAACGTACAGCATATTTGTATTTTATATAAGTTATAGTAAAAGTTAGATATAGTAAATAGTTCGATATAGTAAATCACCTTTTTCTCTGATTTTTCTTATTTTGAAAATTATAAAATTTATTAAAAAAAGATATGTTTATTTATTATTGTATTTAATAACAATATAAAGTTAATTACATTTCTCAATATAAACAATAATCTAATAATATAAACTACTTATAATATAATTTTATAATTTATTATAAGATTCTAATTCTTAAAATTGATCTAAAAAAAGTAGTAGATATGTGAATATCTGAATGTAAAATATATGTATATTTTATACTCTCCAAGTTATATTAACAAGAGTTAACTTGATGTATTTTATTTCGTAAAAATCATCATACTTACACCAATATATTGTATAAATATAATATGACATTTATGGATAATTGTATACTGATTATTCACTATTCTAGTTATTCTAGAAGATTTTTTATTAAATATTAAAAAATATATATAATGCCTCAAAAATTAATAAACTAAAATATATTAAAATACATCAATTAATATTTAAATCTATATCTGTATATACGATCGTATAATATTTATTATATTTATTAATTTATATAATTAAATCTACATTATAACTATGATAGTTTTAATCAACAACATTAAAATAATACTATTGTTTGCATATTTATAAAAATAGATTCATCTTGCAGATGATTTTTTAGCTAGTTTTGCTAAGAATGCCGATATTTAGAATCGAGTTACTAATACCGATATAGTACATTTATTAAAGATAAATATTATAATACATATTTAAAATTACTATTTAATAAATTAATACACAATCTATATAATGTATTAACATTAGAAATAAATATAATTAATTTGAACAATTATATGCATTTGGAAAAATTCTCCGTTTGAGTGTCGTTTGAGTATTTGTATACTTTCCGATAAACTAGTCATGTATTTAGTCATTCCTTTTGTATTTATGTATATACATATATATATATTGAATTGAATTGAATTGAATTGAATTGAATGTGGTTTATTGAGTAGAAATAAAATATAATGAATTAGGGGAAAGTCCCCGATTACCGACCCCTAAATGATTAGTTGTAATAAATTATTCAATATTAAATATTTTTATTTTAAATTTTGTAATTTTTGTAATATAATGGCAATGAATAATGTGGCTATTTTAAATTTTTGATATAATTATATTTACAAGAATATACATGGGGGTCGGTAATCGGATACATGTGCCTAATACCGACCCCCTTCCCCTATCACCGACCCCCTAAAATAATCGTGGTATAAATAATTGTAGTATTATAATATCCAATAAAAATAGTAGATATACATAAATATAATTAATTATAATATGACGTAATTTATTTGTTATTGAATTTATGTTTTAATAGTAATATTATTAAAATTTAAACTTTATAGTAATTATATTAAAATAGTGTATATTATTATTTAATATTTATTTATTAATCAATATGTATATAATTAACTGGAATCATGAATCCTGAATCTATTTCAATGATACACAAATAAGTTATAACATAATTTAAAGTAAAGACGGATCTATTTTGATTGGATATTATAAATCACATGGGGTCGGTATTAGGGTAATTTAGGGGTTCGGTAATAGGAAAATCATATGGGTAGCTATAATTAAGATATGTTGGTTAATAGTTATTCAAATTAAATTATTTTTATAATAGTTATAAAAATTGTATTGAACTACAATATTATGCACAACATTAAGTTTTCTTTTAATTAATAAAGTATTTACAATGATTTAAAAAAGTTATTATTCAAATATTTAAAAAGTAAAAACAGATTATTACATTTGATCAAATAACAATTGAAGGATTCAATATTTTTTTAAACAAAATATGTATTCATATTTATAATTAAATTACTAACAGTTCATGTATATATAATTTTGTGATAACTCTTATATTTACTGAGATATGAGAGGGGGCCGGTATTAGGAGGGGGTAGGTAATCGGGGACTTTCCCCTATATACAATGTCTGCTCAAAGTGCATATATATATATATATATATATATATATATATATATATATTTGTATAAAACTTGTATTTATAATAAATCATTACATATAGTTTTTAAACAATAATTTAATTATCTGATACTTATCATATAATTCTTACTGATTATATTTGAAAATATTAATTTAATTCTGTAAAATATTATTAATTATAATATCCTATTATGGATAGATATATTTAATTTTGTAGTGAAAGAATAAGTACATATATATATATATATATATATATATTAAACATAAACAATAGTAAGTAGATTATTTGATGATCAGTGAAACTTAATATCTATCACAAAAATGACAATTTATATCACATAACGATAATGAGAGATAATTATACTATTAAAAAATAGTTAAATAATAAATTTACGAAGTTAACGATCATACATAACTCATTAATTATATTGTTTTTATTAACGAGTAATGTAATTCTATGACGTAATAATGTGATTACACTGATAACGTGACATTAGTGTGCAATTGTTTATTATCTATTAAATAATATATACTAACTATTACTACAAAAAAATCATCGAATAATGGTATATTTGACATATATGTCAAATTTATTATTTTATAAAATATTATGAAATATAATATATCTGATACCATATATGGTATATTATATAATACCATATACACTGTAACAATTAAATGGTTGTCTGCAGTAAAATAAATGGTATTTAAGGTGTGCTTATAATAGAACCCTTTTGATGGTTTTCTGCAGTGAAATTTTTAGAATACCATATTAAGGGTTTTCTATTATCAGATTTAAGAATACCATTTAGATGGTTTTCCACAGTAGAAATTAAGAATACCATTTAGATGGTTTTCCACAGTAGAAATTAAGAATACCATTTAAAGGGTTTTCCACAGTAGAAATTAATAATACCATTTAGAGGGTTTTCCACAGTAGACATTAAGAATACCATTTAGAGGGTTTTCCACAGTAGAAATTAAGAATACCATTTAGATGGTTTTCTGCAGTAGAAATTAAGAATACCATTTAGAGGGTTTTCCACAGTAGAAATTAAAAATACCATTTAGATGGTTTTCTGCAGTAGAAATTAAGAATACCATTTAGAGGGTTTTCCGCAGTAGAAATTAAGAATACCATTTATATAGTTTTCTGCAGTAGAAATTAAGAATACCATTTAGAGGGTTTTCAACAGTAGAAATTAAGAATACCATCTAGAGGATTTTACACAGTAAACATTAAGAATATCCCAATATTCAACTTACATCAATAACATAAGTTGTTGATATAAGTTGAACATAATTTTATATGTAAAATAAATATTAGTATATTAGCGTAGTATTGTAGCAAAATATTAACTTATATATTATTTAATTTCATTTAAGTTAGTTTTAAAACTTAAATTCAATAATAAAATCATTTTAATATTGAATAAAATATGTAATCAATATGCAATTGCGATATATTCAATATTGGGCAATTAGTTCAACATGATTTCCATTTATATTATCAATATAATTATGATAACAATTGTAGTTCATGAGTCACCTGAATTATATTATGATAATGTAGCAAAATACATAGGATTACATACATCATTTTAGTTTTTAAAATAATATTTTATTTATTAAAAACAGTATATTTACTTAAATATTAATTTAAAATTATAATTATTAATTGATTCGCATACATAAAAAATAAATCAATATTTCAAAATAATTAAAAGGTATAATATTTTATTTTTTCTATAATAAAACAATTATATAAACTTAATAATAATACTTAAGTCGTGTAAAATGCCATATGTTTTGAATATGGTTTTCCACAGTAGAAATAAGAATACCTTTTAGAGGGTTTTCCACAGTAGAAATTAAGAATACCATTTATATGGTTTTCTGCAGTAGACATTAATAATACCATTTAGAGGGTTTTCCACAGTAGAAATTAAGAATACCATTTAGAGGGTTTTCCACACTAGAAATTAAGAATACCATTTATATGGTTTTCTGCAGTAGAAATTAAGGATACCATTTAGAGGGTTTTCCACAGTAGAAATTAAGAATACCATTTAGAGGGTTTTCCACAGTAGATATTAAGAATACCATTTATATGGTTTTCTGAAGTAGATATTAAGAATACCATTTATATGGTTTTCTGCAGTAGAAATTTAGAATACCATGTTGAGGGTTTTCCACAGTAGATATGTAGAATACCATTTAGATGGTTTTCTGCAGTAGAATTAAGAATACCATTTATATGGTTTTCCACCGTAGAAATTTAGAATACCATTTATAGGGTTTTATACAGTCGGTTTCACAGAATACCATTTAGAGGGTTTTAAATAAATATTTTTTTTAAATACCCTTTTGATGGTTTACTGCAGTAAATATCAGTCTAGAAAACCATCATTTTTAACAGTGTACATTATGTATAATATACTATATATTCTGCACTATAGTATATATAGACATCATATAATTATAATTATACATGATATATTATACATAAATTAAAAAAATAATTTATATTTATATACATCATGTAATATTTTTACCATTTTTTGATAATTTTTTATTAAAATAAAAATATGAGAAAACTAAAATATGACTTTTATTATATAATCTCAGAAGTTTTACAAAAATTATAATTATATTACAATAATTTCAATATACAAAATGTCATCATCATACATAATATATGGAGGCGTTAACGTATATCATAAGTTTTATTTGTAAACTGTAAATTAAAATATTCAGGGATTCACGATCGTTGTGGGATGTATTTAATCTTGAGTATTAATTTATATTTCAAGAGAAATTAAACTAATTTTAAATTAAAAACAATAACAATGTTGATTGGTTGATTTAAATCGTATCATTCTATTCCGAGCAATACTATCTGTTTGTCAGATAACATTATAGTGATATAATAACGGCAACCTTATGAAAACAGATACTATTTCCGGAATTATTATAGGCAAGTTGTAGTTAGATAGCTCCTTTATGTTTACGCACTATTATTATTGTCATTATTATTGGTATTTGTTTTGGTGTAATACTTTCATTTAATTCAGAAACTTCGATGAAGTATTCACTTATAACCAGATGGCTATAATGTCCCTTCGAAGCCGCTATCAATTTAACCCTTTGAATCCGAGGATTTTATAATTACATGTTTCCCAGTTCCGAGATTTGTTTTTTTTTTTAAATATGTATGCATATTTTTAATAAATAAAAATGTGGACAAAATATAAAAAATGTTCTATTACGAGTTATAATTTGTTGGTTTAGTATACAACTTGGTTAATTAATATGGAAAAAATAGTAATTAATTAATTATTCAAATATTATAATAAATTAATAAGTAACAATTATAAGTAATTCTTTAAAATAAAATAAATATATTTCTAACATAAATTAATGTATATATATACTAATATTTTGTATATGCATTTAATCATATAAAGTGGTAACAATATATGAACCAACAATAAACTAAAGAAATATATAAATTTAGTCATTATTGAATAATTTACAAGTAATAGCGCACAGATAATTTAACATATTATATATATTATTAGATTTTTAAATTTAAAATAAAAAGTAACACTATAATTCTGTACTATCGGTGTAAATAATATTGTGACGTATACTTCCGCAAATTTTAATATTACTAAGCAGGTTTTATTTATATAATTACGAAAAATGTAGCCATAAAATATTTGTCGTTAAAAAGTTACGACATAAATAATTAATGGTAATATTTATCTAAACTGTTATCAAATTTGAAATTTTGTATTGAAATAAAATACTTTTTATTTAAAGAACAATGTAATAAAATGATATTTATTTTAGTTACTATATACAATAACATTTTCAAGCTATTTTATATAATAAAATGATTTATTATATAACACAAATGATATTAGTTTTTCAATTTTAATTAAAATAATTTATTATATTATATAATTAATTTTATTTCTAAAAATACCTCATATAAGGTTATATTATATCAATTAACTTGAAAACTAAGATATGAAACTTATTTTTAAAAATCTTATCATTTAGAATATATTTCATTATATAATGATGATACATTTAAATAATAAAATGGACAAATATATGATATGTAGTGGTATCATTAAAGTTGATCTACAAAAATCAACAATTCAGCATTTGGTAACACAACAGAAATAAACAGCTCAAATGCAAAGGGCGTGGTTCTAATACATCCATGGTTTTAACGAGAGCTGATTATTTATATTTAGTTATTATTTATTATATAAGATCACTTCTAAATACTATTTTAAGACCTATTATATTGGCCGCGACGGGGCTTGAATCCATATTGAACACAAACTACCATATTTGTGCCTAATACTATTCAAATGAGCCATACAAGTTCTTTTTATATATATATATATATTTACATATATAGATATCTAATATTGAATATAATTATATTCATGTATTATATATAAACCGTATACATGTAAAATGTATACAATGTATACATTTAGCTCAAGTTAATATAGGTAAGTTTATTATCAAAAAACTTAGAGATCTATATATATATACATAATATTTTAAATTTCGAATAAAATATTATTAATATTAATGTATATAGTGTAACTTAAAAGTACAGATGCCAGGGAATATTACAGATGTTATAACATATTTAAAAAAGTTAATTGTCTATTAGACTATTTTTTTATAAAATATAATTTATTTATCGATAATATTTGATAAATACATATTATCCCACATTATTATTATGAATATATATTTTGAAAAAACTGTATTAATAACAAAAATATAAAACAGAATATAACTATTCAAAGTATAATTGTATATTATATCTTTTTATATATATATATAAACTAAAAGTATACATTTCTGAATTAAATGTACACGTATATATAATACATATATTGAGCGATGATTATAGATTCTTCACGTATAAAGAATATATATTTTATTAAGAATTTTCAATATGATGTTTTGTTTTTCAATCTATGTAAATATAAGTTTCATCGGTTATAGATAAAGTAAGTTATAGAAAATAGTCTGATAAAATGTAAAGCGTATATTTCTCTGATTTTGTATAAATTCATTTTGAAATTCATATTATTTATAATAAATAAACACTTAATTGTTAATTGGCAGGCTTAAATTTAGAAAAATAGATGTATATTTATTATTTTAGTTAATATATTTATGAAAGCAATTACAACTTCCTATGTAAACAATAATTTAATAATATAAAATATTAATAATAGGATTATTTAAAATATTTATTATTATATAATTTTGATTCTTATAATTTGTCTAACAGTATTAATACATGTGGATAATTAATATATATATATGATATGCATAGTTTATATTACCAACAGTTTATAAATAGGTAATTTGATGTTGTTTATATCATAGAATTAATACATACACTACTAGAAAAGTTACATCAACAGTTTCATTAATGGAAGATCCATAAGATCATAAATATATAATATGTTCTATTTTACGGATTGCGTGAATACCTTATAATGCAGGAACTCTTTATTCGGACATTTACCACTATATACCACACGTATCTGACCACCATCGTATCTTAATAGTCACCTTATTTACATTATATCCTATATATAAACCGTAGAATATTAATTATATTTACTAATTTATATATTTAATCTATTTGTTGTGGTAGTCTTCATTACAAAAATTAAATAATATTATTGTTTGCATCTATTTGTAAATTGATCCATTTTGCAGATTTTAATATAGCCGCGTTTTAGCCCGTTTTAAGGATAGCGATATGTAGAATCGATTTACAAATAACTACATCCCACATTAATTAAAATAAAATTATTATATGATATCTTTAAAATTGACATTAAATTCAAAATATATATTCTAGATAAACTATTAAACTTAGAAATATCAATAAATAATTTGTTAAATTATATTTTTATTTGAAAAATTCTCCGTTAGGCTGTTGTAATTTGTATATTTCTGTTAATAAGTTATGTACCCCACTCATTAATTAATTGGGTATATATATATAATGGTATAAAGTTATATTATAATTAATAATTAAATGTAATTTTTAAACAGTATGTAATTATCTAATAATTGTCCAATTATTCTTACAGATAATGTTTGAAAATATTAATGAAATTCAATAACAATTAGAATTAATTTTTAATATATTATTTTGGATAGAAATATTCAATTATTTAGTTCAATTATGTATATATATAATCTAAAAAGAATACAACAGAAATGTAGAAATAAACCAACTAATACTTATAACAATAAGTATTTATAATGAGAGCATCATATCTATTTTGGTTTAAATATATGTTTGAGTGATTCCGGGTAAGTTTTATTCTGAGGTGGCTCGAGCGGTTTTTATAATATTTTTCTATTCCGAGTCTATTTCCTACCTATCCTAGTATTTTTCATTTTAGTCCGGATATTTAAATACTCTATGAAATATTCAATATATCACTATGATTTTAATTTATTCAAATATTAATAATTTTGTTCTTAATTTCATTAAATTATATTGTTATTTGTAAATTATTTTGTACTTTACGGTATAATTAAACAAATACTACTTTTTCAATACAATATAATATAATGAAATATATTACCAGGTGAAAGAAAAACGGTTCATGTGTATGAGAATTGAGGAAGTTAGGTTTTTTATGAATGAGGAAAGCTAATTGTGTAAAGTACTTCTGATGCCTATGATACCTGGATTTTATGTGAAATAAATAGTCAGTTAATTAATTCGCTACAATACATTCCTATGTATTGAAGAATATTCACAGGTATTATATTGGGAGATAATAAATATCACTGATTATTTTAATTTTTTTAATGAGGAGTGTACTTAAGGAAAGTTTGTATGGTTTTGGAAAAATCTCGGATTTTTGAGATCCGCTGCATATATAGGAACATTGGAAACTGAGGGAGTCAGTGATTTTATGTAGAAAGAAGAGAGGAATTGGGTAAATAGGTAATAAAAGTATTAATTAGACTCTTTAATGAGAATATATATATATATATATATATCGAATATGATAGTGAATGTAAACAAATCAAATTAATAAATTGGAACTATATGGGAATTAAAGAGGAAAACAGAAATCATCGTACGTTGAAAAAGAATATATAAATTGTAATACAGTATTTTCATTATAGATTTAATTTTTTAACAAATATAATATATTATTTGTATTGTATATTAATAATTAAATATTTAATTTTATTAAATAAATAAAGAAATAAATTAGAATTAGAATTATAATTTTATGATTTAAAAATCAATGGTATATCAATAATAATGTAAACATCAAACAATTAAAGTAATACAATAATATATGTATTCATGTTAATATATGAATTGTAATGTATGTAATATATTTATAGTAATTTCCGAATTATCTCTTAATAAGATATTTAATTCACAGAGTTAATTGGATAAGATCTTTTCACCTGTCTTTGGTTAAGTGTTTGAAGATCTCTAAAGTTTCCTGAAATAGTGTATCCGCTGTGCTGACGTAAAGTACGAAAAGCGTTCATCTATAAAATGTATCATATTTAGTATATTCTTATTTATAATAGATACTATTAATATTATATAAATATTATGTAATATATATGTATAATATAATTTATATTAATATTATATTCTATATAAATATTATTTTCTTATAGTATTCCATATGTAAATGAACATATTATAATGCGGTTATAACATGTTTTCTTATTTCTACTATATATATTTATCAGTAAATAAATATCTTTAAATATAAAAACCCATTTCACATTACATAACGTATATATTATTCATAACCAATTATTCAATGACAACAAATGTATTTTCACATTTAATATCTATCGTATTTTATCATGAACTAACTTGAGATTGTGACATGTAATTAATCCTATCCATGACAGTCCAGATAACCACCTGGTTACATCCGGGAGTGGTCAAAGATCCGTTGTACCGGAAGTATCGGTGATGGTCATGAGGGAATAACTTATTTATTTTAAATTCTTTAATTCTTACTGAGGTATCTATAATTGAAAACAATCTCAATTATATTTATATTTAAGTATATAATATATACTATTTAAACGAATACATATATATATATATATAAATATGTATATTTTTATTAGTTAACCTTCATGTATGACACTTGGAATATTACGTACAATATGATCGAGTGGTGTATTATGTTTGTTTGATACCTGCAATTTGTATTCAATAATAAAATATACATATAAATATACATATATATATATTCAATATTATCAAACTAATACTAAGGAAATAAACTATCACATTTGTAGAATATGAATCATATGTATTATATATCACATACATAATATTTAGATATATAACTAGTGACCTTTACATATTGATTGTCACCGATATTAAATATTATTTCGGTAAACGATATAAAAAACCTTAAAGAAAACTGCGACGACAGCTAAAGAAGATGGAGAATTTAAAGCTTGCGTAATACTTGAGAATCTGGAGGAGTCGTAACTTACGATGTGCATCTATTACATCATATATAGTTATTACGTTATTATTATGTCATATTTATATTTATACGTATTTCATTATATTAATAATACATGTCTAAATAATAATAATACTCAATTTTAAATAATAATACAAATATTCTTTAATGATTATATATAATAATCATTATTTTAAAATATATTATAATATTGCTAAACACCTTCTCTAATTAAAATAGGCATATTTATTTGAACATATAAAATACAATATACATTTTTTTATACATTTGTAATATTTAATTACAATCACCGATATATAAAAACTTAATGTAAATCATACAATTAGTAGTATTAATTTATTTTAAATAAATCAGTGATTAGTATTGATAATGATAAAATCCTTAATTATTCATTATAATTTGTATTTTCAATATTCTTTAATTGCATATACAATATGAATTTGAATTTAAATATCCATAAAATTTAAAATATACCTTATTAATATGAATGACATTAATACATAGATAGTGTCAATATACATAAATGTTAACTAAATATTATATATATATATATATATATATATATATATATTATAATCACTAATATTATGTAAGTATTATAAATAACCTCCATGGAATATTTGTTGCCATTTCTCTTATGTTCAGAACCTTGGGAGTTAGTTTTTCCCCAGTGGAAATGTAATTGTGCGACTTTGAAACGATCCCCTAAACCAGCCCCTTCCAGCATTATGTCAGATCTAATAACCACTTTTACTGTATACCATAATGTAATATATTATATAATCATCTCAATTTATATATGTATAAATGAGATATTAATAATATTAACATATATATATATATATATATATATATATATATTATACAATTATTTATAAGATAGATTTTACAGTTATTTTAAAGTTAATATATGCTACTTTAGAATTCATTTATATTACATATACACATTATATAATATACACAATTATATAGTATTATATAATATAAACTATATGTATTAACGTGAATGTCCATAATTTATCAATGTCATTTTATTTTTCGAAGAATGATTGATATCTTCTTGATTGACAGTTAATGTTTTTAGGGAAGAATCGTAACGACTGCTATATACTTCGAGGTGTATAGGCGATTGTGATCTACCGTAAATACATGTTCTGGACACTTGACCCCATTGGTTTTGATAGTCGTAGCTCCAATCTGATAGGATGTGGTATAAGTCATTTATGTTCTTCGATACTTTGTAATACAACTACTAATAATTAAATTATGTAATAGATTATAATGTAGTACATAGTAGTTACATTTCAATACTAATAATTGATTAATATTATTAATGTATATTATTATTATTACATTAATTATATAAACAAAATAGATTATATTCTAACTTGCATTTGTATATAGAACACAGCAAAATAATACACATAAGTATGTCGTATATTTGATAGCCATATTTAAATTATAATGTAAGTCTTTATAAGAATATATGATTATGAATATATCCATTCGTTATAATTTGAATATCTTTTATACTAAATAAATATATATCACCTGATTCAAAGTAGGCGTTACTTCTACATAAATAATTACACTTGTGTATCTTAATAACTATCATAATAAATAGTTGTTCTAAATCAACTAAAGATAATGTGAGATAAATATACTATGAAAAAATAGGTAAATAGTTAATGTACGAAATTAACGACCATATAAAACCTATTAGGTTTATTGTTATTAACCAGAAGCGTAATGGTATGACGTAATATAATGAGTACATTGATCACGATATGTTATTTAGTATCTTTTACGACAAAACAAACTTCAATGACAATTATATTTGACATAAAATAGTATAAAATATAATATATATTAAATAGTGCAGACTGCACACTCCATATATGGATATAGTACGTACATGACATAAATTATAAATTGAAATATTAGCAAGATAGTACATAGGATATAACAGTAGTCGATAATATATAGGTTAAATAATATAGGTAATAAGTATAATATTGAGTCGAATTTTGAAAATATGGTAATTTTCAGTTTTAGGAATGATGGATATTTATGATTTAATCGATATCAATTGTAATTCTAATACATATGACAGAGTTAGTTGGTTTAATATTATGAATATTAATTAAATATGATTAAAATAAAAAGAGATAGAAGGGATATAAATAAGAACTATTATGGAGGAATTCAGAAAAAAGGTTATTCAAAAGGAGCTATATTTTGATTGCGGTAGAACAAGAACATATTTGGGATTTGTATGATTCATACAAGTCTAAAAAAGACTTATTTATATGTCTTAAAGTAGCTATTTTTATTATATACGCAAATAATTGTTTATTATTAATATTATACAAACTGTTTCTTTAAAAAATAAATTCATTTTATTTCATTTCATAATGCTTGAAATAAGTTGGATATATACATTACTTAAAGACAGATTGATACTATAAAAATATAGGAAGATAGAAAGGAATGGAAGATAATATTTAGATATATGAGGTATATTTTAAATATTTATAAAAATATATATTAATAAATATATCAATAATTATAAATATATTATTATACAAATATAATAATAATAATAATAATAATAATAATATAATATATAAATATAATATAAATATTATATGTAAATAAAAATAACACTATAGTGTTGTTACATACACTATAATATATATATATATATATATATATATATATATATATATATATATATATATATATATATATTATACTAGTATGCTATATATAAACTAATTATTTATTGTTATATCTAGATATCTAGATATAACCTGACTTAAAATGAATAATTACATTACATTGTAAAAGTAGAAATACGATAACCAACTTGATTATAACGACATTTATTATATGTGAAGATTTATAAAATAGTAAAATAGTTATAAGTAATAACTTGTGTACACATACAATTAACTCTCGATATCTCAGAATTCAAGGGACCATTGCAATGTATCTAATATACAGAGTTTCTGAGATATCGATTTACTCTTACATGTAAAAAAAAATATATTTGTGAAAAGTCTGAGTTAGCGTAATTACTGAGATATAAAGAGTGTGATATATCGATAATTAACTGTAATATATATATATATATACAGTAAATTTTACGTATATTAATATTCACTTATATTCACCTTTAGAAAATGTATGCTATTTACAATATCCATTTATAATATGATTTTTTTATTTTAAATGTATTTAAAACGTACAGCATATTTGTATTTTATATAAGTTATAGTAAAAGTTAGATATAGTAAATAGTTCGATATAGTAAATCACCTTTTTCTCTGATTTTTCTTATTTTGAAAATTATAAAATTTATTAAAAAAAGAGATGTTTATTTATTATTTAATAACAATATAAAGTTAATTACATTTCTCAATATAAACAATAATCTAATAATATAAACTACTTATAATATAATTTTATAATTTATTATAAGATTCTAATTCTTAAAATTGATCTAAAAAAAGTAGTAGATATGTGAATATCTGAATATAAAATATATGTATATTTGATATCTCAAAATTCTATAAAGAAGAGTTAACTTGATGTATTTTATTTAGTAGAAATCATTATACTTATAAAAATAGATTGTATAAATAAAATATGACATTAATGGATGATGTTTTACTGATTATTCACTATACTAGTTACGTTTACTGCAGGTATTATTTGTTCAGACATGTACCATTATATCCAGTCTTTTGAACAATTTGTTGACCAGTTTTTGACCAGTCTTTTAACAGTCTTACCAGTATACTATATTATCGAATAGTCACCTAATTAAAAATATATCCTAACAAATCGGAGTCAATTGACCCACCAAAACTAGTTTTACTCGTTATTTGTTACATGTAATATTCTAAGTTACATGAAACGTTAATTATTAAAATAATTTATTTGATAAACTATACAATTGAATCATAAAAACTACTACTTAGGCTCATCAGCATAATAGTGATTTATCTGACTCATACAATAAATTGTTTGGTTCATTATAAAATGTGTTTTTCATTGATGGAATGCGTATTAATTTTTGGATAGATATTATATAATATTGTTATTGTTATTGTTATATTTATTTGGTGGAGTCCTTTCATCCCATCCAGGAACTTAGATGAAGTTTTCACTTATAACCATATATGGCTCTAATGTCCCTTCGAAGCCGCTCTCATGTTAAGGCATCCATGGTTTTAACGAGAGCCAATCATTTATTTATACACAATTATATAAGATCACTTCTAAATAATATTTTAAGACCCATTTTATAAAATTAATTAATGGTCCGGACGAGGGTCGAACCCGTGTCCTACTGCTTGTGTGTATGACGCCTTAACCACTGAGCCACACAGGCAGTTGATAATATATAATATAAAATATACAATATATAATAATAAATATAATATGTAAGACCAACGTATATATATATATATATATATATAAATTTATCCAGTTTACACATAAAATATGAATATAAATATAAATTAATAAATAAACCCTCTTACAAAATACCATTTTAAAAATCAACACAATTAATAACTATTATTCTAATACCGGACCTAAACTATTGAATAATCTACCTAATAATATCAAAAATATCAAATATCAAAATCAAAATAAAAATAAACAAAAATATACTCATTGAATAATAAATTATCAATAAATTAAATGTATTTATATATATGTGTGAAAAATTGACACGCTATAATAGTGTGTCTTCACACTATTTAGTGAGATAAGTAATGTACGTATACGTAAACATATTAATATGTATATATATATATATATATATATTATTTTATTATTATAGTATTATAAAAACTCTATTTAAAACGTATTATAAATGTTAAATGATATCAAGAAAATAAGATATATTACAAGAATTAAAGTATTAAAGAAAAGAAAAACTATTAAGAGAAGAACAACTATAAATACAAGATACACTATAATAGAAAAGGAAAATTTTAGACAAAACAAAGAATATAAAAACGTAAATAAGAAAAGAAAGCATTTCTAGAAAGGATATAACTATGAGCAACAACAACTGAAAATAGTCATATTATTTTGAAGCCATTTAGAAGAAAATATTATATAAATATCATTATAATTTAACCGAAAAAAAATTAAAATTCTTCTCATGAATATTATTATTATTATTATTATATATTTCAGGAATGGGGTCAAATATTTATTTGTATTTTTATTTTTATTATATTGATGTATATAATAATAACAATAAATAATAAATAATAAGTAAATCAGATTTGGAAATTGCTTAGGTGAAGGAGGAGGAGAGCTTATCAAGTATATCACCCTTTTATGATTTCATATATGAATACATATATGTATTTTATCACATACAAAGTTAAATCAACTTACATAAACTTACATAAATATAACCAACATGTTATAAAGAATGTTATTAAAGTAAGTTGAAATGTAAACAATCATAATTTTTTACCTATATTTTATTAAATATTAAAAAATTAATTTCTAAAAATAAATAAATTTAAGATATATTAAAATACATCAATTCATATCTATTATATTATCGTATATACGATCATATAATATTTATTATCTTTACTAATTTATATAATTAAATCTATATTTTAACTATGATAGTTGTAATCAACAACATTAAAATGATACTATTGTTTGCATATTTATGAAAATAGATTCATCTTGCAGATGATTTTTAGCTAGTTTTGCTAAGAATGCCTATATTTAGAATCGAGTTACTACATTTATTATAGATAAGAATTATATTAAATATTTAAAATTACTATTTAATAAATTAATACATAATCTATATAATGTATTAAAATTAAAAATAATTATAATTAAGTTGAACAATTATATGCATTTGAAAACATTCTCCGTTTGAGTGTCGTTTGAGTATTTATATACTTTCCGATACACAAGTCATGCATCCTATGATTTTATATATATATATATATATATTTATTTTTTTAGCTTACATTATACTTTTTATATATCTTTTTTCTTCCCTATTTATATATTAGTAATGAAATTTAGTTCATCATCAATTAATAAAGTCTTAACATATAATTAACATAACTAACAAACTAAAAAGCGATTCTAATATAATCGAAAATATAAATAAAATGTTGTATACATATTATGATAATTTATCTAATTTAAATATATGTCGTACGTTATCTATTATTTTATTGCTCGGAGATTCCAACAAATTTCGATTTTATTATTGATTACATTATATTTAAAAATAAACTTTACTATTATTGTAATAACTGAATCATCGCTTACTACATCTAATAAACACTTATTTAATATTCCTAATTATTAATCTGAACATACATTAATAAATAATAAGCGTGGAGGTGCAGTTTCCAATTTCATTAATAATTAACAGATTCTCAAGTGTTACGCAAGATTAAATTCTCCATCTTATTTAGCTGTTGTCGCAGTTTTCTTTAAGGTTTTTTATAATCGTTTACCGATTTAATATCGGTGACAAAGAACTATGTAAAGGTTACTAGGTGTATAACTAAATATTATGTGTATGATATATAATATATATTATTATTATTCTACTACTGTGATAATTTATTTCCTCATTATCACTTTGATAATATTAAATATATATATATATGTAGATTTATATGTATATTTTATAATTGAATATTACTTCCAGGTATTAAAAGACATAATAAACCACTCGACAATATTATCTGCAATATTCCAAGTGTCATACATGCAGGTTAACTAATAAATAGTTTTTATAATATCATAAAAATACATATATTTATATATATATATATATATATATAAATATATGTATTCATTTAAATAGTATATATATATATATATATATATATATATATATATATATATATATATATATATATATATATATATATATATATAATTAAGATTGTTTTCAATTACAGATACATTAGTGAAAAATAAAGAATTTAAAATAAATGAGTTATTTCCGCATGACCATCACCGTTACTTCCGGTACAATGGCTCTGTAACCACTCCCGGATGTAACCAATTGGTTATCTGGTCTGTCATGGATAGGATTAATTACATGTCGCAATCTCAAGTTAGTTCATGATAAAACATGATAGATATTAAATGTTAAAATAAATTTGTTGTCGTTGAATAATATATTATGAATAATATATGAATTATGTAATGTGAAATGGGTTTTAATATTATATTTCTAAGCCCGTATTCATTAAATATAATTATATATAAATATATATATATTAGTGATTAATATTAATATACATAGTATAATTATAATTATATAAAGTGCTGTGTGCATTTTCCTTTCTATCTTCCTATATTTTTATAGTATCAATCTGTCTTTAAGTAATGTATATATCCAACTTATTTCAAGCATTATGAAATGAAATAAAATGAATTTATTTTTTAAAGAAACAGTTTGTATAATATTAATAATAAACAATTATTTGCGTATATAATAAAAATAGCTACTTTAAGACATATAAATAAGTCTTTTTTAGACTTGTATGAATCATACAAATCCCAAATATGTTCTTGTTCTACCGCAATCAAAATATAGCTCCTTTTGAATAACCTTTTTTCTGAATTCCTCCATAATAGTTCTTATTTATATCCCTTCTATCTCTTTTTATTTTAATCATATTTAATTAATATTCATAATATTAAACCAACTAACTCTGTCATATGTATTAGAATTACAATTGATATCGATTAAATCATAAATATCCATAATTCCTAAAACTGAAAATTACCATATTTTCAAAATTCGACTCAATATTATACTTATTACCTATATTATTTAACCTATATATTATCGACTACTGTTATATCCTATGTACTATCTTGCTAATATTTCAATTTATAATTTATGTCATGTACGTACTATATCCATATATGGAGTGTGCAGTCTGCACTATTTAATATATATTATATTTTATACTATTTTATGTCAAATATAATTGTCATTGAAGTTTGTTTTGTCGTAAAAGATATTAAATAACATCTCGTGATCAATGTACTCATTATATTACGTCATACCATTACGCTTCTGGTTAATAACAATAAACTTAATAGGTTTTATATGGTCGTTAATTTCGTACATTAGCTATTTACCTATTTTTTCATAGTATAATTATCTCACATTATCATTATTTGATTTAGAACAACTATTTATTATGATAGTTATTAAGATACACTAATGTATTTATTTATGTAGAAGTAACGCCTATTTTGAATCACGTGATATATTTATTTAGTATAAAAGCTATTCAAATTATAATGAATGGATATATTCATAATCATATATTCGTATAAAGAATTACATTATAATTTAAAGATGGCTATCAAATATACGACATACTTATGTGTGTTATTTTGCTGTGTGCTATATACAAATGCAAGTTAGTATACAATCTATTTTGTTTATTTAATTAATATTATAATAATAATAATTAACATTAATAATATTAATGAATTATTAGTATTATAATGTAATTACTATGTACTACTTTATAATCTATTACATAATTTAATTATTAGTAGTTGTATTACAAAGTATCGAAGATTAAATATAAATAACTTATACCACAACCTATCAGATTGGAGCTACGACTATCAAAATCAATGGGGTCAAGTGTCCAGAACATGTATTTACGGTAGATCACAATCTCCTATACACCTCGAAGTATATAACAGTCGTTACGATTCTTCCCTAAAAACATTAACTGTCAATCAAGAAGATATCAATCATTCTTCGAAAAATAAAATGACATTGATAAATTATGGACATTCACGTTAATACATATAGTTTATATTATATAATACTATATAATTGTATATATTATATAATGTGTATATGTAATATACATTAATTCTAAAGTAGCATACATTAACTTTAAAATAACTGTACAATCTATCCTATAAATAATTGTATAATATATATATAGATATATATATATATATATATATATATTAATATTATTAATATCTCATTTATACATATATAAATATATGTATAAATGAGATGATTATATAATATATTACATTATGGTATACAGTAAAAGTGGTTATTAGATCTGACATAATGCTGGAAGGGGCTGGTTTAGGGGATCGTTTCAAAGTTGCACAATTACATTTCCACTGGGGAAAAACTAACTCCCAAGGTTCTGAACATAAGAGAAACGGGAAAAAATATTCCATGGAGGTTATTTATAATACTTAAATAATATTAGTGATTATAATATATATATATATATATATATATATATATATATATATGTATAATATTTAGTTAACATTTATGTATATTGACGCTATCTATGTATTAATGTAATTCATATTAATAAGGTATATTTTAAATTTTATGGATATTTAAATTCAAATTCATATTGTATATACAATTGAAGAATATTGAAAATACAAATTATAAAGAATAATTAAGGATTTTATCATTATCAATACTAATCACTGATTAATTTAAAATAAAGTAATACTACAAATTGTATGATTTTCATCAAAGTTTTATATCGGTTATTGTAATTAAATATTACAAATGTATAATAAAATGTATATTGTATTTTATATGTTCAAATTAATATGCCTATTTTAATTATAGGAGGTGTTTAGCAATAATATAATATATTTAAAAATAATGATTTTTATATATAATGTGTTAAAGAATATTTGTATTATTATTTAAAATTGAGTATTATTATTATTTAGACATGTATTATTAATATAATGAAATACGTATAAATATAAATATGACATAATAATAACGTAATAACTATATATGATGTAATAGATGCACATCGTAAGTTACGACTCGTCCAGATTCTCAAGTGTTACGCAAGCTTTAAATTCTCCATCTTCTTTAGCTGTCGTCGCAGTTTTCTTTAAGGTTTTTTATATCGTTTACCGAAATAATATTTAATATCGGTGACAATCAATATGTAAGGGTCACTAGTTATATATCTAAATATTATATGTGTGATATATAATACATATGATTCATATTATACAACTGTGATATTTTATTTCCTTATTATTATTTTGATAATATTGAATATATATATGTAGATTTTATAATTGAATATTACTTGCAGGTATCAAACAAACATAATAAACCACTCGACCATATTATCAAAAATATTCCAAGTGTCATACATGCAGGTTAATACTAATAAATAGTTTTTATAATATCATAAAAATACATATATTTATATATATATATATATATATATATTCATTTAAATGGTATATATTACATACTGAAATATATATATATATATATATAATTAAGATTATTTTCAATTACAGATACATCAGTGAAAATTAAAGAATTTAAAATAAATAAGTTATTCCCTCATGACCATCACCGTTACTTCCGGTACAACGGATCTTTGACCACTCCCGGATGTAACCAGGTGGTTATCTGGACTGTCATGGATAGGATTAATTACATGTCACAATCTCAAGTTAGTTCATAATAAAACACGATAGATATTAAATGTGAAAATACATTTGTTGTCGTTGAATAATTGGTTATGAATAATATATACGTTATTTAATGTGAAATGGGTTTTTATATTTAAAGATATTTATTTATGATAAATATATATAGTAGAAATAAGAAAACATGTTATAACGGCATTATAATATGTTCATTTACATATGGAATACTATAAGAAAATAATATTATATATATAAATGTAAATTATATTACACATATATATTTCATAATATTTATATAATATTAATATTATATATTATAAAATAAGAATATACTAAATGTTATACATTTTATAGATGAACGCTTTTCGTACTTTACGTCAGCACAGCGGATACACTATTTCAGGAAACTTTAGAGATCTTCAAACACTTAACCAAAGACAGGTGAAAAGATCTTATCCAATTAACTCTGTGAATTCAAGATATTATTAAGAGATAATTCGGAAATTACTATAAATATATTACATACATTACAATTCATATATTAACATGAATACATATATTATTGTATTACTTTAATTATTTGATGTTTACATTATTATTGATATACCATTGCTTTTTAAAACATAAAATTATAATTCTAATTCTAATTTATTTCTTTATTTATCTAATAAAATTAAATATTTAATTATTAATATATAATACAATTAATAAATTATATTTGTTAAAAAATTAAATCTATAATGAAAATTCTGTATTACACTTTATATATTCTTTTTAAACGTACGATGATTCCTCTTTAATTCCCATATAGTTCCAATTTATTAATTTGATTTGTTTACATTCACTATCATATTCGATATATATATATATATATATATATATATATATATATATATATATTCTCATTAATACTTTTATTATCTATTGACCCAATTCATCTTTCCTTTCTACATAAAATCGCTGACAGTTTCAAATTATATATGCAGCGGATCTCAAAAATCCGAGATTTTTCCAAAACCATACAAACTTTCCCTAAGTACACTCTTCATTAAAAAAATTAAAATCCAATCCATGATATTTATTATCTCCTAATATAATACCTGTGAATATTCTTCAATACATAGGAATGCATTGCAGCGAATTAATTAACTGACTATTTATTTCACATAAAATCCAAGCATCATAGGCATCAGAAGTACTTTACACAATTAGCTTTCCTCATTCATAAAAAACCTAACTTCCTCAATTCTCATACACATGAACCGTTTTTCTTTCACCTGGTAATATATTTCATTATATTATATTTTATTGAAAAAGTAGAATGTGTTTAATTATACCGTAAAGTACAAAATAATTTACAAATAACAATATAATTTAATGAAATTAAGAACAAAATTATCAATATTTGAATGAATTAAAATCATAGTGATATATTGAGTATTTAAATATACGGACTAAAATGAAAAATACTAGGAAAAGTAGGAAATAGAATCGGAATAGAAAAATATTATAAAAACAGATCGAGCCACCTCGGAATAAAACTTACCCGGAATCACTCAAACATATATTTAAACCAAAATAGATATGATGATCTCATTATAAATACTTATTGTTATAAGTATTAGTTGGTTTATTTCTACATTTCTGTTGTATTCTTTTTAGATTATATATATATATATATATACATACTTTAACTAAATAATTAAATATTTCTATCCATAATAATATATTAAAAATCAATTCTAATTGTTATTGAATATCATTAATATTTTCAAACATTATCTGTAAGAATAGTAGGATAATTATTAGAAAATTAGCATAATTTAAAAAAAAGATATAAATTACATTTAATTATTAATTATAATATAACTTTATACCATTATATATATATACCCAATGAATTAATGAGTGGGTACATAACTTATTAACAGAAATATACAAATTACAACAGCCTAACTGAGAATTTTTTAAATAAAAATATAATTTTACAAATTATGTATTGATATTTCTAATTTTAATAGTTTATCTAGAATATATATTTTGAATTTAATGTCTATTTTAAAAATATCATATAATAATTTTATTTTAATTAATGTGGGATGTAGTTATTTGTAAATCAATTCTAAATATCGGTATCCTTAGCAAAACGGGCTAAAACGCGGATAGATTAAAATCTGCAAAATTGATCAATTTCCAAATAGATGCAAACAATAATATTATTTAATTTTTGTAATGAAGACTACCACAACAAATAGATTTAAATTTATAAATTAGTAAATATAATTAATATTCTACGTCGTATATATGTGTGTGTATATAGATATATTGTTATTTTTTATTTTTATTTGGTGGAGTCCTTACATCCCATCCAGGATCTTAGATGAAGTTTTCACTTATAACCATATATGGCTCTAATTACCCTTCGAAGCCGCTCTCATGTTAATGCATCCATGGTTTTAACGAGAACCGATCAATTATTAATACACAATTATATAAGATGACTTCTAAATAATATTTTAAGACCCATATTATAAAATTAATTAATGGTCCGGACGAGGCTCGTACCCGTGTCCAACTGCTTGTGTTTATGTCTCCTTATCCACTGTTCCACACAGGCAGTTATTATATCTATATTTGTATCCTACTTGATGTATTTTATTTCGTAAAAATCATCATACTTACACCAATATATTGTATAAATATAATATGACATTAATGGATAATGTTTATACTGATTATTCACTATTCTAGTTATTCTAGAAAATATTTTATTAAATATTAAAAAAATATATATAATTCCTAAAAAAAGAATAAACTTAAGATATATTAAATAAATCAATTAATATTTAAATCTATATCTGTATATACGATAGTATAATATGTTTTATATTTATTAATTTATATAATTAAATCTATATTTTAATTATGATAGTTTTAATCAACAATATTACAATGATACTATTGTTTGCATATTTATGATAATAAATTCATCTTTTATTTCATCTTTTAACTTTTAAATTCATCTTACTTGTTTTAGTTTTTATTTTTTTTTTTATATTATTTAGCTATTCTATTCCTTTTATAATTAGGCATTCAGAATTCAACTCGTTTCTGTGATTTTTTTATATAACTTTACATCTTTTATTTTTACACATGACTTATTGATAGACTTATTGATAGACCTACATATTTTTTATTCTTTACATAATTTATTTTTAACTTGAATTATTGATACATATTTTTATTCTTTACATCTTATTTATTTATATTTACATTTTTTTACTCATGAGAATCTGACTTATCTAAAATATGATGATTGGGGAAGTTCTCGCAAAAACAAATACATGTGTTTATTAACTTCTCCATTATTTCATGCTTTACAACATGAAATAATAAATCTGATTTATTTATTTATTTATCTAGCGGATGATTTTAGCTTTAGCTAAAACTATAGTTTTGCTAAGAATGCAGATATTTAGAATCGAGTTACTACATTTATTATAAATAAGAATTATATTAAATATTTAAAATTACTATTTAATAAATTAATACATAATCTATATAATGTATTAAAATTAGAAATAAATATAATTAATTTGAAAAATTATATGCATTTGGAAAAATTCTCCGTTTGAGTGTCGTTTGAGTATTTGTATACTTTCCGATAAACTAGTCATGTATTTAGTCATTCCTTTTGTATTTATGTATATACATATATATATATTGAATTGAATTGAATTGAATTCAATTCAATATGACCCCCTTCCCCTATCACCGACCCCCTAAAATAATCGTGGTATAAATAATTGTAGTATTATAATATCCAATAAAAATAGTAGATATACATAAATATAATTAATTATAATATGACGTAATTTATTTGTTATTGAATTTATGTTTTAATAGTAATATCATTTAAATTTAAACTTTATAGTAATTATATTAAAATAGTGTATATTATTATTTAATATTTATTTATTAATCAATATGTATATAATTAACTGGAATCATGAATCCTGAATCTATGTCAATGATACACAAATAAGTTATAACATAATTTAAAGTAAAATACGGATCTATTTTGATTGTATATTATAAATCACATGGGGTCGGTATTAGGGTAATTTAGGGGTTCGGTAATAGGAAAATCATATGGGTAACTATAATTAAGATATATTGGTTAATAGTTATATAAATTAAATTATTTTTATAATAGTTATAAAAATTGTATTGAACTACAATATTATGCACAAAATTAAGTTTTCTTTTAATTAATAAAGTATTTACAATGATTTAAAAAAAGTTATTATTCAAATATTTAAAAAGTAAAAACAGATTATTACATTTGATCAAATAACAATTGAAGGATTAAATATTTTTTTAAACAAAATATGTATTCATATTTATCATAAAATTACTAACAGTTCATGTATATATAATTTTTTGATAACTCTTATATTTACTGAGATACGAGAGGGGGTCGGTATTAGGAGGGGGTCGGTAATCGGGGACTTTCCCCTATATACAATGTCTGCTCAAAGTGCATATATATATATATATATATATATATATATATATATATATTTGTATAAAACTTGTATTTATAATAAATCATTAAATATAGTTTTTAAACAATAATTTAATTATCTGATACTTATCATATAATTCTTACTGATTATATTTGAAAATATTAATTTAATTCTGTAAAATATTATTGATTATAATATCCTATTATGGATAGATATATTTAATTTTGTAGTGAAAGAATAAGTATATATATATATATATATATTAAACATAAACAATAGTAAGTAGGATATTTGATGATCAGTGAAATTAGTATCTATCACAAAAATGACAATTGATATCACATAACGATAATGAGAGATAATTATACTATTAAAAAATAGTTAAATAATAAATTTACGAAGTTAACGACCATACATAACTCATTAATTATATTGTTTTTATTAACGATTAATGTAATTCTATGACATAATAATGTGATTACACTGATAACGTCCCAGTAAATAATTGTTTCGAAATAAAGTTTATAAAAAAACATTAATTTATGTTTTTAAAACCTAGTTCATGGCTACTTATTTGACATGGTTTTAAAACTGACATACTTTAATGTTTTAAAAACATAATTATTTGTTAATTTTTAAAACTGGATTAAATAAATGTTTCAAAAATATAATTATTTGTTAGTTTTTGAAACTGATATATACGAATGTTTCAAAAACAAAGAATAAAATAGACTTTGATAGAATATATTTGTTTACATATAACAAATAAAAAATAATATATTTTACATATTACATAATTTGTATTATTCCACAGAAATATTGACCTATAAATGAGTTATTATTAAAATAAGATATTAGTTATATATAGTTTTATTTTGTACCTTATTTCTTATCGGAAAAAGATTCTCTATATTTATGTTTATTTCAATTAATCGTTCCTGGCCAACTTCCAATTTAAATAGTCTTTCTGAAATATAAAAAATATGTAATGATTGATAATGTCAAAGTCTTCACCAATTTAGGATATATGTTAAATAACAGAACAACATTAAATAAGAAAAAAATACATGCATAATACTGATATTTATTACACTACTAAGTATAGTAGTATTCATATATGTATGTAATTTATATAGTATTTTTGAAATTAATAATTTACTAATTATGAAAAATGTTCATGGCGGATATCAAGCTGGTTTCTTGATTTAGTCAAATTCCAGGAGATCGATCAAATAAACGTGAACGATATGTCGATTGAGTCCTGGCAGAAGATTGTCGGACTACTGAAAATATAATAATAGTATTTGTTAAATTATGTATGGGATATTAATGTCTATGGGGTATATATATAGTGTATGTAGTTTGATTAAAGCATATTCTTTATGTGTATACATAAGGCGTATGCCTGTATATAGAAAGAATAGCGTCAAGTCTTATTTATATGTATTAATGAATTAAGGGGACTTCATATATGTTTGCAATAAAGCGGCGGATATCTATATATAGTCAGCCGTCTGCACGTGGGTTGGTCATGCGCGGCGGCATACAGTAATATGCAATACATTGTGCGACGCATGTGTGCGTATTCATAATGTACTAACGTATGCAGTACGTGCGACAATGTTATGTTAACAATATTTATATGTGGATTTGTATATAATACAACAGACTTATTGATGTATGTACACTATAGTACGTGTATTGGTATAGTAACAATATTGATAGATAGATATATATATATATATATATATATATATATATATATATATATATATATATATATATATATATGTAATAAAGTGAATGTTCTGATACAGTTTATTAATAGAAACAAAGAACTGTTGAACATAATAATAATAATATAACATAATAATAATAGTACCTACCCGATGAGATGCAGAACGAAGAATGAGGCAATCTCACCGAGTGGAATTTATTCTATAGAAAAATAACGAAATATATTTGACAGACGATAAAAATATAAAATACAAGAAAAACAAACATTCACATGGCTATAGCTATGCAATTAACACAGAGCGTGACACTGAAATCTAGTTTAAAGTTGTTATGTAGATATATATATATATATATAGATTTCTACGTAATGCTAAATGCATTTAAATGTTTATTACATTAATCGATATATCTACAACTTTTACTTTATAACATATATATATATATATATATATATATATATATAATGCAGGTATATAATATAACAATATATATATACATATATATATATATATATATATATATATATATATATATGTGTGTGTGTACCATCGATATAAAGAAACTTTCTTTATATCGATGGTGTGTACAGGCATGTACAGTATATAATATAACAATATTCAATACAAATATTCATAAACTGTAATAACAATATTAAAATAATAATGCATACAAACCTTGACTGTATGGTGTTCTTGATGAGTGACTTATAAGTGCACGATATATCGAACGAGACCTGACTACTTAAGTTCATAATAAAATAAATGTTGTATTTATTAATTTAAAATTATGTTTTATATACTTCATGAATATAGATATTTAAAATATGTATGTTTTAGAAAGTTAACTATTTAATATTTTAAAAACATATAAATTATCATTTTTTTAAAACATTAATCTTTTTTTGTAAAACATTCATATATAGTATAATAAATATAGTATTAATAATAGCATATAAATTAAATTGATAATAATATAAATGTTATATGTTGATTTATTTAAAATTATGTTTTAAATACTTCATGCATATAAGATATTTAAAACATTTATGTTTCAAAAAATCATATATTTAATGTTTTGAAAACATGTAAATAATTTTTTTTTAAAACAATAATAATTTTGTATATGTTTATTATATTATACTAAATTATATATTTAACGATTACTAATACATTCCCTAAATACAATATATAATAAGTACTCCAATTAAGTAATGCATTCATCTGTTATATGTAAATGTTTTATATATATAAATAAATGCATGTTTTTAAAACTATATTTTCGAAACAATTATTTACTGGGGTGACATTAGTGTGCAATTTTTTATTATCTATTAAATAATAGATACTAACTATTAATACAAAATAATCATCGAATAATGGTATATTTGACATATATGTCAAATTTATTATTTTATAAAATATTATGAAATATAATATATCTGATACCATATATGGTATATTATATAATACCATATACATTATGTATAGTATACTATATATTCTGCACTATAGTATATATATAGACATCATATAATTATAATTATACATGATATATTATACATAAATTAAAAAAATAATTTATATACATCATGTAATATTTTTACCATTTTTTGATAATTTTTTATTAAAATAAAAATATGAGAAAACTAATATATGACTTTTATTATATAATTTCAGAAGTTTTACAAACATTATAATTATATTACAATAATTTCAATATACAAAATGTCATCATCATACATAATATATGGAGGCGTTAACGTATATCATAAGTTTTATTTGTAAACTGTAAATTAAAATATTAAGGGATTCACGATCATTGTGGGATTTATGTAATCTTGAGTATTAACAAAGATACTACGAAGTAAAGATATGCCACTTGTATCTATTTACGTGAAATAAATTTTAATTTCGGTATTCCCACAATGTAGATGGCACTACTTGTCGTGGTTTAATATCTTTGCGGATTTTTAATATTATATTCAGGATTATAATTTAAAAATATTTATAAAATATTATTTAAAAATATATATATATTTTTTATTTTAAATAAGGTTAATTATATATATATAATAGTGTATTTAATTACATATTTATATTAAAATATACTACTTTATAAGTAATTTTATGTACATTTATATTATAGTAAATGTACTACTTTATAAGTAATTTTATGTATATTAAATTATTATTTAATAAATATAATATTTATTTTAAAGTAATGTAATTTAATTACAATTCTAATTATTTAACTAATATATTTATAAACATATATATACATTTCATTTTACATAAGGTTAATTATATATACATATATATAATAGTGTTATTTAATTAAATATTTAGAAATATCTCGAATCAGGCCGCCGATTGTTATTATAATAATGTCAGAATTCAAGGTGGGCTGTATTTATATATATATTACCTCACATTATAAGATATTTTATAGTAACATAATAATTGATAGGCAGCTATATAATGCAGCTAAAAAACAGCATAATGATTATGATTTGATTATGATAATCAAACCAAACCAAAGAAATCACACAACCCAAAATAAACATTGAACTCTGACATTCTAATAATTATAATCGCCACCTGCTTCGAGATTCATGAATATTTATAATATAAATTTACTAATTTATAAAATTTAATTTTAAGTTTTAAGTTTATTTTATGTACATTTATGTTAAAGTAAATTTAATTTAATTTAATAACATATTTATAATATACATTTACTTAGTGACATCACCCCCAACATGTCACTTTTCTAACCGAGAGTTCAAGTAAACAATGCGTATAGGGTGTATATAATAGTATATTAATATATGGTATTATGATATGTATGTATATATATAAAACAAGGTACCTGGTAAAAAATCTTCGCGATTGATGCGCGATTTGAACGCTGTAAAATTGTTTATTCGAATTAGTGAATGTACAATAGCGTATGTTTGTATTTACAAACATTAATATTTATATATATATATTTTAATGATAAGCCGATGAATCTATGATAGTCAATAATCATATGCTATTGTAAAATCACTAATTCGAATAAACAAGTTTGCGGCCATTTAAGTTGTTGACCATAATCCTAAAACGCGAATTCACTACTCGGTGAATAATTTACTATGACATATAAGGTATTATATATATATTCCTATATAATTATTAAATTAATATATTTACTATATTTCAGAAGAATAATTTGTATGGTACCACCCAACGAACCTCATGTAACTAGGCACATAATATTTGTTATATATATATTTAGGGATTGGTATTTTAGGGTTGTTTGATTTTATTGTTCTGTTCTTTTTAGCTGCATTATATCACAAAGTGAATCTATCAAATATTGTGCTTAGTAGACAATTTTTATTTTATTTGATAAATGTGCATAGTTTAGTGCGGAACCCCTGGTTAAAAGCTTCGTGATTTATATATATTTATATAAACATAATATACTTAATTAGTTAACATAACAAATTATCACCTATATATCATTGTGCAAATTTATCTATATTTAATAAATAATATTTACCAATATTTACCAATATTTACCTATTTACCATAAACTTTATAGAATACCAGTGATCATGTGTGAAATGATAATATATATCAATGTAAACAAATACAGTAGAAGCTCGGTAATTCAACATGCCGATAACTCAACATTGCCGATAACTCAACATCCAACAAATATTTGGTTAGATTCGTATCTATTACTCAACAAATATAACTCAAAATCGTTGTTATACATTACTAGCCTATACATTACATGTAAATATACATCCGATAACTCAACATTTATGAAAAATCAAAATATCACAAACATATGTTGTTGGATTCGTATCTTTTACATGTAATAAAATTACATTTCTCAACAAATATAATTCAACATACATTATTCAACATGGTTTTATTTAATAATATATGGAGATAAATATATAAACGTAAAAATACAATTACAATTATTATATTATCATACGAGTACTATTTTGAATTCATTTATGTGAACAAAACATTAATTAGGTCATTAATTTATTTATTTATTTCATTTAAGTCATTAATTCATTAAGTCATTAATTTATACATCCGATAACTCAACATACTCGCTAACTCAACATGAAAACTCCGTCCCGTCAATGTTGAGTTATCGAGCTTTGACTGTATTTATGAATAGTAGCATTTACACCTATCACAAAATCATCAAACAAAATGAAATCATTTCATACGAGATCACTATATATATATATATGTATTATAATTCTAATATATATTATATAATATTTTCATACATATAAACGAATTCACACAATTCACATCATTATAATCAACATTATATACTAAATAATATAATCTACTATTATTTATATTTAATTAATCTTCGTCTAATTTTGTGCCTATTATTTTCCTATATGTGTTCTCATTTTAGCATGATTAAAATAACTAGGTAAAATCTAAGAAAGCAGTTAAAGTATAAAAGAATATTAGAAATGAAGATAATAAATGACATAATATGCGGAAGCAATCATACACTATCACATACTACAATCATACACTAACACATTCAAAGCATATTCATCCAGATACTGGAGTATCTAATTATTTTAAATTTCAGGATAATTAGTTAATCAATCAATAATTAGTCAAACAATCAGTAATAGAAGACAATAAATTTATTATTAAAAACATTTTTTTAATTTCATAAACAATCGGTTCTCTTTAGAACCACACACTTTTAATAAGTTTATAATTCCATATAAATCAATAATATATTTAGTTTTTATATTATTATGATATAAAATATTTAATCTAAATATGCATATACATTATATTGAAACTATTATTACTATTAATATATGCTTGATTGTGTCTATTTGTTAATAATGTTAAGTAATTTATAACGAATGAAATCAAGCTGGATATTTCTATTTAAAACTTTATTATTTTAAATAATTTTATCATAATTTAATATATCTGTTTTATGTATGTATATTACTTATTAATTTTAATTAAAATGTAATGATTATTAGAAGTTACAATAAGAAAGCCTAGAGTAAAAGAAAAATATATTAAAAAAATCCCCAAAAGAAGAATTAAATCATATTACAAAATTATGTATCAAAAAGATTATTTAACTTTATAAAAACCCAAATAAGAGTTCATTTTAAAGGAAATGGAACTAAGTTAATAAAATTATAATAAAATAAATATTTAATACTCAGATATTATCAAAAGTTTTCCATTGTGATAATCCAAATACAAAGCAATTTAGGCAGACATTACGACAAGTAAATGTTTTAATATCTAAATATTTATATTTAAATGGCAAACATATTTTTTTGCAGTTTAAAAATGAATTATGAAATTACTATTAATAATGAATTATATTAATTCCCAGGTAATGGTTGATGAAATACTATCATCGATTATAAACTGAAATTGTGAAGATGATAAGGAAGTATTTTTATTGAGTCTGGAAAATAATACCTCTTCTCAAATGGAGGCCAGATCTAGAATAATAAATATTCAAACTAATAAAAGTATGTATTAATAATAGATATATTATAACTATTTCTATATGAATTATCTATGATATCAATGTAAATATCCTAAACTTTATGTTATGTTGGTGAAATGGATGTATAGGGTATGTATACCTATATATATAATATGTATTGGATGTGTCTATAGCATACTAGTTATGTGTAGGCATAAGGTGTATCCATGTATGCATAGATAAGAGCATCAATACTTATGTACTTTATTGGGGCGAATTAAGGGACTGGTTATATAGAGCGGCGGTTCGCTATATATAACCAGCTGCCTGCAAGTAGGGCAGTCATGCGAGACGACTACGCAGGAATGTGCGTGCATATTTACAAGATACTAGGTATGCGTGCGTTGGTATAATAATATAACAATATTGATACATATATATATATATAATATAACATCCACTCTTCCCAAAGAAGAGAGATTACAGGGCGAAGCGGTCGGAAGGTGCCTATTCTGGAGCTTCAGCGTAGGATTACAGTATCTGAAGTCGGTCCTAAAGTGCATGTGTGTAGGAGGGTGATATTGTTATTGAGTGGTGGTGTTGGGGAGTAAATCCCCTTCATAACACAAATAAATTAATCAGATAAATAATCGTTTCTCTATAATATATGACTTCCCAATTAATATATGAAATAAGAGCGGAATATATAGGAAATTGAATATATAGTAACTTACTATAGCTTAACATAGACTATATATGTCTCTTATGTCAGAGTATGAATCTACATGTGTATCATGCATAACACTTACGTGTTTGTGATGTGTAATGAATGAATTTATATACAAAGTATAATCAATTGACGATTAGGTATTAGTAATATAATAATTATATATCAACTAACCCTCTCTATAGAACTATAAGAATTATTAAATTTAGTTGGCTGTAACCATTTATAGTCTACATATAATTTAGATTAATCTATATTTAGTATACTGTTACATACTTACTTTAGTCGATTACTCACTTGACCATCTTGTAATTACTTTCCATCCTTCTCTGTCTGTCATCAGTATTCGTAATTCGCCTTTTTCTTCACAGTCATAGTTCTTTAAGATGTCTATGAATATTTTGAGTTTTCTCCCTCTGTTTCGTATGCCGTTCTTTGGCTACCATAAATAGTATAGTATTACTTTATATTTATTATAATATTAGTAATAAATATTATATATATATATTCTATAGTTTATATGATTATTATATATTAAATATAATAGTAGTAATATATAATCTAAACCGGGCATATCGAAGTTGGCTGCCGAGTTAATTATCATATTAAACTTGGGCGTGGCTTAATTATCAAAGATAATTGTTAAGTTATTGGAAATAGAGTAAAGGCTTTAGACTACAGTAATTGACACCCAGTTCATTGTATAGCGAATGATAGTAAGAAATACATATGATACACGTTTAGTAATTATACCAGTACAATATATATATTAATATATATATATATATATATATATATATATATATATATAACATATATATTCAATATATCAATATATATATAACATCTCCTCTTTCTCCCGGGTGGAGAAACGTGGGAGGATAACTCAATATATAATAGATCAAGTGACAGACTCCAATAATAGAAACCTACTCGTGGTGTTTGTGACATTCAGCTCCTTCCTCGGGGTGTCAGCAGTGATCATGGAGTGCATCGATCCATTGGTCGTCGAATTTTCAGGCTTCATCGTAGAGGTATTACAGACTCTGTGGATGAGGTGTTAGTAGTTAAATTAAAATTGTTTATTTGAGTTAGGTCGGTCATGATAATAGGAATGGAAGATTGATTAGTGTCACTGGTGTTGTGATTGGAGATGAGTAATGGTGGCCTCGCTGTAATTAGAGGATTTGCCTATTATTTTCTCTTATAATATCCACAACTACTGGTAGGTGGAGTGCAGCGGGAACATTTATAGCAGGGAATTATGCAACGACTGTGGTAACTGTCTCGGTTATTGAGTATTAATGGTTGTGTACTGGATTCTTTGAAGAACTGATTGTCTTTGCAGCAAAGTGTTGGTGCTGCAATTGTTGTTGTTTGTAATGCTCTCTTTGGTGATATTTTTTTATTATTTGATTTTGGAGGGGTGCGGTTTGCTGATGTATTGATTGTTTTGATGGTAATTCTTTTTGAATTTGTTTAAATTTTTGCTAATGTTGCGCTAGTTTTATTTGTATTTCTTGCCGTTCTTGTTGTTGGAGTTATTTATTTAGTAACTGTTGTTGTTGTTGTTATTATTACTGATTCTGATGTTGTTAACTCAATATGTAATTTGCATTATCGTTGGCATTCTGATATTGTTTAAAGGTGATAAATTTATGGACTTCTGAAGTTGATAGAGGCTTTTCGAATCTTTTCTGTTAATCTTCAAGAATGTAACATCAGTGTATTGATTTTGATGGTAACCCACTTTCTTATAGGGATTATACGATAGATTATGTGTCGGAATCCGATGTATCGACGCCAATATTTCACTGTGAGCGGCTGGATAGTTTCTTTGTTGAGGAGCGATCGCTTTACTAGTTAGTAAATACTGGGATAGTGGCAACGAGTTGAAACGATAAGGTCATTTGATAGTCGAGGGGCTAGACGAGTAGTGGGCATTCTCTGTGGGTGTATACACCAGCAGAGTATAGGAGTGGGCAGGTAGAGGGTGAGTCGAAGCTTCCCCCGTTGCCAGATTCTTGTTATTCTTCTGACCGTTACTCGTTAGCTTAACGACTTTCTGGTTCTCGTTACATCGTGGACGTGTGGTATGAAGTATATCAGGCACTACATCAGTCAGGCATCTGTGGTTATCATGAATGCGCTGTGTAGTGGCCGAGCTTTAACGATAAATAAAGAGATTCTTAGAGAGCTATTATTTGAGTTATCTGAATGTCAATAACAAGTTATCTACGATTGCAGGGGTTACCCCATTGATCTCAAAACTGTTACTATATTAAGTTGTTGAAAGGAGAGTCAAGGCTTTATTACATTATGTATTAGACTACAGTAAGTGCCATACATATGGCGTTGGGTTGTTACATTTATATAGCTATTTATCTACGAACGCCGTGCGTCGCACGGGACGGTCATGTGAGACGGCTCTACAGGAATTCGTGAGCATATTCCAGGTATTAAGCGCACATGCGACGCACGCCGTTTATTGTATATCGAATGATATTAATATATACATAAGATACATATATAGTAATTATAACAGTATATAACAATAATTAAATATAGAAGTCTTGTATTTAAATATTAAATATTCCAATATGTAAATATCAAAATGAATTTATTCCGTTTATTCATATACGTTATTTATATTTATTAAATTTGAATATTTAGATATTTAAAATAACATGTATACGTATTACATATACTACATATTAAATGATATAGAGATACTAAATCTAGTTTTAACACCAGAAGGAGAAACCAAAATTAACTATGTATCCAACTTCGATATAATCCATCTACACCATAAGCATTTTTGTGCATGGATTCACTATATATTGTAATGTAATGTATACCATATACAGCGTGAATATGATATATATATATATATATATATATATATATAATATATATCCTATTGGATCTCATGTATCAATAAAATATAATGAACTTTATTATATAATATGTACAAAAAAAATAACAGCAAATATATATTTTTCCATATAGCTGGCAATCGCTAATTAGTCGTGAGATTTATATAATTTATTGATTTGGGCACGAAGCTCACTACACGTCAATAAAATTCGTACTATTTAAACAAAATGTTAGTATTTTGAATGTAAATTGTAGAATATCTATAGAACTATAATTATTGAACTATATATATAGTTCAAATTTAATATATTTTACATCATGTACATGTATTCTATTTAATTTAATTAATTAATTAATAATTAATAATAAAAATAAATACTACTTTATATATCATTATAATAATATATACTACATTTTATTATTTATATTAGTTTATAATGTATACCCGGATGTATACTAGTATTATTAGTATTACTAGTATATCAACTGCCAAATTGAGTATTTTAAATTTGATCTCATAAATCGTAATCAAAACAAACGGGGCCATATTCGATACACTGTATCAATTATACAGTGTAGCATACAGATATTTAATATATATTTATAAAATGTAGGAATATAATACATATTATAATATAATTAGTAAATATGATATTTAATATCTTAAACATTATATTTATTAACTATAATGATCATTATTTAATAATTAAGTATAATGTATAATATTTATTTATAAATAAAATGTATTAAAACCTTTAAATAAATGATGTAATGTTATAATAGCACTATAACGTATGTACATAACTTACAATAATATATAGATTTGTATAATGAATATGAAATATTTATAAAATATTTACCTTCTCATTTACGCATTCGGATCCGTGTTAAATATAATATTATTATAAATTAAATTTAATATTAATATTTTCAAATTTCAAATTATTGCATGTTTCAAAATATGTATAATTTTACATTGAAAATGGACCTAGTGATTTATAATATTTCACGAATATGGATGTATATTTTAAGAAAACTAGTTATAATTATAAAATAATGTTATACTCTTAAAACAAACACTATAAATTAAATATTTATTGTATTTACAAATGTACGTAATTTGTTATTTATAAAAGTCATATATTTTTCAAATATACATGTAAACAAATATAATCTAAAAATAGAATTAAAAAATTAATCCCGTGGTATAGGTGGAGCAAGTGTTCATTAATTTCATAAATTTGATCGGAGTGAGACATCTTTCCTTCGGACGATCTTTGGTATTAATTTATATTTCAAGAGAAATAAAACTAATTTTAAATTAAAAACAATAACAATGTTGATTGGTTGATTTAAATCGTATCATTCTATTCCGAGCATTACTATCTGGCAACAGATAACATTATAGTGATATGATTGTGGCAACTTTATGGAGACATATACTATTTCCGGAATTGTTTAGGCCAGTTGTAGTTAGATAGCTCCTTTATGTTTACGCACTATTATTATTGTCATTATTAGTAGTATTTGTTTTGGTGTAATACTTTCATTTAATTCAGAAACTTCGATGAAGTATTCACTTATAACCAGATGGCTATAATGTCCCTTCGAAGCCGCTATCAATTTAACCCTTTGAATCCGAGGATTTTATAATTACATGTTTCCCAGTTCCGAGATTTGTGTTTAAAAAAAAATATGTATGTATATTTTTAATAAATAAAAATGTGGACAAAATATAAAAAGTGTTCTATTACGAGTTATAATTTGGTTTAGTATACAACTTAGTTAATTAATCTGGAAAAAATTAGTAATTAATTAATTATTCAAATATTATAATAAATTAATAAGTAACAATTATAAGTAATTCTTTAAAATAAAATAAATATATTTCTAACATAAATTAATGTATATATATACTAATATTTTGTATATGCATTTAATCATATAAAGTGGTAACAATATATGAACCAACAATAAACTAAAGAAATATATAAATTTAGTCATTATTGAATAATTTACAAGTAATAGCGCACAGATAATTTAACATATTATATATATTATTAGATTTTTAAATTAAAAATAAAAAGTAACACTATAATTCTGTACTATCGGTGTAAATAATATTGTATCGTATACTTCCGCAAATTTTAATATTACTACGCAGGTTTTATTTATATAATTACTAACAAATTAGCCATAAAATATTTGTCGTTAAAAAGTTAAAACACATAAATAATTAATGGTAATATTTATCTAAATTGTTATCAAATTTGAAATTTTGTATTGAAATAAAATACTTTTTATTTAAAGAACAATGTATTAAAATGATATTTAGTTTAGTTACTATATACAATAACATTTTCAAGCTATTTTATATAATAAAATGATTTATTATATAACACAAATGATATTAGTTTTTCAATTTTAATTAAAATAATTTATTATATTATATAATTAATTTTATTTCTAAAAATACCTCATATAAGGTTATATTATATCAATTAACTTGTAAACTAAGATATAAAACTTATTTTTAAATATCTTTTAGAATATATTTCATTATATAATTTTGAAACCATATTGAACTACCATATTTGTGCCTAATACTATTCAAATGAGCCATACAAGTTATTTTTATATATATACATATATAGATATCTAATATTGAATATATTTATATTCATGTGTTATATGTAAGGTATATAAACCGTACACATGTAAAATGTATACAATGTATACATTTAGCTCAAGTAAATATAGGTAAGTTTATTATCAACAAACTTAGAGATCTATATATACGTAATATTTTAAATTTCGAATAAAATATTATTAATATTAATGTATATAGTGTAACTTAAAAGTACAGATGCCAGGGAATATTACAGATTTTATAACATATTTAAAAAAGTTAATTGTCTATTAGACTATTTTTTTATAAAATATAATTTATTTATCGATAATATTTGATAAATACATATTATCCCACATTATTATTATGAATATATATTTTGAAAAAACTGTATTAATAACAAAAATATAAAACAGAATATAACTATTCAAAGTATAATTGTATATTATATCTTTTTATATATATATATAAACTAAAAGTATACATTTCTGAATTAAATGTACACGTATATATATAATACATATATTGAGTGATGATTATAGTATTCATCACGTATAAAGAATATATGTTTTATTAAGAATTTTCAATATGATGTTTTGTTTTTCAATCTATGTAAATAAAAGTTTCATCGGTTATAGATAAAGTAAGTTATAGAAAATAGTCTGATAAAATGTAAAACGTATATTTCTCTGATTTTGTATAAATTCATTTTGAAATTCATATTATTTATAATAAATAAACACTTAATTGTTAATTGGCAGGCTTAAATTTAGAAAAATAGATGTCTATTTATTATTTTAGTTAATATATTTATGAAAACAATTACAACTTCCTATGTAAACAATAATTTAATAATATAAAATATTAATAATAGGATTATTTAAAATATTTATTATTATATAATTGTTATTCTTATAATTTGTCTAACAGTAGTAATACATGTGGATTATTAATATATATGATATGCATAGTTTATATTACCAACAGTTTATAAATAGTTAATTTGATGTAGTTTATGTCATGGAATTCATCATACATACTCTAATAGAAAAGTTACATCAACTGTTTCATTAATGGAAGATCCGTAAGATCATAAATATATAATATGTTCTAATTTATGGATTGCATGTAAAACCACCATGTTATATATCAGGGATAAGGTTAAATATGTATTTGTGTTTATATTTTTATTTTATTTATGTATTTATATATTTTTATTTATTTTATCACATACAAAGTTAACTCAACATATATTTAATTATTAATTATATAGAACTGAAATTTAATATATAATTGTAATAAAGTTTTTATATTTATAAATGTAAAAAATCATCAGTTTTTTATCTATATTTTATATATGAGCTTCCCTGGTATATTTGTTAGAAAAATTATTTTATAAAAATAAACAAAATTAAGATATATTAAAATACATTGATACATATCAATATATATATATATATATATATATATATATATATATATATATATATTTATATATATATATATATATATATATATATGTAATGAAGGTAGACAAGACAGTGTTCGTATTTTAATTAGACTTTATTAGGAGTACCGCTGACTCCACGTGCGTTTTATTCGCGCATCGAATATGCACGTCTGCTTCTATCAGAACTGGAAAAATAACTCCCGGTCGCACATTGTAAATCACGGACTGCGACAAGCCCTTTATCTTTTCGGGGGCGTGTCTAAACAAATACATGGTACACTACAAGAGCGTTGGAGCCAAGCTAGAAACCGTGTCGATCAGCCAGAAACCAAGTAGATCAGCAAACCGAGCCACATTTTACTTCTTCATCGCCGAGGATCGCAGATAGAGATACGAATTTGAGTAGGGATATTTAGGGTATGGTAATTAGTTATATAACCTATTCATGACAACTCTGGCAACTCTCGAACGCCATACTCAATATATAATATCAGGGTTACAATATACCAGACATACTCTCATGTATATTGCGATGTATCTCTAGGCGCCGCTCGCCTCTAATAATGCGACCTCTCGTATACACAGATGTACTCCAAATACACTACACAACATATATATATATATATATATATATATAATAATTGCCTGTGTGGTACAGTTGCTAAAGCATCAGACACACAAGCAGTAGGACACTGTTACGAGCCTCGTCCGGACCATTAATTAATTTTATAAAATGGGTCTTAAAATATTATTTAGAAGTGATCTTATATAATTGTGTATACATAAATGATCGGCTCTCGTTAAAACCATGGATGCTTTAACATGATAACGGCTTCGAAGTGTCATTAAATCCATATATGGATATAAGTGAAAACTTCATCTAAGATCTTGGATGGGATGAAAGGACTCCACCAAATAAAAATAAAAAATAACAATATATCTATATACACACACACATATATACGACGTAGAATATTAATTATATTTACTAATTTATATATTTAAATCGATTTGTTGTGGTAGTCTTCATTACAAAAATTAAATAATATTATTGTTTGCATCTATTTGGAAATTGATCCATTTTGAAGATTTTAATCTAGCCGCGTTTTTATGAATATATATTTTGAAAAAACTGTATTAATAACAAAAATATAAAACAGAATATAACTATTCAAAGTATAATTTATATATTATATGTTTTTATATATATACTAAAAGTATACATTTCTGAATTAAATGTACACGTATATATAATACATATATTGAGCGATGATTATAGTATTCTTCACGTATAAAGAATATATATTTTATTAAGAATTTTCAATATGATGTTTTGGTTTTCAATCTATGTAAATATAAGTTTCATCGGTTATAGATAAAATAAGTTATAGAAAATAGTCTGATAAAATGTAAAGCGTATATTTCCCTGATTTAGTATAAATTCATTTTGAAATTTATATTATTTATAATAAATAAACACTTAATTGTTAATTGGCAGGCTTACATTTAGAAAAATAGATGTATATTTATTATTTTAGTTAATATATTTATGAAAGCAATTACAACTTCCTATGTAAACAATAATTTTATAATATAAAATATTAATAATAGGATTATTTAAAATATTTATTATTATATAATTTTGATTCTTATAATTTGTCTAACAATATTAATACATGTGGATAATTATTATATATGATATGCATAGTTTATATTACCAACAGTTTATAAATAGGTAATTTGATGTCATAGAATTAATACATAAACTACTAGAAAAGTTACATTAACTGTTTCATTAATGGAAGATCCGTAAGATCATAAATATATAATATGTTCTAGTTTACGGATTGCATGAATACCCTATAATGCAGGAACTCTTTATTCGGACATTGACCACTATAGACCACACTTATCTTACCACAATCGTATCTTAATAGTCACCTTATTTACATAATATCCTATGCTGTTAACAAACAGAATCAATTTATTCACCTAAACGAGTTTCACTTATTATTTTCCATACTTATTTTTCAATGTAATTTGAGAAGTTAATTATAAAATAATTTACTTTATAAACGTGTATATTGAATCATAATAATGACTCATTCAGTATATCACAATAACAATGATTTACTTAACTCGTAACATGAGGCGGTCATGTTGGCTCATTATAAATATTTGTGTTTCATTAATAGATTGCAAATATATATTATATAATAAATATAATAATAAATAAAACATGTAAAACCACCATGTTATATATCAGGGATAAGGTTAAATATGTATTTGTATTTATATTTTTATTTTATTTATGTATTTATATATTTTTATTTATTTTATCACATACAAAGTTAACTCAATATATATTTAATTATAAATTATATAGAACTAAAATGTAATATATAATTTTAATGGAGTTTTTATATTTATAAATGTAAAAAATCATCAGTTTTTTATCTATATTTTATATATGAGATTTTCTGTTATATTAGTTAGAATAATTATTTTATAAAAATAAATAAAATTAAGATATATTAAAATACATTGATACATATCAATATATATATATATATATATATATATATATATATATATATATATATATATATATAATAATTACTGCCTGTGTGGTACAGTGGCTAAGGCGAAATAAACACAAGCAGTAAGACACGGGTAGGAGCCTCGTCTGGATCATTAATTAATTTGATAAAATGGGTCTTAAAATATTATTTAGAAGTGATCTTATATAATTGTTTATTAATAAATGATCGGTTCTCGTTAAAACCACGGATGCCTTAACATGATAGCGGCTTCGAAGTGTCATTAAAGCCATATATGGATATAAGTGAAAACTTCATCTAAGATCCTGGATGGGATGAAAGAACTCCACCAAATAAAAATAAAAAATAACAATATATCTATATACACACACACATATATACGACGTAGAATATTAATTATATTTACTAATTTATATATTTAAATCGATTTGTTGTGGTAGTCTTCATTACAAAAATTAAATAATATTATTGTTTGCATCTATTTGGAAATTGATCCATTTTGAAGATTTTAATCTAGCCGCGTTTTAACCCGTTTTGCTAAGTATACCGATATTTAGAATCGATTTACAAATAACTACATCCCACATTAATTAAAATAAAATTATTATATGATATCTTTAAAATTGACATTAAATTCAACATATATATTCTAGATAAACTATTAAACTTAGAAATATCAATAAATAATTTGTAAAATTATATTTTTATTTGAAAAATTCTCTGTTAGGTTGTCGTAATTTGTATATTATAACTAAATAAGTTATGTATCCCACTCATTAATTCATTGGGTATATATATAATATTATATGGTACCATATGGTATAAAGTTATATTATAATTAATAATTAAATGTAATTTATATCATTTTTAAATATTATGTAATTATATAATAATTGTCCAATTATTCTTACAGATAATGTTTGAAAATATTAATGAAATTCAATAACAATTAGAATTAATTTTTAATATATTATTTTGGATATAAATATTCAATTATTTAGTTCAATTATGTATATATATATATATAATCTAAAAAGAATACAACAGAAATGTAGAAATAAACCAACTAATACTTATAACAATAAGTATTTATAATGAGAGCATCATATCTATTTTGGTTTAAATATATGTTTGAGTGATTCCGGGTAAGTTTTATTACGAGGTGGCTCGAGCGGTTTTTATAATATTTTTCTATTCCGAGTCTATTTCCTACCTGTCCTAGTATTTTTCATTTTAGTCCGGATATTTAAATACTTTATGAAATATTCAATATATCACTATGATTTTAATTAATTCAAATATTGATAATTTTGTTCTTAATTTCATTAAATTATATTGTTATTTGTAAATTATTTTTTACTATAGGGTATAATTAAATACATACTAATTTTTCAATAAAATATAATATAATGAAATATATTACCAGATGAAAGAAAAACGGTTCGTGTGTATGAGAATTGAGGAAGTTAGGTTTTTTATGAATGAGGAAAGCTAATCGTGTAAAGTACTTCTGATACCTATGGTGCCTGGATTTTATGTGAAATAAATAGTCAGTTAATTAATTCGCTACAATACATTTCTATGTATTGAAGAATATTCACAGGTATTATATTGGGAGATAATAAATATCACTGATTATTTTAATTTTAAGTGTACTTAAAGAAAGTTTGTATGGTTTTGGAAAAATCTCGGATTTTTGAGATCCGCTGCATATATAGGAACATTGGAAACTGAGGGAGTCAGTGATTTTATGTAGAAAGAAGAGAGGAATTGGGTAAATAGGTAATAAAAGTATTAATTAGATTTTTTAATGAGAATATATATATATATATATATATATATCGAATATGATAGTGAATGTAAACAAATCAAATTAATAAATTGGAACTATAGGGGAATTAAAGAGGAAAACAGAAATCATCGTACGTTGAAAAAGAATATATAAAGTGTAATACAGTATTTTCATTATATATATAATTTGTTATCAAATATAATATATTAATTGTATTATATATTAATAATTAAATATTTAATTTTATTAGATAAATAAAGAAATAAATTAGAATTAGAATTATAATTTTATGTTTTAAAAATCAATGGTGTATCAATAATAATGTAAACATCAAACAATTAAAGTAATGCAATAAAATATGTATTCATGTTAATATATGAATTGTAATGTAATTAATATATTTATAGTGATTTCCGAATTATCTCTTAATAAGATCTTGAATTCACAGAGTTAATTGCATAAGATCTTTTTACCTGTCTTTGGTTAAGTGTTTGAAGATCTCTAAAGTTTCCTGAAATAGTGTATCCGCTGTGCTGACGTAAAGTACGAAAAGCGTTCATCTATAAAATGTAACATATTTAGTATATTCTTATTTATTATTCTTAATATTAATATTATATAAATATTATGAAATATATATGTGTAATATAATTTATATCAATATTTATATAAATATTATTTTCTTATAGTATTCCATATGTAAATGAACATATTATAATGCCGTTATAACATATTTTCTTATTTCTACTATATGTATTTATCCGTAAATAAATACCTTTAAATATAAAAACCCATTTCACATTATCCTACATAACGAATATATTATTCATAACCAATTATTCAACGACAACAAATGCATTTTCACATTTAATATCTATCGTGTTTTATCATGAACTAACTTGAGATTGTGACATGTAATTAATCCTATCCATGACAGTCCAGATAACTACCTGGTTACATCCGGGAGTGGTCAAAGATCCGTTGTACCGGAAGTAACGGTGATGGTCATGAGGGAATAACTTATTTATTTTAAATTCTTTAATTTTCACTGATGTATCTGTAATTGAAAATAATCTTAATTATATATATATATATATATTTCAGTATGTAATATATACCATTTAAACGAATATATATATATATATATATATAAATATATGTATTTTTATGATATTATAAAAACTATTTATTAGTTAACCTGCATGTATGACACTTGGAATATTTTTGATAATATGGTCGAGTGGTTTATTATGTTTGTTTGATACCTGCAAGTAATATTCAATTATAAAATCTACATATATATATTCAATATTATCAAAGTGATGAGGAAATAAATTATCACAGTAGTAGAATAAGAATCATTTGTATTATATATCATACACATAATATTTAGTTATATAATTAGTGATCTTTACATATTAATTATCACCGATATTACATATTATTTCGGTAAACGACATAAATAACCTTAAAGAAAACTGCGACGACAGCTAAAGAAGATGGAGAATTTAAAGCTTGCGTAACACTTGAGAATATGGACGAGTCGTAACTTACGATGTGCATCTATTACATCATATATAGTTATTACGTTATTATTATGTCATCTTTATATTTATACGTATTTCATTATATTAATAATATATGTCTAAATAATAATAATAATAATAATAATCAATTTTAAATAATAATACAAATATTCTTTAATGATTATATATAAAAATCATTATTTTTAAATATATTATATTATTGCTAAACACCTCCTATAATTAAAATAGGCATATTAATTTGAAAATATAAAATACTATATACATTTTTTTATACATTTGTAATATTTAATTACAATCACTGATTTATGAAAACTTGATGTAAATCATACAATTAGTAGTATTAATTTATTTTAAATGAATCAGTGATTAGTATTGATAATGATAAAATCCTTAATTATTCATAATAATTTGTGTATCAATATTCTTTAATTGTATCTACAATTTGAATTTGAATTTAAATATCTATAAAATTTAAAATATACCTTATTAATATGAATTACATTAATAAATAGATAGCGTCAATATACATAAATATTAACTAAATATTATATATATATATATATATATATTATAATCACTAATATTATGTAAATATTATAAATAACCTCCATGGAATATTTTTTCCCGTTTCTCATATGTTCAGAACCTTGGGAGTTAGTTTTTCCCCAGTGGAAATGTAATTGTGCGACTTTGAAACGATCCCCTAAACCAGCCCCTTCCAGCATTATATCAGATCTAATAACCACTTTTACTGTATACCATAATGTAATATATTATATAATCAGCTCATTTATACATATATTTATATATGTATAAATGAGATATTAATAATATTAACATATATATATATATATATATATTATACAATTATTTATAAGATAGATTTTACAGTTATTTTTAAGTTAATATATTCTACTTTAGAATTAATGTATATTACATATACACATTATATAATATATACAATTAGGTTAATTAATATAAATATAGTATTATATAATATAAACTATATGTATTAACGTGAATGTCCATAATTTATCAATGTCATTTTATTTTTCGAAGAATGATTGATATCTTCTTGATTGACAGTTAATGTTTTTAGGGAAGAATCATAACGACTGCTATATACTTCGAGGTGTATAGGAGATTGTGATCTACCGTAAATACATGTTCTGGACACTTGACCCCATTGGTTTTGATAGTCGTAACTCCAATCTGATAGGATGTGGTATAACTTATTTATATTTAATCTTCGATACTTTGTAATAAAACTACTAATAATTATATTATGTAATAGATTATAATGTAGTACATAGTAATTATATTATAATACTAATAATTCATTAATATTATTAATGTAAATTATTATTATTATTATATTAATTATATGAACAAAATATATTATATTCTAACTTGCATTTGTATATAAAACACAGCAAAATAACACACATAAGTATGTCATATATTTGATAGCCATATTTAAATTATAATGTAAGTCTTTATAAGAATATATTATTATGAATATATCCATTCGTTATAATTTGAATATCTTTTATACTAAATAATTATATATCACGTGATTAAAAGTAGGCGTTACTTCTACATAAATAAATACACTTGTGTATCTTAATAACTATCATAATAAATAGTTGTTCTAAATCAAATAATGATAATGTGAGATAATAATACTATGAAAAAATAGGTAAATAGCTAATGTACGAAATTAACGACCATATAAAACCTATTAAGTTTATTGTTATTAACCAGAAGCGTAATGGTATGACGTAATATAATGAGTACATTGATCACGAGATGTTATTTATTATATTTTACTCCAAAAAAACTTCATTGACATTTATATTTGACATAACATATTATAAAATATAATATATATTATATATTGCATACTGAATACTGAATAATGTGCAAACGGCACTTTATATAATTATAATTATACTATGTATATTAATATTAATTATTATATATATATATATATATATATATATATATATATATATATATATATATATATTTAAATATAATTATATATTATGTATACGGGCTTAGAAATACAAATTTAACATGAATTATAAATTAGGAGTATTAACGAATATCTGAAACTAGTTGGAGATACTTTTACTATGAGGGAACAATACATAGAAACACTCGTTTATATTTATAAACACTCGTTTATCCCTATGAATTGGAGTAAGTTGTATATATTATAAATGATAAAGTGAAATATTAGGAATAAAGTAAAATAGGAAATAACAGAAGTAGCTACTATAAATTAGTTAATAAATATAATATTTTACCTAATGTGTAGAATTTTGAAAATATGATAATTTTCAGTTTTAGGTATAATGTTTATATGTGATTTAATGGATAGATCAATATACATTGTAATTCTAATATATATAACAGAGATAGTTGGTTTAATATTGTCAATATTAATTAAAATTGGATAAAAGAGAATGCGTTAAAAGGGATATTAATAAGAGCTATTTTGGAGGAATATAGGAAACATTATATTAAAAATGAGACATATTTGTATTGCGATAGCACAATTAAATGAATGGGAGTTATCAGGGAAAAAAAGAATATAATTGTATATCATCAGCATAGATATTATTTATACTTTCTAAATCCACGCTAGAGATTTACATATCAGTCGGTAGGCATTTATATTTAAGCCTCATTGTCCGACATAAACTTATCATGTTGTCTAACAACACACTATTCTAATATTTTAGAAATAAATGGACATTGTTATTAATATTATTTATTTGAGTTTGTGTACTTTTAAATGATAATTAACAAAAGTTTTGAACTCTTCTTACATAATAAGCAACTAATATAATTAGTATCAGAACAATCATTAGATCAAGTAGTACAATTAATCATTTTGTATATGCATATGTATGTATCAATATGTATCTGTATACATTATATACCATTAGTTTATTTAAATATATTGAATGCAATGCATTACATGTATAAATATCTGTATAAATAGATTGATAAAACAATGCAATAGATTTAGTTTAATTTAAATGTATAGAATAAAATAAATAAGCATATATGAACATAATGAAATGTACAAGTAATTTACTTTAATTTATTAATTAAAAATCAATATTTTGATTTAGTTTTTATATATATATATAGATGTAAAATTTATAGTAAGAATTTATTTATTAATAAAATATAATTATAATCATATATTCAAATAATTATGTAAGTTAAATAAAGTATAAATTATGCAATAAATATCCAAATACCAACAGTGAATACCAAAATACCAAATATTATACACATTAAACCAAGTATATTTATCTAGTATATAAATTGATAATTCCTTATGAATTGGAGTAAGTTGTGTATATTATAAATTAAAAAGTAAAATATTAGGAATAAAGTAAAATAGGAAATAACAGTAGTCGATATGATAAGTTAGTTAATAAATATAATATTTTTCCTAATGCGTCGAGTTTTGAAAATATGGTATTTTCAATGTTAGGTATAATAGATAGATAGATTATATAGTGTATTGTTTAAAAAAAAACAAAATGACATAAAACAATAATAATAATAAAAAACAAATAACGAATATAAACGAATATAGGTTATATAATGATTTATAAATGCCATGTTACATATGGTTAAGATATAAAATTAACAAATGATATAATACAAAAATAATAATAAAAAGGGGATTATTCAGATGCAAGCACTTAAACACCGTATCAACTTTAGGGAAAGGGGTCCTCAATCCCTGTGCCTTGGGGGTACAAAATTGACCCAAGAGTTTGTCCACTGACACCCGTAATATCCGATAAATAATGATAAAGAGAATGCAACCGAATAAATTAACCCCATAAAACTAAAAATAAAATAATGTAATAATTGAATAATAAAAATTAATAAAATAAAATAAAATTGTAATATTAATACAATGAATTATCAAGCCTTGTAATAAATTGATTGACCGAAGTTGCTGAACACGTAGGATATAGAACACCTATAATTAGATAGCATAATGTTTATATGTGATTTAATGGATAGATCGATATTAATTGTAATTCTAAAATATATGACAGATATAGTTGGTTTAATATTGTGAATATTAATTAAAATTAGAGTAAAATAGAAGGAGTTAGAATGGATATCAATAAGAGCTAATTTGGAAGAATATAGGAAAAATGTTATTCAAAATAATCCATATTTGTATTGCAGTAGCACAAGAAAATGGATGGGAGTTATCAGGAAAAAAAAGAATATAATTGTATATCATCAGCATAGATATTATTTATAATTTCTAAATGCACGCTAGAGATTTTCATATAATTCATAGTCCGACATAAACTTATACATTTGTCAGGTAACAAATTATTCTACTATCTTATAATGAATGGAATTTGTTAAATATGGCGATATTTGCTGATTAACTTTGGATAAATAAGGTTTCTTGAGTATTTTAGTAATGGCATAATGCTTGAAAGAAGTTGGATAGACAATGATTAGGGACAATATGATACTATAAATATATAGGAAGATAGAAAGGAATGGAAGATAATATTAAGATATATGAGGTATATTGCAACTATTTATAAAGATATATATTAATAAATATATCAATAATTATAAATATATTATTATACTAATATAATAATAATAATAATAATATATTATATATATATATATATATAAATATTACATGTAAATATAAACAACACTATATTACACTAATAGGAACTATTATACTAGTACATATACTATATATAAACTAATTTTTTAGTTGTATATGTTATACCTAGTTTTTGATTAATTTATAGTATTCAGTCATAAAATGAATAATTACATTTCATTGGAAAAGTAGAAATACGATAACCAACTTTATTATAACGACATTTATTATATGTCGAGATTTATAAAATAGTCAAATAGTTATAAGTAATCATTACAACGTATTAGAAATCCAAAATAAGTTATCTCCTATGAATAGACTAGCATATATGCCAGCTTCATGTAAATTGGTATCAGGAAATTTAGGATAGCCTATCATACTTGAGACGCTCGATAACTATATAATGATGTGAGTTATCTGCAAGTCTACTGGTACTACATTCTAAATAATTCAATTTTTTCCGAGAAGTACGGGATCTACTTATAATTAATATCATGTAGGCTTAATATACTTATTTTATTTTTATGTTTATTATATATATATATACTATATAAATTTGAACATTTATGATTGAATATACACTATGAAAGGCTAAACATGTTTTTATAAACGTAAGTAGAGACAAATAATTATTACGAGTTAAATTATTTTTATAATTACTATTTGATGTCTAAATTATTACGAATGTATCGAGTTTTTATATAATGTATACAGTGTATATACATGTATATGCATAGAATTAACTATCGATATATCATAATTCAAGGAACCTTGAACCTTAGAGTTTCTGCGATATTGAATTATTCTTATATGTATTTACATATGAAAAAAACAAACTTTTATTTGTGAAAATTCTGAGTTAGAGTAATTACTGACATATAAATAGTGTGATATATTGTTAATTCGTGTATATCGGTTCGTTTCTTCTATATGTATACGTGAGATTGGTATTAACGGTCAAGTTATTAACTGTTTCAATTCATTTGTATTTAATAGATCTTCATCTGTACAAATTAATTTTTCGTTATCTATATATTTTGTTCACTCCTTTGGTATTCCACAAGGCTATGTCTTTGTTCCCATTCTATTTTTAATTGATATATTACCTATTAAATCAAGATTTCTCAAATTTCCTCACATACATTATCATCTTTATGCTGATGATCTCCAAATATACACGTCCTTCCCGCCTTACATCGATTCTGGATCCATTCAGTTATCTATTTACAACTGCATTACTGAATTAACTAAATGGTTTGCTAATAACTCACTTTCACTTAATATTTCTAAAACTGATACTATTATTTTATCTTGTCCAAGTTCTCCTTTAAATATAACACATCCGCTTTTTCTCTCCCTTCCCACTTCCCAATCAGTAACTACACTCGGTATTACTTTTGACACTCATTTCAATGTCACAGCGCAAATAGTAAATATTATACGTACTGTTAACTACTATCTGAACAACATTAGAAAGACGCGTAATAAGCTAACTTTTAATTAAACCAATTGCCTTATTCAGTAGACTTCGGTACTACTGTTCCTTATTTACTACCTTACAAATCCATTTATTGTACAAACTTGAAACTATTCAGCGTCGTGCAGTAAGAATCCTCTATAAACTTAATAGTCGAACAATGGTTTCCATCTCATATCTGATGCATTCGCTAGGATGGTAAAGTTCCGTCTAGTTTGCAAGTTACGTCTCCTTTGCATAACACATCGAGCCATTTTTTCAAGCCAGCCCTAAATATCTCGGAAATTGTATACGCACGGACTATCGACCTTGTCGTGTTGGCTCGAATATGATGCTCCATCAAGCGACCACTACGACAGTATACGCCGAATCGGCATTTGCAGTCGCAGATCATAAATGTTGGAATGCATTGCCAGCTGACATCATGATGCTTGATCTGCAGATAAACTGAGTATGAACTTTTGTTTAAACGTAAAGTATATAATTATTGTAATTATTTATAACTGTATTATTTAAAATTGTTATATATATATATAATATATATATTGGTTCTTGGTTTATATTCATAAACATTTATTATTCTTCTTTGTTTATATGCATCGTTCAAGTGTGTACTGTGGTTATATGGGGTGATACATATGCATGTTTGAAATGCTAACAATAATGAGTTTGATATACTCAGGGTCTGGTCAACCCATATGGGGCATGGGCAACCCTGAGGCTTCCTTCATTTGTTGATTCTCATAATTACTTATGGTGATCACTTGTTCGATGTGATGGCTAATATTATTATTTAAAAAAAAAATTGTTTAAATATCTTTAAAAAATTGTTATATAATATATTATGCATATGGCATTATTAAGGTCAAATACCTCGAAAGTCTTCTGACTATTTTATTTGTCCATTTATTGTTTTTCTTTTATAATGATTACAATAATAAAATGTATCTTATCTTATCTTATCTTATCTTATATATATATATATATATATATATATATATATATATATATATATATATATATTATATATATATATATATTGTTCTTGTTATTGTTCTTATATTTAGTTATGTTCAAATTATTATTACCTTCATTATTATTATATTATATTACGCCGATAAACATATGATGTTTTGTAGTTATAAACTATTTAATAATAATAATAAAAATTAACGTAAAATAGAAAATTATATCTAATATATATACAGTAAACCTTGTTTATGTTAATATTTACTTATAGAAAATATATTTTATTTACAATATCCATTTAAAATATGATTTTATTAAATGTATGTAAAACATACAGTGTATTTTTTATCTGTTATAGTAATATTATGTTATAGTAAATAATTCGATATAGTAAACCACCTTTTCTCTGATTTTTCTCATTTTGAAAATTATAATATTTATTAAAAAAAGATATGTTTATTTATTATTGTATTTAATAAGAATATAAAATTAATTACAATTTTCAATATATACTTCTAATTCTTAAAATTGGTCTAACAAAGTTGTATATATGTGAATATCTTAATGTAAAATATATGTATATTTTATATTCTTTACATTCTATAAAGAAGAGTTAACTTGATGTGTTTAATTTTGTAGAAATCATCATACTTACACCAATATATTGTATAAATATAATATGACATTAATGGATAAGGTTTATATTTATTATTAATTGTTCTATATACGTTTATTGCTTGAACTCTTTGTATTTTAACAAGTTTTTCGACCAGTTTTATATCAGACTTACCAGTATACTATATTATCGTATATGAATATTCACCTAATTAAAAATATATCCTACAGAATCAGAGTCAATTGACCCACCAAAACGAGTTTTAATCGTTACTTTTTACATGTAATCTTCTAAGTTACATGAAACGTTAATTATTTAAATAATTTATTTGATAAACTATACAATTGAATCATAAAAACTACTACTTTGGCTCATCAGCATAATAGTGATTTATCTGACTCATACAATAAATTGTTTGGTTCAGTATAAAATGTGTTTTTCATTGATGGAATGCGTATTAATTTGTGGATAGATATTATATAATATATAATAATAAATATAATATGTAAGACCAACGTATATATATATATATATATATATATAAATTTATCCAGTTTACACATAAAATATGAAAATAAATATAAATTAAGATATAAACCCTCTTACAAAATACCATTTTCAAAATCAACACAATTAATAACTATTATTCTAATACCGGACCTAAACGGTGGTTATCTGGACTGTCATGGATAGGATTAATTACATGTCACAATCTCAAGTTAGTTCATGATAAAATACGATAGATATTAAATGTGAAAATACATTTGTTGTCGTTGAATAATTGGTTATGAATAATATATACGTTATGTAATGTGAAATGGGTTTTTATATTTAAAGATATTTATTTACTGATAAATATATATAGTAGAAATAAGAAAACATGTTATAACCGCATTATAATATGTTAATTTACATATGGAATACTATAAGAAAATAATATTTATATAGAATATAATATTGATATAAATTATATTATACATATATATTACATAATATTTATATAATATTAATAGTATCTATTATAAATAAGAATATACTAAATGTGATACATTTTATAGATGAACGCTTTTCGTACTTTACGTCAGCACAGCGGATACACTATTTCAGGAAACTTTAGAGATCTTCAAACACTTAACCAAAGACAGGTGAAAAGATCTTATGCAATTAACTCTGTGAATTCAAGATCTTATTAAGAGATAATTCGGAAATTACTATACATATATTATATACATTACAATTCATATATTAACATGAATATATTCATAATATATATATATATTATTGTATTACTTTAATTGTTTGATGTTTACATTATTATTGATATACCATTGATTTTTAAAACATAACATTATAATTATAATTCTAATTTATTTCTTTATTTATTTAATAAAATTAAATATTTAATTATTAATATACAATACAAATAATATATTATATTTGATAACAAATTAAATATATAATGAAAATACTGTATTACACTTTATATAATCTTTTTCAACATACGATGATTTCTGTTTTCCTCTTTAATTCCCCTATAGTTCCAATTTATTAATTTGATTTGTTTACATTCACTATCATATTCGATATATATATATATATATATATATATATATATTCTCATTAAAAAATCTAATTAATACTTTTATTACCTATTTACCCAATTCCTCTTTTCTTTCTACATAAAATCACTGACTCCGTCAGTTTCCAATTTTCCTATATATGCAGCGGATCTCAAAAATCCGAGATTTTTCCAAAACCATACAAACTTTCCTTAAGTACACTCCTCATTAAAAAAATTAAATTAATCAGTGATATTTATTATCTCCCAATATAATACCTGTGAATATTCTTCAATACATAGGAATGTATTGTAGCGAATTAATTAACTGACTATTTATTTCACATAAAATCCATGCACCATATGTATCAGAAGTACTTTACACGATTAGCTTTCATCATTGATAAAAACCTAACTTCCTCAATTCTCATACACATGAACCGTTTTTCTTTCACCTGGTAATATATTACATTATATTATATTTTATTGAAAAAGTAGTATGTTAATTATACCGTAAAATACAACATAATTTCAAATAACAATATAATTTAATGAAATTAAGAACAAAATTATTAATATTTGAATGAATTAAAATCATAGTGATATATTGAATATTTCATAGAGTATTTAAATATCCGGACTAAAATTAAAAATACTAGTACAGGTAGGAAATAGACTCAGAATAGAAAAATATTATAAAAACCGCTCGAGCCACCTCGGAATAAAACTTTGCCGGAATCACTCAAACATATATTTAAACCAAAATAGATATGATGCTCTCATTATAAATACTTATTGTTATAAGTATTAGTTGGTTTATTTCTACATTTCTGTTGTATTCTTTTTAGATTATATATATATACATAATTGAACTAAATAATTGAATCTTTATATCCAAAATAATATATTAAAAATTAATTCTAATTGTTATTGAATTTCATTAATATTTTCAAACTTTATCTGTAAGAATAATTGGACAATTATTAGATAATTACATAATGTTTAAAAATTATATAAATTACATTTAATTATTAATTATAATATAACTTTATACCATTATATATATACAAAATGAATTAATAAGTGGGATACATAACTTATTAACAGAAATATACAAATTACGACAGCCTAACGGAGAATTTTTCAAATAAAAATATAATTTTACAAATTATTTATTGATATTTCTAAGTTTAATAGTTTATCTAGAATATATATTTTGAATTTAATGTCAATTTTAAAGATATCATATAATAATTTTATTTTAATTAATGTGGGATGTAGTTATTTGTAAATCGATTCTAAATATCGGTATCCTTAGCAAAACGGGCTAAAACGCGGCTAGATTAAAATCTGCAAAATGGATCAATTTCCAAATAGATGCACACAATAATATTATTTAATTTTTGTAATGAAGACTACCACAAAAAATAGATTTAAATATATAAATTAGTAAATATAATTAATATTCTACGTCGTATATATGTGTGTGTGTATATAGATATATTGTTATTTTTTATTTTTATTTGGTGGAGTTCTTTCATCCCATCCAGGATCTTAGATGAAGTTTTCACTTATATCCATATATGGCTTTAATGACACTTCGAAGCCGCTATCATGTTAAGGCATCCGTGGTTTTAACGAGAACCGATCATTTATTAATAAACAATTATATAAGATCACTTCTAAATAATATTTTAAGACCCATTTTATCAAATTAATTAATGATCCAGACGAGGCTCCTACCCGTGTCTTACTGCTTGTGTTTATTTCGCCTTAGCCACTGTACCACACAGGCAGTAATTATTATATATATATATATATATATATATATATATATATATATATATATTGATATGTATCAATGTATTTTAATATATCTTAATTTTATTTATTTTTATAAAATAATTATTCTAACTAATATAACAGAAAATCTCATATATAAAATATAGATAAAAAACTGATGATTTTTTACATTTATAAATATAAAAACTCCATTAAAATTATATATTACATTTTAGTTCTATATAATTTATAATTAAATATATATTGAGTTAACTTTGTATGTGATAAAATAAATAAAAATATATAAATACATAAATAAAATAAAAATATAAATACAAATACATATTTAACCTTATCCCTGATATATAACATGGTGGTTTTACATGTTTTATTTATTATTATATTTATTATATAATATATATTTGCAATCTATTAATGAAACACAAATATTTATAATGAGCCAACATGACCGCCTCATGTTACGAGTTAAGTAAATCATTGTTATTGTGATATACTGAATGAGTCATTATTATGATTCAATATACACGTTTATAAAGTAAATTATTTTATAATTAACTTCTCAAATTACATTGAAAAATAAGTATGGAAAATAATAAGTGAAACTCGTTTAGGTGAATAAATTGATTCTGTTTGTTAACAGCATAGGATATTATGTAAATAAGGTGACTATTAAGATACGATTGTGGTAAGATAAGTGTGGTCTATAGTGGTCAATGTCCGAATAAAGAGTTCCTGCATTATAGGGTATTCATGCAATCCGTAAACTAGAACATATTATATATTTATGATCTTACGGATCTTCCATTAATGAAACAGTTAATGTAACTTTTCTAGTAGTTTATGTATTAATTCTATGACATCAAATTACCTATTTATAAACTGTTGGTAATATAAACTATGCATATCATATATAATAATTATCCACATGTATTAATATTGTTAGACAAATTATAAGAATCAAAATTATATAATAATAAATATTTTAAATAATCCTATTATTAATATTTTATATTATAAAATTATTGTTTACATAGGAAGTTGTAATTGCTTTCATAAATATATTAACTAAAATAATAAATATACATCTATTTTTCTAAATGTAAGCCTGCCAATTAACAATTAAGTGTTTATTTATTATAAATAATATAAATTTCAAAATGAATTTATACTAAATCAGGGAAATATACGCTTTACATTTTATCAGACTATTTTCTATAACTTATTTTATCTATAACCGATGAAACTTATATTTACATAGATTGAAAACCAAAACATCATATTGAAAATTCTTAATAAAATATATATTCTTTATACGTGAAGAATACTATAATCATCGCTCAATATATGTATTATATATACGTGTACATTTAATTCAGAAATGTATACTTTTAGTATATATATAAAAACATATAATATATAAATTATACTTTGAATAGTTATATTCTGTTTTATATTTTTGTTATTAATACAGTTTTTTCAAAATATATATTCATAATAATAATGTGAGATAATATGTATTTATCAAATATTCTAAATTATATTTTATAAACAAATAGTCTAATAGACAATTAACTTTTTTAAATATGTTATAAAATCTGTAATATTCCCTGGCATCTGTACTTTTAAGTTACACTATATACATTAATATTAATAATATTTTATTCGAAATTTAAAATATTACGTATATATATAGATCTCTAAGTTTGTTGATAATAAACTTACCTATATTTACTTGAACTAAATGTATACATTGTATACATTTTACATGTGTATGGTTTATATACCTTACATATAATACATGAATATAAATATATTCAATATTAGATATCTATATATGTATATATATATATATATATATATATATATAAAAAGAACTTGTATGGCTCATTTGAATAGTATTAGGCACAAATATGGTAGGTTGTGTTCAATATGGTTTCAAAATTATATAATGAAATATATTCTAAATGATAAGATATTTAAAAATAAGTTTCATATCTTAGTTTTCAAGTTAATTGATATAATATAACCTTATAGAAATATTTTTAGAAATAAAATTAATTATATAATATAATAAATTATATTAATTAAAATTGAAAAAGTAATATCATTTGTGTTATATAATAAATCATTTTATTATATAAAATAGCTTGAAAATGTTATTGTATATAGTAACTAAAATAAATATAATTTTAATACATTGTTCTTTAAATAAAAAGCATTTTATTTCAATACAAAATTTCAAATTTGATAACAATTTAGATAAATATTATCATTAATTATTGATGTCGTAACTTTTTAAAGACAAATATTTTATGTCTAATTTTTTCGTAATTATATAAATAAAACCTGCTTAATAATATTAAAATGTGCGGAAGTATACGTCACAATATTATTTACACCGATAGTACAGAATTATAGGGTTACTTTTTATTTTTAATTTAATTATATAATATGTTAAATTATCTGTGCGCTATTACTTGTAAATTATTCAATAATGACTAAATTTATATATTTCTTTAGTTTATTGTTGGTTCATATATTGTTACCACTTTATATGATTAAACGCATATACAAAATATTAGTATATATATACATTAATTTATGTTTGAAATATATTTATTTTATTTTAAAGAATTACTTATAATTGTTACTTATTAATTTATTATAATATTTGAATAATTAATTAATTACTAATTTATCCCAGATTAATTAACTAAGTTGTATACTAAACCAACAAATTATAACTCGTAATAGAACATTTTTTATATTTTGTCCACATTTTTATTTATTAAAAATATGCATACATATTTTTTTTAAAACACAAATCCCGGAAAATTCCGGTTTCTGAATTAGATTAAATTATTACACCAAAACAAATACCAATGATAATGACAATAATAATAGTGCGTAAACATAAATGATCTGCCTACAGCTGGCCTAAATAATTCCGGAAATAGTATCTGTTTCCATAAAGTTGCCACAATCATATCACTATAATGTTATCTGTTGCCAGATAGTATTGCTCGGGATAGAATGATACGATTTAAATCAAACAATCAACATGGTTATTGTTTTTAATTTAAAATTAGTTTTATTTCTATTGAAATATAAATTAATACTCAAGATTAAATAAATCCCACAACGATCGTGAATCCCTGAATATTTTAATTTACAGTTTACAAATAAAACTTATGATATACGTTAACGCCTCCATATATTATGTATGATGATGAAATTTTGTATATTGAAATTATTGTAATATAATTATAATTTTTGTAAAACTTCTGAGATTATATAATAAAAGTCATATTTTAGTTTTCTCATATTTTTATTTTAATAAAAAATTATCAAAAAATGGTAAAAATATTACATGATGTATATAAATATAAATTATTTTTTTAATTTATGTATAATATATCATGTATAATTATAATTATATGATTTCTATATATACTATAGTGCAGAATATATAGTATATTATACATAATGTATATATATATATATATATATGGTATTATATAATATACCATATATGGTATCAGATATATTATATTTCATAATATTTTATAAAATAATAAATTTGACATATATGTCAAATATACCATTATTCGATGATTTTTTTGTAGTAATAGTTAGTATCTATTATTTAATAGATAATAAACAATTGCACACTAATGTCACGTTATCAGTGTAATAACATTATTACGTCATAGAATTACATTACTCGTTAATAAAAACAATATAATTAATGAGTTATGTATGATCGTTAACTTCGTAAATTTATTATTTAACTATTTTTTAATAGTATAATTATCTCTCATTATCGTTATGTGATATAAATTGTCATTTTTGTGATAGATATTAAGTTTCACTGATCATCAAATATCCTACTTACTATTGTTTATGTTTAATATATATATATATATATATATATATATATATATATATATACTTATTCTTTCACTACAAAATTAAATATATCTATCCATAATAGGATATTATAATCAATAATATTTTACAGAATTAAATTAATATTTTCAAATATAATCAGTAAGAATTATATGATAAGTATCAGATAATTAAATTATTGTTTAAAAACTATATGTAATGATTTATTATAAATACAAGTTTTATACAAATATATATATATATATATATATATGCACTTTGAGCAGACATTGTATATAGGGGAAAGTCCCCGATTACCGACCCCCTCCTAATACCGACCCCCTCTCGTATCTCAGTAAATATAAGAGTTATCAAAAAATTATATATACATGAACTGTTAGTAATTTAATTATAAATATGAATACATATTTTGTTTAAAAAAATATTTAATCCTTCAATTGTTATTTGATCAAATGTAATAATCTGTTTTTACTTTTTAAATATTTGAATAATAACTTTTTTTAAATCATTGTAAATACTTTATTAATTAAAAGAAAACTTAATGTTGTGCATAATATTATAGTTCAATACAATTTTTATAACTATTATAAAAATAATTTAATTTGAATAACTATTAACCAACATATCTTAATTATAGCTACCCATATGATTTTCCTATTACCGAATCCCTAAATTACCCTAATACCGACCCCATGTGATTTATAATATCCAATCAAAATAGATCCGTCTTTACTTTAAATTATGTTATAACTTATTTGTGTATCATTGACATAGATTCAGGATTCATGATTCCAATTAATTATATACATATTGATTAATAAATAAATATTAAATAATAATATACACTATTTTAATATAATTACTATAAAGTTTAAATTTTAATAATATCACTATTAAAACATAAATTCAATAACAAATAAATTACGTCATATTATAATTAATTATATTTATGTATATCTACTATTTTTATTGGATATTATAATACTACAATTATTTATACCACGATTATTTTAGGGGGTCGGTGATAGGGGAAGGGGGTCGGTATTAGGCACATGTATCCGATTACCGACCCCCATGTATATTCTTGTAAATATAATTATATCAAAAATTTAAAATAGCCACATTATTCATTGCCATTATATTACAAAAATTACAAAATTTAAAATAAAAATATTTATTATTGAATAATTTATTACAACTAATCATTTAGGGGTCGGTAATCGGGGACTTTCCCCTAATTCATTATATTTTATTTCTACTCAATAAACCATATTGAATTGAATTGAATTCAATTCAATTCAATATATATATATATGTATATACATAAATACAAAAGGAATGACTAAATACATGACTAGTTTATCGGAAAGTATACAAATACTCAAACGACACTCAAACGGAGAATTTTTCCAAATGCATATCATTTTTCAAATTAATTATATTTATTTCTAATTTTAATACATTATATAGATTATGTATTAATTTATTAAATAGTAATTTTAAATATTTATTATAATTCTTATCTATAATAAATGTAGTAACTCGATTCTAAATATCTGCATTCTCAGCAAAACTAGCTAAAAATCATCAGCTAGATAAATAATATATCAATAAATCAGATTTATTATTTCATGTTGTAAAGCATGAAATAATGTAGAAGTTAATAAACAAATGAATTTGTTTTTGCGAGAACTTCCCCAATCATCATATTTTAGATAAGTTAGATTCTCATGAGTAAAAAAATGTAAATATAAATAAATTATGTAAAGAATAAAAAATATGTATCAATAAGTCAATTTAAAAATAAATTATGTAAAGAATACAAAATATGTATCAATAAGTCAAGTGTAAAAATAAAAGATGTAAAGTTATATAAAAAAAATCACAGAAACGAGTTGAATTCTGAATGCCTAATTATAAAAGGAATAGAATAGCTAAATAATATAAAAGAAAAAAAATAAAAATTAAACAAGTAAGATGAATTTAAAAGTTAAAAGATGAAATAAAAGATGAATTTATTATCATAAATATGCAAACAATAGTATCATTTTAATATTGTTGATTAAAACTATCATTATTAAAATATAGATTTAATTATATAAATTAATAAATATAAAACATATTATACGATCGTATATACAGATATAGATTTAAATATTAATTGATTTATTTAATATATCTTAAGTTTATTAATTTTTTAGGAATTATATACATTTTTTTAATATTTAATAAAATATCTTCTAGAATAACTATAATAGTGAATAATCAGTATAAACATTATCCATTAATGTCATATTATATTTATACAATACATTGGTGTAAGTATGATGATTTTTATGAAATAAAATACATCAAGTAGGATACAAATATAGATATAATAACTGCCTGTGTGGAACAGTGGATAAGGAGACATAAACACAAGCAGTAGGACACGGGTACGAGCCTCGTCCGGACCATTACTTAATTTTATAATATGGGTCTTAAAATATTATTTAGAAGTGATATTATATAATTGTGTATCAATAAATGATCGGTTCTCGTTAAAACCATGGATGACTTAACATGATAGCGGCTTCGAAGTGTCATTAAAGCCATATATGGATATAAATAAAAACTTCATCTAAGATCCTGGATGGGATGAAAGGACTCCACCAAATAAAAATAAAAAATAACAATATATCTATATATACACACACATATATACGACGTAGAATATTAATTATATTTACTGATTTATATATTTAAATCTATTTTTTGTGGTAGTCTTCATTACAAAAATTAAATAATATTATTGTTTGCATCTATTTGGAAATTGATCCATTTTGAAGATTTTAATCTATCCGCGTTTTAGCCCGTTTTGCTAAGGATACAGATATTTAGAATCGATTTACAAATAACTACATCCAACATTAATTAAAATAAAATTATTATATGATATTTTTAAAATAGACATTAAATTCAAAATATATATTCTAGATAAACTATTAAACTTAGAAATATTCATAAATAATTTGTAAAATTATATTAATTTGAAAAATTTTCAGCTAGGCCATCGGAATTTGTTTATTTCTGTTAATAAGTGATGTACCCCACTCATTAATTCATTTGGGTATATATATAATGGTATACAGTTATATTATAATTAATAATTAAATGTAATTTATATCTTTTTTAAAAATCATGTTAATTTTCTAATAATTATCCTACTATTTCTAATAATTATCTTACAGATAATGTTTGAAAATATTAATGACATTCAATAACAATTAGAATTAATTTTTAATATATTAATATATATACAAATATTTAATTATGTATATATTGTATTATTATATTTCATTATGTATATATATAATTTAAAAAGAATACAAAACAAATGTAGAATTTAACCAACTAATACTTATTTGGTTTTTAATTTTTTTAATGAGGAGTGTACTTAAGGAAAGTTTATATGGTTTTGGAAACATCTCGGATTTGTGAGATCTGCTGCATATATAATTGGAAACTGAGGGAGTCACCGAATTTATGTAGAAAGGAAAGAGGAATTGGGTCAATAGGTAATACAAGTATTAATTAGATTCTTTAATGAGAATATATCTGTATATATATATATATATATATATATATATATATATCGAATATGATAGTGAATGTAAACAAATCAAATTAATAAATTGGAACTATAGGGGAATTAAAGAGGAAACAGAAATCATCGTACGTTGAAAAAGAATATATAAAGTGTAATACAGTATTTTCATTATATATTTAATTTGTTATCAAATATAATATATTAATTGTATTATATATTAATAATTAAATATTTAATTTTATTAAATAAATAAAGAATTAAATTAGAATTAGAATTATAATTTTATGTTTTAAAAATCAATGGTGTATCAATAATAATGTAAACATCAAACAATTAAAGTAATACAATAATATATGTATTCATGTTAATATATGAATTGTAATGTATTTAATATATTTATAGTAATTTCCGAATTATCTCTTAATAAGATATTTAATTCACAGAGTTAATTGGATAAGATCTTTTCACCTGTATTTGGTTAAGTGTTTGAAGATCTATAAAGTTTCCTGAAATAGTGTATCCGCTGTGCTGACGTAAAGTACGAAAAGCGTTCATCTATAAAATATATCACATTTATTATATTATTATTTTATAATATATAATATTAATATTATACAAATATTATGAAATATATATGTGTAATATAATTTATATCAATATTTATATAAATATTATTTTCTTATAGTATTCCATATGTTAATGAATATATTATAATTCCGTTATAACATGTTTTCTTATTTCTACTATATATATTTATCCTTAAATAAATATCTTTAAATATAAAATGAACTAAATATAAAAACGCGTTTAAAATTATATACCGCACATATTATTCACAACCTATTATTCAACGACAACAAATGCATTTTCACATTTAATATCTATCGTGTTTTATCATGAACTAACTTGAGATTGTGACATGTAATTAATCCTATCCATGACAGTCCAGATAACCACCTGGTTACATCCGGGAGTGGTCAAAGAACCATTGTACCGGAAGTATCGGTGATGGTCATGAGGGAATAACTTATTTATTTTAAATTCTTTAATTTTCACCGATGTATCTGCAATTGAAATTAATCTTAATTATATTTATATTTAAGTATATAATATATAATATTTAAACGAATACACACACATATATATATATATATATATATATATATATATATATATATATATATGTATATTTGTATGATATTATAAACTATTTATTAATTAACCTTCATGTATGACACTTGGAATATTATAAACAATATGATCGAGTGGTTTATTATGTTTGTTTGATACCTGCAATTTGTATTCAATAATAAAATATACATATATATATATTCAATAATATCAAACTAATAATAAGGAAATAAAATATCACAGTTATATAATAAGAATAATATGTATTATATAGCACACACATAATATTTAGATATATAACTAGTGATCCTTACATATTGATTGTCACCGATATTAAATATTATTTAGGTAAACGATATAAAAAACCTTAAAGAAAACTGCGACGACAGCTAAAGAAGATGGAGAATTTAAAGCTTGCGTAACACTTGAGAATCTGGACGAGTCGTAACTTACGATGTGCATCTATTACATCATATATAGTTATTACGTTATTATTATGTCATATTTATATTTATACGTATTTCATTATATTAATAATACATGTCTAAATAATAATAATACTCAATTTTAAATAATAATACAAATATTCTTTAATGATTATATATAATAATCATTATTTTAAAATATATTATAATATTGCTAAACACCTTCTCTAATTAAAATAGGCATATTTATTTGAACATATAAAATACAATATACATTTTTTTATACATTTGTAATATTTAATTACAATCACTGATTTATAAAAACTTAATGAAAATCATACAATTAGTAGTATTACTTTATTTTAAATGAATCAGTGATTAGTATTGATAATGATAAAATCCTTAATTATTCATTATAATTTGTATTTTCAATATTCTTAATTGTATATACAATATGAATTTGAATTTAAATATCTATAAAATTTAAAATATACCTTATTAATATGAATTACATTAATAAATAGATAGCGTCAATATACATAAATATTAACTAAATATTATATATATATATATATATATATATATATTATAATCACTAATATTATGTAAATATTATAAATAACCTCCATGGAATATTTTTTCCCGTTTCTCATATGTTCAGAACCTTGGGAGTTAGTTTTTCCCCAGTGGAAATGTAATTGTGCGACTTTGAAACGATCCCCTAAACCAGCCCCTTCCAGCATTATATCAGATCTAATAACCACTTTTACTGTATACCATAATGTAATATATTATATAATCATCTCATTTATACATATATTTATATATGTAGAAAATATTATTACCCTATATATGTATTATACAATTACTTATAAGATAGATTTAACAGTTATTTTAGAGTTAATAATATATGCTACTTTAGAATGAATGCATACAATATATACTCAATATATAATATATACAATTATATAGTATTATATAATATAAACTATATGTATTAACGTGAATGTCCATAATTTATCAATGTCATTTTATTTTTCGAAGAATGATTGATATCTTCTTGATTGACAGTTAATGTTTTTAGGGAAGAATCATAACGACTGCTATATACTTCGAGGTGTATAGGAGATTGTGATCTACCATAAATACATGTTCTGGACACTTGACCCCATTGGTTTTGATAGTCGTAGCTCCAATCTGATATGATGTGGTATAAGTTATAACTTATAATAAATATATTTATATTTAATCTTCGATATTTTGTAATACAACTACTAATAATTAAATTATAATTAAATTAAATTATAAATAATTAAATTATAATGTAGTACATAGATATTATATTATAATACTAATAATTCATTAATATTATTATTATTATATTAATTATAAAAACAAAATATATTATATTCTAACTTGCATTTGTATATAACACACTGCAAAATAACAATTGTTGTATATTTGATAGCCATCTTTAAATTATAATGTAAGTCTTTATACGAATATATTATTATGAATATATCCATTTGTTATAATTTGAATATCTTTTATACTAAATAATAATATCACATGATTAGAAGTGGGCGCTACTTCTACATACATAAATACACTTGTGAAACTTAATGACTATCATAAGAAATGGATGTACTAAATCAAATAATGATAATGTGAGATAATTATACTATGAACAAATAGGTAAATAGTTAATATACGAAATTAACGACCATATAAAACCTATTAAGTTTATTGTTATTAACCAGAAGCGTAATGGTATGACGTAATATAATGAGTACATTGATCACGAGATGTTATTTATTATCTTTTACTGCAAAACCAACTTCATTGACATTTATATTTGACATAAAATATTATAAAATATAATATATATTATATATTATATACTGAATACTCAATAAAATGCACACGGCACTTTATATAATTATAATTATACTATGTATATTAATATTAATTAATAATATATATATATTTAAATATAATTATATATAATGTATTATTATTATTATTATTTTATTTAGACACCGTTTACATATAATATATATTAACAATAGTGTATACTCTCTACATAGACATACGGGCTTAGAAATACAAATATAACATGGGTTATAAATTATGAGTATTAAAGAATATCTGATACTAGTTGGAGAGAATTTTATTATGGGGTAAAAATAAATATAAACACTCGTTTGTTATATTTAATAGATGGTATTGGGGCACCTTATTTCCTGTAGATTATTATCTAGTATATAAATTTATAAATCCGTACGAATTGGAGTAAGTTGTGTATATTATAAATGATAAAGTGAAATAATAGGAATAAAGTAAAATAGGATATAACAGTAGTCGATACTATATAGCATAATTTAGTTAATAAATATAATATTATTCCTAATGAAAATATGATAATTTATATTGTTAGGTATAATGGCAATATGCGATTTAACGGATAGATCGATGTCAATTGTACTTCTAATATATATTATTATTATTATTTAATAGTTTATTGAATACAAATCATCATATGTTTATCGGCGTCATATAAGACAATAATAATGAAGGAAATAACAATTTGAAAATAAATAAATATAATAACAATAACAATAACAATATATACATATATAAAAGAACAAGAACTATATTAAATAATGCAGTTATAAAGAAATAACATAGTTATTACTTTACGTTTAAATAAAGGTTCAGATTCAGTTTAACCGATGTGAGCTAGCTGCCAGCTGGCAATGCATTCTAACACTTTGGAGTTTTCTATGTTAATAGATAGTGAATTCCATATCAAAGGACCTTTATAATCATTACATAATTTATCATAATAACGCGATATATTGGGAATAGCGAATTCATTAATTGACCTGAGAGAATTGTCTTTTTTTTATTAAATAACTTACACATTTGTAGAGGTATATTATGATTATACCAAGCTTTATACATGTATTTATAAAATTTAAATCAATAATATCTTTAAATTTGAGAATACGTTTATGTATACAAATATGGTCTATATTTGTTCTATTATTTAGATAAAAATTGCCATAGACATATATTCTGTAATATAGTAATACATTGAACAGTACTCAAATACATATTACCCCATAGTACTGAGCAATAGTGCAAATAACTATGGAATAAAGAGTAATATATATATATATATATATATATATATATATATTTTCATAATTTATTCTCTATTCAATTTAGATTGTAATCTATTTATTAAAGAGATATATCGATTAAGTTTGTATATCATATTATTTATCTGTTTTTCCAGTTAGATTTTCATCTATAAATATACCCAAAAATCAAATATAGTCAGATTATTTAATAATTAAATAATTAATTTATATATTTATATTTTATGTTTAATCCTTGATCTTTGAAATAATATAAAATTAGTCATTTCAATGTTTAGGTATATATACCTAAACACAAGACTATAGTCTGTTATTAGAAATCCATTCATGAATAAAAACTAAAGTTTCATTAATAATATTTTAAAGGTCTGAGATATTTTTATTAGAGGAGGCAATAATTGTTTTATCTGCAAAAAGTGGAAAATGACTATAAAGTATATTGTATATTTGATAAATAATTAATAAATAATAAGAATAATATAGGTCCTAACACCGAACCTCGCAGAATACCATATTTTATAGGTAATGTAGAAGATATAGATGAATTAAAATGAACATATTGATTTCTATTAGTTAAGTAACTTCTAATAAAATCACCACTTAAATCTCTAAAACCATATAAATATAATTTGTCAAGTAAAATATAATGATCTAGTGAATCAAATATGCATTGATGTGAGACTGTATATCATAAGATTCATTTAAAATCTGTTACTTTCTATTGCGTTAACTTTTCTGAAACATTAACACTGATAGAAATGGTAATGGATTTATAATTGTTTTGGGATTTATTTAATACTCTTTCAAGAAATACAATATGGCAGGGATACCAGATATTATCGTGGTAGAGGAATATAAATGAACGGTGGTAGCACCTTAACGGAACTAGATAATATGTTCTTAAATTAGTATAGGAAAGTTGTAGTTGGATACCCCAATTATTTATATTTATACACATTTATTATTATTGTTATATTTTGAATATATATTTTATTTAGGTGGATTCATGTAATCCCATCCAGGAATTTAGACAAAGTTTTCACTTATAACCATATTGTTCTATGTACATTAAAGCCGATTTCATGTTAAGGAATCCATGATTTAACGAGAGCCGATTATTTATGTATACACAATTTTATAAGATCACTTCTAAATATGATGTTAATATCTAATTAATTGGCCCGGATGCCGTCGGATCGGGCTTGAAACCATAAATTACATTTTTGTCTGACGCATTAACGAACTGGGCCACATAGGCAGTTTTAAAATAATGTATTAGATAAACTATACAATTGAATCATAACAACTAGTACTTAGGCTCATCAGCATAATAGTGATTTATCTGACTAATATAATAAATAGTTTTGTTCATTATAAAATGTGTTTTTATTGATGGAATGCGTTTTAATTTGTGGATAGATATTATATAATATATAATAATAAATATAATATGTAAGACCAATGTATATATATATATATATTTCAGGAATGGGGTCAAATATTTATTTGTATTTATATTTTTATTGTATTGATGTATTTGGTGTATATGAACAAATATTTGTATTTGATCACATACAAAGTTAACTCAACTTATTAAGTAAATATAATCAACATGTTATAAAGAATATTATTAAAGTTAGTTGAAATGTAAACAATCATAATATTTTACCTATATTTATATATTACATTTTATTAAATATTAAAAAATATATAATTTCTAAAAAATGAATAAACTTAAGATATATTAATTCATATTTAAATCTATATATGTATATACGATCTTATATTATTTATTATCTTTACTAATTTATATAATTAAATATATATTTTAACTGTTATCAACAACATTAAAATGATACTATAGTTTGCATATTTATGAAAATAGATTCATCTAGCGGATGATTTTTAGCTAGTTTTGCTGAGAATGCAGATATTTAGAATCGAGTTACTACATTTATTATAAAAAAGTATTATATTACAATCAAATAATCAAGAATTATAGCAAATCCATTGATTCAATATGTGATATATTAACTATTAAAATATCTAATAATTCCTTAAATAATAAAGTATTCATAATAAGTGGTATCTATAGATCACCAACATATGATATTGTGTTATTTAATGATTTTGTATACACATTTTTAAATTCAATTTCTAATAATAACGATACATTCATATGTGGTGATTTTAACATTGATATCTTAAATAAATTATTATTATTAATTGTTTAATTATTATTATTAATTTACAAATTATTATTAATTGAAAATTTTATTGATTTATTTTACAAATATAGTTTTTTCCAACTATAAATAAACAAACACGTATTCAAAATAATTGCATGTCACTAATCGATAATATATTTACTAATACTAATAAAGAATATGATCAAAATAATATACATATAAATGATATTACTGATCATTTTCCAATTTAACTTTCAATTAAAAATATGTTTTCTAATGTGAATGATACTACTAATAATTTAAACTACTATAGGACCATTGATAAGAATAATATAACTAATTTAATTGATAAATTATAGGTGAATTTTATTTGGAAATTTATATATAATATTAAAGATATTGCATTAGCTTGTTCTAATCTATTGCCTTACCTCACTGAAATGTATTACTCATTTTCTTTAATTAAAAAAATTCAATCTAGTAATTCTAAAAATAAATTTCCATGGATTGATAAATCAATTAAAAAAGAGATATCAAAAAACAAAATTATATAATAAATTTATTTCTAACTCTTGCCAAGAGAATAAATATGCATATAGATTACAAAGGAATAAATGCACAACATTAATACACGCGAATCCGAAATTAAATATAATTCAATATTGTTAAACAATTCTAAAAATAAATGGAGACGTTTAAATAAATTATTGAATGATGATACCTGTAAATCAGATAATTTTATTTTTTGTGATGCCGATCTTGAAGTTTCTAACAAATTCAACGAATATTTCGGTGAGGTTGGATCTAATCTATATAAAATAATTAATACAGTATCTAATATGGATAATTATATTAATAAAATTCCTATTCTATAATCACACTTCTTCAAACCCACATTAGTAAGTGAAATTATTCAAATTATAGACAAATCTAAAAATAGCTTTACATGCGATTACTATGATATTAGTTTGAATTTTATTAAATTAATTGGTAATTATATTCCTCTCAATATTTAATTAATAAATGTATTATAATTGGATATTTCCCAAATTGTCTAAAAATTGCTAAGTTATAGTTATTCATAAGAGCGGTAAGAAAAATAATATGGGTAATATAGACCTATGTCATTACTTCCTCAAATATCTAAAATTTTAGACAATATTATTAAATAACGTCTTCTAAATTATATTAATAAACATAATATGTTGATAGATAATACATTTGGTTTTAGAGTAGGCAGGTCTACCGCAAATGCAGTAAACTGCTTAGTAGATAGTCTTTCTAACAAATTAGATAATAAATATAAATGTTTAACTGTATCTATATATCAAAAGAAAGCTTTTGATATATTAGATAATGGTATATTATTTAAAAAGTTATCTAATTTTGGTATCAGAGGAATATCGCTTGATTTATTACATAGATATCTAACTAATAGAAAACAATATGTGTCTTACCACAATGTTGCCTCTAATTTATGTAGAATGAATATAGGTGTACCTCAAGAATATGTACTGGGACCATTACTGTTTCTGTTTTATATTAATGATATCACTAGAGTTATGGATGAAAATATCTGTATTCTATTTTCTGATGACACTATAGTGTATACGCTGCTATTTACTGATATGGACCACTGTGCATTGGAAAATAAGGCTAACATATATATTGGTTACATCTATTCATGGTTATGCTTTAATAAACTAACATTACATTTAGATAAAACGTCGTATACGACTTTTGGCCTTTATAAGCATAACACATTTAACATTTCATTAAACGGCTTACCTATTAAATATACTAATGATTCAAATTTCTTGGTGTAACTATTTGTAATAGACTAATTTGGAAACTTCATATTAGAATAATAGCCTCTCAGTTATCTAGAATACTAGCAGTAATTTACAAACTTAGAAATAAAATTGATAAACAGTCATTATTATTACTGTATAATTCTTTATTTTATTCAATATTAACATATTGTGCTGCCTCTTGGGGGTCAAATTATATGCATACTTTAAATAAGATAATTATTCTGCAAAACAAAGTATTGAAATGTATATATAAACTACCATTAAGATCTAATATTGATTTTATCTATAAAAGACATAATATTTTAAAATTATGTGATATAGTTAATATAAAATTATTAAAAAATGCATATATTGATTATACTGATAATGCTAACACTAATCTCTTACGTAAATTTGTCAAAAGTACTTATACATTAACTAGACCTAGATACGCATTTGTTATTCCTAAATGTAGATTAAATATTAGCATGCATGCAGTACATTTTGCTAGTATTAAACTATGGAATAAACTAAATACAAAGATGAAATTGATAAAAAATATCAAGTTATTCATTAAAAAGTTGAACATTTCTTATATTGATAATTATTAATTTTACTATAACTAACAATATTAAATTTTATTAACATATAAACACATTTCATATTCTCCCTGGTTAATCTGGATGGAGAATACTGGCTACTACTTATGAAGCTCTCAATGGATCATCAAAGCTGCAATGAGAACTTATTTGTTATATGCTATTATTATTTTATTATTTGTATTATGATTATACACTCTGTTTACTTACTTGGTTTATATGCATCGTTCAAGTGTGTGCTGTGGTTATATGGGATGATACATATGCATGTTTGAAATTCTAACAATAAAGAGTTTGATATACTCAGATTCAGGTAAACACATATGGGGTATGGGAAACCCTGAGGCTTCCTTCATTTGTTGATTTTCATAATTACTTATAGTGATCACTTGTTCGATGTGATGGCTAATATTATTATTTAAAAAATTTTAAATATCTTTAAAAAATATAATTGTTATATAATATAGTATGCATATGGAATGATTAAGGTCAAATACCTCGAAAGTCTTTTGACTATTTTATTTGTCCATTTATTGTTTTTATTTTACAATGATTACAATAATAAAATTGATCTTATCTTATCTTACATAGCCGAAAATATAATCGAAAGTATAAAGTATAAATATTTGCTAACGATAACATACGTTATAGAAATAAACAAAGAATATTACGAAATTAAAAAATTAAAGAAATTAAAACGTTTTACAGTTACCGTAAATATAAACGAAAAACAATCGAAAGTAGAAATAAATCATATAGTAAAAATTAACGAAAATGATCAAAATAGAAATAAAAGATAGCGTAACAATAATCGAAAATAGAAATAAAATACATTATTTTGTAAGTGGCATCGAAATATTCAATTTCTACTTTAACTTTATAGAATTCTTCTTATCTTTGTACCCTATTTTAGTAATAAATTAGTAGTTACATAGTTTAATATTTAAATGATAAATTTTAAATATATTAAAACAGAACATGTAAAAATCAATAAACCAATACCAGAATGAAAAAAAAACAAATAATGTAATACTTACCAAAAATTGTAATAATTGTAGGTAGTACATTATTAATTTTATAATTTAATTGTATAGTACATTTGTAACATATATATATATATATATATATATATATATATATATATACAAACAGAACACGTGGCAAATAAAATAAACCAATATATATATACACAAACAGAACACATTAATAAAAAACAAACCAATAATATTACGAAACAAACAATATAATATTTATCACTATAATCTGAAATAATAGTAAATTATTAATATTGTATTTTAGTAATATAATACATTTGAAACATATATACAAAATATATATAAAACAAAAATAATACAGAACAAACAAAAATAAAATAATACTTCCCACTTTATCTGTTTAACCTGATGTACTTAAAACATCTAAAATCATAATTTTATATAAAAAAGGAAATAAAAATGATTGTTCGAATTATATGTCAATATCATTAACATCACAATTTTCAAAAATTGTTGTAAACATTTTAAAAGTAAGAATATTTTCATTTTTAGATAACATTTTAATAAATAATTCTCAATATGGATTTCAAAAATCTATATCAACATGTGATGCTTTGATAAATTATATTGATTACTTGAATATCAATCATAAATTATTCATATCCACAATACCGATTGATAAGATATTTTAAGATAATATATTATTTTAAGATATAACATTCTTAAATTTAAAGATATAATAAATATATCTATTTATAAATATATGTTTAGAATATATAACAAGCATTATTTGCAAAGTTTAATTTGTAAGTTATTTACCTATAAGTGCTCCTTTTATAATTTTCATAGATTTTTACATTTTTAAATATTTTATTATATATTTTTATTATATTTTAATATTATTTTATTGTTATATACATGATGATTTATTGGTTTGAGAGATAAATTTAATTGTATTGTATTGATTTTTTATGAGACAGAACAAGAATGAAAATAGAATTGCAAAATATTTATACTCTTTAAATGTATTCGTTTTTGTTTTAATTTTCTCATTACCATGATCAGGTTGTAAAATATTATTGATTATAATATCCTATTGGATAGATATATTTAATGTTGTAGATAAAGAATTATTATATATATATATATATATATATATATATATATATATTAAACATAAACAAAAGTAAGTGGGATATTTGATGATCAGTGAAACTTAATATCTATCACAAAAATGACAATTTATGATATATATACATAACGATAATGAGAGATAATTATACCTTTACAAAGTAGTTAAATATTAAATTTACGAAGTTAACGATCATACATAACCCATTTATTATATTGTTTTTTTTAACGAGTAATGTAATTCTATGGCGTAATAATGTGATTAAATTGATAACGTGATATTAGTGTGCAATTGTTTATTATCTTGTAGATAATAGATACTATCTATTACTACAAAAAAATCATCGAATAATGGTATATTTGACATATATGTCAAATTTATTATTTTATAAAATATTATGAAATATAATATATCTGATACCATATATGGTATATTATATAATACCATATACATTATGTATAATATACTATATATTTTGCACTATAGTATATATATAGACATCATATAATTATAATTGTAATTATAATTATAAAACTGTAAATTAAAATATTCAGGGATTCACGGTCGTTGTGGGATTTATTTAATCTTGAGTATTAATTTAAATTTCAAGAGGAATAGAACTAATTTTAAATTAAAAACAATACAAATTGCGATTGGTTGATTTAAAGCTCATCATTCTATTCCGAGCAATACTATCTGTTTGTCAGATAACATTATAGTGATATAATAACGGCAACCTTATGAAGTCAGATACTATTTCCGAAATTATTATAGGCAAGTTGTAGTGGGATACACTCTTTATATTTAGCACTATTATTGTTGTCATTATTATTAGTATTTATTTTGGTGGATTCATATTTATTCTTTCATCTCATCCTGGAACTTTTATGATGTTTTAACTTAAATTATATGCTTTAAATATCCACTAGAAGCTGATATCATGTTAATGCTTCTATTGTTTTAACGAAAGGTGATTATTTATTTATAGTTATTATTTATTATATAAGATCACTTATAAATATTATTATAATACCTATTGTATTGCTCCTGTATTGCATGTACTAATACCTTTGTGTCTGATGCCTTAATCAAATGAGCCATACAAGATATTTTGTATATATACATATATATATATATATATATATATATATATATATATATATATATATATATAAATGAAGTATATAAGCCCTACATATATATATATATATACACTTAGGTCAAGTACATATAGGTGAGTTTATTATTAACAAACTTATACATCAATGTATACGTAATATTTTAAATCTCGTATGAAATATTATTAACTTTAATATATCTAGATTAAATTAAAATAACATATATCAGGGAATATTACATATTTTATAACGCATTTTAAATAGTTAATTGTCTGATGGAATTGTTTATAAAATATAATTCATTTATCGATAATATTTAATAAAAACATATTATCCCACCCCATTATTAGGAATATATATTATGAAAATAACTTTATTAATAACCCAAATATACCTTAATTAATATTATAATTGTATATTATATGTTTATAAACATATACTAAAAGTATACATCTGTGAATTAAATGTACATTTTACATTTAAATGTTATATATATAGTGAATATATATTTTATTAAGAATTTTCAATATGATCTTTTGTTTTTCAATCTATGTAAATATAAGTTTCATCGGTTATAGATAAAGTAAGTTATAGAAAATAGTCTGATAAAATATAAAGCGTATATTTTTCTGATTTTGTATAAACTTATTTTGAAATTTATATTATTTATAATAAATAAACACTTAATTGTTAATTGACAGGCTTAAATTTAGAAAAAAAGATGTTTATTTATTATTTTAATTAATAAGTTTATGAAAGAAATTACAATTTCCTATATAAACAATAATGTAATAATATAAAATTTGTATAATAGGATTATTTAAACTGTATTATAATATAATTTTGATTTTTATAATTTGTCTAACAGTATTAATGCATGCATATAATGTAATGTAATGTATATAATATGCATAGTTTATATTACCAACAGTTTATAAATAGTTAATTTGATGTTGTTTATGTCATAGAATTAATCGTACATACACTACTAGAAAAGTTACATCAACTGTTTCATTAAAGATCCGTAAGATCATAAATATATAATATGTTCTATTTTACGGATTGCATGAATACCCTATAATGCAGGAACTCTTTATTCGGACATTTACCACTATAGACCACACTTATCTGACCACCATCGTATATTAATAGTTACCTTATTTACATTATATCCTATACTGTTAACAAACAGAGTCAATCAATCCACATAAACGAGTTTCACTTATTATTTTCCATTCTTATTTTTAAATGTAATTTGAGAAGTTAATTATAAAATGATTTACTTTATAAACGTGTATATTTAATCATAATAATGACTCATTCAGTATATCACAATAACAATGATATACTTAACTTGTAACATGAGGCGTTTAGCTCATTATAAATATGTGTGTTTCATTAATAGATTACATACATATTTATGCATATATATTATATAATAAATATAATAATAAATAAAATATGAAAAACCACCATATGTTATATATATATATATATATATATATATATCAGGGATAAGGTTAAATATGTATTTGTATTTATATTTTTATTTTATTTATGAATTTATATATTTTTATTTATTATATCACATACAAAGTTAACTCAATATATATTTAATTATTAATTATATAGAACTAAAATTTAATATATAATTTTAATAAAAATTATATTTATAAATGTAAAAAATCATCAGTTTTTTATCATAAAAAATAATACATATATATATATATATATATATATATATATATACATATAATAACTGCCTGTGTGGTACAGTGACTAAACACGCGATATAAACACAAGCAGTAGGATACGGGTACGCGCCTCGTCCGGACCATTGATTAATTTAATAAAATGGGTCTTAAAATATTATTTAGAAGTGATCTTATATAATTGTGTATTAATAAATGATCGGTTCTCGTTAAAACCATGCTTCGAAGTGTTATTAAAGCCATACATGGATATAAGTGAAAACTTCATCTAAGATCCTGGATGGGATGAAAGGACTCCACCAAATAAAAATAAAAAATAACAATAAATCTATATACATACACATACATATATACGACTTAGAATATTAATTAAATTTACTAATTTATATATTTAAATCTATTTTTTGTGGTAGTCTTCATTACAAAAATTAAATAATATTATTGTTTGCTTAATATTTTTCTATTCCGAGTCTATTTATACCTGTCCTAGTATTTTTCATTTTAGTCCGGATATTTAAATACTCTATGAAATATTCAATATATCACAATGATTTTAATTCATTCAAATATTGATAATTTTGTTCTTAATTTCATTAAATTATATTGTTATTTGTAAATTATTTTTTACTTTACGGTATAATTAAACACATACTACTTTTTCAGTAAAATATAATATAATGAAATATATTACCTGGTGAAAGAAAAACGGTTCATATGTATGATAATTGAGGAATTTAAGTTTTAATGAATGATGAAAGCTAATCGTGTAAAGTACTTCTGATGCCTATGCTTCTTGTATTTTATGTGAAATAAATGGTCAGTTAATTAATTCGCTACAATGCATTCCTATGTATTGAAGAATATTCACAGGTATTATATTGGGAGATAATACATATCATGGATTGGTTTTTAATTTTTTTTAATGAGGAGTGTACTTAGGGAAAGTTTGTATAGTTTTGGAAAAATTTCGGATTTTAGAGATCCGCTGCATATATAATTGGAAACTGAGGGAGTCACCGAATTTATGTAGCAAGGAAAGAGGAATTGGGTAAATAGGTAATAAAAGTATTAATTAAATTCTTTAATGAGAATATATATAGGATGTATCGAATATGATAGTGAATGTAAACAAATCAAATTAATAAATTGGAACTATAGGGGAATTAAAGAGGAAAATAGAAATCATCGTACGTTGAAAATGAATATATAAATTGTAATACAGAATTTTCATTATAGATTTAATTTTTTAACAAATATAATTTATTAATTGTATTATATATTAATAATTAAATATTTAATTTTATTAGATAAATAAAGAAATAAATTAGAATTAGAATTATAATTTTATGTTTTAAAAATCAATGGTATATCAATAATAATGTAAACATAAAACAATTAAAGTAATACAATAATACATATATTCATGTTAATATATGAATTGTAATGTATGTTATATATTTATAGTAATTTCCGAAATATCTCTTAATAATATTTTGAATTCACAGAGTTAATTGAATAAGATCTTTTCACCTGTCTTTGGTTAAGTGTTTGAATATCTCTAAAGTTTCCTGAAAGAGTGTTTCGGCTATGCTGACGTAAAGTACGAAAAGCGTTCATCTATAAAATATATCACATTTAGTATATTCTTATTTTATAATATATAATATTAATATATATAAATATTATTAAATATATATGTGTAATATAAATTACATTTATATATATAAATATTATTTTCTTATAGTATTCCATATGTAAATGAACATATTATAATGCCGTTATAACATATTTTCTTATTTCTACTATATATATTTATCAGTAAATAAATATCTTTAAATATAAAAACCAATTTCACATTACATAACGTATATATTATTCATAACCAATTATTCAACGACAACAAATGTATTTTCACATTTAATATCTATCGTGTTTTATAATGAACTAACTTGAGATTGTGACATGTAATTAATCCTATCCATGACAGTCCAGATAACCACCTGGTTACATCCGGGAGTGGTCAAAGAACCATTGTACCTGAAGTAACGGTGATGGTCATAAGGGAATAACTTATTTATTTTAAATTCTTTAATTTTCACCGAGGTATCTGCAATTGAAATCAATCTTAATTATATTTATATTTAAGTATATAATAAATACTATTTAAATGAATACATATATATATATATATATATATATGAATTACATTAATACACATATAGCGTCAATATACATAAATGTTAACTAAATATTATATATATATATATATATATATATATATATATTATAATCACTAATATTATTTAAGTATTATAAATATCCTCCATGGAATATTTTTCCCGTTTCTCTTATGTTCAGAACCTTGGGAGTTAGTTTTTCCCCAGTGGAAATGTAATTGTGCAACTTTGAAACGATCCCCTAAACCAGCCCCTTCCAGCATTATGTCAGATCTAATAACCAATTCTACTGTATACCATAATGTAATATATTATATAATCATCTCATTTATACATATATTTATATATATATATAGATGAGATATTAATAATATTAATATATATATATATATATATATATATATATTATACAATTATTTATAGGATAGATTGTACAGTTATTTTAAAGTTAATATATGCTACTTTAGAATTAATGTATATTACATATACACATTATATAATATATACAATTATATAGTATTATATAATATAAACTAAATGTATTAACGTGAATGTCCATAATGTATTAACGTCATTTTATTTTTCGAAGAATGATTGATATCTTCTTGATTGACAGTTAATGTTTTTAGGGAAGAATCGTAACGACTGTTATATACTTCGAGGTGTATAGGAGATTGTGATCTACCGTAAATACATGTTCTGGACACTTGACCCCATTGGTTTTGATAGTCGTAGCTCCAATCTGATAGGTTGTGGTATAAGTTATTTATATTTAATCTTCGATACTTTGTAATACAACTACTAATAATTAAATTATGTGATAGATTATAAAGTAGTACATAGTAATTACATTATAATACTAATAATTCATTAATATTATTAATGTTAATTATTATTATTATAATATTAATTATATAAACAAAATAGATTGTATTCTAACTTGCATTTGTATATAGCATACATCAAAATAACACACATAAGTATGTCGTATATTTGATAGCCATCTTTAAATTATAATGTAAGTCTTTATACGAATATATGATTATGAATATATCCATTCGTTATAATTTGAATATATTTTATACTAAATAAATATATCACGTGATTAAAAGTAGGCGTTACTTCTACATAAATAAATACACTTGTGAAACTTAATGACTATCATAAGAAATGGTTGTTCTAAATCAAATAATGATAATGTGAGATAATTATACTATGAACAAATAGGTAAATAGTTAATGTACGAAATTAACGACCATATAAAACCTATTATGTTTATTGTAATTAACCAGAAGCCTAATGATATGACGTAATATAATGAGTACACTGATCACGAGATGTTATTTATTATCTTTTACTGCAAAAAATCTTCAATAACATTTATAGTTGACATAAAATATTATAAAATATAATATATATTATATATTGTATACTGCATACTGAATAAAATGCACACAGCACTTTATATAATTATAATTATACTATGTATATTAATATTAATCACTAATATATATATTTATATATAATTATATTTAATGAATACGGGCTTAGAAATATAATATTAAAACCCATTTCACATTAAATAACGTATATATTATTCATAACCAATTATTCAACGACAACAAATGTATTTTCACATTTAATATCTATCGTGTTTTATCATGAACTTAATTGATCTTGTGACATGTAATTAATCCTATCCATGATAGTCCAGATAACCACCTGATTACATCCGGGAGTGGTCAAAGAACCATTGTACCGGAAGTAATGGTGATGGTCATGAGGGAATAACTTATTTATTTTAAATTCTTTAATTCTTACTGAAGTATCTATAATTGAAAACAATCTTAATTATATTTATATTTAAGTATATAATATATACTATTTAAACGAATACATATATATATATATATATATATATAAATATGTATATTTGTATGATATTATATAAACTATTTATTAGTTAACCTTCATGTATGACACTTGGAATATTTCAGATAATATTGTCGAGTGGTTTATTATGTCTGTTTAATACCTGAAAGTAATATTAAATTATAAAATATACATATAAATCTACATATATGTATTTAATATTATCAAAGTGATAATGAGGAAATAAATGATCACAATAGTAGAATAATAATAATTTGTATTATATATCATACACACAATATTTAGTTATACACCTAGTAACATTTACATAGTTCTTTGTCACCGATATTAAATCGGTAAACGATTATAAAAAACCTTAAAGAAAACTGAGACAACAGCTAAAGATGATGGAGAATTTAATCTTGCGTAACACTTGAGAATCTGTTAATTATTAATGAAATTGGAAACTGCATCTCCACGCTTATTATTTCTTCATGTATGTTCAGATTAATAATTATGAATATTAAATAAGTGTTTATTAGATGTAGTAAGCCATTATTCAGTTATTACAATAATCGTAAAGTTTATTTTTAAATATAATGTAATCAGTAATATAATCGAAATTTGTTGGAATCTCCGAGCATTAAAATGAATATTAGATAATATACGACATATATTTAAATTAGATAAATTATCATAATATGTATAACAAATTTTATTTATATTATCGATTATATTACTTTTTAGTTTGTCAGTTATGTAATTATATGTTAAGACTCTATTAATTGATGATGAACTAAATTGCATTACTAATATATAAAAAGAGAAGAACAAAGATATATAAAAAGGATAATGAAAGCTAAAAAAATAAATATATATATATATATATAAAATCATATGATACACGACTAGTGTATCGGAAAGTATACAAATACTCAAACGATACTCAACCGGAGAATGTTTTATAAAAAATAAAATGTAGTATATAAATGTTGTAACTCGATTCTAAATATCTGCATTCTTAGCAAAACTATAGTTTTAGCTAAAGCTAAAATCATCCGCTAGATAAATAATAAATAAATAAATCAGATTTATTATTTCATGTATCAATAAGTCAAGTGTAAAAATAAAAGATGTAAATTTATATAAAAAAAATCACAGAAACGAGTTGAATTCTGAATGCCTAATTAAAAAAAGTAATAGAATAGCTAAATAATATAAAAGAAAAAAAATAAAAACTAAAACAAGCAAGATGAATTTAAAAGTTAAAAGATGAAATAAAAGATGAATCTATTATCATAAATATGCAAACTATAGTATCATTTTAATATTGTTGATTAAAACTATCATAGTTAAAATATAGATTTAATTACATAAATTAGTAAAGATAATAAATATTATACGATCGTATATACAGATAATGATATACATATGCCATGTGTATTAATTATTAATTTTTTTATATTATACAAGTAAAATAAATATAATACATAATTCATAATTCATAATTCATATGAATTGATGTATTTTAATATATCTTACATTTATTCATTTTTAGAAATAATTTTTTTTGTAATATTTAATAAAATATAGGTAACAAATTATGATTGTTTACATTTCAACTAACTTTAATACCATTCTTTATAACATGTTGATTATATTTATGTAATAATTATTAATATCAACTTAAGTTGATTTACCTTTGTATGTGATAACATACATATATGAATTCATATATGTAATCATAAAAGGGTAAAATACTTGATAAGCTCTGCTTCTTCATTCACCTAGTCAATTTCCAAATTTGGTTTTATTATTATTTATTATTTATTATTATTATTATATACATCAATATAATAGAAATACAAATACAAATATATATTTGACCCCATTCCTGAAATATATAATAATAATAATAATATTTATTAGAAGAATTTTAATTTTTTTTCGGTTAAATTATAATGATATTTATATAATATTTTCTTTTAAATGGCTTCAAAATAATATGACTAATTTCAGTTGTTGTTGCCCATAGTAATATCCTTTCTAGAAATGCTTTCTTTTCTTATTTACGTTTTTATTTTCTTTGTTTTGTCTAACATTTTCATTTTCTATTATTGTGTGTCTTGTATTTATAGTTTTTCTTCTTTATTATTCAATAAGTATATTTTTAGTTTATTTTTTATTTTGATTTGGATATTTGATATTTTTGATATTATTAGGTAGATTATTTAATAGTTTAGGTCCGGTATTAGAATAATAGTTATTAATTGTGTTGATTTTGAAAATGGTATTTTGTAAGAGGGTTTATTTCTTAATTTATATTTATTTTCATATTTTAATTGTAAACTGGATAAATTTATATATATATATATATACGTTGGTCTTACATATTATATTTATTATTATATATTATATAATATCTATCCACAAATTAATACGTATTCCATCAATGAAAAACACATTTTATAATGAACCAAAAAATGTATTGTATGAGTTAGATAAATCACTATTATGCTGATGAGCCAAAGTAGTAGTTTTTATGATTCAATTGTATAGTTTATCAAATAAATTATTTTAGTAATGAACTTGTCATGTAACTCAGAAGATTACATGAAACAAATAACGAATAAAACTCGTTTTGGTGGGTCAATTGACTCTGATTTTGTAGGATATATTTTTAATTAGGTGACTATTCATATACGATAATATAGTATACTGGTAAGTCTGATATAAAACTGGTCGAAAAACTTGTCAATAGACAAAGAGTTCAAGCAATAAACGTATATAGAACAATTAATAATAAATATAAACATTATCCATTAATGTCATATTATATTTATACAATATATTGTTGTAAGTATGATGATTTCTACAAAATTAAATACATCAAGTTAACTCTTCTTTATAGAATGTTGAGAATATGTAATATACATATATTTTACATTAAGATATTCACATATATACAAGTTTGTTAGACCAATTTTAAGAATTAGAATCTAATAATAAATTATAAAATTATATTATAAGTAGTTTATATTATAATATTATTGTGTATATTCAAAATTGTAATGACTTTTATATTCTTATTAAATACAATAATAAATAAACATATATTTTTTTAATAAATATTATAATTTTCAAAATGAGAAAAATCAGAGAAAAAGTTGGTTTACTATATCGAATTATTTACTATGACATAATATTACTATAACAGATGAAAAATGCACTGTATGTTATACATACATTTAATCAAATCATATTTTAAATCGATATTGTAAATAAAATTTAATTTCTATAAGTAAATATTAACATAAGCAATGTTTACTGTATATATATATATATATAGGCTTCGAAGAGACATTAGAGCCATATATGGTTATAAGTGAAAACTTCATCTAAGTTCCTGGATGGGATGAAAGGACTCAACCAAATAAAAATAACAATAACAAAATATATATATATATATATTAGATATAATTTACTATTTTACGTTAATTGTATTATTATTATTAAATAGTCTATTGACTACAAAACATCATATGTTTATCGGCGTCATATAATATAATTATAATGAAGGTAATAATAATTTGAACATAATTAAATTAATAAAATAAGAACAATAAAAAGAACAATATATATATATATATATATATATATATATAAAAGAACAAGAACAATATTAAATAATACAATTATAAAGAAATAAAATAATTATATACTTTACGTTTAAACAAAGTTTCAGACTCAGTTGATCTGATGTCAGCTGGCAATGCATTCCAACATTTAGGAGCTGCGACTGCAAATGCCGATTCGGCGTATACTGACGTAGTGATCGCTTGATGGAGCATCATATTCGATCCAACACGACGAGATCGATAGTCCGTGCGTATAGTTATAACATTCGCGAGATATTTAGGGCTGGCTTGATAAATGGCTCGATATGTTATGCAAAGGAGACGGAACTTGCAAACTAGTCGGAACTTTAACCATCCAAGCGAATGCATCAGATATGAGATGGAAACCATTGTTCGACTATTAAGTTTATAGAGGATTCTTACTGCACGACGCTGAATAGTTTCAAGTTTGTACAATAAATGGATTTGTAAGGTAGTAAATAAGGAACAGTAGTACCGAAGTCTACTGAATAAGGCAATTGGTTTAATTAAAAGTTAGCTTATTACGCGTCTTTCTAATGTTGTTCAGATAGTAGTTAACAGTACGTATAATATTTACTATTTGCGCTGTGACATTGAAATGAGTGTCAAAAGTAATACCGAGTGTAGTTACTGATTGGGAAGTGGGAAGGGAGAGTAAAAGCGGATGTGTTATATTTAAAGGAGAACTTGGACGAGATAAAATAATAGTATCAGTTTTAGAAATATTAAGTGAAAGTGAGTTATTAGAAAACCATTTAGTTAATTCAGTAATGCAGTTGTAAATAAATAACTTAATGGATCCAGGATCGCTGTAAGGCGGGAAGGATATTTGGATTACGTGTATATTTGGAGATCATCAGCATAAAGATGATAATGTATGTGAGGAAATTTGAGAAATCTTGATTTATAGGTAATATATCAATTAAGAATAGAATGGGAACAAGGACAGAGCCTTGTGGAACACACGTTAATAACTTGACCATTAATACCAATCTCACATAGACGAAACGAACCGATATATACGAATTAACAATATATCACACTATTTATATGTCAGTAATTACTCTGACTCAGACTTTTCACAAATAAAAGTTTGTTTTTTTCATATGTAAATACATATAAGAATAAATCAATATCGCAGAAACTCTATATCTCAGACATATTTCAAGGTTCCTTGAATTATGATATATCGATAGTTAATTGTATGCATATACATGTATATACAAGATACACTGTATACATTATATAAAAACTCGATACATTCGTAATAATTTAGACATAGTAATTATAAAATTAATTTAACTCGGAATAATTATTTGTCTCTACTTACGCGTATAACAAATTGTTTAGCCTTTAATAATGTATATTTAATCCTGAATTTTAAAGTTTATATAGTATATATATATATAATAAACATAAACATAACATACGTAGATTAAGCCTAAATGATATTAATTAGAAGTAGGTTCCATACTTCTCTGACATATTGAATTATTTAGAATGTTTGTTAAATATACCAGTAGACTTGCAGATAACTCACATTTTTATATAGTTATCGAGCGTCTTAAGTATTATAAGCTATCCTAAATTTCCTGATACCAATCTAGGGGAAAGTAACCGAATACGGACACTCAAGGTATCTCAGAAACTATAAATCCTACAAATAAAATGTTAATGAATAAAATATTCATAATTATATAAATAGTTTAAAAAGTATTTTTTATTTTTTAATTATTAAAAATAATGCTTATATATCCAATAAACTGATTTTATTATTACGTTTTTAAATTTATCAAAAAATATGTCAATGTAAACCTTCTCAATAATATACAAATGTATCTATATTATTAAAAAATAAAGTATCCTAAAATTATATATATATAATTTCTATATTTCTTATCAAATATTCATTAAGTTATAAGCATATATCTAGAGGTCATATAAGTCCCTAATAAGGACACTCTAGATGTCTTAATACGGAAACCCTATAACAAATCAGCGCGTATCGTATGAACTATTCTGATTTTCATAAAAATCGCGTGCGTTATAATTTTAATAACACCAAAAAAGCTAAATCTAAAATTTGTATTATTTAGATACTTAAATTGTATTATTAATTAAAAAAATAATAAAAATAAATAAATTATTAATTAATTAATTAAAATAAATTGACATGGATACCGAATACAGACACCCCCGTTATCTATGAAATTAAAAGATTAAATAAAATGTTACTCAATTAATCATATAATATATTGAATCAAAATATCCAGTCATGAAATGTTAAGACCATTTATTGATAAAGTGTCCGTATTAGGTTACTTTCCCATACATGAAGATGGAATGCCTGCTAGTCTATTCATAGGAGAACACTTATTTTGGATTTCTAATACATTGTGATGATTACTTATAACTATTTTACTATTTTATAAATCTTCACATATAATAAATGTCGTTATAATCAAGTTGGTTATCGTATTTCTACTTTTACAATGTAATGTAATTATTCATTTTAAGTCTGGTTACTATAAATTAATCAATATCTAGATATAACAATAAATAATTAGTTTATATATAGCATACTAGTATAATATATATATATATATATATATATATATATATATATATATATATTATAGTGTATATAACAACACTATAGTGTTATTTATATTTACATATAATATTTATATTATATTTATATATTATATTATTATTATTATTATTATTATATTAGTATAATAATATATTTATAATTATTGATATATTTATTAATATATATTTTTATAAATATTTAAAATATACCTTATATATCTAAATATTATCTTCCATTCCTTTCTATCTTCCTATATTTTTATAGTATCAATCTGTCTTTAAGTAATGTATCTATCCAACTTATTTCAAGTATTATGAAATGAAATAAAATGAATTTATTTTTTAAAGAAACAGTTTGTATAATATTAATAATAAACAATTATTTGCGTATATAATAAAAATAGCTACTTTAAGACATATAAATAAGTCTTTTTTAGACTTGTATGAATCATACAAATCCCAAATATGTTCTTGTTCTACCGCAATCAAAATATAGCTCCTTTTGAATAACCTTTTTTCTGAATTCCTCCATAATAGTTCTTATTTATATCCCTTCTATCTCTTTTTATTTTAATCATATTTAATTAATATTCATAATATTAAACCAACTAACTCTGTCATATGTATTAGAATTACAATTGATATCGATTAAATCATAAATATCCATCATTCCTAAAACTGAAAATTACCATATTTTCAAAATTCGACTCAATATTATACTTATTACCTATATTATTTAACCTACATATTATCGACTACTGTTATATCCTATTTACTATCTTGCTAATATTTCAATTTATCATTTATGTCATGTACGTACTATATCCATATGGAGTGTGCAGTATGCACTATTTAATATATATTATATTTTATACTATTTTATGTCAAATATAATTGTCATTGAAGTTTGTTTTGTCGTAAAAGATAATAAATAACATCTCGTGATCAATGTACTCATTATATTACGTCATACCATTACGCTTCTGGTTAATAACAATAAACTTAATAGGTTTTATATGGTCGTTAATTTCGTACATTAGCTATTTACCTATTTTTTCATAGTATAATTATCTCACATTATCATTATTTGATTTAGAACAACTATTTATTATGATAGTTATTAAGATACACAAGTGTATTTATTTATGTAGAAGTAACGCCTACTTTTAATCACGTGATATATTTATTTAGTATAAAAGATATTCAAATTATAATGAATGGATATATTTATAATTAGATATTCTTATAAAGACTTACATTATAATTTAAATATGGCTATCAAATATACTACATACTTATGTGTGTTTTATTGCTGTGTGCTATATACAAATGCAAGTTAGAATACAATCTATTTTGTTTATATAATTAATGTAATAATAATAATATACATTAATAATATTAATCAATTATTAGTATTAAAATATAATTACTATGTACTACATTATAATCTATTACATAATTTAATTATTAGTAGTTGTATTACAAAGTATCGAAGAACATACATAAGTTATACCCACATCCTATCAGATTGGAGCTACGACTATCAAAACCAATGGGGTCAAGTGTCCAGAACATGTATTTACGGTAGATCACAATCTCCTATACACCTCGAAGTATATAGCAGTCGTTATGATTCTTCCCTAAAAACATTAACTGTCAATCAAGAAGATATCAATCATTCTTCGAAAAATAAAATGACATTGATAAATTATGGACATTCACGTTAATACACATAGTTTATATTATATAATACTATATAATTGTATATATTATATAATGTGTATATGTAATATACATTAATTCTAAAGTAGAATATATTAACTTTAAAATAACTGTAAAATCTATCTTATAAATAATTGTATAATATATATATTAAGGGTAACGTTAAGGTGTCTCGATAAGCTTTAGCTTCTACAAAAACCCTGGTGCAAACCTAAATCTGATAATAATAATAATAATATATATATATATATATATATATATATATATATATATATATATATATATATATATATATATATATATATATATATGTTAATATTATTAATATCTCATTTATACATATATAAATATATGTATAAATGAGCTGATTATATAATATATTACATTATGGTATACAGTAAAAGTGGTTATTAGATCTGACATAATGCTGGAAGGGGCTGGTTTAGGGGATCGTTTCAAAGTCGCACAATTACATTTCCACTGGGGAAAAACTAACTCCCAAGGTTCTGAACATATGAGAAACGGGAAAAAATATTCCATGGAGGTTATTTATAATATTTACATAATATTAGTGATTATAATATATATATATATATATATATATATATATATATAATATTTAGTTAATATTTATGTATATTGACGCTATCTATTTATTAATGTAATTCATATTAATAAGGTATATTTTAAATTTTATAGATATTTAAATTCAAATTCAAATTGTAGATACAATTAAAGAATATTGAAAACACAAATTATTATGAATAATTAAGGATTTTATCATTATCAATACTAATCACTGATTCATTTAAAATAAATTAATACTACTAATTGTATGATTTACATCAAGTTTTTATAAATCAATGATTGTAATTAAATATTACAAATGTATAAAAAAATGTATATAGTATTTTATATTTTCAAATTAATATGCCTATTTTAATTATAGGAGGTGTTTAGCAATAATATAATATATTTAAAAATAATGATTTTTATATATAATCATTAAAGAATATTTGTATTATTATTTAAAATTGATTATTATTATTATTATTATTATTCTAAAATAAATTATTAATATAATGAAATATGTATAAATATAAAGATGACATAATAATAACGTAATAACTATATATGATGTAATAGATGCACATCGTAAGTTACGACTCCTCCAGATTCTCAAGTGTTACGCAAGCTTTAAATTCTCCATCTTCTTTAGCTGTCGTCGCAGTTTTCTTTAAGGTTTTTTATATCGTTTAACGAAATAATATTTAATATCGGTGACAATCAATATGTAAATGTCACTAGTTATATATCTAAATATTATGTGTGTGATATATAATACATATGATTCATATTCTACAAATGTGATAGTTTATTTCCTTATTATTAGTTTGATAATATTGAATATATATATATATATGTATATTTATATGTATATTTTATTATTGAATACAAATTACAGGTATCAAACAAACATAATACACCACTTGATCATATTGTACGTAATATTCCAAGTGTCATACATGAAGGTTAACTAATAAATAGTTTATATAATATCATAAAAATATACATATTTATATATATATATATATATATATATATGTATTCGTTTAAATAATATATATTATATACTTAAATATAAATATAATTAAGATTAATTTCAATTGCAGATACATCGGTGAAAATTAAAGAATTTAAAATAAATAAGTTATTCCCGCATGACCATCACCGTTACTTCCGGTACAATGGCTCTTTGACCACTCCCGGATGTAACCAGGTGGTTATCTGGACTGTCATGGATAGGATTAATTACATGTCACAATCTCAAGTTAATTCATGATAAAACACGATAGATATTAAATGTGAAAATGCATTTGTTGTCGTTGAATAATTGGTTATGAATAATATATTCGTTATGTAATGTGAAATGGGTTTTTATATTTAAAGGTATTTATTTACGGATAAATACATATAGTAGAAATAAGAAAATATGTTATAACGGCATTATAATATGTTCATTTACATATGGAATACTATAAGAAAATAATATTTATATAAATATTGATATAAATTATATTATACATATATATTACATAATATTTATATAATATTAATATTAAGAATAATAAATAAGAATATACTAAATATGTTACATTTTATAGATGAACGCTTTTCGTACTTTACGTCAGCACAGCGGATACACTATTTCAGGAAACTTTAGAGATCTTCAAACACTTAACCAAAGACAGGTAAAAAGATCTTATGCAATTAACTCTGTGAATTCAAGATCTTATTAAGAGATAATTCGGAAATCACTATAAATATATTAATTACATTACAATTCATATATTAACATGAATACATATTTTATTGCATTACTTTAATTGTTTGATGTTTACATTATTATTGATACACCATTGATTTTTAAAACATAAAATTATAATTCTAATTCTAATTTATTTCTTTATTTATCTAATAAAATTAAATATTTAATTATTAATATATAATACAATTAATATATTATATTTGATAACAAATTAAATATATAATGAAAATACTGTATTACACTTTATATATTCTTTTTCAACGTACGATGATTTCTGTTTTCCTCTTTAATTCCCCTATAGTTCCAATTTATTAATTTGATTTGTTTACATTCACTATCATATTCGATATATATATATATATATATATATATATATTCTCATTAAAAAATCTAATTAATACTTTTATTACCTATTTACCCAATTCCTCTCTTCTTTCTACATAAAATCACTGACTCCCTCAGTTTCCAATGTTCCTATATATGCAGCGGATCTCAAAAATCCGAGATTTTTCCAAAACCATACAAACTTTCTTTAAGTACACTTAAAATTAAAATAATCAGTGATATTTATTATCTCCCAATATAATACCTGTGAATATTCTTCAATACATAGAAATGTATTGTAGCGAATTAATTAACTGACTATTTATTTCACATAAAATCCAGGCACCATAGGTATCAGAAGTACTTTACACGATTAGCTTTCCTCATTCATAAAAAACCTAACTTCCTCAATTCTCATACACACGAACCGTTTTTCTTTCATCTGGTAATATATTTCATTATATTATATTTTATTGAAAAATTAGTATGTATTTAATTATACCCTATAGTAAAAAATAATTTACAAATAACAATATAATTTAATGAAATTAAGAACAAAATTATCAATATTTGAATTAATTAAAATCATAGTGATATATTGAATATTTCATAAAGTATTTAAATATCCGGACTAAAATGAAAAATACTAGGACAGGTAGGAAATAGACTCGGAATAGAAAAATATTATAAAAACCGCTCGAGCCACCTCGTAATAAAACTTACCCGGAATCACTCAAACATATATTTAAACCAAAATAGATATGATGCTCTCATTATAAATACTTATTGTTATAAGTATTAGTTGGTTTATTTCTACATTTCTGTTGTATTCTTTTTAGATTATATATATATATATACATAATTGAACTAAATAATTGAATATTTATATCCAAAATAATATATTAAAAATTAATTCTAATTGTTATTGAATTTCATTAATATTTTCAAACATTATCTGTAAGAATAATTGGACAATTATTATATAATTACATAATATTTAAAAATGATATAAATTACATTTAATTATTAATTATAATATAACTTTATACCATATGGTACCATATAATATTATATATATACCCAATGAATTAATGAGTGAGATACATAACTTATTTAGTTATAATATACAAATTACGACAACCTAACAGAGAATTTTTCAAATAAAAATATAATTTTACAAATTATTTATTGATATTTCTAAGTTTAATAGTTTATCTAGAATATATATGTTGAATTTAATGTCAATTTTAAAGATATCATATAATAATTTTATTTTAATTAATGTGGGATGTAGTTATTTGTAAATCGATTCTAAATATCGGTATACTTAGCAAAACGGGTTAAAACGCGGCTAGATTAAAATCTTCAAAATGGATCAATTTCCAAATAGATGCAAACAATAATATTATTTAATTTTTGTAATGAAGACTACCACAACAAATCGATTTAAATATATAAATTAGTAAATATAATTAATATTCTACGTCGTATATATGTGTGTGTGTATATAGATATATTGTTATTTTTTATTTTTATTTGGTGGAGTCCTTTCATCCCATCCAAGATCTTAGATGAAGTTTTCACTTATATCCATATATGGATTTAATGACACTTCGAAGCCGTTATCATGTTAAAGCATCCATGGTTTTAACGAGAGCCGATCATTTATGTATACACAATTATATAAGATCACTTCTAAATAATATTTTAAGACCCATTTTATAAAATTAATTAATGGTCCGGACGAGGCTCGTAACAGTGTCCTACTGCTTGTGTGTCTGATGCTTTAGCAACTGTACCACACAGGCAATTATTATATATATATATATATATATATATATATGTTGTGTAGTGTATTTGGAGTACATCTGTGTATACGAGAGGTCGCATTATTAGAGGCGAGCGGCGCCTAGAGATACATCGCAATATACATGAGAGTATGTCTGGTATATTGTAACCCTGATATTATATATTGAGTATGGCGTTCGAGAGTTGCCAGAGTTGTCATGAATAGGTTATATAACTAATTACCATACCCTAAATATCCCTACTCAAATTCGTATCTCTATCTGCGATCCTCGGCGATGAAGAAGTAAAATGTGGCTCGGTTTGCTGATCTACTTGGTTTCTGGCTGATCGACACGGTTTCTAGCTTGGCTCCAACGCTCTTGTAGTGTACCATGTATTTGTTTAGACACGCCCCCGAAAAGATAAAGGGCTTGTCGCAGTCCGTGATTTACAATGTGCGACCGGGAGTTATTTTTTGTAAATCGATTATAAATATCGGTATACTTAGCAAAACGGGCTAAAACGCGGATAGATTAAAATCTGCAAAATGGATCAATTTATAAATAGATGAAATCAATAATATCATTTAATTTTTGTAATAAATACTACCACAAAAAATAGATTTAAATATATAAATTAGTAAATATAATTAATATTCTACAGTTTATATATATATGTTTGTGTATATAGATATATTGTTATTTTTATTTTTATTTGGTGGAGTCCTCTCATCCCATCCAGGATATTAGATGATGTTTTCACTTATATCCATATATAGCTGTAATGACACTTCGAAGCCGCTCTCATGTTAAGATATCCATGGTTTTAACGAGAGCCGATTTATTAATATACAATTATATAAGATCACTTCTAAATAATATGTTAAGACCCACTTACTTTATTTATAACCGATGAAACATATATTTACATAGATTGAAAAACATAGATTGAATATTTATATTCTGTTTTATATTTTTGTTATTAATAAAGTTTTTTCAAAATATATATTCATAATAATAATGTGGGATAATATGTATTTATCAAATATTATCTATAAATAAATTATATTTGATAAACAAATAGTCTTATATACACTTAACTTTTTTAAATTTATTATAAAATATGTAATATTCCCTGGTATCTATACTTTTAAGTTACACTATATACATTAATATTAATAATATTTTATTCGTAATTTAAAATATTACGTATATATATAGATCTCTAAGTTTGTTGATAATAAACTTACTTATATTTACTTGAGCTAAATATATACATTGTATACATTTTACATATGTACGGTTTATATATCTCACATATAATACATGAATATAAATATATTCAATATTATATATCTATATATGTATATATATATATATATATATATATATATATAAAGAACTTATATGGCTCATTTGATCAGAGTATTATACACAAATATGGTAGTTTGTGTTCAAAATGGGTTCAAGCCGCGTCGCGTCCAATATAATAGGTATTAAAATAGTATTTAGAAGTGATCTTATATAATAAATAATAACTAAATATAAATAATCAGCTCTCGTTAAAACCATGGATGTATTAAAACCATGCCCTTTGAATTTGAGCTTTTTATTTCTGTTTTGTTACCAAATGCTGAGCTGTTGATTTCTGTAGAGCAACATTTATGATACCACTACATATCATATATTAGTCCATTTTATTATTTAAATGTATCAAAATTGTATAGTGAAATATTTTCTAAATGATAAGATTTAAAAAAAATAAGTTTCATATCTTAGTTTTCAAATTAATTAATATAATATAACCTCATATTATCGTATTTTTAGAAATAAACTTAATTATATAATATAATAAATTATATTAATTAAAATTGAAAAATTAATATCATTTGTGTTATATAATAAATTCATTTATTATATAAATTAGCTTGAATATGTTATTGTATATAGTAACTAAACTTAATATCATTGTAATACATTGTTATTTAAATTAAAAAAATTATATCAATACAAAATTTCAAATGTGATAACAATTTAGATAAATATTACCATTAATTATTTATGTCGTAACTTTTTAAAGACAAATATTTTATGGCTAATTTGTTCGTAATTATATAATTTAAACCTGCGTAGTAATATGTTAAATTTTCTGTATGACTTGTAAATTAATCAATAAAGACTATATTAATATAATTTCTTTATTGTATTGTTTGTATATATTGTTACCACTTTATAAGATAACTGCATATACAACATATTTATATTATATACATTAATTTAGGTTTGAAATATATTTATTTTATTTAAAGAATTAATTATAATTGTTACTTTTTAATTTAATTTTGAATAATTAATTAATTACTAATTTTTTACAGATTAATTAACTAAGTTGTATACTAAACCAACAAATTATAACTCGTAATAGAACATTATTTATATTTATATCCACATTTTCATTTATTAAAAACATGCATATATATTTTTTTTAAACACAAATCCCGGAACTGGGAAACATGTAATTATAAAATCCTCGGATTCAAATGGTTAAATTGATAGCGGCTTCGAAGGGACATTATAGCCATCTGGTTATAAGTGAATACTTCATCGAAGTTTCTGAATTAGATTAAATTATTACACCAAAACAAATACCAATGATAATGACAATAATAATAGTGCGTAAACATAAATGATCTGCCTACAGCTGGCCTAAATAATTCCGGAAATAGTATATGTCTCCATAAAGTTGCCACAATCATATCACTATAATGTTATCTGTTGCCAGATAGTAATGCTCGGAATAGAATGATACGATTTAAATCAACCAATCAACATTGTTATTGTTTTTAATTTAAAATTAGTTTTATTTCTCTTGAAATATAAATTAATACTCAAGATTAAATAAATCCCACAACGATCGTGAATCCCTGAATATTTTAATTTACAGTTTAAAAATATAACTTATGATATACGTTAACGCCTCCATATATTATGTATGATGATGATATTTTATTTATTGAAATTATTGTAATATAATTATATTTTTGTAAAACTTCTGAAATTATATAATAAAAGTCATATTTTAGTTTTCTCAAATTTTTATTTTAATAAAAAATTATAAAAAAATGGTAAAAATATTACATGATGTATATAAATTATTTTTTTAATTTATGTATAATATATCATGTATAATTATAATTATATGATGTCTATATATACTATAGTGCAGAATATATAGTATATTATACATAATGTATATGGTATTATATAATATACCATATATGGTATCAGATATATTATATTTCATAATATTTTATAAAATAATAAATTTGACATATATGTCAAATATACCATTATTCGATGATTTTTTTGTAGTAATAGATAGTATCTATTATCTACAAGATAATAAACAATTGCATACTAATATCACGTTATCAGTGTAATCACATTATTACGTCATATAATTACATTACTCCTTAATAAAAACAATATAATTAATGAGTTATGTATGATCGTTAACTTCGTAAATTTATTATTTAACTAGTATATCTTTTTAATAGTATAATTATCTCTCATTATCGTTATGTGATATAAATTGTTATTTTTGTGATAGATATTAAGTTTCACTGATCATCAAATAATCTACTTACTATTGTTTATGTTTAATATATATATATATATATATATACTTATTCTTTCACTACAAAATTAAATATATCTATCCATAATAGGATATTATAATCAATAATATTTTACAGAATTAAATTAATATTTTCAAATATAATCAGTAAGAATTATATGATAAGTATCAGATAATTAAATTATTGTTTAAAAACTATATGTAATGATTTATTATAAATACAAGTTTTATACAAATATATATATATATATATATATATATGTACTTTGAGCAGAAATTGTATATACTGCATTATATTTTATTTCTACTCAATAAACCAAATTCAATTCAATTCAATTCAATTCAATTCAATATATATATGTATATACATAAATACAAAAGGAATGACTAAATACATGACTAGTTTATCGGAAAGTATACAAATACTCAAACGACACTCAAACGGAGAATTTTTCCAAATGCATATAATTGTTCAAATTAATTATATTTATTTCTAATGTTAATACATTATATAGATTGTGTATTAATTTATTAAATAGTAATTTTAAATATGTATTATAATATTTATCTTTAATAAATGTACTATATCGGTATTAGTAACTCGATTCTAAATATCGGCATTCTTAGCAAAACTAGCTAAAAAATCATCTGCAAGATGAATCTATTTTTATAAATATGCAAACAATAGTATTATTTTAATGTTGTTGATTAAAACTATCATAGTTATAATGTAGATTTAATTATATAAATTAATAAATATAATAAATGTTATACGATCGTATATACAGATATAGATTTAAATATTAATTGATGTATTTTAATATATTTTAGTTTATTAATTTTTGAGGCATTATATATATTTTTTAATATTTAATAAAATATCTTCTAGAATAACTAGAATAGTGAATAATCAGTATACAATTATCCATAAATGTCATATTATATTTATACAATATATTGGTGTAAGTATGATGATTTTTACTAAATAAAATACATCAAGTTAACTCTTGTTAATATAATTTGGAGAGTATAAAATATACATATATTTTACATTCAGATATTCACATATCTACTACTTTTATTAGACCAATTTTAAAAATTAGAATCGTATAATAAATTATAAAATTGTATTATAAGTAGTTTATATTATTACATTATTGTTTATATTGAGAATTGTAATTAACTTTATATTATTATTAAATACAATAATAAATAAATATCACTTTTTTAAATAAATAATTATAATTTTAAAAATCAGAAAAATCAGAGAAAAAGGTGGTTTACTATATCGAACTATTAACTATAATATAATATTACTATAACAGATAAAAAAGACACTGTATGTTTTACATACATTTAATCAAATCATAATTTAAATAGATATTGTAAATAAAATATATTTTCTATAAGTAAATATTAACATAAGCAAGGTTTACTCTATATATAAGATATAATTTACTATTTTACAGTTAATTATCGATATATCACACTATTAATATCTCAGTAATTACGTTAACTCAGACTTTTCACAAATAAAAGTTTGTTTTTTACATATGTAAATACATATAAGAATAATTCAATATCGCAGAAACTCTATATCTCAGACACATTTCAAGGTTCTTGAATTATGATATATCAATATTTAATTGTATGCATATATATATGTATACATGTATATACAAGATACACTGTATACATTATATAAAAACTCGATACATTCGTAATAATTTAGACATAGTAATTATAAAATTAATTTAACTCGGAATAATTATTTGTCTCTACTTACGCGTATAACAAATTGTTTAGCCTTTCATAATGTATATTTAATCCTGAATTTTAAAGTTTATATAGTATATATATATATAATAAACATAAACATAACATACATAGATTAAGCCTAAATGATATTAATTATAAGTAGGTTCCATACTTCTCTGACATATTGAATTATTTAGAATGTTTGTTAAATATACCAGTATACTTGCAGATAACTCACATTATTATATAGTTATCGAGCGTCTTAAGTATTATAAGCTATCCTCAATTTCCTGATACCAATCTAGGGGAAAGTAACCGAATACGGACAGTGACCGAATACGGACACTCAAGGTATCTCAGAAACTATAAATCCTACAAATAAAATGTTAATGAATAAAATATTCATAATTATATAAATAGTTTAAAAAGTATTTTTTATTTTTTAATTATATAAAATAATGCTTATATATCCAATAAACTGATTTTTTTATTACTTTTTTAAATGTATCAACAAATATGTCAATGTAAACCTTCTCAATAATATACAAATGTATCTATATTATTAAGCATATATCTATAGGTCATATAGGTCCCTAATACGGATACTCTATATGTCTTAATACGGAAACCCTATAACCAATCAGCGCGTATCTTATGAACTATTCTGATTTTCATAAAAATCGCGTGCGTTATAATTTTAATAACACCAAAAAAGCTAAATCTAAAATTTGTATTATTTAGATACTAAAATTGTATTATTAATTAAAAAATAAATAAATAAATAAATTATTAACTAATTAAATTAGAATAAATTGACATGGGTACCGAATACGGACACCCCCGTTATCTATGAAATTAAAAGATTAAATAAAATGTTACTCAATTAATCATATAATATATTGAATCAAAATATCCAGTCATGAAATATTAAGACCATTTATTGTTAAAGTGTCCGTATTAGGTTACTTTCCCCTACATGAAGCTGGCATGCCTGCTAGTCTATTCATAGGAGAACACTTATTTTGGATTTCTAATACATTGTGATGATTACTTATAACTATTTTACTATTTTATAAATCTTCACATATAATAAATGTCGTTATAATCAAGTTGGTTATCGTATTTCTACTTTTACAATGTAATGTAATTATTCATTTTAAGTCTGGTTACTATAAATTAATCAATATTTAAATATAACAATAAATAATTAGTTTATATATAGCATACTAGTATAATATATATATATATATATTATAGTGTATATAACAACACTATAGTGTTATTTATATGTACATATAATATTTATATATTATATTATTATTATTATTATTATTATTATATTAGTATGATAATATATTTATAATTATTGATATATTTATTAATATATATTTTTATAAATATTTACAATATACCTCATATATCTAAATATTACCTTCCATTCCTTTCTATCTTCTTATATTTGTATAGTATCAATCTGTCTTTAAGTAATGTATCTATCCAACTTCTTTCAAGCATTATGAAATGAAATAAAATGAATTTATTTTTTAAAGAAATAGTTTGTATAATATTAATAATAAACAATTATTTGCGAATATAATAAAAATAGCTACTTTAAGACATATAAATAAGTATCTTTTAGGCTTGTATGAATTATACAAATCCCAAATATGTTCTTGTTCTACCGCAATCAAAATATAGCTCCTTTTGAATAAACTTTTTTCTGAATTCCTCCATAATAGTTCTTATTTATATCCTTTCTATCTCCTTTTATTTTAATCATATTTAATTAATATTCATAATATTAAACCAACTAACTCTGTCATATGTATTAGAATTACAATTGATATCGATTAAATCATAAATATCCATCATACCTAAAACTGAAAATTACCATATTTTCAAAATTCGACTCACTATTATATTTATATTATACTTATTAACTATATTATTTAACCTATATATTATCGACTACTGTTATATCCTATTTACTATCTTGCTAATATTTCACTTTATCATGTATGCCATGTACGTACTATATCCATATACGGAGTGTGCAGTCTGCACTATTTAATATATATATTATATTTTATAGCATTTTATGTCAAATATAATTGTCATTGAAGTTTGTTTTGTCGTAAAAGATAATAAATAACATCTCGTGATCAATGTACTCATTATATTACGTCATACCATTATGCTTCTGGTTAATAACAATAAACCTAATAGGTTTTATATGGTCGTTAATTTCGTACATTAACTATTTACCTATTTTTTCATAGTATATTTATCTCACATTATCTTTAGTTGATTTAGAACAATTATTTATTATGATATTTATTAAGATACACAAGTGTAATTATTTATGTAGAAGTAACGCCTACTTTGAATCACGTGATATATATTTATTTAGTATAAAAGATATTCAAATTATAACGAATGGATATATTCATAATCATATATTCTTATAAAGACTTACATTATAATTTAAATATGGCTATCAAATATACGACATACTTATGTGTGTTATTTTGCTGTGTGCTATATACAAATGCAAGTTAGAATACAATCTATTTTTTTTATATAATTAATGTAATAATAATAATATTCATTAATAATATTAATCAATTATTAGTATTAAAATGTAATTACTGTGTACTACATTATAATCTATTACATAATTTAATTATTAGTAGTTGTATTACAAAGTATCGAAGATTAAATATAAATAACTTATACCACATCCTATCAGATTGGAGCTACGACTATCAAAACCAATGGGGTCAAGTGTCCAGAACATGTATTTACGGTAGATCACAATCTCCTATACACCTCGAAGTATATAGCAGTCGTTATGATTCTTCCCTAAAAACATTAACTGTCAATCAAGAAGATATCAATCATTCTTCGAAAAATAAAATGACATTGATAAATTATGGACATTCACGTTAATACATATAGTTTATATTATATAATACTATATAAGTGTATACATTATATAATGTGTATATGTAATATACATTAATTCTAAAGTAGCGTATATTAACTTTAAAATAACTGTAAAATCTATCTTATAAATAATTGTATAATATATATATATATATATATATATATATATATATATGTTAATATTATCAATATCTCATTTATAGATAAATAAATATATGTATAAATGAGATGATTATATAATATATTACATTATGGTATACAGTAAAAGTGGTTATTAGATCTGACATAATGCTGGAAGGGGCTGGTTTAGGGGATCGTTTCAAAGTCGCACAATTACATTTCCACTGGGGAAAAACTAACTCCCAAGGTTCTGAACATAAGAGAAACGGGAAAAAATATTCCATGGAGGTTATTTATAATACTTACATAATATTAGTGATTATAATATATATATATATATATATATATATATATATAATATTTAGTTAATATTTATGTATATTGACGCTATCTATTTATTAATGTAATTCATATTAATAAGGTATATTTTAAATGTTATAGATATTTAAATTCAAATTCAAATTGTATATACAATTAAAGAATATTGAAAATACAAATTATTATGAATAATTAAGGATTTTATATTTTTTTTTATAATAATATAATTATCAATAATAATACTGATTCATTTAAAATAAAGTAATACTACTAATTGTATGATTTTCATCAAAGTTTTATATATCGGTGATTGTAATTAAATATTACAAATGTATAATAAAATGTATATTGTATTTTATATGTTCAAATAAATATGCCTATTTTAATTATAGAAGGTATTTAGCAATACTATAATATATTTTAAAATTATGATTATTATATATAATCATTAAAGAATATTTTTATTATTATTTAAATTTGATTATTATTATTATTATTCAGACATGTATTATTAATATAATGAAATACGTATAAATATAAATATGACATAATAATAACGTAATAACTATATATGATGTAATAGATGCACATCGTAAGTTACGACTCGTCCAGATTCTCAAGTGTTACGCAAGCTTTAAATTCTCCATCTTCTTTAGCTGTCGTCGCAGTTTTCTTTAAGGTTATTTATGTCGTTTACCGAAATAATATGTAATATCGGTGATAATTAATATGTAAAGATCACTAATTATATAACTAAATATTATGTGTATGATATATAATACAAATGATTCTTATTCTACTACTGTGATAATTTATTTCCTCATCACTTTGATAATATTGAATATATATATGTAGATTTTATAATTGAATATTACTTGCAGGTATCAAACAAACATAATAAACCACTCGACCATATTATCAAAAATATTCCAAGTGTCATACATGCAGGTTAACTAATAAATAGTTTTTATAATATCATAAAAATACATATATTTATATATATATATATATATATATTCGTTTAAATGGTATATATTACATACTGAAATATATATATATATATATATATATATAATTAAGATTATTTTCAATTACAGATACATCAGTGAAAATTAAAGAATTTAAAATAAATAAGTTATTCCCTCATGACCATCACCGTTACTTCCGGTACAACGGATCTTTGACCACTCCCGGATGTAACCAGGTGGTTATCTGGACTGTCATGGATAGGATTAATTACATGTCACAATCTCAAGTTAGTTCATGATAAAACACGATAGATATTAAATGTGAAAATACATTTATTGTCGTTGAATAATTGGTTATGAATAATATATACGTTATGTAATGTGAAATGGGTTTTTATATTTAAAGATATTTATTTACTGATAAATATATATAGTAGAAATAAGAAAACATGTTATAACCGCATTATAATATGTTCATTTAAATATGGAATACTATAAGAAAATAATATTTATATATATAAATGTAAATTATATTACACATATATATTTCATAATATTTATATAATATTAATATTATATATTATAAAATAAGAATATACTAAATGTGATACATTTTATAGATGAACGCTTTTCGTACTTTACGTCAGCACAGCGGATACACTATTTCAGGAAACTTTAGAGATCTTCAAACACTTAACCAAAGACAGGTGAAAAGATCTTATCAAATTAACTCTATGAATTAAAGATCTTATTAAGAGATAATTCGGAAATTACTATAAATATATTACATACATTACAATTCATATATTAACATGAATACATATATTATTGTATTACTTTAATTGTTTGATGTTTACATTATTATTGATATACCATTGATTTTTAAAACATAAAATTATAATTCTAATTCTAATTTATTTCTTTATTTATTTAGAAAAACTAAATATTTAATTATTAATATATAATACAATTAATATATTATATTTGTTAACAAATTAAATATATAATGAAAATACTGTATTACACTTTATATATTCTTTTTCAACGTACGATGATTTCTGTATTCCTCTTTAATTCCCATATAGTTCCAATTTATTAATTTGAATTGTTTACATTCACTATCATATTCGATATATCCTATATATATTCTCATTAAAGAATATAATAAATACTTTTATTACCTATTGACTCAATTCCTCTTTCCTACATAAAATCGCTGACTCCCTCAGTTTCCAATTATATATGCAGCGGATCTCAAAAATCCGAGATTTTTCCAAAACCATACAAACTTCCTTAAGTACACTCCTCATTAAAAAAATTAAAAACCAAATAAGTATTAGTTGGTTAAATTCTACATTTCTTTTGTATTCTTTTTAAATTATATATATACATAATGAAATATAATAATACAATATATACATAATTAAAGATTTGTATATATATTAATATATTAAAAATTAATTCTAATTGTTATTGAATTTCATTAATATTTTCAAACATTATCTGTAAGAATAGTAGGATAATTATTAGAAAATTAACATGATTTTTAAAAAATATATAAATTACATTTAATTATTAAGTATAACATAACTGTATACCATTATATATATACCAAAAGGAATTAATGAGTGGGTACATAACTTATTAACAGAAATAAACAAATTCCGATGGCCTAGCTGAAAATTTTTCAAATTTATATAATTTTACAAATTATTTATGAATATTTCTAAGTTTAATACATTATATAGAATCTATTAAAAGTCAATTTTAAAGATACCATATAATAATTGTCTTTTGATTAATGTGGGACGTAGTTATTTGTAAATTGATTCTATATATCGGTATCCTGTGAAAAAATGGCTAAAACACGTATAGATTAAAATCTGCAAAATGGATCAATTTCCAAATAGATGCAAACAATAATATCATTTAATTTTTATAATGAAGACTACCACAATTAAAAAATAGATTTAATTATATAAATTAATAAATATAATTAATATTCTACGTAGTATAAATATATTGTTATTGTTATTGTTATTTTTATTTGGTGGAGTCCTTTCATCCCATTCAGGAACTTAGATGAATTTTCACTTATAACCATATATGGCTATAATGTACCTTCGAAGCCGCTCTCGTGTTAAGGCATCCATAGTTTTAGCGAAAGCTGATAATTTAATTATACAGAATTATATAAGATCACTTCTAAATATTATGTGGACATGTTTTAATATTTCAAACAAGGTTCGAATCCATGTCATACTGCCTGTATATTTGATGCCTTAATCAAATGAGCCACACAGAATGTTTATGTATATGTATATCAATATATATAATTGATCACATTCACCAAGTAGGTACATAAATAAAATAAAAATATAAATATAAATATATATTTAACCCTATCCGTGATATATATAACATGTTCGTTTTTCATATTCTATGTGTTATTATATGTATTATATAATATATATGCATAAATATATATGTAATCTAGTAATGAAACACAATTATTTATAATGAGCCAAACGCCTCATTTTACTACATAAGTAAATCATTGTTATTGTGATGTTATGAATGAGTCATTATTATGATTCAATATACACGTTTATAAAGTAAATCATTTTATAATTAACTTCTCAAATTAGATTGAAAAATAAGTATGGAAAATAATGAGTGAAACTCGTTTAGGTAGATCAATTGATTCTGTTTGTTAACAGTATAGGATATAATGTAAATACGTTGACTATCAATATAGGATAGCGGTCGGATAAGAGTGGTTAATGGTTATAGTAGTACATGTCAGAATAAAGAGTGCCTGCATCATAGGGTATTCAGGCTATCCATAAAATAGAACATATTATATGTTTATCATGTGAAACCAGTATTTGATAAGGCAGTAATCTTACGGATCTTCCATTAATGAAACAGATGATAAAGCTATTGTTGTAAGGTATGTATGATGAATTCCATGAAATAAACTACATCAATGTACCTATTTATAAACTGTTGGTAACATAAACTATGTATATCATATATATTAATTATCCACAAGTATTACTACTGTTAGACAAATTATAAGAATCAAAATGATATAATAATAAATATTTTAAATAATCATACTATTAATATGTTCTATTATTACATTATTTTTTACATAGGAATTTGTAATTGCTTTCATAAACATATTAACTAAAATAATAAATAAACATTTATTTTTCTAAATTTAAGCCTGGTAATTTCAAATTAAGTGTTTATTTATTATAAATATTATAAATTTAAAAATGAGTTTATACAAAATCAGAGAAAAATACGCTTTACTATATCAGACTATTATCTATAAACGATGTAACTTATATTTACATAGATTGAAAACTAAAAAATCATATTGAAAATTCTTAATAAAATAGATATTCACTATACGTGAAGAATATTATAATCGTCGATCACTATATGTATTATATTTACGTGTACATTTAATTTATAAATGTATACTTTTAGAATATATATATAAAAACATATAATATATAATTCTACTTTGAATAGTTATATTCTGTTTTATATTTGTATTATTAAGCAAACAATAGTATCATGTTAATGTTGTTGATGAAAACTACCACAGTTAAAATAAATATTTAATTATATAAATTAATAAATATAATGAATAGTATACGATCGTATATACATATATTAACTTAATTAAATATGAATTGATGTATTTTAATATATCTTATTAGTTTATATATTTTTTAGAAATTATATTTATTTTTAATATTTACAATATAAATATAATATAAATAATCAGCTATGTTTAAATACAAATTTTCAGAAAAAAGTTGGACAATTATGGACACATAAAGCAACAAACAATAATTCAGCTCAACATTATTTTTTGCTGATAAATAAGAAGTGGAAAAACAGTGCTAAAAACGCAGAGCATATAATTATATTGTTAGTGTAGCATGGGACCACCGCATTGTAATATCCAATATAAAACTAACACTACGAGCTAATACAAATTTAGTACGAATAAAGTCGTGTTACTGGAGTAACATAAAAAAATATTGCCGATATAAGAAATAAATTCATAATCGAAGTTAAAAACCGTTTGGATGCTCTGCTAAATAATGAAGAAACAATATCAGCCAACACAGCATACACCTACTTTGAAACTGCATGCAAAGAATCATCAGCTAAATATATATCATTAAAGCCAAAACAGAAGAAAAGACCCCCCTGGGTAAACCAAGAAATCTGTCAAAAAGGTAAGGATTTTGTGACGGATTGTGACGGTATCCAATAACAACTATAATCAAAGATTATAACAGGATACTGAACTCTGACATGTAAACATCACTCAATTTATATACGTCATCAATTAAACTAAACTTTATAAACTAATACATAGGTATACATACCTATAACCATACTATCCGGTCAACTAAAGCAAGTAAGCAACTATTAGCATATTAGTAGTTTAGCAAATATTAATAAGCCTTAACACGCGACACGTTATATGGTGACAGCGGCTATTATATCGATTATAATAATTTTTATAAATTTGTTCGTATAAAATATTTATTTATTTATTATTTTGAAAAATTGATAATATTAATTATAATATATATATATATATAATATTATTTTACTAAATTGTATTCACGGAACATAAAATACAACATAAGTAATGGCAGGATTAAAAGCACCGGTAGAGTTTGATTTAGATAGTTATAATGCGAAACAATAATGGAACACTTGGATAGAACAATATGACCTATATGCGTGCGCAACAGAATTAGATTCAAAGGACGAGAAAATACAGATAGCAACCTTATTGACATGCATTGGTGCATGTGGACGCAAAATATATGCAACGAGCACATTGGATAAAAAGGACAAAGCTATCATGATAAAAGTAAAGGAAATGTTTAATAAATATGTAACACCTTTAATAAATATACCATACGAAAGATGTGTATTTAATAGAAGAATTCAACAGCAGCAAGAGACATTCGATCAATTCCTAACATAAATTCGGCGGCTAGGAAACATATGTGAATTAGAGAACATCACCACAGATGAAATACTGAGAGATAGGTTATTACTATGATTACGCGATGAAAACCTAAGGAAACGACTACTGAAAGACAACAAATTAACATTAAAATATTTAATAAATAATTGTCATCTAGATGAAACAGCAGAGGAACAAGATTATTCCATGCATATTAAGCAAGAAATAAACTACATTAAAGTGAGAAAACCTTATAAAAAGTCAGAACAAAGTCATGAAAAACAAGCCAATAAAAAATTGTTGAAATGTAAATTCTGTGGAACCGAACATGTATGGAAGAAAGAGTTATGTCCGGCGTTCAACAAAACGTGTTCAAACTGTGGTAAACTAAATCACTTTAGGAAACAGTGCCGACAACCAAGTAAACGAAGAGACGAAACCAATTGTATATATACAGTTAGCGGTAAAGTGGCAAGTATTAAAGAGATTGCCATAGAAAATCAAATAACTTTGAACACGAAATATGGGAAGATCACGTTACAGATAGACACCGGGGCCACATGCAACGTAATACCAAAACATATATATATTAAGTTAACAGGGGATAATAAACTGAGGAACATAATAACATCAACTGTGAAACATATATCAGTATACGGAGAAGGCAAGTGGCCAGTAGTAGGAGAAATTCTATTGGCGGTGAATCGAAAGAAAGAAGAATGCACAATACGAGGATTAGTGGTAGAAGGGAAACAATTTCATCCTATATTAGGTAAAAGGGCCTGTGAGAAGTTGAAATTAGTGAAAATAATTGATAATGATTCCATTAATCAGATAAAATCAATCGAAGAACTAATGACAAAAGAAATGATGGTGAAAGAATACAAAAATGTATTCAATGATAAAGTAGGAGAACTGGATGGAGATTACAAAATTAAGATGAAGGAGAACGCAAAGCCAGTGAAACACGCACAACGGAAAATAGCAATACCACTACAGGAACAAGTGAAAACAGAATTAGATGAATTGGAGAGGCAAAGAATACTAAGACAATTGTCTATACCAACGCCTTGGATTTCGTAACCTAGTCGTTACTAAAAAAAAGTCGGGAAAAATCAGGTTTGTTTAGATCCGAAAGATCTAAATGAAGAGATTGAAAGAGAAAATTATCCATTACCTACAATAGAAGACATTGCGTAAACTGCATAAAGCTAAGGTATTCACAGTGCTGGACGTAAAAAATGGCTTCTGGCATGTGAAACTAGCTGAAGAATCTAGCTATTTGACATTCAACACACCATTTGGCCGTTACCGCTGGATAAGGATGCCATTCGGGTTATGTTCAGCTCCTGAAATATTTCAAAAGCATATGCATGAAATGGTGGAAGGCATGGATGGCATCGAAGTTATAGCTGATGATTTTCTAATATTTGGATGCGGATATACCCAACAAGAAGCAATAAGGGTCATGATAAAATATTGAGAAGATTTTTAGTCAAATGTAAGAAACATAATCTACATTTGAATAGCGCCAAAGTAAAATTAAGAGAATCTACAGTAACTTATATTGGATAAAATTTATCAGCTGATGGAGTACAACCAGGAGAAGACAAACTGAATGCCATTCTACAGATGCCGTCTCCGAGAGATCCAACCGAAATAAAAAGATTTCTTGGAATGGTTCAATACATAGATAAGTTTATCGATGGGTTAAGTACAAAAACAGTGAACATGAGGAAACTGATAAGGAAAGACATTGTATGGAACTGGACACAAGAACAAGAAGAAGAATTCAACAAGTTGAAAAACAGAATCACAACAACACCCACGCTAAAATACTACAATGTAAAGAAAGAGGTAATCATACAATGTGATGCATCCAAATACGGACTAGGTGCGGTGCTACTCCAACAAAACAGACCAGTGGCTTACGCATCAAAATGTTTAACTGAAACTGAAGTAAGGTATGCACAGATAGAAAAGGAGATGCTAGCTATTGTATTTGCTTGTAAGAAATGTAGACAATACATATACGGTAAACAAAACATAATAATACACACCGATCATAAGCCACTCATAAGAATCATCAAGAAGCCACTAAATGACATATCAACTAGACTACAGAAGATGCGACTAAGATTGCAGCAATATGACATAAAACTAGAATTTATACCAGGAAAGGATATCTAGATAGCGGATACCTTTTCGAGGGATCTCCAAAGGAAAAAAGAGCTAGAAGATTTGTTACCGGAAGTGGTAAATACAATAACATTAGCGATAACTTAAGATAAAAAGAATAAACTAAAAGACCAAACGAACAAAGATGAAATATGCACAAAACTGATAGAATATACAGAAGAAGGTTGGCCTAATAAGAATGAAATACAGGAAACTATAATGCCGTATTACTCTATAAGAAATACAATTACACACATAGACGGTCTAATTTTTAAAGATCAGTTATTAATTTTACCAAATACACTAAGAAAAGAAATGATGCAACAAGCACATGCGGCTCATGGTGGTACTGGTGCCTATAGGCGTCGCCTAAGAGACATAGCATACTGGCCAGGAATCAACAATGATATAGAAAACTACATAAAAACTTGTCCATCGTGCATCAAACATAGTGAAATACAAAATAAGAAATAACCACTATTATAACATGCAAGAGAATAAAACACCATGGTCAAAAATCGGCATAGACTTATATCAATTAGACAATAGAATCTTAATAATCGTTATAGACTACTATTCAAATTTCCTTTTAAGTATAACAACAAGTAAGGAAGTAATTAAAACGTTATTAAAAATGTTTGCTATTCATTGTATACTGCAAGAGATTGTCACAGACAATGGTCCACAATTCCGAAACGAGTTTAGAAACTTTACTCAATAATTAGATATCAAACACATAACAACTAGTCCTTACCACCCTCAAGGTAATGGAAAAGCTGAGAATGGAGTAAAGACAACTAAGCGAATATTCAAAAAATGTAATGGCTCTGAACAACTAGCAATACTTGAGCATAATAATACAACAACAGAAGGATTACATTTAAGCCCTGCAGAGATCATGTTTGGAAGGAAGTGCAGAACAAAACTGATGGTACTGAAGAAGGTTTTAAAACCAAGACATGAACTAAAGGAAATGGAAGAACAAAGAGAAATAAAGTTGAGAAAACAGAAAATATATTATGATAGAGGTGCAAAGAAGAAACAGAAAATAGAAAATCAAGATGAGATAATAATAATAATGAAACCAGGGGAAACTACATGGAGTGAAGGTAAAATCACTGAAGAAATAAGAGATAGATCTTATAAAGTGGAGGTAGATGGAAAGAGTTATGTCAGAAATAGAATAGACATAAAAACACTAATTAACAAGAACAAAGATGAAGAGAAAGAGGTAAAAAATGAAGAAGAGGAGACGATTAGACGGTCAGGTAGAAAAAGGAATAAGCCTGAACGCTACCTGGAAGAGTAAATATCTTCCAACACAGGGATGGTTTTTGTTTCTTTTATTCATTTATATTTTTACATTACTTTCGTTTCATTAAAAACATTATTATATCTTACTATTATTATCCTACTATATACTATTATTATTATACATGCTAAGGTTTGCTAAGCTACTATATATGACTATAGCTGCTTGCAGAAAGAAAAGGAGATGTGACGGTATCCAATAACAACTATAATCAAAGATTATAACAGGATACTGAACTCTGACATGTAAACATCACTCAATTTATATACGTCATCAATTAAACTAAACTTTATAAACTAATACATATAACCATACTATCCGGTCAACCAAAGCAAGGTAAGCAACTATTAGCATATTAGTAGCTTAGCAAATATTAATAAGCCTTAACACACGACACGTTATAGATTTACATGCAGCAGCAAAACTTAAGATTCACTAAACTCTTCTGAAAATCAGACATAATTTAATAACACGAAAGAAGAATTGACTTATGTATATGAGGCAGAAAATATTAAATATGTCAACAGAAAAGCGAAATGACTAAGACTTCCCAAATATCTTCATCCCGCATCGCTCGTCGCGCGGAACAAGGAGCGCGTCCTGCAATTCCTACTCAGGTTGCAGTCGATAAGTTAGCTACTGAGTGTAAATGTAAAAATCAAATCAAATCAATACAAAATGTATCTCTAATGAAAGCAAGTAGAATTATACGAGTTGCCACCTTCAATGTACGGATATTAAAAAATGAAAATAAAATTTCTGAAATAATTGCATCAGCAAATGCTACGCAACTCGATATAATTTGTTTGCAAGAACATAGATTTATACACGAGGATGTCGATACAAAAGAATATTATATTGGATAATGGCATATGATAACAGGTTCAGCATGGAAAAACAGTGTAAACGTTGCTACAGGTGGACTCGGTATTCTAATTAACAAGACATCATTTAATTCTCTTGTAAACGTTACTTTAGTATCCAAAAGGATAATGATCGTCAATTGTAATGGAAACCCACAAACATCTATCATAGTATGTTATAGCCCTAAAAACGTATCGGATCTCATGGAAATAGACAATTGCTATAGATGAGCAGATGAGCATTAAAGTCTCCAGAAATGATCAACACATTATGTGTTGATAATTTCTGGAGACTTTAATGCTCATCTTTGCATTCAAGATGGATTCATGGTCTCATTACATGAAGTATCAAATAGAAATGGGATATTTCTCAAATATTACATTTTAGAAAATAATCTACTATGTCTTAACACTTGTTATCAGAAAAGGAAAGGCCAGCTATGGACACATAAGTCACCAAATGGAAATAAAATACAGCTTGACTATATAATCATTAATAGAAAATGGAAAAATAGCAGCAAAAACTGTAGAGCTATGGATCGTTTGAAAGTATAGCATCAGACCATAGAATTATAGATGCCCATCTTAAATTAAGTTTAAGATCAAACAAAAAGAAGACTATCAAAACACCAATCTATGATTGGACAACTCTAAAGAATCCTGATATTCAAAAAAAGTTTATTTGCGAAGTCTTAAAAAAGTTTTTAAATCGTAACGATGAAATACCCAACATATCAACAAATACTTTGTATGACCTTTAAACTTCTTGTAGAGAAACTGCAATTGATATCATCCCCTTCAAATAACAACTTAATAATAGATCTCCCTGGGGGAATCCCGATATATATTTAAAAAGGGATATGCTAAAAACAGCAGCTCAATTAAAGAACTCTTGCTCAACTATAGAAAATATTAATTCCTATTATCTATCACAAAAAGCACTATATAATATATACGATACTCAGCAAGAAATCTACCTTCAGTCGAAAATAGATGAAATCAAAGCTGCAGTATCAAACCAAAAATCAGCATGTGCCTGGAAAGTAGTAAATGATATAACTGGCAGGAAAAAGAACAATAAAGCTAAGATAAAAGCAACAAATGGTGAAGAAAGAATAAAGTTATGGTACAATTATTTCAAAGAACTTTTAGGAACACCACCTGAATCATATTATAATAGTGTATATAAACCATCGATGAAAAGAAAGTTATATAATATATATTAATGAAACATATATATTGATACGTATGGTATAGTAATAACGATGTTATTAAGGACTAATTTCTGTGTTACTCATTCGTTAGTTACTATGTCTCTATAATAGTAATTCCAAGTAGAGTACATAAATATTCTTATGAATATTCTTCATCTCAAAACTCTTTATTCTGGTTACAAGTTCAGAGGTTAGAGTACAATTTTTGCACGTATAACGAAAAAGCGAAATTACTAGTGCGTTAATTAATATAAGTTCATTTCATTGTATGTGTCTTTTCTCCATATTGGCTCCAACTTGCTATATTATTGACTTACCTGAGCTGCTCTAGAACTTATTTTCTAGAAACTTTTCTAGATCTGCGATTTTTCTCCCATTTATATATATTCAATGTATATATTAAAGATAAGAAAGTAAAAAGCAAGAAACGTTTATACACTTATATTATTTTAAAATTCGATTATTATAAAATATTGTTGTTAATAAATACATAAGAAAACTTGTAATAATAATAATATAATATATTATATATTGTCAAATAAATATAATTTATATCTAGTTATGAATATTTGATAATTTTCTAATAATATAAACAAAGAATTTACCACTGGTTTATTTCATTTAATATATTAAATAATATCAATAATCAAATATTTTTAATTTTAATTATTTAGATTTTGATAAATCAATATAAAATAAATTCATTTTAAATGTTATCTTTATTGATTATCAATCAATAATAATTATAATAAATAATTATTTGAGACATATCTAAATTAAATTAATTATAATTTAGATCAAAAAGTAGATATTTTATTATTTTAATAATGTTTTAAATAAACTAAAATTATACAATACATCATTAAAACATAACGTATAACATTATAATATATTCAAATTTAAGAAAAAGTACAAATTTATTTAGAAATTGATATCTATATCGCAACATACATAAAAAGTATAGAAGCACAACAAAATTGAAAAAATAAGTAGATTATTAAAATGTCAACATTGGGAGTAATATGTTATATAAATATATATTTATGATAAAGAGGCAGAGTTTAAAATCTAGAGTTCCTAATCTAATTGATATATCAACTAATATTATTTTATTTATAGATCTCGACAAAACAAAATATTACTTTCAAATTGTAGTGCAATTAGACCAAATGTTAATGAAATAATATCCGTTATATCCATATATTTATATAATACCTAGACCGGTATTGTTGTATCTCGCTATTGACAAATTATTCAACAGACATGGTGCCTCGATTTAGTAAACTTAAGATGTTACGACACATGCATTTAATAACAAATATTCAAACAAATAATAATGATTATTATATATATTTAATTTTGTATCTATATACGTTTATAAAGTACGTTTCAATCATATAAAAATAAACATTTATATTTATTTATATTATATATTTATACTCAATAGAATTACAACATTTAATTCGATTACATACTACTATATAAGTAGTGGTCTGCCACCTTAAGTTACCTAAATCGAGGCACCATATATGTTGAAGAAAAATCACGAAACTAACAATCTAGGTAAACTATAAATATATGGTTATATCTTAAGATTATATATATTTTAAAAGTGAATTACAATTGTATTAGTTAATGTATACCTTATAGATGTATGTACCATATATAGTTAATAATACTGTTATTTTTTTAATAAAACGTATTTATTAAGATTATATAGGCGGAATGTATTGAGGAATATATATATTGAGGAATGAACCATGGATAGTATACGATAAGCAGAGTATTTGTTAAATGGGAACCATGGAGGTAAGTGTTGGTATGAGGAAGTAGAATAATTATCTCGAATACGTAGGTTATATGTTGTACGGATTTATAAACTAATAACTCGATTTAGGGGAGAGATAGTGGATAATGGAAGGTTGATAATGATTGATCGAGGAACAGTAATACAACTATATACGTGAGAGGACAAGGGAAATAACTAGATTTTTAGTATGAGATACGGTAATTGAATTTCGTATTCTAATTCTAAATAGATGATAATTTGCAGATTTAGTGATGGCAGTAATATGAGGAATGGAGGAAAGAGTAGAATCAAAAAGTACACCTAAGTTGGATGCAGTAGGAGAAGGAGTTAGTACAATATTATCAATAAGAAAAGGAGGTAAGTCAGTTGGTGAGTGAGAAAGATTCAACAATGTAGTTTTGGAGGTATTATGGAGAAGATTATTAGAAATAAGCCATTCTTTAATTTCATTAGCACAACACAATACCATATTTCATAGGAGAAGGGGAAGAAAAAGAATTATGTATTTTTACACTGATACTACGGTCAGATAGATATGAAGTAAACCATAAGAGGGCAAGGTATCTAACTCCAAGCAGGTGGATAATATAATTTGGTGATCAAGCGTATCGAAATGGATATGTCCAGCATTACTAGTTGACAGCAATTTTTAGTATTAAGGGTAGAAGTGATGATATCAATTAAGTTTAAACTAATTAGTAGTGCTGTTTATGTGGAGTGTCCTCGGCAAAAACAACTTTGTTGAGGAATATGGAGCTTATTGTCAGTTAAATAGGAGATTAGTTGACGAAAGACAACTATTTCCAAAAGTTTACTAAGCAAAGGTAGCTGAGAAATTGGGCGATAAATGATAATTGAAAATGGATCGAGTGAAGATTTTTTAAGAATCAGAGTGATTATTGCTTGTTAAAAAATAGAAGGGACAGTACTGGAATTTAGGGAATATGAAATGATGTTACAGATAGTTGGACATAGATAATCGGAGTAAAGTTTGAAAATATATAGTATAACAGGATTTGAGGGAGATATCTAAGTGGACGCATGTAGGAGTTTAGATATGAGAGATATATATGGCGGACAAAAACAACTTAAGAAAGCAGATATATTTGGGGTAACTATTATTGAAGGATAGTTGGCAGTAGGGTTATAGTTCTTGATCATTTTTATGATGGAGTCAATCTTATTAGAAAATGTTTTGGAGAATAGACATCCTAATTGTAATGAAGAAATGGTAGTAATGCTGGTTTTGGGGGAGATAACAACTTATTAGCCAGTCTGAATAGTATTCGGTTATCATACGCAACATCGTTTATAACCCGAGTATAATTGCTAGGTTTGCATAGGACATTTCTAACTTGCAGATCTTACATTGCTCAATGAATGAAGCTCAAGAAGATGTAGATTGCAAGGATACGTATATTCTTTCAGATTTACGAAGTGATCATTTTAAGGATATGAGGTGGGAAGTAAACCATGGGGTATCAGGATGTATAGTTACTGATATGGTTTTAGAAGGCGCATGTTTATCGAGTAAATGGGATAGTATGGAATTTAATACAACTGGAGAATAACAGTAGTCACCTAAATCAGAATGTAAGTCAGCTAAGAATATCATTGAATTAATATTCTTAATGGGTCTGTATGTAATACGTGTTATCTGATTAGGAGTGATAGTAAAGTCAGTTTTTAATGAGATTAGGAAGTGATCGGAAAGTAGAACAAGCCTAGACATATTACTCACCATGAGTTCAGAATGGAGAGAACTAGATAATACAATCTCAATAATATTACCATTTATATGGGTTGAAATTTACATGTTGTGATAGGGATAATGAATTTGTTAAATTAGTGAACATACAATGTGGATTTGAGGTATCATTAATATGATAGTTGATATCACCAAGAATAATAGTGTGGTATATGAGATAAATATCAAGATCGTTAAACTCACTATAAAAGAGAGCGAATTCTGGTGTCGGCGGTCTATAAATGACAGTATTGGATATAATTTGGTTTTTTTGGGTGAACGATATAGTTAGGCAGCTAGAGTAGGAGAAGATATGGGTTATGGATATACATGGTAAAGGTAGAGAAGCTTTTACGAGGAAGCCAACCCCACCACCACGACCTGGTAATCGTGGCGATAAGAGTAATGTATAACCAAAATTATGAAATTAGGCAAATATGTCGGAATCATCTTGAGTGATCCATGTTTCCGTTAATGCAATAATAATAAAAACTGACTTTTTAAGGAATGGTAATAAGAGTGAGGCATTGGAAAGAATAAAACGAATATTTATTAGGGCAATGTGTTCAGATAGTCATTCAGATTTAGTTAGAGAATGTGTAGATATATGATTAGATTTTAGTGAATGAAAAACTGGGAAACTTGTAATGGTGGAACTATTTAAATCAATATATGGAGTTGATTTTACAGAAAATAAGGAGAGGTTGGATTTTCAGAAGGATTATTAGGTTAGGGTCTGAATTAGTTTTAATGGAGATATTACTAGATGAGGGAACAGAAGATTTAAATTTAAGGTAGGAAGATTCCCAGTCAATAAGGATAGTTGAAGCTATTATAATTAGGGGAATAGACCATTCAATAGAATTATATATAAGTCGTATTTCATATGAATTTGTATATGTGTTAAATATAGGTTTAGTATTTATTGAGGTAAGTTTCAATATATATGCATGATAAAGGATGTTAACTAATAAACGGGTTAAGGTAGGGAGTTTCGAACATATAGATGGGAGAATCGGGGATTGAATTTAATAGAACTAAATCTTCTGAAAAATATGTCACATAATTATTTATTAGAGAACTGGATAATTGCATTATGATTTTTAAAAGTGACTATAGAAATAAATATTTTATGCAGTAACATATGAGTAAGGATTGATGAAATGAATTCAGTATTCATATCAGATGGCTTTAAATGTTCAATAATAAGTGAAAAGTTACGAATAATATTATTTAGGTGAAGTTTACGAGGTATGGGAGGAGTATATGGTGTGGTAGAATGTTGGGGTATATGGGGAGACAAGAGGAGATTAAATATGGGTAGAAGAGGAGGAGGATATAATAGCAGATGCGTAAGATTTATGATAAGAGAAATGTGATAGGGTATCAGCTGTTATGAAGAATGGGGGAAGAGTTGTAAGCTCCATAAATTTGTGAATATGCAATTGGGCAGGTATAGGGAGTCTTATGGGGGGTTATTGAGACATATAGGATCGGAGATAACTGGAATGAAGATACTGTAGTAGATGTATTTGATGAGGTATTTAGGAGGCAAGAGGGACATGTAAATGTGAAATTGGGGAAATAAATAATGGCAAGGGCAATGATGGAGATGGGCCATTGATATGAGTACATGACTTGGATATAATTGATACTGAAAAGAGGCATACATGGTGGTAGAAAGAATTATATGATGTACGATGTACATGGTGTACATTGTACATGGTAGATCAGAGCTAGAAGCAAGTTCTTTGCAATTATTACATGAAAATGACATAATAGATATACGGGCCAGCTAATAGATTAGCTTGAGTAACGTTAGATATAATATAATAATAGGAAATATATAAGATATATAATATAGTAAACAATGAAGTTGACTCTTTTTGTACAGTGAAGAGTCCACGCGTAGGCAGATTCTTCAGTATAATAGGAACTCGTCGTGCAGGTACACTGTTAGAAATAAATGGTATAACATTGATTAAAAAATGGTATAACCCCGTGGCGTCCTGGTATACCATTTACGGTATAACTAAAAAAAACAAATGTTATACTATATAATTTGTGATCTTATACCATTTAAATTAAGCTAGCTTATAGCTATATGGTATAACTAAAAAAATCAAATGTTATACCATATAATATGTGATCTTATACCATTTAACGTAATTGTATGGTATAACTTGTATTTCCATATGTTATACCATATATTTCATAATGTTATACCCTTATTTTTAACAGTGTATGAGTATACTAAAGATAAACATTTTATCTAAATAAGCATTGATTACTACAACATAATAAATAAAATAAGAAGTTATATATCAGAAAAATAAAATATGTTATAAATTAAATTAAATAAATAGCTACATCGATAACATGCAAATAATAATCTCTATGAAAATGTGTTCACTATATAAATAAATTATATCTTTTTATAAATTTTATATGTACAAATATATTATTATAATATATAGGGGTTGTATAATTCATTATAATAAATTAATATATTATTTCAATTATTTCTATTGTTATTATATTTTCTTATTAAATCTATCTTATTACTTGACCCTCTTAATATTTTCTTTTACTAGTAAAAATAACTACAAACACAGTCATTTTTTTTAAAAGTACTTAATTATTTTCAAATCTTAGGTACTATACTAGTACCGAATTACAATAATTATATAATTGTAATATACTAATTTATGATAATATAATATGTATTGTAATTGAATTAATATATTTACTAAACTGTATTGACATATACCAACTAACGACTATAAAAGTTAACTTTGAATAGCACATGTATATAAATAAATAAATAAATCAGATTTATTATTTCATTTTGTAAAGCATGAAATAATGGAGAAGTTAATAAACAAATGTATTTGTTTTTGCGAGAACTTCCCCAATCATCATATTCTAGATAAGTTAGATTCTCATGGGTAAAAAAATGTAAATATAAATAAATAAGATGTTAAGAATAAAAATATGTATTAATAAGTCAAGTTAAAAATGAATTATGTAAAGAATTAAAAATATGTATCAATAAGTCAAGTTAAAAATAAATTATGTAAAGAATAAAAAATATGTATCAATAAGTCAAGTGTAAAAATAAAAGATGTAAAGTTATATAAAAAATCACAGAAACGAGTTTAATTCTTAATGCCGAACTATAAAAGGAATAAAAATAAAAACTAAAACTAAAACAAGCAAGATGAAGGTTTAATAAATAATACCAGTAAACAAAAATAAAATTAGATAATCTATTGTTTAATTGATTTTCATATTTTGATAAAAGATGTTTTTTTAATATTTTTTTAAAGTTTTTTATATAAATTTTTGTGAATAATAATTTATTTAGACATAAATTATTCCATGATTTAGGGCCTTTAAATGATAATGATTTATGATGACGGCTTGATTTTATATAAGGTAATTTGAAATTATGAAAAGTATTTTTGTATACATTGTTATATATTGGAAATAATAATGATATTTTGCTTGGGCATTTCTTTAAATGTGCATTGTGCATGAATACAATATTTTTATAAGTTATTAAATCTTTAAATTTTAATATATAGGAACATAAAAATAAATTGTTAGTATTAGTCAAAATAAAAATATTATTGAAAATTTTAAAGATTTTTTTATTTACAATTCGAACAGCCTTTTTTTGTAGAGTTGAAATACATTGAAGGTTATTATTAAAATTATTTCCCCAAATTTCTAAACAATATATGATATGAGGCAAAAACAAAGAATTGTAAATCAGCTTTGAAATATATATTGGTAAATAGCTCAGCTTTCTTAATATATATATAACGTGTTATAATTTCAATTGTATTTTTCTTATGTGTTCTTTAAAATGTAAATGATTATCTAAAATAACTCCAAGAAAAGTATAACTTGATACTAAGAATATTTCAGTTGAATTAATTGATATACTATTAATAATATTTGCATCTTTATAAGGTAGCACTTTTTTTATCAATATTTAATATTATTATCTATTATTAGTGAACCATTCATGTAAATTTAAAATAACTAAATTTTAACTTTTGCATAGAGTCTTATTACTTGGTTCACTAATGCTAACCGATGTATGGTCAGCAAAAAGTATAAGATTACAATTTATATTTAAATTATGTAGGCCTAAGGCCATATGAATATCATTTATTTATAAAATAAATAGTAAAGGGCCCAAAATGGATCCCTGAGGTACCCCAACATTGATGATACTTCTTCCAGAAAGTTCGTTATCTATTCTAGTTGATAATATTCGATCTTGTAGATAGCTTTCGATTAAACGATTAGTACTGCCCCTAAAACCATAATATTTTAATTTGATTAATATAATCTTATGATCTACAAGATCGAATGCTTTTTTTAGATCTAAAAATAATGATACTAATTTATTATTTCTTTCTAAGTTTGATTCAATAAAATTATAGTGATCATAGAGTGCGTGCGAAGTTGAAGAATTTCTAATAAAACCATATTGTTTGGCATATAATAATTTATGTTTGTCAATAAAATGTAGAAATCTATTAGAAATTATTTTCTCTAAAATCTTTGAAAATTGAGATAATAAGGCAATCGGTCTATAGTTATTTATATCATCTGGTTTTCCTTTCTTAAAAAGGGGGGTTATTACTTATATGTTCATGTTATCTGGAATACCCAGGTAACCAGCAATGTATTTGTCTGGTACATACTTTATTTAGAAGGGTTATTGTATGGGATAACCTGGGATATTTATCCCATTGGTACAAAGCCCCTTCATATACCATAAAATGTAACAATGGGTTATTGGTACCATAAAATAACCTGGGTCAGATATCCCATTTCATACCATCATATATCCCATTGGTATAAAGCCCCTTCATGTACCAATGGGTTATTGGTACCATAAAATAACCTGGGTCAGATATCCCATCTCGTACCATCATATATACCATTGGTATAAAAGCCCCTTCATGTACCATATAATGTACCATATCAAAATTAAAATATTGATTTTCTGCCAGTAATTAATTAATGTATAATGATATTAGTTTTTATATTCCATAAAATGACATTTAATTAAAATTCAGATTTTTTATTAAAAAATTAAAATTATAAAATGAATTTTGTTGAAATAAATCAATTATAATTGTATAATACAAAAATGATCTTATAAGCCCAATCCCCTAAGTTATTTTAAATAACAATTCAAATATATATATATATATTCATTATACGACGAAGAACTGCTAAAACATATACAAACACTGAACGCTTAATTATCTACATTTAAAATGTTAGTTGCAATAGTTATATATGTTAATATGTATATATTACCTTACATATATATATATATATATATATATATATATATATATATATATGAATGAATGAATTCAGTTTATAGACAATGTCTAATGAGAATCAGTGAAAGCGATGAGATTTTTTAATTCGATATCTCCTAACAGTAGTGTAATGTCATATTTCATCATTTTCATTCGGATAAAATACAATAAAATTACATAAAAATAGATATTAAAATAAACAATAAACACAAATATAAAAGAAAGAATAAAACAAAACTAAAACAAATATTTGATTCCCATGTTAGCATCCAAAACAAAGTATAAAATATAATTAATACATTTTTCATAATTGTAATATAATATTTATAAAGAATCTAAATATTTGTATCACATATTTTATGTCAATTTTAATAATATTGATATATATATATATATATATATATATATATATATATATATATATATATATATATTTGTAGGTTACTATAGGTTATTAATACTGTTTATAATTGTTTTAATTATAATACTGTTTTTTATTATTTTAATACTTTTAATTTTTAATACTGTTTAGTTTTTTTTTTTTTTTTGTATTAGTTATGTAAAGTTAAATATATAAAACGTAAAATTTGAAAAATAAATATAAAATAGTTTTGATAAATAGTAATTTTAAAATTTTTTAAACTTTTAATACTGTTTTTTTTTAATGTTTTTAATACTTCTAATTTGTAATACTGTTTTTTTTTATTTTTTGTGTTTAGTTATATGATGTAAAATATATAAAAATGTAAAATATGTAAAAATGTAAAATTTATATGGAGAAATACCTATTTAATAGTGATTTTTTAATAAAGTTTTATAATATAAAATATTTGTTTAATTTACAATATAATATTAGAGGAAATAATATATTTTTAATATTATTAAACATCACACATAATTGTTATATTTTATATTGGTTAACGAAAAACAATTTCATAACTTTTTTTAATTGATTTATATTTGTTATTTTATTTTTTTTAAGAATATTACCAAATATTATATCATTATAATACTTTATACCTTTGAAGAATATTGTATTTTGGTATTTTGTAGTTTTCATTAATGGTAAAATGAATCTATCATTACGTTTATTTAATGTAAAATATTCATTAAAATCAATTTTGTAATTTTTATTTAGCAATTTATAAATTAATATAATATTTCTAAACATCACCAGATCATTTAATTTTAGAATATTATTACTAATAAATAATGCAGATGTATTTGATAATCTGATTAAAGGTAATAGATTTAAATTTAAGATTTTTTTGTTAATAATTCTGATAATTTTTTTTTGCAATAACATAATAATATTTATATTTGATTTATAGGTATTTCCCCATATTTCTATGCCATAAGAAATATTAGATAAAAAAAAAGAGTTATATAATAAAATCATATTTTCAGTACTTAAAAACGAAACTTTTTTCATAAAATATATTATTGATGATAATTTGTTAGCTAGATATTCTATATGTTTTTTAAAAGTTAAATGTTGATCTAAAATTAATCCTAGAAATTTGTAGCTACCTACAATTTCAATTTTAGAATTTCCAATATATATATATCTTTTAATATTCTAACATTCATAAAAGGTAAAATTTGTATTTTTTCAATATTCAGTGTTAGTTTATTGATATTGAACCAATATACTAATTTATCGATATACAATTGTAGGTATTTAGTTAATAATTCATTGTTGTCTGCATATATTGTAAGTGATGTATCATCTGCATATAAGTTTAGATTAATATTGACTGCATCTTTCAAAATAGTTGGCATATCATTAATAAATAATATAAAAAAAAGAGGCCCAAGAACTGATCCTTGGGGTACTCCATATTCTATACAATCCTTCGATGATAATTAATCATTTATTCTTGTAACAATATATCTTTTATATAAATAACTTTTTAAAAATGTTTTCATTTTACCTCGGAATCCATACGATTCTAATTTATCAATTAAATATATTATGATCTACGACATCAAAAGCTTTTTTAAGATCTAAAAATATTGTTGCTACTTTTTTATTATTATTAGTATTTTTAAAAATAAAATGTTGTATATTTATTAATGATAAAGTTGTATTGGAGTTTGGTATGAAGCCATATTGATTATTATTAATTATATTATTTTTATGTATACAATTTGATAGTCTATATATATGCATATAATGTATATATTCTATTTAAGCTTATTATACTTAATGCTTAATACTTATATTATTTAGAGATGTGCTAAACGTCAGTCGTAAACCAGTATATATATATATATATATATATATATATATATATATATATATATACATATATATAGCCTAGTTGTATCCACTTATTAAGGATATATAAGTACTATAGTTGTTAGTATACTTTTATATTACAAATATATACTATATATATATAGTATACTATAGTATATGTAACTATATGCAAAGATTTTGCGAAGCATTCCTTCGGAAAATATTTGCTATATGGAATAAAAATATATAAAGGATATATATCTATAAATATAAATATATATATATATATATATATATATATATATATAATATAAAAGTATAATCTATATGTCTTATATATCTCTAATACTGGGGTAATACAATATTACTTTTGGTGTACTACTGACTTATAGCAAAGCCCAGGGCTTAGCTTATAGTACATTAAATTATAGGATCTTATCATTCAGCACTGTGAGTCTTTTCTTTCATATAAATACATATACATTATAATTAGAATTCTAATGTCTATGTATAAATATACTTAAAAACACTAAAATCATTTATAAATATATGTATCAAATAAATCTATTAATTCTTACTATATTACTTATAGTTATTTAATATATATAACACCGGTATTTATAATTATCGGAATTGTATCATATATTAAGTGAACATCTAGTATTTCAAAATATATGTGAAAGTTATAGGTGCTTGAGTTTATTTAATAAATAATTTATAAATTATTATATTGAAAATTGATATTATTTAAATTTAATATTAAATTTTAATATTATTAAAAGTTAATACTATTAAATTATTTAAGTTACCTATTTAATTATACAATAACTAAACTTGTAATATTATAATATATAGTATGTATGTATGTATGTATGTATGTATGTATGTATGTATGTATGTATGTATGTATGTATGTATGTATGTATATGTGTATGTATGTATGTATGTATGCATGTTTGTATGTATACTATGTATGTATGTATGTATGTATGTATGTATGTATATATGTAATTATGTATATATGTATGCATGTTTGTATGTATGTATGACTGTTTGTATGTATACTATGTATGTATGTATGTATGTATGTATGTATGTATATATGTAATTATGTATATATGTATGCATGTTTGTATGTATGTATGTATTTATGTATGTATGTGTATATGAATGTATGTATGTGTATATGTATGTATATATATATATATATATATATATATATATATATATATATATATAGTTATGTATGTATATATACTATATAGTTATGTATTTAAAGAAATATATAAATTTTAATATGTATTCATGAATTTATCAATATCCCAGGATGACATTTATTTGATTTGTTTACATATTTCATAAGTTTGCATTGGAAGATAGGGAGTGAGAGCGCTTGGATATACACATGATTTACATATATATATATGCATATACATTTTAAAATGAATATATATATATATATATATATAATTTAATATTTTACTTAATATATATTATTGTGAGTCTTTTCTTTCATATAAATACATATACATTATAATTAGAATTCTAATGTCTATGTATAAATATACTTAAAAACACTAAAATCATTTATAAATATATTTATCAAATAAATCTATTAATTCTTACTATATTACTTATAGTTATTTAATATATATAACACCGGTATTTATAATTATCGGAATTGTATCATATATTAAGTGAACATCTAGTATTTCAAAATATATGTGAAAGTTATAGGTGCTTGAGTTTATTTAATAAATAATTTATAAATTATTATATTGAAAATTGATATTATTTAAATTTAATATTAAATTTTAATATTATTAAAAGTTAATACTATTAAATTATTTAAGTTACCTATTTAATTATACAATAACTAAACTTGTAATATTATAATATATAGTATGTATGTATGTATGTATGTATGTATGTATGTATGTATGTATGTATGTATGTATGTATGTATGTATGTATGTATATGTGTATGTATGTATGTATGTATGCATGTTTGTATGTATACTATGTATGTATGTATGTATGTATGTATGTATGTATATATGTAATTATGTATATATGTATGCATGTTTGTATGTATGTATGACTGTTTGTATGTATACTATGTATGTATGTATGTATGTATGTATGTATGTATATATGTAATTATGTATATATGTATGCATGTTTGTATGTATATATGTATTTATGTATGTATGTGTATATGAATGTATGTATGTGTATATGTATGTATATATATATATATATATATATATATATATATATATATAGTTATGTATGTATATATACTATATAGTTATGTATTTAAAGAAATATATAAATTTTAATATGTATTCATGAATTTATCAATATCCCAGGATGACATTTATTTGATTTGTTTACATATTTCATAAGTTTGCATTGGAAGATAGGGAGTGAGAGCGCTTGGATATACACATGATTTACATATATATATATGCATATACATTTTAAAATGAATATATATATATATATATATATATATATAATTTAATATTTTACTTAATATATATTATTATTATTTATAGATACCATAGAATAAGAATTGAGGAAATGTTTTATTTTATTTTATCTTATTTTCTATTTATATATATTTTTCTATTTCTATTTCTCCTAATTTCTTCATTTCATATTAATAAATAATATATTATATTATAAATGTGTTCATGTTAAATAAAATCAATATATATATATGTAATATAAATATATATATACATTACCTCTGGCATAAATCAGTACTTCTATGGGATATCTGACCCAGGTTATTATATGGTACATAATTCCCTCTGGCAGAAAGCAGTACTTCTCTGGGATATCTGACCCAGGTTATTGTATGGTGCATAATTCCCTCTAGCATAAATCAGTACTTCTCTGGGATATCTGACCCAGATTATTGTATGGTACATAATTCCCTCTGGCATAAAGCAGTACTTCTATGGGATATCTGACCCAGGTTATTGTATGGTACATAATTCCCTCTGGCATAAAGCAGTACTTCTCTGGGATATCTGACCCAGGTTATTGTATGGTACATAATTCCCTCTGGCATAAATCAGTACTTCTCTGGGATAGCTGACCTGGTACAAACTGCTCACTGAGCCCCATAAAATAACCTGGTACACATTACCCAGGTCATACCAGTGTTATAACCCATGCTTTGGTTACCTGGGTAGTATAGTCACAAATTATTAAGTTAAAAATGTAAGTAAGTGGATCTAAAATAAAATTAAAAACAATTTTGATTATATTCATGTCAATGTTACTAACATCTAATGAATATTTAGATTTACAATCCCCAATAGCAATCAAAATATCATTAGTAGATATAGGTGAAAAATAAAATGTATTTTGTTGAGGATTTTTTAAATATCTTAAATATGTATCTATATATATATATATATATATATATATATATATATATATATATATATATATACATATATATATGTATATATATATATATAATATATATATATATATATATATACATAGATATATTATGGCATTTTTTATTTTTTAATTATTCAAAATATTGCTGATATATCCAATAAAGTGATTTTTTATTATGATTTTTAATTTATGAATGAAAATTTCAACTTAAAACCTTCTCAAGATTATACAAATGTATCGATATAAATTATAACAATATATTATTATAAAATAGAGCATTCTAAATTATATGTACATTTTCTATATTTGTTATCAAATATTCATTATGTTATAAGCATATATCTAGAGGTCATATAGGTCCCTAATACGATTACTCTATATGTCTTAATACGGACACCCTATAACCAATCAGCGCGCAGCGAATGAACACTTCTAATTTTCATAAAAATTGCGTGCGTTATAATATTAATACCACCAATAAAGCTAAATTTAAAATTATTATTAAATTTATACTTAAATTGTATTATTAATTAAAAAAATAATAAAATAAATAAATTATTAATTAATTAAATTAGAATAAATTGTTCATAAAATTAGTTATAAATAATGTAATTGTAATTTGTCTGATTGATTCATCAATAATAATTAGTATATATAGTGATATATATATATGGTGTCCATATTATAACACAGGTTGTCCGTATTCGGACATAGATACCGAATACGGGCACCCCTGTTATCTATGGAATTAAAAGATTAAATAAAATTTTAAAATCATAATAATATCTATAATCATATAATATTAATATATTTTAATTTTGTAATACAAATAATGAGTCATAAAATGTTAAGACCATTTATTGTTAAAAGGTCCGTATTAGATTACTTTCCACTATAGGTAAATATTAAATTAAATAATTAACTATTTAAATATATATATTCTATTCATCACAATAATTATAATATTAATATATGTAAATTTTATCTTAATACTACATCGTAACAATTAGATTATTATTACTTTTTTAATTCAAGATATAAATAATTATATTGGTGATTATAGCATTTTATTATATCATGTTTTATTACTCATTTGTTGTTGTGGCTTTAAATGTCAACTTAAATTATCATCATCGTCAGTATGTCATCTATCATTATATACTGTGATTATAACCGTATTCAATAAATTACAACTTGATATTTCTACTGTATTTGATATTGTCTTTCATGTTATGCTTACAAATAGAATCTCACAAATGATCATAACTGACAATTCATTAAAAATACGCATTCATGTTAATCTGTTAATATATAAGATTGTATTTCATCCTACTATATGTTATTACACGTTGATCCACGATTATTATATTTACTCTACTATTTATATTTCCCTTCCTATATAAATAATAGGACAACATATCTATGCGAAATAATATATATACAGTAACGTATTATACATAGTAATAAATTATGCATTCAAATATTTTTATTTCTGATATTTTATCCATATATTATATTTGTACGTCATAATCTAATCATTTTAAGTTACATGTATTTCATAATCATATTTTAATAAAAATAATAACTTAAGTCTCATCCCTCCGTAACTCTATAATATTAACATTCTACTTTACTTCCGTATGCGGTATATGTATATACCTACCCATATTACAAATATACTACACTCACTACTCCCCAACCTAACCTCATAACTAAAACAATATATTATAAATAAAAATTGAAAATGAACGTATACTTTTATTTTTATAAAATCAATAAACATATTCATGATATTCATGTCTTTAATCTGAAATATGTTATAATTATTATTAATAAAATTATATATATATATATACGTATTGAAATATTTATTATAAATAAATTAAATAGGTTTATTGACATATTTATTAAATATATATATATATATATATATATATATTATTATGGTTTTACAACATTATTTATATGAGTATATGTTTTGAATATAAATCTATTAATTTTATCACAAATCTATATACTTATTTTATTTACTATTGTTTATATTGTTTATTTAGAAAATATCTCAAATTTATATCTGCTAAAATATAAACCGTTTCATTAATAATGCAATTTGAATTATTATAATTGTAATAATTAGTATAATATGTATGTAGATATGCATATTAAAATGCATAACTTGAATGATGCTTAGGTTGAACATTTCGAAGATGATAATGATAATGGTCATAACCACGATTAATACAATCGGGATCATTAGGCTTACTACGATATCTAGAGTGTTATAAACGAGATGAGACTTACATGTGATGATTGTTTGTATCCAATTCACGTAGTGAGATACTTTTGTGAACACTCCCGGAGTTTCCACCCTTGCACACATGAATGTCCATGACGCTATACCGTATATCACCCAAGGCTTGGCATCATCTTCGTTCTTCTCGGTAAATTCAGAATCATTTGACATCAAAGGACTTCCAGAGTCTCCCTTTAATGATGATTGCATACAATTATATCATACATATACTATTTTAATATAATATAATATATATATATATATATATATATATATATTCACACGATTTGGTTATAAATGTATATAATTATAATTATAATTATAATAATTGAAATGGACATATTAGTAGTTTATGAACTTATAACATTCTCTAACAATATTCAATATATTTAGTTTATTATTAATAAATTAAAACTAACTTACTAATGATATAATATTATATATATTTATTTGTATACGTATAATATAAAATCATTATTATGTAATATTACATAACAGACGCCGAATCCATCCACTGATCGTCGAGCGCAAATCATGTTATCATTCAGGATATCTAGTAGCTGGTTTAAGGTGGTATTACATTCCTTGTTGATTATCAGGGATAACCTCACTTGGCGCAGGATCTCACTAGAACCGGTACCTGTTGATTACATGCATTAAGTAATGATAACATTAGCTATCCACAACTCTACAAACTATTATCCAAAAGTGGATACATTAATTCTAAATAAATAATTAATTATTTATAGGAATCTAATTCAATAAGATTAGTGGTTATATATATAGTACGGAAAATCAATAAATATCCACTAGTAAATATGGCTTTATTTTTACCGATATCAATTATATAACTAATATAGTATATATTTGTATATTTGTATATTTGTATATTACATTCACATGTTAAAATTTCATAATAATCAAATATTATTTAACTACATTGTTAGTTAATTACTCACTTATTTAATATATTATATATAAAATAAAGATGAAAATGTATATGTATATATAAACTTATACATATATATATATGTATATATATAAGCTTATACATATATATGTATATATATATATAAACTCATAAATATATATATATATATATATAAATATATAAACTTATACATATATAATAACCAAGCGTATCTCCCCATCCGGCTGCTATAAGATCCGGTTCAGTAGAATCATCTTGTTCCGGTAAACAAATAGGCTGTACATGGTCAGAGAAAGTGATTTCTCTCTTCAATTCTATCACAGCGATGTCTTTATTCATTGTTGACCTGTATACGTTTGTAAACATATACTATAATATGTTACCGGTATATAGTTTAGTTGACTACGTATAGTATCTGTTATGTGTCTACTTATTAAATTATGACGGAAATATGCTGTAAAATTTTAAATATTATATTTATATATATAAATATTGTTATTGTTATTTTATTTTGTGGAGTCCTTTCATCGCATCCAGGAACTTAGATGAAGTTTTCACTATAACCATATATGGCTCTAATGTCCCTCGAAACCTCTCTCATGTTAAGGCATCCATGGTTTTAACGAGAGCCGAATATTTATTTATACACAATTAGTAATTATTACCCATAAAAGATCACTTCTAAATAATATTTTAAGACCCATTTTATAAAATTAATTAATGGTCCAGACGAGGCTCGAACCCAAGTCCTACTGCTTGTGTATCTGACACATTAGCCACTGAGCCACATAGGCAGTTTTATATATAGATATATATATATATATATATTAAAATTTAAATGTATATTAAATAAATTAAAATGTCATTATGTAAATATAAATGTTATTTATCTATATATTTAAATATATTGCATATTTCAATTAGTCATTATTAATGATTACACATATGTTAACAACAACTACATCTAACCTATTTTTAGTTAATTGGCTATAGTAAATTATATATTAGGCAAAATACTAAGAAAATAAAATTAAAAATGTAGTTAATATTGAAATAGAATTGTATTATAAAAATAAATATAGAACAAATAATATAGATTAATAAATTATGATAAAAAACAAGTTTATATAATAATATATATATATATATATATATATATATATATACAAATTTATATTAACTCGTTGTATCCAGGGTCGTAATATTTCGATACTTTATATATCATGGATGTATCTTGAGGCATCGTATTATTGTTAAAACCAACAATTATTGTATGTTTATCCTTGTATTTATTTAAAGGTAAACTGAAAACGATTTGTTTTAATGTATATATATATATATATATATATGTTTTAGATTGGTATCAAACCTAATAAAACTAAAGTCAATTATTATATATGTAAAAAATAATGAAATATATGATTAATTTTAATTGTGTACACAATATTATAGTTTAATAAAAATATATGAAAATTCATTTATTTAAAGTAAATTAAAAATACACTATTCAGGTGAATTAATTGTCTTAATAATACATATTTGATAATATTTTAATTAGATTAAAAATATTATGTATTATTGTATCATCTAGCATATTAAAATATTAAAATGTTATTCATAAAATGCTGAGCTTCAATAATGTACTTATATTATTCATTATTATTATAGCTATATATGTTTACATATTTTAGATTGATTTATATACATTCAATATTTTCATTTATTATCATATTATTTGGAATATTCTAAAAAACTAACCAATGAGCCGCAGTTAAAATCCACTTCTTTCCTATAATAGAACCACCACAAATGAATGATCCGTTAAAGTGAATACTATCGATATTTAAATGATGTAAGTTAGTATAATAAACATTATTTATTTAAATATAAGTATGTGATGTAATAATAGTGAATGTAATAACCTTACCATCCATGGGAATGAGTGGGGAACCGCTTCATCTCCACCCACAATATTTTCTAATTCATCATTATTTAATGTAGGATTGAATATCGGTTTTATTTTTGGAATTCCGCAAATATCGGCTGCATTAATTGACACCAGCACGAATGCCAATGAAAGTAGAATTGATAGAGCCATCACTATTTTATTAAAAAAAATGGATTATAAATAGATATATATATATATATATATATATATATATATATATATATAAATAAATAGACCTATGTATACATTAATATAATTGTATACGCATTATTACCTTTATTTTGTAAATATATATATAAACTGAACATATAAAATATCATTTAATAATCTGATATATTTATAAATACTACATACATTTTATGTAATTAGCAATACTTACCTCCAAATAAATAGTACTTAATATCGATGATGATGTAAAATAATCTTATATATACCATAAAGTTGACATTTAAAAATACAACAACAATGACTAATACTATATGATATAATAAAATGTTATAATCAGCAATTTTATTATTTATAAATTGAATAAAAAATTATAAAAATCTAATTGTCACGACGTATTATTAAGAGTATGTGTACATATATTGAAATTAAAGTGCTGAATAGCAGTTATCTATTTAAAGAGTTAAATATGTTGTCTAATGTATACCTAAACTTGTGTATACACATGCATATGTGTATTATGTATACATATTAATGTATACATTAATAAATGTGTCTTAAATTATATATTATATTAATTAGTTTATATATATATATATTTATATATCTGTCTACCTATATATGTGTCTATTTATGTGCATATTAATTTTATAAGTAGGTATGAGTACCTATATATTTAATATTTCAATTGTAGTATTAATAATGATACTATTAATAAGCATACTTATATCACTAATGTTACAATAACGACTATATAATTATTGTAATATTGGTACTAGTAAAGTTCCTAATAGTTGAAAATAATTAAATACTTTTAAAATAATGAATGAGGTTATAGTTATTTTTATTAGTAAAATATTAAAAGGGTCATAACTTATGACTCATAAGTCAAGTAATGAGATATATTTAAGGAAAAATAATAACAATATCAATAATTGAAAATATATATTAATGTATTATCTTGAATTAAACAACCCCTATCAGATGTTATTATAATATAGCTGTAAATATCAACACTGTTACTCTTTTAGGGAATAACTTTATGGTATACATATATTATTAAATTATTTTGATTAGGTTCTAATAAAATATGTGATTGTAAATATATTTTGTGGATATAATGTGGAGAGCTCAGTTTCCGTTGGATATTCGGCCCACATCTCTTCATCTATATCCGTAGCGATACGTGATGAATCGAAACGAGGTGGTGATGTGGTGATGATAATTCAAATCCACCGGCTCTCCAGGTTCCGGATAGGGGAATTATATATAATGGTTAGCTGCGAATAAACAATAAACGGTGCCTGACAAAATACAGGCTACCCTTTGGCAAGGCATAGTATCTGTTTAGCCACCTGAGCAGTGTTACGCAAATGTGTATGGAGTAGCGCCCACATATTGTATTCAGCTATAGCTGAATAAAATGTGCGGTATACCGAATGCTAATATGACTACTCTTCAAATAACAATGTCATCCCGCATCGCTCGTCGCGCGGAACAAGGAGCGCGTCCTGCAATTCCTACTCAGGTTGCAGTCGAAAAATTAACTACTCGGTCAAACTCAAATTCAAATTCAAATACTAATTCAAATTCAATAAAAAAAAAATTAATAAAAATAATTCACTCATGAAGGCGAAGAGGGATATTCGTATTGCTACGTTCAATGTACGAACTATAAAATCGGAAAGTAAAATTTCAGAACTTATTGCATCTGAAATAGCAACAAATAATGATATAATCTACCTACAAGAACATAGGCTTATGGATATATATAGGAACGTTCACTAGGAGATTGGCGTCTGATAACTTGCTCAGCATGGACAAATAACGTACATGCAGCTACCGGTAGAATTGGAATACTTCTAAACAAGCTTCATATAATGCTTTAGCAAATGTCGATATAGTATCCAAAAGAATACTGATAGTAAACTTTAATGGAAATCCACAAACATCTATCATAGTATGTTATAATCCAACAAATGTATGTGATCAAACTTAAATTGACAATTTCTATGAAAATCTAACCTTTACCACAAGTCAAATTCCAAAATATAATGTTTTAATCATAGATGATTGTAATGCTTATCTAGGTATTCAAGATGATTTCAAGTTCGCATGATGAATCAAATAGAAATGGAATTTTGCTTAAAGATTATATTTTAGAAAATAATTTAATATGTATAAACACATTATATCAAAAAAGGAAGGGTCAAATATGGACACACAAGTTACCAAATGGAAATAAAGTTTAGCTTGATTACATAATGATGAATAAAAAATGGAAAAATAGTAGCACAAACTGCAGAGCTTTTTGCTCTTTTTAAAGCGTAGCATCAGATCATCACATAGTAACTGCACATTTTAAATTAAGCCTAAGATCAAATAAAAGGAAGACAAATAAAGCAGCAAATCCTGATTGGAAAAGTCTTAACAAACCTGATAGCCAAAATAGATTTGTGAATGAAGTCAGAAACAAGTTTGATTAACTTAAAGGCAAAACATCGAATATATAAACCAATATCATATATGAACATTTCGAGACTTCGTGCAGAGAAATTGCAAAAGAAATAATACCGATTAAAGAAATATTTAAAAATAGAACACCTTGGGAGAATAAAGATATATGTTTAAAAAGAAAAAATCTTCATGAAGCTGCACAATTAAAAAACTCTTGTCCATTTGAAGAAAATACTGAGTCTTATAATTTGGCACAGAAATTACTCTATGATACAGAACAAGGAATCTACCTGAAATCGAAAATAGATGAAATCAAGATGGCAGTATAAAACAAAAAATCAGCTATGGCTTGGAAAGCAGTTGATGATGTTAGTGGAAGAAAAAATAGCAATAAGCTAAGATAAAGCAATAAGTGGAGAAGAAATAATAATTGTGTGGCATAATCACTTTAAAGATATTCTTGAAAATCCACCTGAAATAACCGTTTCAGCTATATCAAAAATTACAAATCGTTTAAACATAGAAACTTCAATTTTTACAAAGTATGAACTATTAAAAGCAATAAACACTATCAAAAATGGAAATGCATGCATAAAATGCATAAATAAACCGATTAATTAAGAGAATTTCCTCAAATAAAATAATATGATATTTAAAATAATATGTTTGTATAATATACTCAATTAAAAGCCTTTTCCATGCCTATATGATACCGGTGATATAATATAAAATCTATGCATTTCGTGAATTAAATATATTATTATAAATGTTTGGTCCAGTATATTTACAAGATAATAATTCATATTAGTGTTATGATTCCGTTAGATAATAGATAGTATGATAGACCTACTACAAACGCATCTTCTCGTGGAACATTAATGAGCTGCCAATAATAAGTATGGAGTTGGTAGCGATATCACGTTTTTATATAGGTAATATATATATATATATATACATATATATATATATATATATATATATATATATATATATATATATATTGTCAGTATATTTGGAAAAGTATGTTTGATATTAAGGATAGGCGATAACGCGTACGAAAGTTTCTTTAAAAAAGTTAAAAAAAGTTTCATTAATAATGATTTAGGTATTACGAGAGTTATTACATTTATTATGAAATACGTAATTAGTAGGTGATGGTATCGTGGTGATAAATCACCTATTCCTCGAGTGGTGTACACACCGCTAGCATTAAGAAAGGCGATTTGTTACTGTAATTGATGCTGTATTGATGCTGTATTGATGCTAGCGGTGTGTACTCGGATTAGAGGAACAATTCGACGATCACAAATTCACCATCCATAGTATTCCAACGTATCATCTAATACTACTCCTCCTATTGATAATGCATTAAATTCGTATATTTCATCCATTTTCACTTTGGTCGACCTATTTATTGTACTAGAAGTTTTATTGTAGGTACATAGGTGCCTACTAGTGATGTAAATGATAATCAAATCTAAAGCATCAATGCAGTCTCAGTATGAGTTACCTAAAGTCTAAACTCGGCTCGGGCTCGTTTTGTTAGAGTCTCGGCTCGGGCTCGCTTGGCTAGAGTCTCGGCTCGGCTCGGGCTCGTTTTTTTTTCCGAAATTGAAAGTCTTGGCTCGGCATCAATAACCAAAAGTCTCGGCTCGGCATCAAAAAGCTCGGTATTATTTACACCACTAGATGAAATTTACATTATTATTTACTGAATCTCGAAGTTGACGCAGATTATTTTTTTTAAATTGATGTAAATGTGAAATATATAAAAATTAGTATTAAAATGTAATTTCAAAAAAGCATCATTTCGGTATTATTTTGTAAAAGTCTCAACTCGGCTCGGGCTCGTTTGGCTAGAGTCTCGGCTCGGCCTGGGCTCGTTTTTTTTCCCGAAAATGAAAGTCTCGGCTAGGCATCAAAAATAAATAGTCTCGGCTCGGCATCAAAAGCTCGGCATCATTTACATCCCTAGTACCTACTAACCTACTACTATCAACATAATGAATATAATTGGCGAGTATATAGTGTATATGTAACATCCTGTAATACATCCTATAACCTCGGTTGTTATAGGATGTCTTGGTCTATTTGTATTCATATTACTAATTATATACATATCATATTTTCATTTATTAACATCATGCCAAAGTGTACGTTTGTATTGTTGTTTGCTACAAATAATGTAAGTAGGTATTTCTTGTACTGGTTATATCGATGTACATGTAAGTATACTATACTATAGTATTATTCCATACGATACAAATAAGTTATCTATATCATATATTGTTTCTAATGTAACTGACGCAAATCATTGTGAATGCGATAATTATATATATATATATATATATATATATATATATGTATATGTCAATTATTATACAATATATACTCGATATTCTAGATATATACGTTAACTTATGTACACAATTATATGTCTATGATTAGTACTATCGATACGTTTACATTATTATGTCAGCAGTATGTGAAATCACGTGTTGATATTTTTCATATAGGACAATTTTTAATACGATATTTAATATCATATACCTATATATATATATATATATATATATATGATAGTTAATAATTACTAAACAAACACAGATTACTATTATTTTATTTGATTAACAACAACAACAACATAATATATATATATATATATATATATATATATATATATATATATATATATTACATATGTATAAACATATAAATATTTATAATTTTATTTTGTTTAATTTATGAAATACATAATTCTATATAATCATTGTAATCGTTAATAAACGTAAATGTGAACCACACCAAGGGCAGCATGTGAACCACACCAAGGGTAGCATGTGAACCACACCAAGGGCAGCATGTGAACCACGCCAAGGGCAGCATATGAACCACACCAAGGGCAGCATGTGAACCACACCAAGGGCAGCATGTATTGTAAATTAATATGATAACATATTTAATATAATAATAATAATAATATATAGTTTATTAGGTAAACAAAAAATAAATATATAAACAAAAATAATGAAGACAAAATAGATAAAAATTGAAACCCAAAACGACATGGTACAAAAATTAACAATAGGTTTATAATTAATAAAAAAAACGCCTTGGTTTATGCATGCCGAACATAAGATATATGAATATTATATGCAAATATGAGCATATTATATGAATTAAAATGAAAACAACATAAAAGAAAATCAGAACTCTCATCTCCACCATAAAGATAACACCGATTAAGATCGGAGGTATCGGGTTAGAGGTTGGATAACCCATATGAGGTGGATCAGGCCCCAAGGGTTGGTCATTCCCTTAATGTAGTGGTGTTGACATATCCTGACATCAAAACCAGCATAATCAATACAGTGAATTAGAGAATTTTGTTCATCTAATTATACTACGAATCATTAAGGCTTTAAAAGAAGAAACAGTTTCACATTGTAATATCAGATCGGGTAGTTTGTTCCAATCTGAAGATAGTCTATTACCAAAGTAGTTGAATAGTGGTTTGGTCCTTGATTTCATTCTCCTTATCTTTATTGACGGGCCCCTGCTAGATGATACGTATGTACTCATAATGTCCGACACCGGCACATCAACGAATCCTTTGATGAGTTTATAAGCCAGAGTAAGATCGGCAATAGTTCTGCGTTGGGAGAGTGAATGTAAATTTAAGAATTTTAATCGATTAGAATAATTTAAATATGATAAATTACAACGATAAAATAATTTTTTAGTAAAATTTCTTTGCACTTTTTCAAGTAAGTCATTATACCCAATATAGTTAGAATGAGGATTCCACACAGAAGAACCATACTCTAGAATGGGTCGTATATAGGTTAAGTATGCACATACTAAAGGAGAGTACTGGTTAGTTATGAAAGATCTAAATATCATATTCGATATTCTATATGTTTTAGAACATATCTCAGATATATGAGTATAACATTTTAGATTATCTGTGAATATTATACCAAGATCTTTATAATATGTACAATATTTTAATAAATTATCATTAAGATAATAATTTGATTTGTTGATACAATTACCAATACGCATAACTTTACATTTGGACGTTGCTAGTTCAAGTTGCCAAGTTGACATCCATTTATCAATATTGGCAAGTGTTAGTTGAATACGTATATCATCAGATGACTGTAGAATATGGCCAATGTTTGCATCATCAGCAAATAGACAGGTATATGAAGGTTTCTCCACACAGTCGGGAAGGTCATTAATGTATATTAGAAATAGAATTGGTCCTAATACAGAACCTTGTGTAACACCTGAAATTACCTTTTGGGGTTTAGACATATTGTTATCAATTTTAACGCTTTGAATTCTATTAAATAGGTAAGATTTAATCCAGTTCAGGACATCTCCTTGTATACCAATATTAAATAGTTGATGGAGTAATAATTTATGCGATACCTTGTCAAAGGCCTTAGCCATATCAATATAGATAATATCCGAAGAATAGATCATGAAATCACTTAATGATAAATGTATTTTTAAACTAAAAAAATAAAATATATCAAAATATTAATTGTGATTATGAATTGAAATATAATATAATATTATTATATAAAGGGGTATTCCGCTACCAGTATTTCCGGAAATAATGACCGGAAATGTTTGCTATAAAGTGATTTTCTAGCAAGTTAACAACAATTGTAGTGGGATACCCCATCACTTTCTGGAAACTTGCCGGAAATATTGTAACTTTAAAGGGGGTATCCCACAACAACTTGCTATACAATTAATACCACCTTAATACAATTAATACAATTATAATACATTATTATTGTAAAATAATTAGCAATATATAACTACAAATTCTATAAGAAAATTAGATAGTAATTATAGTTAAACTAATAAACTTATTTCTATTATATTTTATGTATTTTTTTCATTGATATCCATATACACATCCTACTATTAATTTACCATAATCATATACTATATAATATGTTTTATATGGTATAAAAGTGACTTGGAAATTACCTACTAAATGTATCGAAATAAAAATATATATAATTATTGTTTTAAAATATGGTACCTCTATTTTTACCTATCTATTATATGTTTAGAATAATAATTGTATATATTATTTGTATATAATATATATATATATATATATATATATATAGTTAGGTATATCAATATATGTTAATTTATTATGTATTATATATATATATATATATATATATTGTTGAATATATAATATACTATATATTACATACATATAATATTATATTCCTTAAATATTACTTTATATAACATTATATTTGGGATTCATAGAATGTAATATGATATGTATCTCATTACACATAAATATCATGTGATAAATTCACTGCGGTATTAACCATTTGGTTAAGAGATAAGTGATAATTCACTGCAGTGCACACCCTCTCCCTGTTATCAGTTTCAGTTGTACTTTGGACGTCTACTATTAAACAAGTTAGGCGTGTGAACAAGTGTTATAACCTATAGCTTTATTATAATTATAATTATATATATATATATATAATATTTTAGAATTTACTACAAGTATACTTGTATAATATATTATATAACTATTCACACCTACGCCTATGATATACATCTTACGCTCTTAGGTAGTATTATTATAGGTGATTTCATTTTCAATTAATTCGATGTAAGTATCCTACATATAAGTATTCAATAGTTTTATTTTATATATCATTATAATAACAGATATTTTATACATGTATACATATTCCTACTCATTAACGAAATTCAAGAAAATAAAATTATTAACTTATTCGCTTGATTGACAAGTTTGCTGACTCGGCAGTATTACATCCTTATTTAAAAGAAGATATCCTGACTGATCTGCCAATCGTTAATAAAAACATAGAATATAAGGTAATTTTATAATAATTTAATATGTAGACATATATATATATATATATATATTAGTAATATATAACCTAATATAACCTATATAATTAGTCAATTAATAAAGTCAGGATAATTATTTAAATATCATATATATTTAGTTTATTTAGTATATATTTATTAGTAGGGGCATACCTATCAATATACACATATATAAACTCTCAAGTAACAAAACATGTCACATACCATGTCATAGTTGACTTATACTAAATGGTGACTCATTACAATTAAAAAGAAGATTACACAATATATAACACATCACCTACGTCTACATTGGAAAGTGCCGTCCTAACCATATTAGTTGATATATCATAGTATAGTAACATAACATCAACATGTTAATTGTAACAATATATTGTAGACTATTTCTATTATATCAGATATTGTATAACATATTTAATATAATAAATATAATCTACATTAAAACTTGTTATCAAGTTACTAAATTTATTATTTATTAAGATGATACTATATATATATGCTAGAATTCCTATAGACCTAGTGACATAAAACTCTTTTCTAAAAAAGGTCATTATATAGAGAAGGTCGACCTTCTATATAGCGATCACTATATAGAATGATAAACAAATAAAAGTAACATTTATAGAATTTTATTGAACAATTATCATATAATAAAGTTGTTTTACATTTTGTAGAAGATGTTTCACAAGACATATATGTCTTGGATCTATAGATATATATATATTCTTTCATTTACATTACTATTATATAATTAATGTTGTTTATATAAGTCAAAGTACACTGTTAGCATTTAGGGTACAGCGAGTGCATTTGTCAGGGTGTAAGTAGAGTCCCCATAGACGTACCCTAATTAGGGTACAATTTGAATAAATATGATCAGTACCCTAAAATGATCAAACTGTACCCTAAAGAATATTAGCGGGTTGTACCCTAATTATTTGATACCGTGTACCCTAATGCAATTGTATGATATATAACGTAATTGGATTGTATGATATGTAAATGTAATAGTCACGTACATTAATATTTAACATAGCTGTACCCTAATAAATATATAGAGTATACCATAGTATATTTAACAGTAAGGTACGCTCATATTTAACATATATGTACCCTAATAAATATATATATATATTGCACCCTAGTGAGTTTAAAAGTCGTGTACCCTATTTAGGGTAGGACTACCCTACGTGGCAAATGTTGGTGATATTTTAACGATCTGTACCCTATAAATTGAATTCTCTGTACCCTAATTGTTAACAGTGTATGTCATCCGTGGGGGTTGTACATTAACGATGTAAATGTACTACGGTCGACATACTTATGGTATATGACTCATAACCTATGACTCATAGCCTATGCTCATAGCCTATGAGTCATAGACTATGAGTCATTACACGTAATAATCATTCACATGATAACATATTTAAAAAATCTGATGATTAATAATACGTTAATAATGTATTCAATACATTGTATCGATACTATATTTTATTATAGTTTATGTATACAATATTATATATATATATGTATATGTATATATATATATATATATATATATATATATATATATATGTATATGTATATATATATATATATATATATATATATATATATATATATATAATCGTAAGGGTGATTCACCGACACAGCTCTTGTCCGTATTACTGACAAAATAGTACTATAGACACTATTACTAATTAATAAACTACTTCTGATACTTCCTATCAAAATGTTACTCTAAATAACATGATTATGTCTCCTTCCCATTCCTCCAAAAACCTAGGATTAGTATTTGATGACAAATTATCAATTAAGAATCACATATCATCCAATACAAAATCCTCCAACTTTCATTTCTTCATAATTAAAAAATACAGACATCACTTTTCAGAAACCTTACGAAAACTCTAATAAATGCTCTTGTACTTTCCCGACTTGACTACTGTTCTTCCCTACTAAATTTAATTCCTGCTAAAAATACTGCTCCACTATATCGGATTATCCGTTCCTCAATACGTACTACTTACTACATAACAAGACTTGATCACTCTATTACAACATCACATCAATCATCTCGTATGTGACTATCCTACTCCCTCAGGTGTAAATTACGTATACTATATATAACCCATAAAACAATATATTCTTTCACCCCTAGATATATATCTGATCTAATTAAAAAAAGTACAATATTACGTTATCTTCGTTACCAAAATTCTCCTCTACCTATCTCCCAGAACTCTAGTAAAACTTCCCTACATTCTAGATCTTTTTAAAATTCCGGTCCTACTCTATATATTACATATATGTAATTCCCTCCCTCCTACAATTCGTTTTATTAGATCCCACAAAATATTTATAAATCTCACTTATTATTTTCTCTCTACCTCTAAACATTAATTAATCCAACTTATTATTGTTGTCCGTGTTATATTAAATGTATATTATTATTAAATTGTTATCGTATTATTATTATCTTATTATTATATAGCACTCCATTATATGAATGCAGTCTGTAGTATATAATACTCCCCTATATCTCTTATCATTTTAGTCCGTGTTATATTCAATGTATATTATTATTATAATATTATTATTACAATTTATAAATTGTTATCGTATTACTATTATCTTATTATTATTTTCTTCCCGTACGAGCGAATAGGTCTACATTACCATATTGTAGTACCTAATAAACCGAATATCATCATATATATACACTAGGTAATCTATATAATATATAACCTATATAATCTATATTATAGATTTAATTACAATTAACACTCTATTTAATTAAAAAATATCTAACAATTTTTATTAATAGATTATACAAGTGTATTAAAATAGAAAATATAACAGAGAGTATATTTTTATATTTAATTTATTTTAATTTTATAATTTATAATTTACTTAATTTAATTGTTATTATTCAACACATATAGGTCATCTAAGGTCATCTAAGGTCACTTAATAACGCTAACATTCAGATTTGACTTTAAAATAGGTCACACAATAGCAATAGTCACTATAGAAATGTCATTAGCAATATGGAAATAAATTTACATTAATTCTAATATATTTCCAGCCATATTTTGAAACAAGTCACAGTATAGAGTAAGTAATACTATGGGGTAGTCACTATATAGGAATTATACTATATACATATTATATTAATATAACGTAGGAAAATTATGATTAAACACATATGAAACATAGAATAAATACTAATAAATACAAAATATTATAGAATAAAACTACAAATTAATATACTCTTTATTATACTATTTCTACCATACTACTTATATATATATATACATTTATATAATATTATATCACACTATACTCCCTGCTTATACTATAATATTTATAAACATAAATGCTATATAGTGTAGTTACACTGCAGTATATGATTCATGATAATACGGATATGACGATTCATAATATTAGGATTTAAAAAAACATACAAATAAATAACCTCTGCGGTATCCTATAATCTGACTAAAATAAATAAATAGTATAGATAAATAGATAAATAAGAAAATGACAAATAAAATAGGCCCTAGTATATTTAATTTAGTATATATAAGTCTTCTTTTATTCATTCTAAATATTTAAATGACCCTAAATAACTTAAACTGCATGGGATATAAGTTAACTTTTTAATATAAATCAATAATTAAAACCTATAATCATAATTAATGTGTTAGAGTTAATGATCATTACTTTGCTGGTGATATTTAATTATGTATTGATATTCTATTAAATTCCCAACTTGGTGATAATTGTATTATCCGAAATATGTTATATTAAGATAGATTAATATAATGATTAATACTTCAAAAACACAACTTTTAAATAGTTATTGGTTGGGTTCATTTCACCCTATTATAACTATATATTCTTTATTATTCTAGCTAATGATTTAATGTTTCTTGGGTCTTCTTTAATAACAAGTAGATCCTATTATATATTGTGCTATTATATTATATTGTTATAATAATAAGTATAGGTTCTCGGGTTGTCTGGTTACTAGTGATGCCACTACATCACTGTAGTGATGCCTACATCGATTAGTATCAGTTATATAACATAACATCAATGCTCAAAGTTATTCTTTTCCGTATTACTATTCGATTAAAGAATCGCTAGTTACACTTTGTCTTAATTAATGTTGTCCGTTATATTATTATATATCTGCATGAATTACTGCTCGACTCGCAAGAGTTCTACAGTCCTATGTTACGCATGAGGAGTTTGTGTCGTGCATTCGCAAAACTTGAAATGAGTCACCTATAGGTAGCCTAATAGTATCTCAAATAGTAATGGTTGTGCTAAGGAAAGATATAATACTTAGGCGAAATCGTGTAATTCGTTTTTGTACACAAATCATGAACAGCGCTACCTACTTAGGGTCAATTTTCGGAAAATGTGTTATTTATAATGTATATTTATTTTCAAACCATACACTTTTGAAAAGTAAAATAATATTTTTTAAATTATTATTTATATGATAAACACTAAGTATTTATTACAAATATATAATAAGGTAATAGGATATTTTGATTTCAAATGATATAAATATCTATGTGGCGAGTAAAATCTAACTAATATTTCATGTAATTAAATAGAATAATGAAAACATTATTGCATGAAAATCACGGAAAACCTAAACCTACACTGTAAAAAATTAGGGTACAAGAGTAGTAAAAATTAGGGTGTAAACCATGTCTGTATAGCCGTACCCTAATTAGGGTCCATCATGCTATAAATGAATACTTGTACCCTAAAAAGATTGATGTGTACCCTAGCATATTTAAGTCTTCTGTACCCTAAATGTACCCTAATTTATTAACGATGTTGTACCCTAAATTATTATTGATGTCGTACCCTAATTTATTAACTATGCTGTACCCTAAATTATTATTGATGCCGTACCCTAATTTATTAATGATGTTGTACCCTAAATTATTATTGATGCCGTACCCTAATTTATTATTGATGCCGTACCCTAATTTATTAACGATGTTGTACCCTAAATGATTATTGATGCCGTACCCTAATTTATTATTGATGCCGTACCCTAAATTATTAGTGATGCCGTACCCTACTTTATTATTGATGCCGTACCCTAATTTATTAACGATGTTGTACCCTAAATTATTATTGATGCCGTACCCTAATTTATTATTGATGCCGTACCCTATTTTATTATTGATGCTGTACCCTACATTATTATTTATGCCGTACCCTAAATTATTAATAGGCTAGAATGATAACATACACATCATGGAAAGACAAGACTACAAACATACAAAGTACGTGGAAAAACAAGATTACCAACATACAAAGTACATGGAATGCCAAAGATCAATTGGGTAATTAAACAAAGAAAATTGCAACTAGCAGGACACTGCATAAGGTACACAACTTAATTTTATGGAAGACAAAAAATGGCATGCCATATAACATACGAAACAGGGAGACAACCCACAACATCTATATACATCATAAAGAAACATTGGGTCTGTTAAGAAGACAAATTACGAACACTAATGACGGACCGAGAACAATGGAAAATAATAATATGATAGGGTCGCGTGAGAACTCTGTAATTAGGTATTAATAAATAAATAATTAATCTTAAATTATATTTATTGTAGAAATCATTTCCCCCACATTCGTCTTTTCAGATACCTATAGAAAAACAATAATTAATAAATATTGAAGTGAATGTGTATTATACAATAACTAAAAATTAAACTGTCTATATTAACATAATCAAGTCACTTTTTCCTCCTATTGACCCTTTGTTTCATTTCCTTTAGCACATCTCCTCATCTAGGACTTGATAGGATATTAAATGTTCTTTGCATATAGCTGATGGAAATATAATAATAATTAATAAATATTTAATTGAAGTTTTATTTATACATTCTTTTTTTTTTTAAATGTCCATTAGTAATAAATACATAGATATTGTGTAGGGATAGGTCAGGATGGTATTGGTAAATCATAAGTCTTTTTTAATTTTTGGAAAAGTTTATTTCATGTTTTAATGATGTTATAATATTGCTTTATAGTTTATGGATATATATTGTATATATATATATATAATATATATATATAATATATATATATATAATGTATATATATATATATATAATATATATATATATATAATAATTGTAATATATATATATTTATATATATATATATATATATATATATATATATATATGAATAACTGTATTTAATACATATCTAATTAAAATTTATTTTACAAATTAAAGTATGTTCTCATAGGAACAACCTTTTTTACAAAATATAATACTAATCACTGTGAAATATATGTATATATATATATATATATATATATATTATATTGAATATTATATCAACTATTAATGACTAATTAGTCATTTGACTATTAATAGTGTTTATTGTTAACTCATGTTTTATATAAACAGGTCAACCATAATAATTATTATATTTGTAATATTAATTTATATAATAAATATACATTAAATAATAATATCAATTATATAAAAACTCACCATTGTTGCATATTCCTCCTCAGATTGCAGTGAGTTCTCTATCTCTAGTAAATACCCAGTTGACGCAACTGCAACATACCCTAGATATAATAGCCTCAACTGTATTATTCTTTACCTTGTTCTTAGAATATATTGAATAGAAATTAAATGATATATATATATATTATATTAATAGATATATATTAAATAATTCAAACACATTATTTTTCCTGTTGAATTATTCTCATTTATATAATTATTGTAACTAGTTATTAAAAAAAATTTAAATAGGATACTCACATTTTAATTATTCATTTTATATATATATATATATATATATATATATATATATATATATATATATATATATATATATATATATATATATATATATATATATATATATATATATATATATATAGTATAGGTACTAACAGAGTATATAATAATATTGTATATTATATAATAGTATAAATATGTATCTTATAAGATCTTATATTATATATAAGAAACTTTATACAGTTAATATCATATATGATAATACTATATAAAGTATAGAATTGTAATTAGAAAAATACACTATATTATATTAATTACTTCAGTTATATATATATATATATATATAATAGAGTATATTATACTTTTGAATTAGCATACGAAAAATCATAAAATAACTATAATATTAAATCCATAGTTATTAAGTAATTATTAAGTAATTATTAAGTAACCTTATCTTTATTTTCATTGTAAATTAATTTTTCAATAATTCGAAAACTTCCATCATAAAATATAAGATTCCCGCATCTATTTTAGGAAATATTATATTATATATTTAATTATACATTTTATAATCTATATTTTATTAAGGATAGAATGATATTGATAATATTTGTACAACAGTTAACATTATTTATATATATATACCTATTATTAATATTATTTAAATTTAATTACATTGTGAGCTAAAGATAAAATAAATAATTGACCATATATGAATATATAGTATACTATCCATGGACTAATAAAATATAATTGCATATTTATTTTATATAGATATTTAACTAATGTTATTAATTAGATAACTAAATTACCTGTTTGATCAATTTTCCTAGTAGCGCTACCTAGTACATCAATATATTCGTTTATATATTTTTGTATATATGTTATATGCTTTATCATCCCCATCAACTCACTATTCCTCTCCGGCAGTTTTTATAATATTTTAAATGAAATTTGAAATTCTGCAAATAATTCATCAGTTTCCTGCATATTAATATATAGCATATAGTTATCATAATATATATATATGTAATAAAGTGAATATTCTAATACAGTTTATTAATCAAAGTAAAGACCTGTTGAACATAATAATAATATAAAATAATAATAATTATAATAATAATAATAGTACCTACCCGATGAGATGCAGACCGAAGAATGATGCAATCTCACCGAGTGGAATTTATTCTATAGAAAAATAACAAAATATACTTTACAGACGATACAAATATAAAATATCAGAAAAATAAACATTTACATGGCTATGGCTATGTAATTAACACAGAGCGAGACACCGAAATATAGTTTAAAGTTTTTATGTAGATATATCGATTTCTGTTACGTAATGCTAAATGCATTTAATTTAATGCATAAATGTATATTACATTAATCGATATATCTACAACTTTGACTTTATAACATATATATATATATATAATTATATAATTATATTCTAACAATTTAATTACATATTATAAATAATATATAAATATATTATAAAATTATATATTATATAAACTTTTATATTATTATATATATGATATAATTTGTATATATATATATATATATTTATATATATATATATATATATATAATTAATTAAGTATAAATACCTTATGTATATTGTAATGTGTTAACAAATAGATGCTTATTATGTTGAGTGTAGATGGACATAGAATATGTTAATAAATAAAATGGAATTGCATTATATGAACATATACTCGAATAATTATAAGTATTTGTATATAAAATATAGGAAATATGTATATGTATACATATTTCCCTATGGGGAATATAGTTCTATATAAATCTATATAGTTTCTCAAAACTTTAATTTCAATTAGAAGCAATAAATGCTATGTCTATAATAATATAACACAACAATAAGTAAACTGTTATATTAAGGATATTATGAAGTATACTATTATGAATTATATTCTTATACATTTTATTTTCAATCAAATATAAACTTAATTTTAAAATGTTATGGTATAACTTATTTTATTTCCATATTGTATACCATATAATTCATAAAGTTATACCATTATATTTAATAGCTAATGGTATAACTACAGATTACGAATGTTATACCATATAATTCGTAATCTTATACCATTTAAATTAAGCTATATGGTATAACTAAAAAAACAAATGTTATACTATACAATTTGTGATCTTATACCATTTCAATTAAACTATAGGTATAACTAAAAAAATCAAATTTTATACCATATAATATGTGATCTTATACCATTTATCGTAATTGTATGGTATAACTCGTATTTCCATATGTTATACCATATAATTCATAATGTTATACCCTTATTTGTAACAGTGTATAGGGTATCAACTATAGTTGAGACTTACAACCACCCCCCCGCGCGTTTATTATATTAGGGTACATTTGAGTAATGTTATATTTTTGAACATGGTGTACCCTAACAAATATATATTATGTACCCTAAAAATGTATAGTGCTGTACCCTAACGATTTTGTATATATTGTACCCTAATTAGGGTACATCACTATCATTTTTCATTTTTTGATACAGTGTACCCTAATTAATAGCATTGATGTACCCTAAAAAAGCGTTGCATCGTACCCTAATGCATTTGTTCATGGTGTACCCTAATTAGGGTACATCACTCATAATATTCGATTTTGCGATTACCGTACCCTATAAAAATGAGTTGTTGTACCCTAATTTTTTACAGTGTATGTCAGTGATTTCAATACTACTAGAGCGGAACGTATAAATAACAATTACTTTGCATAAATAGGGAGTGTTATATATATTTTCTTCACAAAATATATAGTGGCTAACTATTGTATATATATATATCTTACTTTCCTTTATTTTATATAATTCCTATGGTTACATCAAAATAAGCTATATAAGCTGAATATTTGAGAACCGTGTTGAATTATAAATAATACACTACAGTGTAAATCTTAGAAACCTATTAAATCCATAGATACGTAATTAAGGAACATTTGGAAAATAACCGCTAGAGTCTCTGCTTCTGAATTATGGAATACTATTATCAAATCATTGAATATATAACATAAATGATTTCATAACTTAATTAACAGGTGAATATGGCGAGTTCGTATCATGAGAGCGTAATTAAGAGTATTATTACATTCAGAAAAGAAGATATCCTGACAGATTTCATAATAGTTAACAAAAACATAGAATACAAGGTAATATTGTAATAATTTATATATATATATATATATATATATAATATGTAGATAATTATTTAATTTGTTAATATAATCATTTTTATCTTTAATATATTTTATTAGTTTTAATTTATTAGGTTTTATATATAGCATTACTTATTACTATAGTAATATATATATATATATATATATATATATATATATATCAGAGATGTATTAAGACAACATTTCCAGGCGTGCAAAATACGGGCCTTCAAATAATTGATAAATCTAACAATGAGTATATTTCATGTATACCATTTTTGCAATGAACCTATAGTTTATGAGATACGCCAGCTTGCCATATTACCCTCCTGGCCACATTACCCATCGTTCCCCTATATAAGTATGAATTAAATTAAATATAAAATTTGAGAATTTAGATAGTCAACATTACTATATATTTAGTAAAGTCGACGGTAAATGTCCCAATTAAGTTTAGTGAATCGAGCAATGCATGGAATAACTTATAAATATAATACATAAATAAAAAATCCATTAATGTATAATTATACTTTTGGACATTTATAATATTGATTATATGTAGAATTGTATGTAACGAACTGATATGACTGCGTTACATTATATCTTCGTTCATATTTGGAGCACATGTATACATGTAGGTAGTGTAGTTCTGTAAAAAGTTCACGAATATTTTCTAAATATATACGAATATATTAATTGGTACCTAGTCCACATTTGTTAACAATAAACAACCACAAAATTAAATTAAATTTAAAAATGAATTTATGAAAAATTAAAACATTACAGTTAACCTATGAGATTGTACTGATAGATCTCCATCAAAACATTCATGATATATATATATATATATATATTGAATTACAATGTATACATACTTATATTGATATAATTAATTAAATAACGATTTATTGCATTAATTTAAATATTAACATAACTACTCCTAGACCACAATGCAATATGAATACATCATTAAAGGGTAAATTAAATGTTTCAGAAAATAAACTTAAGAAGATATATTGTCCTTGCTATACATATTATATATATATATATATATATCCTTCCGTTTATTATCTTCAATATTTGGGAAATAAATTCGACATTCTACCTATATAATACTGATATTAATGATAATTATTATGTCGCAGGTGCACAAAATAATATTGGCTATACAGAGTGACTATTTCATGTCGCTATTCAATAGTAACATGAAAGAGTGCGAGAAATCATCGGTTTCGTTCGATTATAATACAGACATAATGGAGGCGTTCGTTGAATACATGTACACCGGTGTCATTGATGACGTATTTCTAAATAATGAACAAGAATTCAAGGAAATATCTGATTATTTTCAGGTTTGTATTATATATAGAATATTTTGTTTTAACACTGTACTTATATATGAATGAATGAATGAATTCAGTTTATAGACAATGTCTAAGGAGAATCAGTGAAAGCGATTTGCTTTTTTAATTCGATATCTTCTAACAGTAGTGTAATGTCATATTTCATCATCTTCATTCGAATAAAATACAATAAAATTACATAAAAATGGATATTAAAATAAACAATAAACACAAATATAAAATAAAGAATAAAACAAAACTAAAACAAATATTTGATTCCCATGTTAGCATCCAAAACAAAGTATAACATATATATATATATTATATATAATTGATAAATTTTTCATAATTGTAATATCATATTTATAAAAGAGTATATTTGTATCATATAGTTTATTATATTCCTAGTTTATGTCAATTTTAATAATATAGATATATATTTGTAGGTTATTATTTGTTATTAATACTGTTTTTAATTGTTTAATTCTAATACTGTTTTTTATTATTTTAATACTTTTAATTTTTAATACTGTTTAGTTTTTTTTTGTTATTAGTTATGTAAAGTTAAATATATAAAACGTAAAATTTGTAAAATAAATATAAAATAGTTTTGATAAATAGTATTTTTTTTTAATTTTAAAACATTTGATACTGTTTTTGTTTTTGTTTTAATACTTCTAATTTGTAATACTGTTCTGTTTTATTTTTGTGTTTAGTTATATGATGTAAAATATATAAAAATGTAAAATATGTAAAAATGTAAAATTTATATGGAGAAATACCTATTTAATAGTGATTTTTTAATAAAGTTTTATAATATAAAATATTTGTTTAATTTACAATATAATATTAGAGAGAATAATATATTTTTAATATTATTAAACACATCACTGCAAAAATATATATAAGTATTATATATTATATTGGTTAATGAAATACAATTTCAAAACTTTTTTCAATTGATTTATATTTTTTATTTTATTTTTTTAAAGAATATTACCAAATATTATATCATTATAATACTTTATACCTTTAAAGAATAATGTATTTTTGTATTTTGTAGTTTTCATTAATGGTAAAATGAATCTATCATTACGTTTATTTAATGTAAAATATTCATTATAATCAATTGTGTAATTTTATTTAGTAATTTATAAATTAATATAATATTTCTAAACATCGCAAGATTATTTAATTTTAGAATATTATTACTAATAAATAATTCATAAGTATTTGATAATATTATTAAAGGCAATTGATTTAAATTTAAGATTTGTTTGTTAATAATTCTGATAATTTTTTTTTTTGCAATAACATAATAATATTTATATTTGTTTTATAGGTATTTCCCCATATTGCTATGCCATACGAGATATTAGATAAAAAAAAATAATTATATAATAAAATCATATTTTCAGTACTTAAAAACGAAACTTTTTGCTAGATAATCTATATGTTCTTTAAAAGTTAAATGTTGATCTAAAATTAATCCTAGAAATTTCTACCTACAATTTCAATTTTAGATTTTCCAATATATATATATATATATTTTAATATTCTAGCATTCATAAAAGGTAAATTTTTTGTTTTTTCAACATTCAGTTTCAGTTTATTGATATTGAACCAATATAGGGGAAAGTAACCTAATACGGAAACTTTAACAATAAATGGTCTTAACATTTTATGACTCATTATTTGTATTCAAAAATTACAATATATTAATATTATATGATTATATATATTATTGTGATTTTAAAATTTTATTTAATTTTTTAATTCCAAATATAACGGGGGTGTCTGTATTCGGTACCCATGCCCGAATACGGACACCTGTGTTATAATACGGACATCCTATATACCACTAGATAACATATATATTATTGATGAATCAATCAGACAAATTACAATTACATTATTTATAATTAATTTTATGAACAATATATTGTAATTTAATTAGTTAATAATTTATTTATTTTTATTATTTTTTAATTAATAATACAATTTAAGTATCTAAATAATAAAATTTGTAGATTTAGCTTTATTGGTGGTATTAATATTATAACGCACGCGATTTTTATGAAAATCAGAATAATTCATACGCCGCGAGCTGATTGGTTATAGGGTGTCCGTATTAAGAAATTTAGAGTGTACGTATTAGGAACTTATATGACCTCTAGACATATGCTTATAACTTAATGAATATGTGATAACAATTATAAAAATTATATATATAATATTATAATGCCTTATTTTTTAATAATATAGTATTATATTTTATATCGATACATTTGTATATTCTTGAGAAGGTTTTAAGTTTACATTTTTTTTCATTAATTTAATAACGAAATAAAAATATCAGTTTATTGATTATATAGGCAATATTTTGAATAATTAAAAAATAAAAAATACTTTTTTAGACTAGTTATATAATTATGAATATTTTATTCATCAAACATTTTTTTGTATGATTTATGGTTTCTGAGATACCGAAGGTTCGGGCACTGTCGTATTCGGTTACTTTCCCCTACTAATTTATCAATATAAAATTGTAGGTATTTAGTTAATAATTCATTATTGTCTGCATATATTGTAAGTGATGTATCATCTGCATATAAGTTTAGATTAATATTGACTGCATCTTTCAAAATAGTTGGCATATCATTAATAAATAATATAAAAAAGAGGCCCAAGAACTGATCCTTGGGGTACTCCATATTCTATATAATATTAATTAGGATATCCTTCAATGATAATGAATTATTTATTCTTGTAACAATAGATCTTTTATATAAATAACTTTTTTAAAATTCTTTCATTTTACCTCGGAATCCATACGATTCTAATTTATCAATTAATATATTATGATCTACGACATCAAAAGCTTTTTTAAGATCTAAAAATATTGTTGATACTTTTTTATTATTATTAGTATTTTAAAAAATAAAATTTTTATATTTATTAATGATAAAGTTGTATTGGAGTTTGGTATGAAGCCTTATTGATTATTATTAATTATATTATTTTTATTTATAAAATTTGATAGTCTATTATATATGATTTTTTGGAATATTTTACTTATTTGTGGTAGTAAAGAAATAGGTCTATAATTTGTTATTAATTTGTTATTATTATTTTTATATATTGGTTTAATTATTGCATCTTTCATCTTATCCGGATATATTGATTTATCAATGCATACATTAAATAAATGATTAAGTGGAATCAATATTTCATATACAATTTATTTTATTAAATACATATTACAATTATTTATATCTTTTGAGTTTTTTGACTTCATAATATCTTCTACATTAATAATTTCATTATTTGTTATTGGTAAAAAATAAAAACTTTTAGAATAATTTATTAAAAATTGTTTAGAACCATTTTTTTCTGATGACATTTCAATAGAATTATTTATAGTTTTTCCTATTGTTGAAAAATACTTATTAAAGCAATTACATTGATCAATTTCATCATATATTTCAATATTCTTATAAATAAATATAGATGGATACTCATTTTTTTTTTTTTTATTAATTTATTAATTATTTTCCAATTGTATACTTGTTTATTATGTGAAAAAAGTTGCTGGTAGTATTTATTTTTTTCGTGATTTTATTCTTTGTTTAACCATATCATTTAAAATATTAATAACATTATAATAACATAGAGAATGATCTGTCATTTCCGATAATACACTTTGTAGTTTATATTTATAAAATCATTTTTTAAATATTCAATATTTTGTTAATTAACATTTCTAATATACATCACATTTTATAACATTTTTATCCCGAGAAAATTATGTAAATAGAAAAAATAAAATACAATGATCTGTTATATATAACTGTTAGATACTGATATATCAGTATCAATGGTTCCATTATGTGTTATATAATCACTATTATAAATTATATTATCAATTGTTGAGTTGGAATAATGAGTTGGTATTGTTAACATGGCTGTTAGTCCTAATTGTGTTAGTATATATTTAAAATTATTAGAAATAATGAATATTTTGATAAATCTATATTAAAATCACCACATATATATTTCATTATTTAAAAATGTAGAATATATATTTTAAAATAAATAATTAAAAAAATCGATATTACTATTAGGAGATATATTATCTATAAATTGCTGAGATTATTTGTATATTTGTAGTTGTATTTTTTATTTGTATTGATAATATTTCAATATCATCTATAATAGAAATAGTTATTTAATAGTTATTACACATACATCTAAATATTTATTTGCAAGTATAGCAACGCCCCCACCTCTATTTTTAATTTTTAGTGTACGATTATTTAAAAATATATTATAATTATTAAAATTAAATTGATGGGTCATCAGTATTTATTAACCAAGTTTCAGTAAGAATTATTATATCTGGTTTATTATAGAAATTATCAAGTAATATCAAAAAGTTATTAATATTTTTATTAAAACTCCTTATATTAAATATAATGACTGATATATCTGTATTCAAATTATATATAATGCTATTATAATCTTTAATATTATAATTCTTGCAAATTATTATTAGTTTCAATAATTATATTAAATGTTATCATTTTAAAATTATTGTTAATAAATTTAACTTTATATACAATTGTATCAGATGATTTATCTTTAGCTTCTTGTAATAGTTTTTTTTGTATATTTAATTGATTTTTATCAAATTCATGTGATATTCCTATTTTATTATAAATTGTATTTTTTAATTTAAAAGCATTTTCTAAAATATCGATTTTTTCATTTTCGGTGTTCATTATTATTTTTAAGGGTCTGATTTTATATGCATGTACTGGTTTATCTATATCGATTTTTCCTATTCTATGCATTTTATAATTTTAATAGACGATATTGATTTAAGTATATTATATACTGTTTTAAATTCTTCATCGTATTTAGTTTTTTTGTTATCATTTTTAATTGACTATGATAATTCTAAGTTAGTCATTCTATTTGTCATTATGTGAGTTATATTTGATATTTGATATTATACGAAATAATATACATATATAAATATTCTACCAAGGAATACACATGTATGTGCATACTCATTTTATATATAACTAATTATTAGTTACTAGTAATTAATTATTAATAACGTATTACCTATATATTAGTTATGTATACATAATATTACAAGTTAGTTATATTATTAGGAATACATAGGAGAGTAAGAATAATAATTTATATTTAATTTATTAAATGTAAATATATAAAATATCGACTTATCTGATTTTATTCACGGATGAGCGCGCGCAAAAACACAACTTTACGATTTGAATGCTAACACAAGAATGATAATAACAATATATATATATATATATATATATATATATATATATATAAATTAGATACCTACAGGAATATATATTATTTTAATTTATATTGACCTACTAAACATAGTAATACAATTGTAAATATTTCAATAAACATTAATTATTCTTTAATTACCTTATAGTGCAATTATACTATACCTTGTTACATTGTTCCATCAGACTAAGCCGACCCCTGGCGATGTACAATGTAAATTATACATGGTAGTTATTCTCCATCCCGCTCTGTATCTAGTATAGGACATATAGTCGAAGATTCGTGATATCTTTAGAGAAATATTTGTGTTTAGTGTCGAGCCAAGTGCAAAATGGCTTGCCAGCATCATATGCAATTCCATCACATCTGCTCTAACAACGTAACAACGTACCTATCCACAAAATGATAAGGCAGACTTGAAAATTCTAGATTCTAGCGTACTTTTACGTTTTATTATATAAATTATCTCGGTATTTCTCTTCCTTTCTAAGTAACTCTGAGTAGTTTCCCCCAGTACCATAGTTCGAAAGCACCAATTTGTTCCTATATACCGTTTTGATATTCCAGTTTTCTGCTCCATAGAGGATAATTGGAAATACCAGTGTTTGAACAATCATTATGTAGTTAGGCTGAAGCCTCAGTCTTTGAATATACCCTTCAGAATTCCAACTTCTTTGTAGCTCATTATCGGTGACTCCGTCATTTATAATTATAACTACCAGAAAGATAAATTTATCAACGATTTTAATATATATTATCTTCTACTATTTTATAGTCCAATTCACCTGTAGTCATTAACTTGTTTTCTTGACGTTTAAATATAATCCAGCTTCTTCGCTTGCTCTTTTGATTTTTGTAATTATCTCTGTGAGATAAACTTTTATTCCTGCTGTCAATGTAGTGTCATCAGCATATCTAAGGTTTGTAACTTTCTTTTCACCTATACTAATATCTTTATCCCAGTTTTCCAGGACATATCGTATCGACATACCTATCGTATTTTTATTTCTGCATAAATATTGAATAGAAATGGAGATAGAATCATCCTTGCGTATTACTTTACCAGTCGGGATGTTTCTTGTCTAACCATACATTGTCCTTACAGTTGATTCTTAATTTTTGTATAGATTTTTCAACACTACTATCAGATGCCCGGGTACTCCCATACATTTGAGAGTGCACCCTAGTCTTTGATGACATGAAAAGTTCTCTTTGACGATCTCTAGCTTTTTCCATCATCAATCTCAAATTAGCAATATGATCTATAATTCCTCTACCTCTACCTCAAAATTCGGATTGTTCTATTGGTAGTTCGAGATGAGGATGGTGTCGAATCTTTTCTGCAATACTCTCAGAAGTATTTTACTAGCATGTGATATTAAGGCGATTGTTCTGTAGTTTCTACATTCTTTTTTATCGCCCTTTTTGTAAATAGGGACATATATGGATTTCTTCCATTCCTTTGTCCATATCCTTGTTTCCCATATGCTATTAGGCTATTATATCCCTTATCCCATATGATATCCTACACATGTTCGTCATGACTCTTATAGACTCATAAATTCCTGCTTTTAGGAATTATATAGGTATCCCGTCGCAACATGGAGATTTTCTGTTAGATATATGTAGGATTGCTTCTTTTACTTCTATTTCTAATACATCATGTTCGTCCTAATATAAATAATCATTAACATTTTCATTTATATTTATATAGTTATCCTGTCATCTATTTTATTTCGTAAAACGGTCTCTTGTTTTACCCGTTTTATTATTCTCTTCAATTTATTTACTATGATGCTTTGTTCTTAATCCTGTTTATGCTTTTTCTGGAACGTTACGTTAAGCTTTATACATTCTTCATAGTTTCCTTTATTGCGCATTTCCTTTCATTCTTATGCAATTTTTAAAGCTTCCTCTAATAGCCATTTAGAAACTTTCTTTCTTTTTACTTTCGGGACAATTTTATGCGCTGTCTCTTATAGTATATTTCGAATGTCATTACATAGTTCTTCAGGATCTCTATCTTCTGTTGTAAGCTCGTTAAACCTATTTTTATCTCTACATATATGTATATTTCGAATGTCATTACATAGTTCTTCAGGTTCTCTATCTTCTGTTGTAAGCTCTTACATATATGTAGAGATAAAAATAGGTTTAACGAGCTTACAACAGAAGATAGAGAACCTGAATAACTATGTAATGACATTCGAAATATACTATAAGAGACAGCGCATAAAATTGTCCCGAAAGTAAAAAGAAAGAAAGTTTCTAAATGGCTATTAGAGGAAGCTTTAAAAATTGCATAAGAATGAAAGGAAATGCGCAATAAAGGAAACTATGATACTATAGTAGTCAAATCTGATTTTTTCAATATATATTAGAGTTTGATTTGATCGTTGTATTCGTTTGAGCTTGATATTGATGTCTACTATTAGCAAATTATGGTCAGTGCCGCAATCAGCTCCAGGCAATGTTGTAACTCGTTTTATACTTATTTTCCATCTTTCTTGCATAAAATATATAATCAATTTGATTTCTAGTAATGTTATCGTATACACCTATGTGAACGCAACTTGAATAATGTATTCATGATTCGAAGGTCATTTCTACTAAAATAATCTACAAGTTGATCACCTCGTTTGTTTCTCTCACCAAGACCAAATTCACCAGTAATGTAATTTTATATATCTTTTCCAACCTTAGAATTCCAGTATCATATAATATAAAGAATATATCCACTAAGTGCTGATATATCCCTGATTGTACTGTCTCATAAAAAGATTTTACAAATTATACTATAGTAATGTCTAAATCAGGTAATAATATAGAGGTATATAGTATATCATATTTAACATTATAATACATTTTTAAAAGGTTATTTCAATGCATTGATTAATTTTAATTAGAATACAAATTGTCAATTGATTAGTTAATAATAACCTACATATGATATATTTATTGGGACAATTATTATGTGGGAGTTCTATTTCGATTTTTAATTTTGATATTTTATACGATAGTTCAAATATATTATTTATGTTATAATTATAGGATAAACAATATGGGAACAACCTACAAATAACAAGGATATAATAATAATAATTATAAACAAAGTTAAGCTAACATTATATATATATATATATATTTATAAATATATGATTTAAGCCTATGTATGTAATCCTCATAAATAATATATCTAATAATTGACAGGTAACAATTGTGAAGAACTCGAGTGACGATAACTTGCTTATGAATATGAACTACTTAAGATACACCGATTACCTGACAGACTTCACTATCATTAATAAAGGCTTAGAATATAAGGTAATAGTCTCATATTTTCGAATACTGTTCGAACACATGAAATACATATATTTACTTATATGTTTGTATATTTGAACTTCTAAATAATTAACATATGTCGTATTATATAATCATCAATATAATATAATCATTAATGTAATATTAAATAACTATATAGAGAACGTAAAGTATAGATATTATTATTATCAGATTAATCATCATCATCATCATCATCACCATTTTCATTATTATTAACATAATTATTAATATTATTATTAATTCTATAATTATTTATATTAACTACATCATTAATATTACAATTGTTCACATTATAGTATATAATATACAACTAAGTGTACACTTACGCTATGTAGGTATACGATGTACACATACACCATGTAGGTATATAATGTACACCTCCCAGCAAACAGTAATAGCCGCATAATAGCAGCATAACATCATATGTCAGAGCCTCAAATGTTTACATTGTGCTATTATGCTGCCATTATGCTGCTATTAAATGTATATTATGCTGCTATTAATATTTCATGCTATTATGCTGCTGTTATGCTTCTATTTAAAGTCTATTATGCTAATATTATGCTGCTATTAATTTTAAAAGTATATTATGCTGCTATTATGTTGCTGTTATTAGAATAGCATAATAGCAGCATAATATACTTTTAAAATTAATAGCAGCATAATATTAGCATAATAGACTTTAAATAGAAGCATAACAGCAGCATATAATATGACAAATTAATAGCAGCATAATATACATTTAATAGCAGCATAATGGCAGCATAATAGCACAATGTAAACATTTGAGGTTCTAACATATGATGTTATGCTGCTATTATGCGGCTATTACTGTTTACTGGGCTACATCATGTAGGCGTATACTACACACCATGTAGACACGTAGTTACTATGCAGGCTAGTAACTATAGTAACAATAGTAACTATAGTAACAATAGTAACTATAGTAACAATAGTAACTATAGTAACAATAGTAACTATAGTAACAATACTTACGCAGTACTAATGTTACATATATCATCTAGTACATCTACTCAATATCTTAACAATATAGCTATAGCATTATCTTCATATTAATATCAATCATACCCTATTATTATTACGTTGCAGGTGCACAGACTAATATTGGGCGCACAAAGTGACTATTTCACGTCGCTATTCAATAGTAACATGAAAGAGTGCGAGAAATCATCGGTTTCGTTCGATTATAATACAGACATAATGGAGGCGTTCGTTGAATACATGTACACCGGTGTCATTTGTGATGTATCGCAACATAACATCGAACAATTAATAGATATCATTGAATATCTTCAGGTTTATATATTACACATACGCACTTGAATATATATATATATTGTTATTGTTATTTTTATTTGGTGGAGTCCTTTCATCCCAACCAGGAACTTAGATGAAGTTTTCACTTATAACCATATATGGCTCTAATATCCCTTAGAAGCCGCTCTCATGTTAAGGCATCCATAGTTTTAACGAGAGCCGATCATTTATTTATACACAATTATATAAGATCACTTCTAAATAATATTTGTAGACCCATTTTATAAAATTAATTAATGGTCCGGACGAGGTTCGAACCCATGTCCTACTGCTTGTATGTGTACTGACGCCTTAGCCACTGAGCCACACAGGCAGTTATATATATATATATATATATAACTGCCTCTGTGGCTCAGTGGCTAATGCGTCATACACGCAATCAGTAGGATACAGTTTCAAGCCCCGTCTGGACCATTATAATAGGTCTTAAAATAATATTTAGAAGTGATATTATATAATTGTGTATACATAAATTATCTGCTCTCGTTAAAACCATGGATGCCTTAAGGTGTTAATTAACACGAGAGGGGTTTCGAAGGGATATTAAAGCCATATAGTTATAAGTGAAAACTTCATCTAAGTTCATGGATGGGATGAAAGGACTCTACCAACATAAAATAACAATAACAATACATATTAGGAGGATATTATATACTTGTAATTCTTATTTATAAACATTTATAAACTACATATATATATATATATATATATATATATAAGTTTTAGTGGTCTCTCCTATTACGAAATAAACAAAGGTTTCGAGAACATTATATGTTACATTTAGGTCACATGATACATAATATACGTATTAAATGTGTTGTTATAAGCAAGGTCTTATTTAACATTCGCACCACTCATGAGTCCGAATATTAATATATGAATTATCACGGTACTTTACACAACATTTTTAGTTATTATAGTAGTATTAATTGCATGTCAGCTATAGCTGGCTTGTGATTCATACTTTTATTTACTTAGGAATGTATTACATACATTATACATGTGTATTAAGTATACTTATTGTGTATTACTAATGTATTATAATACATTTATTGTGAATATTATTTATCTAAATATAGAATGCCTATCAATTGTTACCTATCTATACGCAATAATTACTGAAAAGTGACGAATCTATAAATATATATATATATATATATATATATATATATAATAGTGTATAGGTGTATGGTTGATAGAATATTGGTCACCCATTCAAACCGCTCGCAACTTTGTAATATTACTTATAATACGAATGTTATTATCATTATAGTTAACCTATTAAATACTTAATTATATGACAGGTTGAATCTCTAATGGAAAAGTGCAGTTTGTTCTTAAATGACCACCTGAAGAAATACCCAAACAGCGATCTATTAAATATTATATATAAATATAATATTTGTATAGATTTAAACGGTTATATTTCGAAGTTAAAGAATGCATTCAATTTGATATTCAAGGACTCGATAGAGAAACAGGTATTCCTTAGATTACCGGCCGACGATTTACACGCATTATTAACATCGCGCGCATTACATTCCACCGACGAATATTATTTCGTCAGAGGAATCGTGTTGTATATACAGAATGATATCCACGATAGAATCGATGAAGCAGAACGATTGTTTAGCACTATCGACGTTAAGTTATGCAACAAAAGGTTGATGTTACACTATAGAAACATAGCTACCGGAAACAGCACTCTGGACGATATACTCACTGGATTGCATTCGAATATCGAACCGAACGAAAACTGCGGATTAAAACTGTTACATTTAGCGACGTACGCGATAACCGAAGACGGCGTTTACAATCTAGTCGACGGTCAACGCGTAATCGAGTACAAGTTCGCTAGCTGTACCACCTATATCTATACTCTACATTATCTATTCGCCATCAATTTCGACAATAGTAGTATGGTTAGAATAGATACTCTCACTAACGAAGTATACGAATGCAGCTATCCGGACAAGTATGGTATGCAGCCCTACTACTACCCATCGGTAAACGAGATGCAAGATGGAAACCTGATAGTTATAGGAGGTCGAATGCATATCGGTTACATGTGGACTCGAGACGTGAAATACTACAACGTGCTGAACGATCAATGGACGAGTGGTCCCCAGCTTCCTCGTTACCTGTACAACCAAGCCACGGTCGTTGTCGGGGGTGACGTGTACGTTACGGGAGGAATGAACCCGCGCTACAAATATACTAGGTATGAGGCTCGTAAAACACATACTGTTCTACGTTTACATAATGGATATTGGTCTTATACATCGGATCTATTAAGAAGTATTCGAGGTCATTCCATGACGCAGGATAGTGGGCGTATTTACGTACTCGGCGAACGCCCGCAATGCTACGATATCGAGTCGACCGTTTGGAGTGACTTCCATACGTATAAATTCGACAAATCGGTTATCTACTATAATTATTATGACGGCCGTAACGCGTTATACGGTCTATGCGCTGACGGTATGTATTCCGTATCACTGCGAGATAAAACTACAACTAGAGTACATAAATACGATTCTACTACTTTCGATAAAGTACGTCGTAGCTTAGTTTTAATGGATTTAGGTACTTTGTATGTTTGATATTATTATATTTTATAGTGTCCTATATGTATAATATATATATATATATATATATATATATTATTATTATTATTATTATTATTATCAGATTTAGGTAATGCCAGGTTAATTATAGAAGCAGTGTTGCTTATCGAGACGATTACCCCTTTATTAACATGATAGGTTTCATTATAGATAAAAGTAATAAATAAATAATAATGTTATAATATTATGAATTCCTGTTTATATATATATGATACAAACAATAAAATGTAACTTATCATGTAGGTTATTTAACTTATCATTTAACTTAAGTTAATGATAATTATCATATCCTAACTAAATGTAATCATCATGTAATAATATAAATAAATGATAAAATAATAAAATTAAAATCTAAGAAATACATCAAGAATAAAATAAAATAAAATAAAACACAGAGAACCTAAATAGGAGAAAGCCAATATTTAAATATAAAAGAAACTAAAAGAAACAAGAGAAAAAAAGAAACAAATATATTAGATATTTTATAAATGTTTATTTAAAATTTTATATATGTTTTTGTAATTTTATATTATGTCAGAAAGTAATAAATGTAAAAATAATAAAACTAATTTTATTTAAGTCGGAAAAAATAAAATTTGAAATTATTTTAATCAATATTATTTTAATCAATTTTGTTTTGAATTTATTTAAATGTGAATTTTTTTTAAAGAATTACATAGTGAATTCCATAAATATAGACCAATAATTATAAGGCAATGTGAATATATATTTAATTTTGATGAAGGAATATTAAAGTGTTTTATGTCACGTATTGGATAAATATTATCTTTTTTACTAAAATTATTGATTTCACGGTGAACATTATTATATACTTCAATCATGAATTCACAATTATTATATTTTACTAAGTCATTGAAATGTAATATATTGTTGAATTTAAATAAATCCTTAGTATGATAAAGATAAGGTTTATTATATATAGGAATAATACGAATAATTATTTTTTGTAAAATATTGATGCATAATGTGTTAGTCTTATAAGTATTACCCCATAATATTATACAATAATTAATATGTACATATTAATTATAATTAATAATAACCACGTGGTAACAAATTGAATTATATACATGAAGTAATGCCTTTTGGTTTACAAATTTCGAAATTATATTTGTTATCCAAATTATTTTTTTAATTTATTTTTTAGATATAATATGTGTAGTTTCCAATCTAAATTCTGATCAATTATTATACCTAAAAATTCTGTAGATTTAACTCTAGTTAAATTTATATTATTTATTGAGATAATAATATGGGATAATTTATTATTGAATAACATATAACAGGTTTTATTAATATTTAAAGTAAGTCTATTTGAAATAAACCATTTATTTATATTTAATAATTCCTTTTTTATAAATGTATCTAGAAATACTTGATTAAAATCAGTAAAATACAAAGTAGTATCATCGGCAAACATAGTAAAATTGCATATTGAAGATGAACATATTAAATCATTAATATAAATTTAAAAAAATAGGACCTAAAATTGTTCCTTGTGGAACACCACTTTTAACTCTAATTTTATCAGATACATAGTTTTTAAAGATAACAGTCTGATATCTATTTGTAAAATAACTTTTAATCCATTTTAAGGAAATTCCACGTATACCTATATTTTCTAGTTTACTAAATAAAATATAATGATTAACAGTGTCAAATTCATTTTTAAGATCAATAAAAATAGCTGCACCTATTTTATTATTTTTAAATTTAGAAAATAGCTTAAGCTATTATATATTTGAGTTTGAAGATTAAAAATTGCATGAGTAGTATTTAATTTTTTTCTAAACCCGAACTGACTATTAGATAAAATATTAAAGTGATTTAAAAACGAATAAAGACGAACATAAAATACTTTTTCTAAATTTTGTGAGAATTGACTTGTAAGTGAAATTGGACGGTAATTAGTAAATAATTTTGTATCACACTTTTTAAATAAAGGAATTATTCTAGAAATTTTCAATATAGTTGGTACATTACCAGTTTCAAGAAATAAATTAATTAAATAAGATAAAGGAGTTAATATATTAATTGCAATACATTTTAATAACGTCATTGAAATAACAAAATTATATATAGATGTTTTAGATTTAAAATTTAATATAATTTTTAAAAGCTCATTTTCATTGCATGCATGTATTATGTTACCTACTCCATGGAGTAATATAGAAACTATTGATATTAGGTGATTTTAAGGAATATTTGTAATTATCGACATTATCCTTACTAATATTTGCATATAACTCAATACCAATATCTCTAAAAAATACATTAAATGTATTAGATATTTTAGATTGATCTGTGATTTCAATTCCATATGATTTAAATGTATCAGGGAGTGAGTTAGACTTTTTTTTATTCATCACATTATTAAAATATCCCAAGTATTTTTACTGTCAGAGCTATTTTTAATTTTATCTGAATAATATGTTCTTTTAGCATTACGTATTAAAGTAGTTAACGAATGTTTAAACAACATGTAGACCTATAGGTATACTTGAGTAAGTAATTTTCATTATTAGTTAATTTATATTTTTTATAAAGTTTTTGTTTAATCCTACATTTTTTTTAATTTCTTTTGTATTCCATGGATTACATTTATTTTTATATTTTCTATTTTCATATATAGGGCAATACATATTAAATTGATGAATACAAAAATAAATAAATAAATTCCATGAAGTTTCTGAATTATCAGTTTAAAAAAAATTCCAGTTGACAGTTTTTTAAAAATTTGAAAAATGATAAACATACTGTTTACGATACTCATCATTAAAATATAATTAAATTATGTTTAGTATTATATTTATTAACAATATTTAATCGACTACTTTTATTATATTATTTTATTATTATATATTACTTTTATATCAAATGATAATATAATTGGAAAATTATCTGATAAATCAGATATAATAATGCCAGGAAATTGTGCACAAAATAAAGATTTGTAAAAAAAAGTATCAATTATAGTAAAAGAATGTTTATTTAAATCAATTCTAGTTGGCCTATTTATCATAGGAGAACATCCTAACTCATGACATTTTTATAAAAAGATGTCTGCATTTTTACAAATGTTACAATTTTTTAAATCAATATTGAAATCACCACAAATTATCATTTTGTTATCAACATAACCTATTTAAATAAAGTTGGTAATAATAAATTGAAAAACATAGTAAATGAAACATTATCGATTTTTATTATCGATTTTTATTATTATTTAATAATAATTCAATAATAATACTATCAAACAATTTATTATAAATTAAAGATAGTATATTAAATGAGATATTTTTTTTAACATAAATTATAACTCCTCCACCTATTTTATGAACCCGGCTAGATAATACTGTATTATAATCAGGAATATGAAATACAAAATTATTATTTAACATTTATTAACATTTAACCAAGATTCAGTTACTGATATTATATCAAAATAAATTGAAAAAGAAGTTAATAATAAAGACAATTTATCAACGTTTTTTTTTAAACAAGCCCATGTTGAAAATTTGATTTGTGATTTAAATTAAATTCATCTGAAGTATAATATTTAGAATCAATTGTTAGATCTAAATTAAAATTAGAAGGATCCACATCATTTAGGTATTATAAAGTATTATTATAATTTATAGTTGATTGATTAAAGTCAAAAGGTGTATACGTATTATTAAAATCCATATTACAAAATAAAAATATACTAAATAACTAAACTGTACAAAAAAAGAAAAAGACAAAAAAGAAGAAGAAAAAAAGAAGAAGAAAATAATATAGGAAAACTAAAATTATTCAGAAGAAACTCAGTTAAATTCAATATTCTTTTTGTAGTACTATTTTCTTTTAATGTTATGAAGGTAATACCATTATATGTCCAATAGCTATGAATTAACTTATCTTTTCTAAGTTTCCGAGCCCTGAAAAATATGTCTCAATTTATTTTAGTCAAATGTTCATTTATATATATTCCAGTATCTTTGAGTTTTTTGCATTTTTATAGAATATTATATTTAGTTTCATGAAAATGTAATTTTACTATAATTTTAGAAAAAAATTTATCCTTAGAAGGTAATTTGTAAATAGCAACTATATCAACATTTTCAATTTTTTCATTTAATTTAACATCCACAAATTCAATAAAATCAGATCTGGGATTATTAGAATCTAAGAATCCTTCAGCCCCGAAAATTATTAAGTTATCTATTTTGGAGTATTGTTCAAGAGTATTAATTTTATTCTCCAAATCAAATATCACTTTATCTTTAATACCAAGAGTATCAGTCAAATTATCAATTCTTGACACTAAAGTATTAACTATATTAGTATTTTCTATAGTAATTCTCAGATTATTGATTTCTTCTTTTTGAGACACTGGCATTGTAGACAAAAAAAATGTTAAAATATATAATCAAGTATAATACAAGCTGAATTATAATTAGTAAACAATGTAGATATGTATAAATATAATATATTAGTTAAAATATACAAATAATATTATATCTGTGTATTACCTATTAGTAATAGTAATAGTAACAGGCTATTACCTATTACCTGTATTCACCTATTATTTAATTATGCATACACTGTGTATGTCATTCATTTAAATGTATATAAATATAATATATTACCAATAGGTATTATGTATATGGAATACTGAATATACAAATATAATATAATTTAAAAGTAAAATTGTAAATGTAAATGTTATAAATTATAATTGTAAAGAATCTAAAAGTAATAAATATTAAATTCAATGTCCTATTGTTAATTTAATTTATGTGTAAATACAAAAATAGCAAAATCAATGAAGCATGAATGACATATTCATTATATTATACATATAAAGATATAAATTATAAAATTATATGAGTAATAAGTAATATAAATTAAAAATGATAATTTGCTTAGATAGATATAATATAATATACAATAAATGGTATTTGAAAAAATAAATAATAAATGACTTATCTTTACAGTAATTCTGGTAGATTATATAGTTTAAACAGGAAGTGTATATATATATTATAACTTTATTCAGTTATTATATCAATTATCCTAATAAATATAGTATATATATACACTACAAATTACTATACGAGTATACTAAACAAATGCATACATAATGGCATACTAAGTACTTAAACGTTACAAGCTATATCTCTGATGTCCATGTATTCCCGTACGTATAAAGAAGATCGATGATACATGAGTCATAGTTTGTGCTGCCTACACCGATGTTTGAATATTTCCATATGCTTATTAGTTTACAAAAATCTTAATTATATTGCGCTGGTTTTGCAATTAGGCAACTTTGTAGGCTCTACAAAGCCGGCTTAAGGCCTTCCTAACTTATTATTGCTCCCATATATTTAAAGTATTTTACTATTTAAATTTATTGTACGTTTATTTTTATTTTATTGACATAATTCTTTATTCACTATTATATTCGCTTTAGTAGTATTTATTCCAATTCTAAATGTTGTTAACGATTTATCTTAATTCTTTATGAAGGTTTATAATATCTTCATCTTCTCGTACTTATTGTCTATATATAGACGGATGTGTCATCTTAAAAGCTAAGGTTTGACATCATACTTACTCTTATGTTAACACACATATTATCGTTTTCAAGAACATATGCTCTTGAAAACGATATGCTTGCTTATATTTTCCAGTAATGTATTAAATAGATGTAGTGAGAGTAAATATCCGATTTTTGAAATCAACTACTCCTATATATGAAACCAACTACTACCGGTTTGTGTAACTATTCTCCTGTGGCACGTTATACCTCTCCTCGAATTATGATAGGGTGATAGTAGCCTTCATTACTTACTATATATATATTGAATTGTGTGGTTATTTACCCTTATGACTTATGCGCAAGTCAAACTCTGTCGAATGCTTTATTGATGTTGATAACTATATTAATTACATTCCTGTGATTCATTTCATATAAGATCCTCGCATATTAACTGGTTATTCAATGGTGTTTCTTTATCCTTATCTTCTCTTTACGAATCTCTTACTTATCCGCAATTGTTTCAATCTATTAATGAATATTTATAGGTGACTTATTAAAATAATCGTAATATAGATATTGTTTTAGATTATCTATAGATATAACAATTTACATTGTTGTAAGTTTCATTTTTTGTAAGAGTTATTATTATTATTATGGAGTTGTATGATTGTTATGGAGTTGTCTGATTGTTATGGAGTTGTCTGATTGTTATTGAGTTGTCATGGAGTTGTCGTATTGTTATGGAGTTGTATGATTGTTATGGAGTTGTCTGGTTGTTATGGAGTTGTCTGATTGTTATTGAGTTGTCTGGTTGTCATGGAGTTGTCATGGAGTTGTCGTATTGTTATGGAGTTGTCTGATTGTCATGGAGTTGTCTGATTGTTATGGAGTTGTCTGATTGTTATTGAGTTGTCTGGTTGTTATGGAGTTGTCATGGAGTTGTCGTATTGTTATGGAGTTGTATGATTGTTATGGAGTTGTCTGATTGTTATGGAGTTGTATGATTGTTATGGAGTTGTATGATTGTTATGGAGTTGTCTGATTGTTATGGAGTTGTCTGATTGTTATTGAGTTGTCTGGTTGTTATGGAGTTGTCTGATTGTTATGGAGTTGTCTGATTGTTATTGAGTTGTCTGGTTGTTATGGAGTTGTCATGGAGTTGTCGTATTGTTATGGAGTTGTATGATTGTTATGGAGTTGTATGATTGTTATGGAGTTGTATGATTGTTATGGAGTTGTCTGATTGTTATGGAGTTGTCTGATTGCTATTGAGTTGTCTGGTTGTTATGGAGTTGTCTGATTGTTATGGAGTTGTCTGATTGTTATTGAGTTGTCTGGTTGTTATGGAGTTGTCATGGAGTTGTCGTATTGTTATGGAGTTGTATGATTGTTATGGAGTTGTCTGATTGTTATGGAGTTGTATGATTGTTATGGAGTTGTATGATTGTTATGGAGTTGTCTGATTGTTATGGAGTTGTCTGATTGTTATTGAGTTGTCTGGTTGTTATGGAGTTTTCATGGAGTTGTCGTATTGTTATGGAGTTGTCTGATTGTTATGGAGTTGTCTGATTGTTATGGAGTTGTCTGATTGTTATGGAGTTGTCTGATTGTTATGGAGTTGTCTGGTTGTTATGGAGTTGTATGATTGTTATGGAGTTGTCTGATTGTTATGGAGTTGTCTGATTGTTATGGAGTTGTCTGGTTGTTATGGAGTTGTCTGATTGTTATGGAGTTGTCTGATTGTTATGGAGTTGTCGTATTGTTATGGAGTTGTCTGATTGTTATGGAGTTGTCTGATTGTTATGGAGTTATCTGGTTGTTATGGAGTTGTATGATTGTTATGGAGTTGTCTGATTGTTATGGAGTTGTCTGATTGTTATTGAGTTGTAGGAACTACGATGTAGGCCGTATTTCGGTTTCCCAAATTTTATTACATATTTTATGAAGAATTTCAATGACTCGTCTTCCATATGTAAACAATATTGCTAGTACATTGCTACTTTCATATTTTCACAGATTAGTGATATTAGTGCATAGGATGCACTAAGGTGATATGCCTATATGATTTAGTTTTTCAGGATTATACAAACACCATATTTCATTGATATGTTAAGTTATAATGTTTGGATCATCTTCATTGTTATGGTTGTACATTAAAGAACAATATAGACCTATAGCCCATATATGTGTTATATCAATTTCTTTAGTCAATATTTCTATAGGGTATATTACTTTATGCTACTTTATTCTATTTAGAGTTTTTATTATAACGTCAGATTTATTTGTCTATTATGTGAAATTGATTATTTGACTTTTTTTACATTGGTTATCTGCCAATTTGTATGTCTTTTTTCGTTTCCATCTTTATCTGATTATTATTTATACGGTTTATTTAATAATACTAATAATTACGTTGATTTCACTTTCTTCAATTTGGTGCATACTATGTATATATTCTTAAGGGTTTATTATCTCCGAGTATATTCACTATTACTTAGGCAATTCAAGTAGGTAGTACTAGTATCAATCCTAGTATCAATCCTAGTATCAATCCTCTTTAATTTGTAGAGTGCTTTGATGCTTTACTACATTACTAACGCCAGTATTATACCCTATTAAATACCACTTTCGCTATCCAGTCACCTGATTGGGTTAAGGGTATACTTTTATTGGATGCGTCTATAACATCTTGAATCTCTGAATACAAGTATTAGATAATGTTATCATCATTGTTAATAATCACCAATGGATAACTATGATAACAGTACATATAAATACTTAGGTATCGAAATAGGACATATAGATAATAAAAATAATACAATAGTAATAGAGTTAACATCTAAATTAATATCAATAACTAAAGCATTATTAAAACCTCAACAAAAACTTGATATACTCAAATCTTATCTTTTACCAAGTTTATTACATAGGCTAACTTTCTCTAATATATATCTTAATTCATTGAAAACTATGGATAGATCAATTAGGTCTTTTGTTAGACGGTGGTTGCGACTACCCAAATATACTTCCCTTGGTGTATTTTATGCACCATGTAGTATTGGAGGATTGGCGATCATCCGTCTATGTTTAACAATACCAGTTATGTGCCTCAAACGGGTAAACTATATACGTGGAAATGATGATCCTATAATACAAACCATCCCAAATAATATTATATTAAAATGGTCATCTCCAAGATACTATGATAATACATCATTTACTACTAATATCGACATTAAATCATATCATACTAAATATCTTATTAATTCGGCGGATGGACGAGGTCTCGATTATGGTAACCACGCACCTTTTATTAATAACTGGTTTAAATTCCCTACTAGATTACTAAATGGTAGAGACTTCGTCGATTCGATCAAACTAAAACATGCATTATTATATACAAAATTTAGATCTAAACGAATGTTCCCTAATACGAATACCAAATGTTTAATGAGGGGATGTAATTATAACTACGATTGCTTAAACCATATAATGCAAACATGTAGTTATAATTACAATAATAGAATACATAGACACAATTATGTAAATAGTTTACTTATGTCAATACTAAACAAACATAATTATATCACTATTCTAGAACCACACATCCAAACTCGAAATGGCATACGTAAACCGGATTTAATAATTTATAAAAATGATACTGCATATATAATAGATACACAAATATCAATAGATACAATAAATACTGATATAAACTACACAAAAAAGACTAACTACTACAATACTACAGATATCATCGCTTATGCCAAGCAAATAACGGGTGCGAACGGAATAGTATTCAGCGCATCGAGCTGGAATTGGCGCGGTATTCCTTCGGCGCTAACCACACAAGACCTACTAAAACTAGGTCTTAATAAACGTGATATTGAGCTACTTAGTATACGTGTGATTGCCGGTGGTCTCGATATTTATCGAAATTACTGCCGTAATGGATTAATGTAATATCCACATGTTATCTTTGCCTCTTCCTTGCCAACATTCGTTTATAACATTATTATTTTCTTATTTTGTTTATAACGTCAATAAATGGGATAATTGTAATTGGTTGTCAAGCCAACCAATTTCCGAAAATAGATAATAGTTTATTAAATAGATTAAAAACGATGGGTAACAATAAATAAGAATGACATAAATATATAAATAATAGTTAGCAAATATAAATAAGTTGTGATTTACACACACCGAAAGTAAATAAAATAATAATAAATGCAATATTGTGGATGTTGATCAAACGTGCTGAACACATCATCAAATAACTAGGGAAGAGGTATCGGGTTAGTCAGGCCCATATAGGATTATATGCCCATAAATTCTGAGGGATGGTCCCTGCATATTGGTTTTTAGATATCTATTCACACCTAGAATATAAAATGAGTACACAGCTGGTAAGATCAAATACCCAAATAAAGTACAAAACGAAAACGAAAACTAGAAAAACAATAAAATTATAAAAATAACGACATTACATTTATGCATGTTGAGAATAAAAGTTTCCATTAATATTAAGAGTATCTATATTTCTAATAAATATGCTTATAGATTTAGCCGAAGCCACAGAACGAGGAAGTGAATTCCAAGCGGTACTCACTATGTTGCTGAATGAATTGATAGTTGCTTTATTAATACATTTGTCTTTGCGTATCTAGATGTCCACTATTACTTGTAGAATAAGTTGTGAATACCGATGATTAATCAATATTCACGAGATTGTTCAGTATATTGAAAGCCAGAATCAGGTCAGCTCTTAATCTGCGATGGGATAAATTCATTAAATTGAGAAAACACAATCTAGTATCATAAGTTGATTTAAAGTTACATCTGAAGTAAATTCGCTTAGTAAATTTATTTTGAACTTTTTCAATAAGTTTGTTTAGGCCAATAAAGTCTTTGCCTGGATTCCAAATAGAAGAACCATATTCGAGTAATGGCCGTATATAGGTGTTACAGGCTTTGACTAGATAATACGAATTATTTGTAATGAAACATCTAAAAATGATATTCAAGATCACATAGGCTTTGCTACATATGTTATTAATATGAATATTTAATTTAATATTATCATCAAAAATAATACCAAGGTCTCAAAAATTACAGTATTTTGGAATAAGGGTATTATTTAGCGAATAGAAAGATATATCAGATTTTCCGATTGACATAAAGGCACATTTTTCAAATGCTATTTGAAGGTTCCATTTTACAGTCCAATCATATAGATCAGATAGTCCTGATTGAGGGATATTACGTTCAGTAGTATTCCTATACGATAGATATATTTTAGCATCATCGGCAAAAAGAGAGCATGTTAGCTGTAATGAAAATGTCGGTGGGAGGTCATTGATATATAGGATATATTAAGAATAGAAGATGTCCAATAACGGAACCTTGAGATACACCGATAGATGGATATATCTATAGATATAGTTTATTAGAGTAATTTAATGTCATTCTTTTTTTAAGTTAGTATTCTTTTTCCCTTATTTCTTCGTTATCCAAATGGCTTCAAAATAATACCTTGATATTTGCAGGTTGTTGCCAACGATTCATTCGTACATTGCACGGGAAAGTAACATTGATTTTTTAATTATAATAGTTAACTATATATTTAATATTTAGATATAATATATATAAGATAATAATTAACAAAATACATTATGGAGACAGGCAACATCAAAATAATAATAATAAACATAATTTATATATATATATATATATAGGGGAAAGTAACCGAATACGGACAGTGTCCGAATACGGACACTCTCGGTATCTCAGAAACCATAAATCCTACAAAAAAAATTGTAATGAATAAAATATTAATAATTATAAAAATAGTCTAAAAAAGTATTTTTTATTTTTTAATTATTCAAAATATTGCTAATATATCCAATAAACTGATTTTTTTATTACGTTTTTAAATTTATGAAAAAATATGTAAACTTAAAACCTTATCATGAATATACAAATATATCGATATAAAATATAATACTATATTATTAAATAATAAAGCATTCTAAAAATTGTATTTTTAATTTCTATATTATTTATCAAATATTCATTAAGTTATAATCATATATCTAGATGCCATATAAGTTCCTAATACGGACACTCTAAATGTCTTAATACGAAAGGACACCCTATAGGGTTATATATAACCAATCAGCGCGCAGCGTATGAACAATTCTGATTTATATAAAAATCGCGTGCGTTATAATATTAATACTACCAATAAGGCTAATTCTAAAAAAATTATTATTTGACACTTAAATTGTATTATTAATTAAAAAATAATAAAAATAAATAAAATATTAACTAATTAAATTACAATATATTTTTCATAAAATTAATTATAAATAACGTAATTGTAATTTGTCTGATTGATTCATCAATAATATATAGTTTATCTAGTGGTATATAGGGTGTCCGTAATATAACACAGGGTGTCCGTATTCGGACATGGGTACCGAATACGGACACCCCCGTTATCTATGGAATTAAAAGATTAAATAAAATTTTAAAATTACAATAATATCTATAATCATATAATATTAATATATTGTAATTTTTGAATACAAATAATGAGTCATAAAAAGTTAATACCATTTATTGTTAAAGTGTCCGTATTAGGTTACTTTCCCCTATATATATATATATTTGATATAGATTTTTCTATTTTATTATTTTTTTTAGTATTTTAAAAAAATTTTAAATTTTATTAAATTAATTTTAAAATTAATTAATATTTTAATTTATGTTAAATATAATTAATCATTGAGTAACATATTGTTTACTCTTTTCTTTAACACATTTTCATTTTTTATATTTTGTATATTTGTTGGAAGTATGTTCCAAAGTTTTGGACCTTTTATCAGTACACTATTTATTGTTCTTGTTAATTTTGAAATTGGTATATATACGTTCATTTGTTCGTGGAGTAGGAGTATCTGTTTATTATTATTTTGTAATTGTATTTCATTTAAGTTTGTTGGTAAGTGATTGTAATTTTGTTTATGCATATAGGGTATATCCTATATTAGGGTTGGTACTTTATTGTCTATACTATATTGTCATTGTCGTTATTATTATTATTATGTTATTTATGTTATTATATTCAACATTTATTTGCTTTAATAAATTATATAACAAAGTTTACTTTTTTACATATATATATATATATATATATATATTAATAATATAGATTCTATACACAATTAAGTCAATACTTAAACACACGTAGCTGTACAGCTAACTGAACTGTAGAAAGCACATAACCTTGTATATTCCGAAATACATAACCCTAAATAATCACTACAATTAATAATTATATCAATTATAGAAAAAAGTTATCCATAATGGGTGAACGAGGTGTTATAGGTATACAACCTTCTTTCCATTTATCAATAGGTTTTTATGTGTACCTATTACCTATTGCCTAATTGGTTGAGGCACTTCCATCAACTTCTTTATGGAAGTTTTCGGAATGGCTTCCAATGCATTTAGGTAGATGTTTTAATATGCAGTGATTCAGTTTTAAGACAGTATAGTGATAAGGAGTTGTTGGTGAGCCAGTTATGTATGTCGGTAATGCAGTTTTTAAGTAAATGTATGTCATTGTTAGGGTCTATCAATCTACAGTGTAATTGTATCAGCATACTGGTATATGGTGCACCCATGGGGTATTTGTCAATCATTTTAAATAAATGAAGTAGATACATATTGAACATTAGTGGACCAAGGACAGATCCTTGAGGTACACCATGGGTAACTTTGCGAGGTTTAGAGATTAGTGAATTTATGCTAATTTGGTAAAAACGATCAGTTAGGTATGAGATGAGCTAATCGAATGCAGTATCATAGATTCCGATAGAGGTTAGTCGATTCATAATGATATTGGGGTCAAGGGTATCGTAGGCAGCTGATAAATCAAGGTGAATTAACCAATTAACCATGTGGTGATGCAGCATATAGGTGAATATGATTAAGGATATGTATTATTGCAGTTTCAGTACTTTTGTGCTTGGTATAGGCACTCTGGTATTAGTTGACGAGCAACAACTCGTTCTAGGGTTTTGGAGAGCGTTGATAAGTTGAAGATTGGAGATTGGTCGGTAGTTGGAGAGGATTGATTTGTCGAGGTTCGGTTTTTGTATTATGGGTGTAACATATGTTATGTTCATATAGATAGGACAAATTCTGAGGTAAGTGAGTTTTCTATTATTTCTTGGTAATAAGATGCTTGATAAATGTGGTATTTATTTAATATCGAATGAGGGATTGGATCTAGTTCGGAAGATGTATTTACTGCACTAATGAGTTGTTCAATGGTAGTAGTTGATGGTAATGTGAAGGAGGAAAGGGAACATATAAGTAGATTATATGGTTCATTGAGAGCTGTAGGGAGTGATTTAATTATATTCATGACTTTAGTATTTAAATATTGGTCAAATATTGTGTACACATTATTGCAATATTTTAGAAGTTCCTGAAATGGAGTTGTATGATTGTTATGGAGTTGTCTGATTGTTATGGAGTTGTATGATTGTTATGGAGTTGTCTGACTGTTATGGAGTTGTCTGATTGTTATGGAGTTGTCTGATTGTTATGGAGTTGTCTGATTGTTATGGAGTTGTCTGATTGTTATGGAGTTGTCTGATTGTTATGGAGTTGTCTGATTGTTATGGAGTTGTCTGATTGTTATGGAGTTGTCTGATTGTTATGGAGTTGTCTGATTGTTATGGAGTTGTCTGGTTGTTATGGAGTTGTCTGATTGTTATGGAGTTGTCTGATTGTTATGGAGTTGTCTGATTGTTATGGAGTTGTCTGATTGTTATGGAGTTGTCATGGAGTTGTCTGATTGTTATGGAGTTGTCTGATTGTTATGGAGTTGTCTGGTTGTTATGGAGTTGTCTGATTGTTATGGAGTTGTCTGATTGTTATGGAGTTGTCTGATTGTTATGGAGTTGTCTGATTGTTATGGAGTTGTCATGGAGTTGTCTGATTGTTATGGAGTTGTCTGATTGTTATGGAGTTGTCATGGAGTTGTCTGATTGTTATGGAGTTGTCTGATTGTTATGGAGTTGTATGATTGTTATGGAGTTGTCTGGTTGTCATGGAGTTGTCTGATTGTTATGGAGTTGTCTGATTGTTATGGAGTTGTATGATTGTTATGGAGTTGTATGATTGTTATGGAGTTGTCTGGTTGTTATGGAGTTGTCTGGTTGTTATGGAGTTGTCTGATTGTTATGGAGTTGTCTGATTGTTATGGAGTTGTCATGGAGTTGTCTGATTGTTATGGAGTTGTCTGATTATTATGGAGTTGTCTGATTGTTATGGAGTTGTCTGATTGTTATGGAGTTGTCTGATTGTTATGGAGTTGTCTGATTGTTATGGAGTTGTCTGATTGTTATGGAGTTGTCTGATTGTTATGGAGTTGTCTGATTGTTATGGAGTTGTCTGATTGTTATGGAGTTGTCTGATTGTTATGGAGTTGTCTGGTTGTTATGGAGTTGTCTGATTGTTATGGAGTTGTCTGATTGTTATGGAGTTGTCATGGAGTTGTCTGATTGTTATGGAGTTGTCTGATTGTCATGGAGTTGTCGTATTGTTATGGAGTTGTCTATTTGTTATGGAGTTGTCTGATTGTTATGGAGTTGTCTGATTGTTATGGAGTTGTCTGATTGTTATGGAGTTGTCATGGAGTTGTCTGATTGTTATGGAGTTGTCTGATTGTCATGGAGTTGTCGTATTGTTATGGAGTTGTCTATTTGTTATGGAGTTGTCTGATTGTTATGGAGTTGTCTGATTGTTATGGAGTTGTCTGATTGTTATGGAGTTGTCATGGAGTTGTCTGATTGTTATGGAGTTGTCTGATTGTTATGGAGTTGTCATGGAGTTGTCTGATTGTTATGGAGTTGTCTGATTGTTATGGAGTTGTCTGATTGTTATGGAGTTGTCTGATTGTTATGGAGTTGTCTGGTTGTTATGGAGTTGTCTGATTGTTATGGAGTTGTCTGATTGTTATGGAGTTATCTGATTGTTATGGAGTTGTCTGATTGTTATGGAGTTGTCTGATTGTTATGGAGTTGTCTGATTGTTATGGAGTTGTCTGATTGTTATGGAGTTGTCTGATTGTTATGGAGTTGTATGATTGTTATGGAGTTGTCTGATTGTTATGGAGTTGTCTGATTGTTATGGAGTTGTCTGATTGTTATGGAGTTGTCTGATTGTTATGGAGTTGTCTGATTGTTATGGAGTTGTCTGATTGTTATGGAGTTGTCTGGTTGTTATGGAGTTGTCATGGAGTTGTCGTATTGTTATGGAGTTGTCTGATTGTTATGGAGTTGTCTGATTGTTATGGAGTTGTCTGATTGTTATGGAGTTGTCTGATTGTTATGGAGTTGTCATGGAGTTGTCTGATTGTTATGGAGTTGTCTGATTGTTATGGAGTTGTCTGGTTGTTATGGAGTTGTCTGGTTGTTATGGAGTTGTCGTATTGTTATGGAGTTGTCTGATTGTTATGGAGTTGTCTGATTGTTATGGAGTTGTCTGATTGTCATGGAGTTGTCTGATTGTTATGGAGTTGTCTGATTGTTATGGAGTTGTATGATTGTTATGGAGTTGTCTGATTGTTATGGAGTTGTCTGGTTGTTATGGAGTTGTATGATTGTTATGGAGTTGTCTGATTGTTATGGAGTTGTCTGATTGTTATGGAGTTGTCTGGTTGTTATGGAGTTGTCTGATTGTTATGGAGTTGTCTGATTGTTATGGAGTTGTCTGATTGTTATGGAGTTGTCTGATTTTTATGGAGTTGTCGTATTGTTATGGAGTTGTCTGGTTATTATGGAGTTGTCTGATTGTTATGGAGTTGTCTGATTGTTATGGAGTTGTCTGATTGTTATGGAGTTGTATGATTGTTATGGAGTTGTCTGATTGTTATGGAGTTGTCTGATTGTTATGGAGTTGTCTGATTGTTATGGAGTTGTCTGATTGTTATGGAGTTGTCTGATTGTTATGGAGTTGTCTGGTTGTTATGGAGTTGTCTGATTGTTATGGAGTTGTCTGATTGTTATGGAGTTGTCTGATTGTTATGGAGTTGTCTGATTGTTATGGAGTTGTCTGATTGTTATGGAGTTGTCATGGAGTTGTTGTATTGTTATGGAGTTGTCTGATTGTTATGGAGTTGTCTGGTTGTTATGGAGTTGTCTGATTGTTATGGAGTTGTCTGATTGTTATGGAGTTGTCTGATTGTTATGGAATTGTATGATTGTTATGGAGTTGTATGATTGTTATGGAGTTGTCTGGTTGTTATGGAGTTGTCTGATTGTTATGGAGTTGTCTGATTGTTATGGAGTTGTCATGGAGTTGTCTGATTGTTATGGAGTTGTCTGATTGTTATGGAGTTGTCATGGAGTTGTCTGATTGTTATGGAGTTGTCTGATTGTTATGGAGTTGTCTGATTGTTATGGAGTTGTCTGATTGTTATGGAGTTGTCGTATTGTTATGGAGTTGTCTGATTGTTATGGAGTTGTCTGATTGTTATGGAGTTGTCTGGTTGTTATGGAGTTGTCTGATTGTTATGGAGTTGTCTGATTGTTATGGAGTTGTCTGATTGTTATGGAGTTGTCTGGTTGTTATGGAGTTGTCTGATTGTTATGGAGTTGTCTGATTGTTATGGAGTTATCTGATTGTTATGGAGTTGTCTGATTGTTATGGAGTTGTCTGATTGTTATGGAGTTGTCTGATTGTTATGGAGTTGTCTGATTGTTATGGAGTTGTCTGATTGTTATGGAGTTGTATGATTGTTATGGAGTTGTCTGGTTGTTATGGAGTTGTCATGGAGTTGTCGTATTGTTATGGAGTTGTCTGATTGTTATGGAGTTGTCTGATTGTTATGGAGTTGTCTGGTTGTTATGGAGTTGTCATGGAGTTGTCGTATTGTTATGGAGTTGTCTGATTGTTATGGAGTTGTCTGATTGTTATGGAGTTGTCATGGAGTTGTCTGATTGTTATGGAGTTGTCTGATTGTCATGGAGTTGTCTGATTGTTATGGAGTTGTCTGATTGTTATGGAGTTGTATGATTGTTATGGAGTTGTCTGATTGTTATGGAGTTGTCTGGTTGTTATGGAGTTGTCTGATTGTTATGGAGTTGTCTGATTGTTATGGAGTTGTCTGATTGTTATGGAGTTGTCTGGTTGTTATGGAGTTGTCTGATTGTTATGGAGTTGTCTGATTGTTATGGAGTTGTCTGATTGTTATGGAGTTGTCTGATTTTTATGGAGTTGTCGTATTGTTATGGAGTTGTCTGGTTATTATGGAGTTGTCTGATTGTTATGGAGTTGTCTGATTGTTATGGAGTTGTCTGATTGTTATGGAGTTGTATGATTGTTATGGAGTTGTCTGATTGTTATGGAGTTGTCTGATTGTTATGGAGTTGTCTGATTGTTATGGAGTTGTCTGATTGTTATGGAGTTGTCTGATTGTTATGGAGTTGTCTGGTTGTTATGGAGTTGTCTGATTGTTATGGAGTTGTCTGATTGTTATGGAGTTGTCTGATTGTTATGGAGTTGTCTGATTGTTATGGAGTTGTCTGATTGTTATGGAGTTGTCATGGAGTTGTTGTATTGTTATGGAGTTGTCTGATTGTTATGGAGTTGTCTGGTTGTTATGGAGTTGTCTGATTGTTATGTAGTTGTCTGATTGTTATGGAGTTGTCTGATTGTTATGGAGTTGTCTGATTGTTATGGAGTTGTCTGATTGTTATGGAGTTGTCTGATTGTTATGGAGTTGTCTGATTGTTATGGAGTTGTCTGATTGTTATGGAGTTGTCATGGAGTTGTCTGATTGTTATGGAGTTGTCTGATTGTCATGGAGTTGTCTGATTGTTATGGAGTTTTCTGATTGTTATGGAGTTGTATGATTGTTATGGAGTTGTCTGATTGTTATGGAGTTGTCTGGTTGTTATGGAGTTGTCTGATTGTTATGGAGTTGTCTGATTGTTATGGAGTTGTCTGATTGTTATGGAGTTGTATGATTGTTATGGAGTTGTATGATTGTTATGGAGTTGTATGATTGTTATGGAGTTGTCTGATTGTTATGGAGTTGTCTGATTGTTATGGAGTTGTCTGATTGTCATGGAGTTGTCTGATTGTTATGGAGTTGTCTGATTGTTATGGAGTTGTCTGGTTGTTATGGAGTTGTCTGATTGTTATGGAGTTGTCTGATTGTTATGGAGTTGTCTGATTGTTATGGAGTTGTCTGATTGTTATGGAGTTGTCTGATTGTTATGGAGTTGTCTGATTGTTATGGAGTTGTATGATTGTTATGGAGTTGTCTGATTGTTATGGAGTTGTCTGGTTGTTATGGAGTTGTCTGATTGTTATGGAGTTGTCTGATTGTTATGGAGTTGTATGATTGTTATGGAGTTGTCATGGAGTTGTCTGATTGTTATGGAGTTGTCTGATTGTTATGGAGTTGTGTGATTGTTATGGAGTTGTCTGATTGTAATGGAGTTGTCTGATTGTTATGGAGTTGTCTGATTGTTATGGAGTTGTCATGGAGTTGTCTGATTGTTATGGAGTTGTCTGATTGTTATGGAGTTGTCTGATTGTTATGAAGTTGTCTGATTGTTATGGAGTTGTCTGATTGTTATGGAGTTGTCTGATTGTTATGGAGTTGTCTGATTGTTATGGAGTTGTCTGATTGTTATGGAGTTGTCTGATTGTTATGGAGTTGTCTGATTGTTATGGAGTTGTCTGATTGTTATGGAGTTGTCTGATTGTTATGGAGTTGTCTGGTTGTTATGGAGTTGTCTGATTGTTATGGAGTTATCTGATTGTTATGGAGTTGTCTGATTGTTATGGAGTTGTCTGATTGTTATGGAGTTGTCATGGAGTTGTCTGATTGTTATGGAGTTGTCTGATTATTATGGAGTTGTATGATTGTTATGGAGTTGTATGATTGTTATGGAGTTGTCTGGTTGTTATGGAGTTGTCTGATTGTTATGGAGTTGTCTGATTGTTATGGAGTTGTCTGATTGTTATGGAGTTGTATGATTGTTATGGAGTTGTCATGGAGTTGTCTGATTGTTATGGAGTTGTCTGATTGTTATGGAGTTGTCATGGAGTTGTCTGATTGTTATGGAGTTGTCTGATTGTTATGGAGTTGTATGATTGTTATGGAGTTGTCTGGTTGTCATGGAGTTGTCTGATTGTTATGGAGTTGTCTGATTGTTATGGAGTTGTATGATTGTTATGGAGTTGTATGATTGTTATGGAGTTGTCTGGTTGTTATGGAGTTGTCTGGTTGTTATGGAGTTGTCTGATTGTTATGGAGTTGTCTGATTGTTATGGAGTTGTCTGATTGTTATGGAGTTGTCTGATTGTTATGGAGTTGTCTGATTGTTATGGAGTTGTCTGATCTGATTGTTATGGAGATGTCTGATTGTTATGGAGTTGTCTGATTGTTATGGAGTTGTCATGGAGTTGTCTGATTGTTATGGAGTTGTCTGATTGTTATGGAGTTGTCTGATTGTTATGGAGTTGTCTGATTGTTATGGAGTTGTCTGATTGTTATGGAGTTGTCTGATTGTTATGGAGTTGTCTGATTGTTATGGAGTTGTCTGATTGTTATGGAGTTGTCTGATTGTTATGGAGTTGTCTGATTGTTATGGAGTTGTCTGATTGTTATGGAGTTGTCTGGTTGTTATGGAGTTGTCTGATTGTTATGGAGTTGTCTGATTGTTATGGAGTTGTCATGGAGTTGTCTGATTGTTATGGAGTTGTCTGATTGTCATGGAGTTGTCGTATTGTTATGGAGTTGTCTGATTGTTATGGAGTTGTCTGATTGTTATGGAGTTGTCTGATTGTTATGGAGTTGTCTGATTGTTATGGAGTTGTCTGGTTGTTATGGAGTTGTCTGGTTGTTATGGAGTTGTCTGATTGTTATGGAGTTGTCTGATTGTTATGGAGTTGTCATGGAGTTGTCTGATTGTTATGGAGTTGTCTGATTGTTATGGAGTTGTCTGATTGTTATGGAGTTGTCTGATTGTTATGGAGTTGTCTGATTGCCATGGAATTGTCATGGAGTTGTCTGATTGTTATGGAGTTGTCATGGAGTTGTCTGATTGTTATGGAGTTGTCTGATTGTTATGGAGTTGTCTGATTGTTATGGAGTTGTCTGATTGTTATGGAGTTGTATGATTGTTATGGAGTTGTCTGATTGTTATGGAGTTGTCTGGTTGTTATGGAGTTGTATGATTGTTATGGAGTTGTCTGATTGTTATGGAGTTGTCTGATTGTTATGGAGTTGTCTGGTTGTTATGGAGTTGTCTGATTGTTATGGAGTTGTCTGATTGTTATGGAGTTGTCTGATTGTTATGGAGTTGTCTGATTGTTATGGAGTTGTCTGATTTTTATGGAGTTGTCGTATTGTTATGGAGTTGTCTGGTTATTATGGAGTTGTCTGATTGTTATGGAGTTGTCTGATTGTTATGGAGTTGTCTGATTGTTATGGAGTTGTATGATTGTTATGGAGTTGTCTGATTGTTATGGAGTTGTCTGATTGTTATGGAGTTGTCTGATTGTTATGGAGTTGTCTGATTGTTATGGAGTTGTCTGATTGTTATGGAGTTGTCTGGTTGTTATGGAGTTGTCTGATTGTTATGGAGTTGTCTGATTGTTATGGAGTTGTCTGATTGTTATGGAGTTGTCTGATTGTTATGGAGTTGTCTGATTGTTATGGAGTTGTATGATTGTTATGGAGTTGTCTGATTGTTATGGAGTTGTCTGGTTGTTATGGAGTTGTCTGATTGTTATGGAGTTGTCTGATTGTTATGGAGTTGTATGATTGTTATGAAGTTGTCATGGAGTTGTCTGATTGTTATGGAGTTGTCTGATTGTTATGGAGTTGTCTGATTGTTATGGAGTTGTCATGGAGTTGTCTGATTGTTATGGAGTTGTCTGATTGTTATGGAGTTGTCTGATTGTTATGAAGTTGTCTGATTGTTATGGAGTTGTCTGATTGTTATGGAGTTGTCTGATTGTTATGGAGTTGTCTGATTGTTATGGAGTTGTCTGATTGTTATGGAGTTGTCTGATTGTTATGGAGTTGTCTGATTGTTATGGAGTTGTCTGGTTGTTATGGAGTTGTCTGATTGTTATGGAGTTGTCTGATTGTTATGGAGTTGTCATGGAGTTGTCTGATTGTTATGGAGTTGTCTGATTGTCATGGAGTTGTCGTATTGTTATGGAGTTGTCTATTTGTTATTGAGTTGTCTGATTGTTATGGAGTTGTCTGATTGTTATGGAGTTGTCTGATTGTTATGGAGTTGTCTGATTGTTATGGAATTGTATGATTGTTATGGAGTTGTATGATTGTTATGGAGTTGTCTGGTTGTTATGGAGTTGTCTGATTGTTATGGAGTTGTCTGATTGTTATGGAGTTGTCATGGAGTTGTCTGATTGTTATGGAGTTGTCTGATTGTTATGGAGTTGTCATGGAGTTGTCTGATTGTTATGGAGTTGTCTGATTGTTATGGAGTTGTCTGATTGTTATGGAGTTGTCTGATTGTTATGGAGTTGTCGTATTGTTATGGAGTTGTCTGATTGTTATGGAGTTGTCTGATTGTTATGGAGTTGTCTGGTTGTTATGGAGTTGTCTGATTGTTATGGAGTTGTCTGATTGTTATGGAGTTGTCTGATTGTTATGGAGTTGTCTGGTTGTTATGGAGTTGTCTGATTGTTATGGAGTTGTCTGATTGTTATGGAGTTATCTGATTGTTATGGAGTTGTCTGATTGTTATGGAGTTGTCTGATTGTTATGGAGTTGTCTGATTGTTATGGAGTTGTCTGATTGTTATGGAGTTGTCTGATTGTTATGGAGTTGTATGATTGTTATGGAGTTGTCTGGTTGTTATGGAGTTGTCATGGAGTTGTCGTATTGTTATGGAGTTGTCTGATTGTTATGGAGTTGTCTGATTGTTATGGAGTTGTCTGGTTGTTATGGAGTTGTCATGGAGTTGTCGTATTGTTATGGAGTTGTCTGATTGTTATGGAGTTGTCTGATTGTTATGGAGTTGTCATGGAGTTGTCTGATTGTTATGGAGTTGTCTGATTGTCATGGAGTTGTCTGATTGTTATGGAGTTGTCTGATTGTTATGGAGTTGTATGATTGTTATGGAGTTGTCTGATTGTTATGGAGTTGTCTGGTTGTTATGGAGTTGTCTGATTGTTATGGAGTTGTCTGATTGTTATGGAGTTGTCTGATTGTTATGGAGTTGTCTGGTTGTTATGGAGTTGTCTGATTGTTATGGAGTTGTCTGATTGTTATGGAGTTGTCTGATTGTTATGGAGTTGTCTGATTTTTATGGAGTTGTCGTATTGTTATGGAGTTGTCTGGTTATTATGGAGTTGTCTGATTGTTATGGAGTTGTCTGATTGTTATGGAGTTGTCTGATTGTTATGGAGTTGTATGATTGTTATGGAGTTGTCTGATTGTTATGGAGTTGTCTGATTGTTATGGAGTTGTCTGATTGTTATGGAGTTGTCTGATTGTTATGGAGTTGTCTGATTGTTATGGAGTTGTCTGGTTGTTATGGAGTTGTCTGATTGTTATGGAGTTGTCTGATTGTTATGGAGTTGTCTGATTGTTATGGAGTTGTCTGATTGTTATGGAGTTGTCTGATTGTTATGGAGTTGTCATGGAGTTGTTGTATTGTTATGGAGTTGTCTGATTGTTATGGAGTTGTCTGGTTGTTATGGAGTTGTCTGATTGTTATGTAGTTGTCTGATTGTTATGGAGTTGTCTGATTGTTATGGAGTTGTCTGATTGTTATGGAGTTGTCTGATTGTTATGGAGTTGTCTGATTGTTATGGAGTTGTCTGATTGTTATGGAGTTGTCTGATTGTTATGGAGTTGTCATGGAGTTGTCTGATTGTTATGGAGTTGTCTGATTGTCATGGAGTTGTCTGATTGTTATGGAGTTTTCTGATTGTTATGGAGTTGTATGATTGTTATGGAGTTGTCTGATTGTTATGGAGTTGTCTGGTTGTTATGGAGTTGTCTGATTGTTATGGAGTTGTCTGATTGTTATGGAGTTGTCTGATTGTTATGGAGTTGTATGATTGTTATGGAGTTGTATGATTGTTATGGAGTTGTATGATTGTTATGGAGTTGTCTGATTGTTATGGAGTTGTCTGATTGTTATGGAGTTGTCTGATTGTCATGGAGTTGTCTGATTGTTATGGAGTTGTCTGATTGTTATGGAGTTGTCTGGTTGTTATGGAGTTGTCTGATTGTTATGGAGTTGTCTGATTGTTATGGAGTTGTCTGATTGTTATGGAGTTGTCTGATTGTTATGGAGTTGTCTGATTGTTATGGAGTTGTCTGATTGTTATGGAGTTGTATGATTGTTATGGAGTTGTCTGATTGTTATGGAGTTGTCTGGTTGTTATGGAGTTGTCTGATTGTTATGGAGTTGTCTGATTGTTATGGAGTTGTATGATTGTTATGGAGTTGTCATGGAGTTGTCTGATTGTTATGGAGTTGTCTGATTGTTATGGAGTTGTGTGATTGTTATGGAGTTGTCTGATTGTTATGGAGTTGTCTGATTGTTATGGAGTTGTCTGATTGTTATGGAGTTGTCATGGAGTTGTCTGATTGTTATGGAGTTGTCTGATTGTTATGGAGTTGTCTGATTGTTATGAAGTTGTCTGATTGTTATGGAGTTGTCTGATTGTTATGGAGTTGTCTGATTGTTATGGAGTTGTCTGATTGTTATGGAGTTGTCTGATTGTTATGGAGTTGTCTGATTGTTATGGAGTTGTCTGATTGTTATGGAGTTGTCTGATTGTTATGGAGTTGTCTGATTGTTATGGAGTTGTCTGGTTGTTATGGAGTTGTCTGATTGTTATGGAGTTATCTGATTGTTATGGAGTTGTCTGATTGTTATGGAGTTGTCTGATTGTTATGGAGTTGTCATGGAGTTGTCTGATTGTTATGGAGTTGTCTGATTATTATGGAGTTGTATGATTGTTATGGAGTTGTATGATTGTTATGGAGTTGTCTGGTTGTTATGGAGTTGTCTGATTGTTATGGAGTTGTCTGATTGTTATGGAGTTGTCTGATTGTTATGGAGTTGTATGATTGTTATGGAGTTGTCATGGAGTTGTCTGATTGTTATGGAGTTGTCTGATTGTTATGGAGTTGTCTGATTGTTATGGAGTTGTCATGGAGTTGTCTGATTGTTATGGAGTTGTCTGATTGTTATGGAGTTGTATGATTGTTATGGAGTTGTCCTGGTTGTCATGGAGTTGTCTGATTGTTATGGAGTTGTCTGATTGTTATGGAGTTGTATGATTGTTATGGAGTTGTATGATTGTTATGGAGTTGTCTGGTTGTTATGGAGTTGTCTGGTTGTTATGGAGTTGTCTGATTGTTATGGAGTTGTCTGATTGTTATGGAGTTGTCTGATTGTTATGGAGTTGTCTGATTGTTGGGTGTGATTGTTATGGAGTTGTCTGATTGTTATGGAGTTGTCTGATTGTTATGGAGTTGTATGATTGTTATGGAGTTGTCTGATTGTTATGGAGATGTCTGATTGTTATGGAGTTGTCTGATTGTTATGGAGTTGTCATGGAGTTGTCTGATTGTTATGGAGTTGTCTGATTGTTATGGAGTTGTCTGATTGTTATGGAGTTGTCTGATTGTTATGGAGTTGTCTGATTGTTATGGAGTTGTCTGATTGTTATGGAGTTGTCTGATTGTTATGGAGTTGTCTGATTGTTATGGAGTTGTCTGATTGTTATGGAGTTGTCTGATTGTTATGGAGTTGTCTGATTGTTATGGAGTTTTCTGGTTGTTATGGAGTTGTCTGATTGTTATGGAGTTGTCTGATTGTTATGGAGTTGTCATGGAGTTGTCTGATTGTTATGGAGTTGTCTGATTGTCATGGAGTTGTCGTATTGTTATGGAGTTGTCTGATTGTTATGGAGTTGTCTGATTGTTATGGAGTTGTCTGATTGTTATGGAGTTGTCTGATTGTTATGGAGTTGTCTGGTTGTTATGGAGTTGTCTGGTTGTTATGGAGTTGTCTGATTGTTATGGAGTTGTCTGATTGTTATGGAGTTGTCATGGAGTTGTCTGATTGTTATGGAGTTGTCTGATTGTTATGGAGTTGTCTGATTGTTATGGAGTTGTCTGATTGTTATGGAGTTGTCTGATTGCCATGGAATTGTCATGGAGTTGTCTGATTGTTATGGAGTTGTCTGATTGTTATGGAGTTGTCATGGAGTTGTCTGATTGTTATGGAGTTGTCTGATTGTTATGGAGTTGTCTGATTGTTATGGAGTTGTCTGATTGTTATGGAGTTGTCTGATTGTTATGGAGTTGTCTGGTTGTTATGGAGTTGTCATGGAGTTGTCGTATTGTTATGGAGTTGTCTGATTGTTATGGAGTTGTCTGATTGTTATGGAGTTGTCATGGAGTTGTCTGATTGTTATGGAGTTGTCTGATTGTCATGGAGTTGTCTGATTGTTATGGAGTTGTCTGATTGTTATGGAGTTGTCTGATTGTTATGGAGTTGTCTGGTTGTTATGGAGTTGTCTGATTGTTATGGAGTTGTCTGATTGTTATGGAGTTGTCTGATTGTTATGGAGTTGTCTGATTTTTATGGAGTTGTCGTATTGTTATGGAGTTGTCTGGTTATTATGGAGTTGTCTGATTGTTATGGAGTTGTCTGATTGTTATGGAGTTGTCTGATTGTTATGGAGTTGTATGATTGTTATGGAGTTGTCTGATTGTTATGGAGTTGTCTGATTGTTATGGAGTTGTCTGATTGTTATGGAGTTGTCTGATTGTTATGGAGTTGTCTGATTGTTATGGAGTTGTCTGGTTGTTATGCAGTTGTCTGATTGTTATGGAGTTGTCTGATTGTTATGGAGTTGTCTGATTGTTATGGAGTTGTCTGATTGTTATGGAGTTGTCTGGTTGTTATGGAGTTGTCTGATTGTTATGGAGTTGTCTGATTGTTATGGAGTTGTCTGATTGTTATGGAGTTGTCTGATTGTTATGGAGTTGTCATGGAGTTGTTGTATTGTTATGGAGTTGTCTGATTGTTATGGAGTTGTCTGGTTGTTATGGAGTTGTCTGATTGTTATGGAGTTGTCTGATTGTTATGGAGTTGTCTGATTGTTATGGAGTTGTCTGATTGTTATGGAGTTGTCTGATTGTTATGGAGTTGTCTGATTGTTATGGAGTTGTCTGATTTTTATGGAGTTGTCTGATTGTTATGGAGTTGTCATGGAGTTGTCTGATTGTTATGGAGTTGTCTGATTGTCATGGAGTTGTCTGATTGTTATGGAGTTGTCTGATTGTTATGGAGTTGTATGATTGTTATGGAGTTGTCTGATTGTTATGGAGTTGTCTGGTTGTTATGGAGTTGTCTGATTGTTATGGAGTTGTCTGATTGTTATGGAGTTGTCTGATTGTTATGGAGTTGTATGATTGTTATGGAGTTGTATGATTGTTATGGAGTTGTATGATTGTTATGGAGTTGTCTGATTGTTATGGAGTTGTCTGATTGTTATGGAGTTGTCTGATTGTCATGGAGTTATCTGATTGTTATGGAGTTGTCTGATTGTTATGGAGTTGTCTGGTTGTTATGGAGTTGTCTGATTGTTATGGAGTTGTCTGATTGTTATGGAGTTGTCTGATTGTTATGGAGTTGTCTGATTGTTATGGAGTTGTCTGATTGTTATGGAGTTGTCTGATTGTTATGGAGTTGTATGATTGTTATGGAGTTGTCTGATTGTTATGGAGTTGTCTGGTTGTTATGGAGTTGTCTGATTGTTATGGAGTTGTCTGATTGTTATGGAGTTGTATGATTGTTATGGAGTTGTCATGGAGTTGTCTGATTGTTATGGAGTTGTCTGATTGTTATGGAGTTGTCTGATTGTTATGGAGTTGTCTGATTGTTATGGAGTTGTCATGGAGTTGTCTGATTGTTATGGAGTTGTCTGATTGTTATGGAGTTGTCTGATTGTTATGAAGTTGTCTGATTGTTATGGAGTTGTCTGATTGTTATGGAGTTGTCTGATTGTTATGGAGTTGTCTGATTGTTATGGAGTTGTCTGATTGTTATGGAGTTGTCTGATTGTTATGGAGTTGTCTGATTGTTATGGAGTTGTCTGGTTGTTATGGAGTTGTATGATTGTTATGGAGTTGTCTGATTGTTATGGAGTTGTCATGGAGTTGTCTGATTGTTATGGAGTTGTCTGATTGTCATGGAGTTGTCTGATTGTTATGGAGTTGTCTGATTGTTATGGAGTTGTCTGATTGTTATGGAGTTGTCTGATTGTTATGGAGTTGTCATGGAGTTGTCTGATTGTTATGGAGTTGTCTATTTGTTATGGAGTTGTCTGATTGTTATGGAGTTGTCTGATTGTTATGGAGTTGTCTGATTGTTATGGAGTTGTCTGATTGTTATGGAATTGTATGATTGTTATGGAGTTGTATGATTGTTATGGAGTTGTCTGGTTATTATGGAGTTGTCTGATTGTTATGGAGTTGTCTGATTGTTATGGAGTTGTCATGGAGTTGTCTGATTGTTATGGAGTTGTCTGATTGTTATGGAGTTGTCATGGAGTTGTCTGATTGTTATGGAGTTGTCTGATTGTTATGGAGTTGTCTGATTGTTATGGAATTGTCTGATTGTTATGGAGTTGTCGTATTGTTATGGAGTTGTCTGATTGTTATGGAGTTGTCTGATTGTTATGGAGTTGTCTGGTTGTTATGGAGTTGTCTGATTGTTATGGAGTTGTCTGATTGTTATGGAGTTGTCTGATTGTTATGGAGTTGTCTGGTTGTTATGGAGTTGTCTGATTGTTATGGAGTTGTCTGATTGTTATGGAGATATCTGATTGTTATGGAGTTGTCTGATTGTTATGGAGTTGTCTGATTGTTATGGAGTTGTCTGATTGTTATGGAGTTGTCTGATTGTTATGGAGTTGTCTGATTGTTATGGAGTTGTATGATTGTTATGGAGTTGTCTGATTGTTATGGAGTTGTCTGATTGTTATGGAGTTGTCTGATTGTTATGGAGTTGTCTGATTGTTATGGAGTTTTCTGGTTGTTATGGAGTTGTCTGATTGTTATGGAGTTGTCTGATTGTTATGGAGTTGTCATGGAGTTGTCTGATTGTTATGGAGTTGTCTGATTGTCATGGAGTTGTCGTATTGTTATGGAGTTGTCTGATTGTTATGGAGTTGTCTGATTGTTATGGAGTTGTCTGATTGTTATGGAGTTGTCTGATTGTTATGGAGTTGTCTGGTTGTTATGGAGTTGTCTGGTTGTTATGGAGTTGTCTGATTGTTATGGAGTTGTCTGATTGTTATGGAGTTGTCATGGAGTTGTCTGATTGTTATGGAGTTGTCTGATTGTTATGGAGTTGTCTGATTGTTATGGAGTTGTCTGATTGTTATGGAGTTGTCTGATTGCCATGGAATTGTCATGGAGTTGTCTGATTGTTATGGAGTTGTCTGATTGTTATGGAGTTGTCATGGAGTTGTCTGATTGTTATGGAGTTGTCTGATTGTTATGGAGTTGTCTGATTGTTATGGAGTTGTCTGATTGTTATGGAGTTGTCTGATTGTTATGGAGTTGTCTGGTTGTTATGGAGTTGTCATGGAGTTGTCGTATTGTTATGGAGTTGTCTGATTGTTATGGAGTTGTCTGATTGTTATGGAGTTGTCATGGAGTTGTCTGATTGTTATGGAGTTGTCTGATTGTCATGGAGTTGTCTGATTGTTATGGAGTTGTCTGATTGTTATGGAGTTGTATGATTGTTATGGAGTTGTCTGATTGTTATGGAGTTGTCTGGTTGTTATGGAGTTGTATGATTGTTATGGAGTTGTCTGATTGTTATGGAGTTGTCTGATTGTTATGGAGTTGTCTGGTTGTTATGGAGTTGTCTGATTGTTATGGAGTTGTCTGATTGTTATGGAGTTGTCTGATTGTTATGGAGTTGTCTGATTTTTATGGAGTTGTCGTATTGTTATGGAGTTGTCTGGTTATTATGGAGTTGTCTGATTGTTATGGAGTTGTCTGATTGTTATGGAGTTGTCTGATTGTTATGGAGTTGTCTGATTGTTATGGAGTTGTCTGATTGTTATGGAGTTGTCTGGTTGTTATGGAGTTGTCTGATTGTTATGGAGTTGTCTGATTGTTATGGAGTTGTCTGATTGTTATGGAGTTGTCTGATTGTTATGGAGTTGTCTGATTGTTATGGAGTTGTCATGGAGTTGTTGTATTGTTATGGAGTTGTCTGATTGTTATGGAGTTGTCTGGTTGTTATGGAGTTGTCTGATTGTTATGGAGTTGTCTGATTGTTATGGAGTTGTCTGATTGTTATGGAGTTGTCTGATTGTTATGGAGTTGTCTGATTGTTATGGAGTTGTCTGATTGTTATGGAGTTGTCTGATTTTTATGGAGTTGTCTGATTGTTATGGAGTTGTCATGGAGTTGTCTGATTGTTATGGAGTTGTCTGATTGTCATGGAGTTGTCTGATTGTTATGGAGTTGTCTGATTGTTATGGAGTTGTATGATTGTTATGGAGTTGTCTGATTGTTATGGAGTTGTCTGGTTGTTATGGAGTTGTCTGATTGTTATGGAGTTGTCTGATTGTTATGGAGTTGTCTGATTGTTATGGAGTTGTATGATTGTTATGGAGTTGTATGATTGTTATGGAGTTGTATGATTGTTATGGAGTTGTCTGATTGTTATGGAGTTGTCTGATTGTTATGGAGTTGTCTGATTGTCATGGAGTTATCTGATTGTTATGGAGTTGTCTGATTGTTATGGAGTTGTCTGGTTGTTATGGAGTTGTCTGATTGTTATGGAGTTGTCTGATTGTTATGGAGTTGTCTGATTGTTATGGAGTTGTCTGATTGTTATGGAGTTGTCTGATTGTTATGGAGTTGTCTGATTGTTATGGAGTTGTATGATTGTTATGGAGTTGTCTGATTGTTATGGAGTTGTCTGGTTGTTATGGAGTTGTCTGATTGTTATGGAGTTGTCTGATTGTTATGGAGTTGTATGATTGTTATGGAGTTGTCATGGAGTTGTCTGATTGTTATGGAGTTGTCTGATTGTTATGGAGTTGTCTGATTGTTATGGAGTTGTCTGATTGTTATGGAGTTGTCATGGAGTTGTCTGATTGTTATGGAGTTGTCTGATTGTTATGGAGTTGTCTGATTGTTATGAAGTTGTCTGATTGTTATGGAGTTGTCTGATTGTTATGGAGTTGTCTGATTGTTATGGAGTTGTCTGATTGTTATGGAGTTGTCTGATTGTTATGGAGTTGTCTGATTGTTATGGAGTTGTCTGGTTGTTATGGAGTTGTATGATTGTTATGGAGTTGTCTGATTGTTATGGAGTTGTCATGGAGTTGTCTGATTGTTATGGAGTTGTCTGATTGTCATGGAGTTGTCTGATTGTTATGGAGTTGTCTGATTGTTATGGAGTTGTCTGATTGTTATGGAGTTGTCTGATTGTTATGGAGTTGTCATGGAGTTGTCTGATTGTTATGGAGTTGTCTATTTGTTATGGAGTTGTCTGATTGTTATGGAGTTGTCTGATTGTTATGGAGTTGTCTGATTGTTATGGAGTTGTCTGATTGTTATGGAATTGTATGATTGTTATGGAGTTGTATGATTGTTATGGAGTTGTCTGGTTATTATGGAGTTGTCTGATTGTTATGGAGTTGTCTGATTGTTATGGAGTTGTCATGGAGTTGTCTGATTGTTATGGAGTTGTCTGATTGTTATGGAGTTGTCATGGAGTTGTCTGATTGTTATGGAGTTGTCTGATTGTTATGGAGTTGTCTGATTGTTATGGAATTGTCTGATTGTTATGGAGTTGTCGTATTGTTATGGAGTTGTCTGATTGTTATGGAGTTGTCTGATTGTTATGGAGTTGTCTGGTTGTTATGGAGTTGTCTGATTGTTATGGAGTTGTCTGATTGTTATGGAGTTGTCTGATTGTTATGGAGTTGTCTGGTTGTTATGGAGTTGTCTGATTGTTATGGAGTTGTCTGATTGTTATGGAGATATCTGATTGTTATGGAGTTGTCTGATTGTTATGGAGTTGTCTGATTGTTATGGAGTTGTCTGATTGTTATGGAGTTGTCTGATTGTTATGGAGTTGTCTGATTGTTATGGAGTTGTATGATTGTTATGGAGTTGTCTGATTGTTATGGAGTTGTCTGATTGTTATGGAGTTGTCTGATTGTTATGGAGTTGTCTGATTGTTATGGAGTTGTCTGATTGTTATGGAGTTGTCTGATTGTTATGGAGTTGTCTGGTTGTTATGGAGTTGTCATGGAGTTGTCGTATTGTTATGGAGTTGTCTGATTGTTATGGAGTTGTCTGATTGTTATGGAGTTGTCATGGAGTTGTCTGATTGTTATGGAGTTGTCTGATTGTCATGGAGTTGTCTGATTGTTATGGAGTTGTCTGATTGTTATGGAGTTGTATGATTGTTATGGAGTTGTCTGATTGTTATGGAGTTGTCTGGTTGTTATGGAGTTGTCTGATTGTTATGGAGTTGTCTGATTGTTATGGAGTTGTCTGATTGTTATGGAGTTGTCTGGTTGTTATGGAGTTGTCTGATTGTTATGGAGTTGTCTGATTGTTATGGAGTTGTCTGATTGTTATGGAGTTGTCTGATTTTTATGGAGTTGTCGTATTGTTATGGAGTTGTCTGGTTATTATGGAGTTGTCTGATTGTTATGGAGTTGTCTGATTGTTATGGAGTTGTCTGATTGTTATGGAGTTGTATGATTGTTATGGAGTTGTCTGATTGTTATGGAGTTGTCTGATTGTTATGGAGTTGTCTGATTGTTATGGAGTTGTCTGATTGTTATGGAGTTGTCTGATTGTTATGGAGTTGTCTGGTTGTTATGGAGTTGTCTGATTGTTATGGAGTTGTCTGATTGTTATGGAGTTGTCTGATTGTTATGGAGTTGTCTGATTGTTATGGAGTTGTCTGATTGTTATGGAGTTGTCATGAAGTTGTTGTATTGTTATGGAGTTGTCTGATTGTTATGGAGTTGTCTGGTTGTTATGGAGTTGTCTGATTGTTATGGAGTTGTCTGATTGTTATGGAGTTGTCTGATTGTTATGGAGTTGTCTGATTGTTATGGAGTTGTCTGATTGTCATGGAGTTGTCTGATTGTTATGGAGTTGTCTGATTGTTATGGAGTTGTATGATTGTTATGGAGTTGTCTGATTGTTATGGAGTTGTCTGGTTGTTATGGAGTTGTCTGATTGTTATGGAGTTGTCTGATTGTTATGGAGTTGTCTGATTGTTATGGAGTTGTATGATTGTTATGGAGTTGTATGATTGTTATGGAGTTGTATGATTGTTATGGAGTTGTCTGATTGTTATGGAGTTGTCTGATTGTTATGGAGTTGTCTGATTGTCATGGAGTTGTCTGATTGTTATGGAGTTGTCTGATTGTTATGGAGTTGTCTGGTTGTTATGGAGTTGTCTGATTGTTATGGAGTTGTCTGATTGTTATGGAGTTGTCTGATTGTTATGGAGTTGTCTGATTGTTATGGAGTTGTCTGATTGTTATGGAGTTGTCTGATTGTTATGGAGTTGTATGATTGTTATGGAGTTGTCTGATTGTTATGGAGTTGTCTGGTTGTTATGGAGTTGTCTGATTGTTATGGAGTTGTCTGATTGTTATGGAGTTGTATGATTGTTATGGAGTTGTCATGGAGTTGTCTGATTGTTATGGAGTTGTCTGATTGTTATGGAGTTGTGTGATTGTTATGGAGTTGTCTGATTGTTATGGAGTTGTCTGATTGTTATGGAGTTGTCTGATTGTTATGGAGTTGTCATGGAGTTGTCTGATTGTTATGGAGTTGTCTGATTGTTATGGAGTTGTCTGATTGTTATGAAGTTGTCTGATTGTTATGGAGTTGTCTGATTGTTATGGAGTTGTCTGATTGTTATGGAGTTGTCTGATTGTTATGGAGTTGTCTGATTGTTATGGAGTTGTCTGATTGTTATGGAGTTGTCTGATTGTTATGGAGTTGTCTGATTGTTATGGAGTTGTCTGATTGTTATGGAGTTGTCTGGTTGTTATGGAGTTGTCTGATTGTTATGGAGTTATCTGATTGTTATGGAGTTGTCTGATTGTTATGGAGTTGTCTGATTGTTATGGAGTTGTCATGGAGTTGTCTGATTGTTATGGAGTTGTCTGATTATTATGGAGTTGTATGATTGTTATGGAGTTGTATGATTGTTATGGAGTTGTCTGGTTGTTATGGAGTTGTCTGATTGTTATGGAGTTGTCTGATTGTTATGGAGTTGTCTGATTGTTATGGAGTTGTATGATTGTTATGGAGTTGTCATGGAGTTGTCTGATTGTTATGGAGTTGTCTGATTGTTATGGAGTTGTCATGGAGTTGTCTGATTGTTATGGAGTTGTCTGATTGTTATGGAGTTGTATGATTGTTATGGAGTTGTCTGGTTGTCATGGAGTTGTCTGATTGTTATGGAGTTGTCTGATTGTTATGGAGTTGTATGATTGTTATGGAGTTGTATGATTGTTATGGAGTTGTCTGATTGTTATGGAGTTGTCTGATTGTTATGGAGTTGTCTGATTGTTATGGAGTTGTATGATTGTTATGGAGTTGTCTGATTGTTATGGAGATGTCTGATTGTTATGGAGTTGTCTGATTGTTATGGAGTTGTCATGGAGTTGTCTGATTGTTATGGAGTTGTCTGATTGTTATGGAGTTGTCATGGAGTTGTCTGATTGTTATGGAGTTGTCTGATTGTTATGGAGTTGTCTGGTTGTTATGGAGTTGTCTGATTGTTATGGAGTTGTCTGATTGTTATGGAGTTGTCATGGAGTTGTCTGATTGTTATGGAGTTGTCTGATTGTCATGGAGTTGTCGTATTGTTATGGAGTTGTCTGGTTGTTATGGAGTTGTCTGATTGTTATGGAGTTGTATGATTGTTATGGAGTTGTCTGGTTGTTATGGAGTTGTCTGATTGTTATGGAGTTGTCTGATTGTTATGGAGTTGTCATGGAGTTGTCTGATTGTTATGGAGTTGTCTGATTGTTATGGAGTTGTCTGATTGTTATGGAGTTGTCTGATTGTCATGGAATTGTCATGGAGTTGTCTGATTGTTATGGAGTTGTCTGATTGTTATGGAGTTGTCATGGAGTTGTCTGATTGTTATGGAGTTGTCTGATTGTTATGGAGTTGTCTGATTGTTATGGAGTTGTCTGATTGTTATGGAGTTGTCGTATTGTTATGGAGTTGTCTGATTGTTATGGAGTTGTCTGATTGTTATGGAGTTGTCTGATTGTTATGGAGTTGTCTGATTGTTATGGAGTTGTCTGATTGTTATGGAGTTGTCTGATTGTTATGGAGTTGTCTGATTGTTATGGAGTTGTCTGATTGTTATGGAGTTGTCTGATTGTTATGGAGTTGTCTGATTGTTATGGAGTTGTCTGATTGTTATGGAGTTGTCTGGTTGTTATGGAGTTGTCTGATTGTTATGGAGTTGTCTGATTGTTATGGAGTTGTCTGATTGTTATGGAGTTGTCTGGTTGTTATGGAGTTGTCTGATTGTTATGGAGTTGTCTGATTGTTATGGAGTTGTCTGATTGTTATGGAGTTGTCTGATTGTTATGGAGTTGTCTGATTGTTATGGAGTTGTCATGGAGTTGTCTGATTGTTATGGAGTTGTCTGATTGTCATGGAGTTGTCTGATTGTTATGGAGTTGTCTGATTGTTATGGAGTTGTCTGATTGTTATGGAGTTGTCTGATTGTTATGGAGTTGTCTGATTGTTATGGAGTTGTCTGGTTGTTATGGAGTTGTCATGGAGTTTTCGCATTGTTATGGAGTTGTCTGATTGTCATGGAGTTGTCTGATTGTTATGGAGTTGTCTGATTGTTATGGAGTTGTCTGATTGTTATGGAGTTGTCTGATTGTTATGGAGTTGTCTGATTGTTATGGAGTTGTCTGATTGTTATGGAGTTGTCTGATTGTTATGGAGTTGTCTGATTGTTATGGAGTTGTCTGATTGTTATGGAGTTGTCTGATTTTTATGGAGTTGTCGTATTGTTATGGAGTTGTCTGATTGTTATGGAGTTGTCTGATTGTTATGGAGTTGTCTGATTGTTATGGAGTTGTCTGATTGTTATGGAGTTGTCTGGTTGTTATGGAGTTGTCTGATTGTTATGGAGTTGTCTGATTGTTATGGAGTTGTCTGATTGTTATGGAGTTGTCTGATTTTTATGGAGTTGTCGTATTGTTATGGAGTTGTCTGGTTATTATGGAGTTGTCTGATTGTTATGGAGTTGTCTGATTGTTATGGAGTTGTCTGATTGTTATGGAGTTGTATGATTGTTATGGAGTTGTCTGATTGTTATGGAATTGTCTGATTGTTATGGAGTTGTCTGATTGTTATGGAGTTGTCTGATTGTTATGGAGTTGTCTGATTGTTATGGAGTTGTCTGGTTGTTATGGAGTTGTCTGATTGTTATGGAGTTGTCTGATTGTTATGGAGTTGTCTGATTGTTATGGAGTTGTCTGATTGTTATGGAGTTGTCTGATTGTTATGGAGTTGTCTGATTGTTATGGAGTTGTCATGGAGTTGTCGTATTGTTATGGAGTTGTCTGATTGTTATGGAGTTGTCTGGTTGTTATGGAGTTGTCTGATTGTTATGGAGTTGTCTGATTGTTATGGAGTTGTCTGATTGTTATGGAGTTGTCTGATTGTTATGGAGTTGTCTGATTGTTATGGAGTTGTCTGATTGTTATGGAGTTGTCTGATTGTTATGGAGTTGTCTGATTGTTATGGAGTTGTCTAATTGTTATGGAGTTGTATGATTGTTATGGAGTTGTCTGATTGTTATGGAGTTGTCTGATTGTTATGGAGTTGTCTGGTTGTTATGGAGTTGTCTGATTGTTATGGAGTTGTCTGATTGTTATGGAGTTGTCTGATTGTTATGGAGTTGTCTGGTTGTTATGGAGTTGTCTGATTGTTATGGAGTTGTCTGATTGTTATGGAGTTGTCTGATTGTTATGGAGTTGTCTGATTGTTATGGAGTTGTCATGGAGTTGTCTGATTGTTATGGAGTTGTCTGATTGTCATGGAGTTGTCTGATTGTTATGGAGTTGTCTGATTGTTATGGAGTTGTATGATTGTTATGGAGTTGTCTGATTGTTATGGAGTTGTCTGGTTGTTATGGAGTTGTCTGATTGTTATGGAGTTGTCTGATTGTTATGGAGTTGTCTGATTGTTATGGAGTTGTCTGATTGTTATGGAGTTGTCTGATTGTTATGGAGTTGTATGATTGTTATGGAGTTGTCTGATTGTTATGGAATTGTCTGATTGTTATGGAGTTGTCTGATTGTTATGGAGTTGTCTGATTGTTATGGAGTTGTCTGATTGTTATGGAGTTGTCTGGTTGTTATGGAGTTGTCTGATTGTTATGGAGTTGTCTGATTGTTATGGAGTTGTCTGATTGTTATGGAGTTGTCTGATTGTTATGGAGTTGTCTGATTGTTATGGAGTTGTCATGGAGTTGTCGTATTGTTATGGAGTTGTCTGATTGTTATGGAGTTGTCTGGTTGTTATGGAGTTGTCTGATTGTTATGGAGTTGTCTGATTGTTATGGAGTTGTCTGATTGTTATGGAGTTGTCTGATTGTTATGGAGTTGTCTGGTTGTTATGGAGTTGTCTGATTGTTATGAAGTTGTCTGATTGTTATGGAGTTGTCTGATTGTTATGGAGTTGTCTGATTGTTATGGAGTTGTCTGATTGTTATGGAGTTGTCTGATTGTTATGGAGTTGTCTGATTGTTATGGAGTTGTCTGATTGTTATGGAGTTGTATGATTGTTATGGAGTTGTCTGGTTGTCATGGAGTTGTCTGATTGTTATGGAGTTGTCTGATTGTTATGGAGTTGTATGATTGTTATGGAGTTGTATGATTGTTATGGAGTTGTCTGATTGTTATGGAGTTGTCTGATTGTTATGGAGTTGTCTGATTGTTATGGAGTTGTCTGATTGTTATGGAGTTGTATGATTGTTATGGAGTTGTCTGATTGTTATGGAGTTGTCTGATTGTTATGGAGTTGTCTGATTGTTATGGAGTTGTCATGGAGTTGTCTGATTGTTATGGAGTTGTCTGATTGTTATGGAGTTGTCTGATTGTTATGGAGTTGTCTGATTGTTATGGAGTTGTCTGATTGTTATGGAGTTGTCTGATTGTTATGGAGTTGTATGATTGTTATGGAGTTGTCTGATTGTTATGGAGTTGTCTGATTGTTATGGAGTTGTCTGATTGTTATGGAGTTGTCTGATTGTTATGGAGTTGTCTGATTGTTATGGAGTTGTCATGGAGTTGTCGTATTGTTATGGAGTTGTCTGATTTTTATGGAGTTGTATGATTGTTATGGAGTTGTCTGATTGTGATGGAGTTGTCTGATTGTTATGGAATTGTCTGATTGTTATGGAGTTGTCTGATTGTTATGGAGTTGTCTGATTGTTATGGAGTTGTCTGGTTGTTATGGAGTTGTCTGATTGTTATGGAGTTGTCTGATTGTTATGGAGTTGTCTGATTGTTATGGAGTTGTCTGATTGTTATGGAGTTGTCTGATTGTTAAGGAGTTGTCATGGAGTTGTCGTATTGTTATGGAGTTGTCTGATTGTTATGGAGTTGTCTGGTTGTTATGGAATTGTCTGATTGTTATGGAGTTGTCTGATTGTTATGGAGTTGTCTGATTGTTATGGAGTTGTCTGATTGTTATGGAGTTGTCTGATTGTTATGGAGTTGTCTGATTGTTATGGAGTTGTCTGATTGTTATGGAGTTGTCTGATTGTTATGGAGTTGTCTGATTGTTATGGAGTTGTCTGATTGTTATGGAGTTGTCATGGAGTTGTCTGATTGTTATGGAGTTGTCTGATTGTTATGGAGTTGTCTGATTGTCATGGAGTTGTCTGATTGTTATGGAGTTGTCTGATTGTTATGGAGTTGTCTGGTTGTTATGGAGTTGTCTGATTGTTATGGAGTTGTCTGATTGTTATGGAGTTGTCTGATTGTTATGGAGTTGTTTGATTGTTATGGAGTTGTCTGATTGTTATGGAGTTGTCTGATTGTTATGGAGTTGTATGATTGTTATGGAGTTGTCTGATTGTTATGGAGTTGTCTGGTTGTTATGGAGTTGTCTGATTGTTATGGAGTTGTCTGATTGTTATGGAGTTGTATGATTGTTATGGAGTTGTCATGGAGTTTTCTGATTGTTATGGAGTTGTCTGATTGTTATGGAGTTGTGTGATTGTTATGGAGTTGTCTGATTGTTATGGAGTTGTCTGATTGTTATGGAGTTGTCATGGAGTTGTCTGATTGTTATGGAGTTGTCTGATTGTTATGGAGTTGTCTGATTGTTATGAAGTTGTCTGATTGTTATGGAGTTGTCTGATTGTTATGGAGTTGTCTGATTGTTATGGAGTTGTCTGATTGTTATGGAGTTGTCTGATTGTTATGGAGTTGTCTGATTGTTATGGAGTTGTCTGATTGTTATGGAGTTGTCTGATTGTTATGGAGTTGTCTGATTGTTATGGAGTTGTCTGATTGTTATGGAGTTGTCATGGAGTTGTCTGATTGTTATGGAGTTGTCTGATTGTTATGGAGTTGTATGATTGTTATGGAGTTGTATGATTGTTATGGAGTTGTCTGGTTGTTATGGAGTTGTCTGATTGTTATGGAGTTGTCTGATTGTTATGGAGTTGTCTGATTGTTATGGAGTTGTATGATTGTTATGGAGTTGTCTGGTTGTTATGGAGTTGTCTGGTTGTTATGGAGTTGTCTGATTGTTATGGAGTTGTCTGATTGTTATGGAGTTGTCTGATTGTTATGGAGTTGTCTGATTGTTATGGAGTTGTCTGATTGTTATGGAGTTGTCTGATTGTTATGGAGTTGTATGATTGTTATGGAGTTGTCTGATTGTTATGGAGTTGTCTGATTGTTATGGAGTTGTCTGATTGTTATGGAGTTGTCATGGAGTTGTCTGATTGTTATGGAGTTGTCTGATTGTTATGGAGTTGTCTGATTGTTATGGAGTTGTATGATTGTTATGGAGTTGTCTGGTTGTCATGGAGTTGTCTGATTGTTATGGAGTTGTCTGATTGTTATGGAGTTGTATGATTGTTATGGAGTTGTATGATTGTTATGGAGTTGTCTGGTTGTTATGGAGTTGTCTGATTGTTATGGAGTTGTCTGATTGTTATGGAGTTGTCTGATTGTTATGGAGTTGTCTGATTGTTATGGAGTTGTCTGATTGTTATGGAGTTGTCTGATTGTTATGGAGTTGTATGATTGTTATGGAGTTGTCTAATTGTTATGGAGTTGTCTGATTGTTATGGAGTTGTCTGATTGTTATGGAGTTGTCATGGAGTTGTCTGATTGTTATGAAGTTGTCTGATTGTTATGGAGTTGTCTGATTGTTATGGAGTTGTCTGATTGTTATGGAGTTGTCTGATTGTTATGGAGTTGTCTGATTGTTATGGAGTTGTCTGATTGTTATGGAGTTGTCTGATTGTTATGGAGTTGTCTGATTGTTATGGAGTTGTCTGATTGTTATGGAGTTGTCTGATTGTTATGGAGTTGTTTGATTGTTATGGATTTGTCTGATTGTTATGGAGTTGTCTGATTGTTATGGAGTTGTCTGGTTGTTATGGAGTTGTCTGATTGTTATGGAGTTGTCTGATTGTTATGGAGTTGTCATGGAGTTGTCTGATTTTTATGGAGTTGTCTGATTGTCATGGAGTTGTCGTATTGTTATGGAGTTGTCTGATTGTTATGGAGTTGTCTGATTGTTATGGAGTTGTCTGATTGTTATGGAGTTGTCTGATTGTTATGGAGTTGTCTGGTTGTTATGGAGTTGTCTGATTGTTATGGAGTTGTATGATTGTTATGGAGTTGTCTGATTGTTACGGAGTTGTCTGATTGTTATGGAGTTGTCTGATTGTTATGGAGTTGTCATGGAGTTGTCTGATTGTTATGGAGTTGTCTGATTGTTATGGAGTTGTCTGATTGTTATGGAGTTGTCTGATTGTCATGGAGTTGTCATGGAGTTGTCTGATTGTTATGGAGTTGTCTGATTGTTATGGAGTTGTCATGGAGTTGTCTGATTGTTATGGAGTTGTCTGATTGTTATGGAGTTGTCTGATTGTTATGGAGTTGTCTGATTGTTATGGAGTTGTCGTATTGTTATGGAGTTGTCTGATTGTTATGGAGTTGTCTGATTGTTATGGAGTTGTCTGATTGTTATGGAGTTGTCTGATTGTTATGGAGTTGTCTGATTGTTATGGAGTTGTCTGATTGTTATGGAGTTGTCTGATTGCTATGGAGTTGTCTGATTGTTATGGAGTTGTCTGATTGTTATGGAGTTGTCTGATTGTTATGGAGTTGTCTGATTGTTATGGAGTTGTCTGATTGTTATGGAGTTGTCTGATTGTTATGGAGTTGTCTGATTGTTATGGAGTTGTCTGGTTGTTATGGAGTTGTCTGATTGTTATGGAGTTGTCTGATTGTTATGGAGTTGTCTGATTGTTATGGAGTTGTCTGGTTGTTATGGAGTTGTCTGATTGTTATGGAGTTGTCTGATTGTTATGGAGTTGTCTGATTGTTATGGAGTTGTCTGATTGTTATGGAGTTGTCTGATTGTTATGGAGTTGTCATGGAGTTGTCTGATTGTTATGGAGTTGTCTGATTGTCATGGAGTTGTCTGATTGTTATGGAGTTGTCTGATTGTTATGGAGTTGTATGATTGTTATGGAGTTGTCTGATTGTTATGGAGTTGTCTGGTTGTTATGGAGTTGTCTGATTGTTATGGAGTTGTCTGATTGTTATGGAGTTGTCTGATTGTTATGGAGTTGTCTGGTTGTTATGGAGTTGTCTGATTGTTATGGAGTTGTCTGATTGTTATGGAGTTATCTGATTGTTATGGAGTTGTCTGATTGTTATGGTGTTGTCTGATTGTTATGGAGTTGTCTGATTGTTATGGAGTTGTCTGATTGTTATGGAGTTGTCTGATTGTTATGGAGTTGTCTGATTGTTATGGAGTTGTATGATTGTTATGGAGTTGTCTGATTGTTATGGAGTTGTCTGATTGTTATGGAGTTGTCTGATTGTTATGGAGTTGTCTGATTGTTATGGAGTTGTCATGGAGTTGTCGTATTGTTATGGAGTTGTCTGATTGTCATGGAGTTGTCTGATTGTTATGGAGTTGTCTGATTGTTATGGAGTTGTATGATTGTTATGGAGTTGTCTGATTGTTATGGAGTTGTCTGGTTGTTATGGAGTTGTCTGGTTGTTATGGAGTTGTCTGATTGTTATGGAGTTGTCTGATTGTTATGGAGTTGTCTGGTTGTTATGGAGTTGTCTGATTGTTATGGAGTTGTCTGATTGTTATGGAGTTGTCTGATTGTTATGGAGTTGTCTGATTTTTATGGAGTTGTCGTATTGTTATGGAGTTGTCTGGTTATTATGGAGTTGTCTGATTGTTATGGAGTTGTCTGATTGTTATGGAGTTGTCTGATTGTTATGGAGTTGTCTGATTGTTATGGAGTTGTCTGATTGTTATGGAGTTGTCTGGTTGTTATGGAGTTTTCTGATTGTTATGGAGTTGTCTGATTGTTATGGAGTTGTCTGATTGTTATGGAGTTGTCTGATTGTTATGGAGTTGTCTGATTGTTATGGAGTTGTCTGATTGTTATGGAGTTGTCATGGAGTTGTCGTATTGTTATGGAGTTGTCTGATTGTTATGGAGTTGTCTGGTTGTTATGGAGTTGTCTGATTGTTATGGAGTTGTCTGATTGTTATGGAGTTGTCTGATTGTTATGGAGTTGTCTGATTGTTATGGAGTTGTCTGATTGTTATGGAGTTGTCTGATTGTTATGGAGTTGTCTGATTGTTATGGAGTTATCTGATTGTTATGGAGTTGTCTGATTGTTATGGAGTTGTCATGGAGTTGTCTGATTGTTATGGAGTTGTCTGATTGTCATGGAGTTGTCTGATTGTTATGGAGTTGTCTGATTGTTATGGAGTTGTATGATTGTTATGGAGTTGTCTGATTGTTATGGAGTTGTCTGGTTGTTATGGAGTTGTCTGATTGTTATGGAGTTGTCTGATTGTTATGGAGTTGTCTAATTGTTATGGAGTTGTCTGGTTGTTATGGAGTTGTCTGATTGTTATGGAGTTGTATGATTGTTATGGAGTTGTCTGGTTGTTATGGAGTTGTCTGATTGTTATGGAGTTGTCTGATTGTTATGGAGTTGTCATGGAGTTGTCTGATTGTTATGGAGTTGTCTGATTGTTATGGAGTTGTCTGATTGTTATGGAGTTGTCTGATTGTCATGGAGTTGTCATGGAGTTGTCTGATTGTTATGGAGTTGTCTGATTGTTATGGAGTTGTCATGGAGTTGTCTGATTGTTATGGAGTTGTCTGATTGTTATGGAGTTGTCTGATTGTTATGGAGTTGTCTGATTGTTATGGAGTTGTCGTATTGTTATGGAGTTGTCTGATTGTTATGGAGTTGTCTGATTGTTATGGAGTTGTCTGATTGTTATGGAGTTGTCTGATTGTTATGGAGTTGTCTGATTGTTATGGAGTTGTCTGATTGTTATGGAGTTGTCTGATTGTTATGGAGTTGTCTGATTGTTATGGAGTTGTCTGATTGTTATGGAGTTGTCTGATTGTTATGGAGTTGTCTGATTGTTATGGAGTTGTCTGATTGTTATGGAGTTGTCTGATTGTTATGGAGTTGTCTGGTTGTTATGGAGTTGTCTGATTATTATGGAGTTGTCTGATTGTTATGGAGTTGTCTGATTGTTATGGAGTTGTCTGGTTGTTATGGAGTTGTCTGATTGTTATGGAGTTGTCTGATTGTTATGGAGTTGTCTGATTGTTATGGAGTTGTCTGATTGTTATGGAATTGTCTGATTGTTATGGAGTTGTCATGGAGTTGTCTGATTGTTATGGAGTTGTCTGATTGTCATGGAGTTGTCTGATTGTTATGGAGTTGTCTGATTGTTATGGAGTTGTATGATTGTTATGGAGTTGTCTGATTGTTATGGAGTTGTCTGGTTGTTATGGAGTTGTCTGATTGTTATGGAGTTGTCTGATTGTTATGGAGTTGTCTGATTGTTATGGAGTTGTCTGGTTGTTATAGAGTTGTCTGATTGTTATGGAGTTGTCTGATTGTTATGGAGTTATCTGATTGTTATGGAGTTGTCTGATTGTTATGGTGTTGTCTGGTTGTTATGGAGTTGTCTGATTGTTATGGAGTTGTCTGATTGTTATGGAGTTGTCTGATTGTTATGGAGTTGTCTGATTGTTATGAAGTTGTATGATTGTTATGGAGTTGTCTGATTGTTATGGAGTTGTCTGATTGTTATGGAGTTGTCTGATTGTTATGGAGTTGTCTGATTGTTATGGAGTTGTCTGATTGTTATGGAGTTGTCTGATTGTTATGGAGTTGTCTGGTTGTTATGGAGTTGTCATGGAGTTGTCGTATTGTTATGGAGTTGTCTGATTGTCATGGAGTTGTCTGATTGTTATGGAGTTGTCTGATTGTTATGGAGTTGTATGATTGTTATGGAGTTGTCTGATTGTTATGCAGTTGTCTGGTTGTTATGGAGTTGTCTGATTGTTATGGAGTTGTCTGATTGTTATGGAGTTGTCTGATTGTTATGGAGTTGTCTGGTTGTTATGGAGTTGTCTGATTGTTATGGAGTTGTCTGATTGTTATGGAGTTGTCTGATTGTTATGGAGTTGTCTGATTGTTATGGAGTTGTCTGATTGTTATGGAGTTGTCTGATTGTTATGGAGTTGTCTGATTGTTATGGAGTTGTCTGGTTGTTATGGAGTTTTCTGATTGTTATGGAGTTGTCTGATTGTTATGGAGTTGTCTGATTGTTATGGAGTTGTCTGATTGTTATGGAGTTGTCTGATTGTTATGGAGTTGTCTGATTGTTATGGAGTTGTCATGGAGTTGTCGTATTGTTATGGAGTTTTCTGATTGTTATGGAGTTGTCTGGTTGTTATGGAGTTGTCTGATTGTTATGGAGTTGTCTGATTGTTATGGAGTTGTCTGATTGTTATGGAGTTGTCTGATTGTTATGGAGTTGTCTGATTGTTATGGAGTTGTCTGATTGTTATGGAGTTGTCTGATTGTTATGGAGTTGTCTGATTGTTATGGAGTTGTCATGGAGTTGTCTGATTGTTATGGAGTTGTCTGATTGTCATGGAGTTGTCTGATTGTTATGGAGTTGTCTGATTGTTATGGAGTTGTATGATTGTTATGGAGTTGTCTGATTGTTATGGAGTAGTCTGGTTGTTATGGAGTTGTCTGATTGTTATGGAGTTGTATGATTGTTATGGAGTTGTCTGATTGTTATGGAGTTGTCTGATTGTTATGGAGTTGTCTGATTGTCATGGAGTTGTCTGATTGTTATGGAGTTGTCTGATTGTTATGGAGTTGTCTGGTTGTTATGGAGTTGTCTGATTGTTATGGAGTTGTCTGATTGTTATGGAGTTGTCTGATTGTTATGGAGTTGTCTGATTGTTATGGAGTTGTCTGATTGTTATGGAGTTGTATGATTGTTATGGAGTTGTCTGATTGTTATGGAGTTGTCTGGTTGTTATGGAGTTGTCTGATTGTTATGGAGTTGTCTGATTGTTATGGAGTTGTATGATTGCTATGGAGTTGTCTGATTGTTATGGAGTTGTCTGATTGTTATGGAGTTGTCTGATTGTTATGGAGTTGTATGATTGTTATGGAGTTGTCTGATTGTTATGGAGTTGTCTGATTGTTATGGAGTTGTCTGATTGTTATGGAGTTGTCTGATTGTTATAGAGTTGTCTGATTGTTATGGAGTTGTCTGATTGTTATGGAGTTGTATGATTGTTATGGAGTTGTCTGATTGTTATGGAGTTGTCTGGTTGTTATGGAGTTGTCTGATTGTTATGGAGTTGTCTGATTGTTATGGAGTTGTATGATTGCTATGGAGTTGTCTGATTGTTATGGAGTTGTCTGATTGTTATGGAGTTGTCTGATTGTTTGGAGTTGTCTGATTGTTATGGAGTTGTCTGATTGTTATGGAGTTGTCTGATTGTTATGGAGTTGTCTGGTTGTTATGGAGTTGTCTGATTGTTATGGAGTTGTCTGATTGTTATGGAGTTGTCGTATTGTTATGGAGTTGTCGTATTGTTATGGAGTTGTCTGATTGTTATGGAGTTGTCTGATTGTTATGGAGTTGTCTGATTGTTATGGAGTTGTCTGATTGTTATGGAGTTGTCTGGTTGTTATGGAGTTGTCTGATTGTTATGGAGTTGTCTGATTGTTATGGAGTTGTATGATTGCTATGGAGTTGTCTGATTGTTATGGAGTTGTATGATTGTTATGGAGTTGTCTGATTGTTATGGAGTTGTCTGATTGTTATGGAGTTGTCTGGTTGTTATGGAGTTGTCATGGAGTTGTCTGATTGTTATGGAGTTGTATGATTGTTATGGAGTTGTCTGATTGTTATGGAGTTGTCTGATTGTTATGGAGTTGTCTGATAGTTATGGAGTTGTCTGATTGTTATGGAGTTGTCTGATTGTTATGGAGTTGTCTGATTGTTATGGAGTTGTCTGATTGTTATAGAGTTGTCTGATTGTTATGGAGTTGTATGATTGTTATGGAGTTGTCTGGTTGTTATGGAGTTGTCATGGAGTTGTCTGATTGTTATGGAGTTGTCTGATTGTTATGGAGTTGTCTGACTGTTATGGAGTTGTCTGATTGTTATTGAGTTGTATGATTGTTATGGAGTTGTCTGGTTGTTATGGAGTTGTCATGGAGTTGTCTGATTGTTATGGAGTTGTCTGATTGTTATGGAGTTGTCTGATTGTTATGGAGTTGTCTGATTGTTATGGAGTTGTCTGATTGTTATGGAGTTGTCTGATTGTTATGGAGTTGTATGATTGTTATGGAGTTGTCTGGTTGTTATGGAGTTGTCATGGTGTTGTCTGATTGTTATGGAGTTGTCTGATTGTTATGGAGTTGTCTGATTGTTATGGAGTTGTCTGATTGTTATGGAGTTGTATGATTGTTATGGAGTTGTCTGATTGTTATGGAGTTGTCTGATTGTTATGGAGTTGTCTGGTTGTTATGGAGTTGTCATGGAGTTGTCTGATTGTTATGGAGTTGTCTGATTGTTATGGAGTTGTCTGATTGTTATGGAGTTATCTGATTGTTATGGAGTTGTCTGATTGTTATGGAGTTGTCTGATTGTTATGGAGTTGTCTGATTGTTATTGAGTTGTCTGATTGTTATGGAGTTGTCTGATTATTATGGAGTTGTCTGATTGTTATGGAGTTGTCTGATTGTTATGGAGTTGTCTGATTGTTATGGAGTTGTATGATTGTTATGGAGTTATCTGGTTGTTATGGAGTTGTCATGGAGTTGTCTGATTGTTATGGAGTTGTCTGATTGTTATGGAGTTGTCTGATTGTTATGGAGTTGTCTGATTGTTATGGAGTTATCTGATTGTTATGGAGTTGTATGATTGTTATGGAGTTGTCTGGTTGTTATGGAGTTGTCATGGAGTTGTCTGATTGTTATGGAGTTGTCTGATTGTTATGGAGTTGTCTGATTGTTATGGAGTTGTCTGATTGTTATGGAGTTGTCTGATTGTTATGGAGTTGTCTGATTGTTATGGAGTTGTCTGATTGTTATGGAGTTGTATGATTGTTATGGAGTTGTCTGGTTGTTATGGAGTTGTCATGGAGTTGTCTGATTGTTATGAAGTTGTCTGATTGTTATGGAGTTGTCTGATTGTTATGGAGTTGTCTGATTGTTATGGAGTTGTCTGATTGTTATGGAGTTGTCTGATTGTTATGGAGTTGTCATGGAGTTGTCTGATTGTTATGGAGTTGTCTGATTGTTATGGAGTTGTCTGATTGTTATGGAGTTGTCTGATTGTTATGGAGTTGTCGTATTGTTATGGAGTTGTCTGATTGTTATGGAGTTGTCTGATTGTTATGGAGTTGTCTGATTGTTATGGAGTTGTCTGATTGTTATGGAGTTGTCTGATTGTTATGGAGTTGTCTGATTGTTATGGAGTTGTCTGATTGTTATGGAGTTGTCTGATTGTTATGGAGTTGTCTGATTGTTATGGAGTTGTCTGATTGTTATGGAGTTGTCTGATTGTTATGGAGTTGTCTGATTGTTATGGAGTTGTCTGATTGTTATGGAGTTGTCTGGTTGTTATGGAGTTGTCTGATTGTTATGGAGTTGTCTGATTGTTATGGAGTTGTCTGATTGTTATGGAGTTGTCTGGTTGTTATGGAGTTGTCTGATTGTTATGGAGTTGTCTGATTGTTATGGAGTTGTCTGATTGTTATGGAGTTGTCTGATTGTTATGGAATTGTCTGATTGTTATGGAGTTGTCATGGAGTTGTCTGATTGTTATGGAGTTGTCTGATTGTCATGGAGTTGTCTGATTGTTATGGAGTTGTCTGATTGTTATGGAGTTGTATGATTGTTATGGAGTTGTCTGATTGTTATGGAGTTGTCTGGTTGTTATGGAGTTGTCTGATTGTTATGGAGTTGTCTGATTGTTATGGAGTTGTCTGATTGTTATGGAGTTGTCTGGTTGTTATAGAGTTGTCTGATTGTTATGGAGTTGTCTGATTGTTATGGAGTTATCTGATTGTTATGGAGTTGTCTGATTGTTATGGTGTTGTCTGGTTGTTATGGAGTTGTCTGATTGTTATGGAGTTGTCTGATTGTTATGGAGTTGTCTGATTGTTATGGAGTTGTCTGATTGTTATGAAGTTGTATGATTGTTATGGAGTTGTCTGATTGTTATGGAGTTGTCTGATTGTTATGGAGTTGTCTGATTGTTATGGAGTTGTCTGATTGTTATGGAGTTGTCTGATTGTTATGGAGTTGTCTGATTGTTATGGAGTTGTCTGGTTGTTATGGAGTTGTCATGGAGTTGTCGTATTGTTATGGAGTTGTCTGATTGTCATGGAGTTGTCTGATTGTTATGGAGTTGTCTGATTGTTATGGAGTTGTATGATTGTTATGGAGTTGTCTGATTGTTATGCAGTTGTCTGGTTGTTATGGAGTTGTCTGATTGTTATGGAGTTGTCTGATTGTTATGGAGTTGTCTGATTGTTATGGAGTTGTCTGGTTGTTATGGAGTTGTCTGATTGTTATGGAGTTGTCTGATTGTTATGGAGTTGTCTGATTGTTATGGAGTTGTCTGATTGTTATGGAGTTGTCTGATTGTTATGGAGTTGTCTGATTGTTATGGAGTTGTCTGATTGTTATGGAGTTGTCTGGTTGTTATGGAGTTTTCTGATTGTTATGGAGTTGTCTGATTGTTATGGAGTTGTCTGATTGTTATGGAGTTGTCTGATTGTTATGGAGTTGTCTGATTGTTATGGAGTTGTCTGATTGTTATGGAGTTGTCATGGAGTTGTCGTATTGTTATGGAGTTTTCTGATTGTTATGGAGTTGTCTGGTTGTTATGGAGTTGTCTGATTGTTATGGAGTTGTCTGATTGTTATGGAGTTGTCTGATTGTTATGGAGTTGTCTGATTGTTATGGAGTTGTCTGATTGTTATGGAGTTGTCTGATTGTTATGGAGTTGTCTGATTGTTATGGAGTTGTCTGATTGTTATGGAGTTGTCTGATTGTTATGGAGTTGTCATGGAGTTGTCTGATTGTTATGGAGTTGTCTGATTGTCATGGAGTTGTCTGATTGTTATGGAGTTGTCTGATTGTTATGGAGTTGTATGATTGTTATGGAGTTGTCTGATTGTTATGGAGTAGTCTGGTTGTTATGGAGTTGTCTGATTGTTATGGAGTTGTATGATTGTTATGGAGTTGTCTGATTGTTATGGAGTTGTCTGATTGTTATGGAGTTGTCTGATTGTCATGGAGTTGTCTGATTGTTATGGAGTTGTCTGATTGTTATGGAGTTGTCTGGTTGTTATGGAGTTGTCTGATTGTTATGGAGTTGTCTGATTGTTATGGAGTTGTCTGATTGTTATGGAGTTGTCTGATTGTTATGGAGTTGTCTGATTGTTATGGAGTTGTATGATTGTTATGGAGTTGTCTGATTGTTATGGAGTTGTCTGGTTGTTATGGAGTTGTCTGATTGTTATGGAGTTGTCTGATTGTTATGGAGTTGTATGATTGCTATGGAGTTGTCTGATTGTTATGGAGTTGTCTGATTGTTATGGAGTTGTCTGATTGTTATGGAGTTGTATGATTGTTATGGAGTTGTCTGATTGTTATGGAGTTGTCTGATTGTTATGGAGTTGTCTGATTGTTATGGAGTTGTCTGATTGTTATAGAGTTGTCTGATTTTTATGGAGTTGTCTGATTGTTATGGAGTTGTATGATTGTTATGGAGTTGTCTGATTGTTATGGAGTTGTCTGGTTGTTATGGAGTTGTCTGATTGTTATGGAGTTGTCTGATTGTTATGGAGTTGTATGATTGCTATGGAGTTGTCTGATTGTTATGGAGTTGTCTGATTGTTATGGAGTTGTCTGATTGTTATGGAGTTGTCTGATTGTTATGGAGTTGTCTGATTGTTATGGAGTTGTCTGATTGTTATGGAGTTGTCTGGTTGTTATGGAGTTGTCTGATTGTTATGGAGTTGTCTGATTGTTATGGAGTTGTCGTATTGTTATGGAGTTGTCGTATTGTTATGGAGTTGTCTGATTGTTATGGAGTTGTCTGATTGTTATGGAGTTGTCTGATTGTTATGGAGTTGTCTGATTGTTATGGAGTTGTCTGGTTGTTATGGAGTTGTCTGATTGTTATGGAGTTGTCTGATTGTTATGGAGTTGTATGATTGCTATGGAGTTGTCTGATTGTTATGGAGTTGTATGATTGTTATGGAGTTGTCTGATTGTTATGGAGTTGTCTGATTGTTATGGAGTTGTCTGGTTGTTATGGAGTTGTCATGGAGTTGTCTGATTGTTATGGAGTTGTATGATTGTTATGGAGTTGTCTGATTGTTATGGAGTTGTCTGATTGTTATGGAGTTGTCTGATAGTTATGGAGTTGTCTGATTGTTATGGAGTTGTCTGATTGTTATGGAGTTGTCTGATTGTTATGGAGTTGTCTGATTGTTATAGAGTTGTCTGATTGTTATGGAGTTGTATGATTGTTATGGAGTTGTCTGGTTGTTATGGAGTTGTCATGGAGTTGTCTGATTGTTATGGAGTTGTCTGATTGTTATGGAGTTGTCTGACTGTTATGGAGTTGTCTGATTGTTATTGAGTTGTATGATTGTTATGGAGTTGTCTGGTTGTTATGGAGTTGTCATGGAGTTGTCTGATTGTTATGGAGTTGTCTGATTGTTATGGAGTTGTCTGATTGTTATGGAGTTGTCTGATTGTTATGGAGTTGTCTGATTGTTATGGAGTTGTCTGATTGTTATGGAGTTGTATGATTGTTATGGAGTTGTCTGGTTGTTATGGAGTTGTCATGGTGTTGTCTGATTGTTATGGAGTTGTCTGATTGTTATGGAGTTGTCTGATTGTTATGGAGTTGTCTGATTGTTATGGAGTTGTCTGATTGTTATGGAGTTGTCTGATTGTTATTGAGTTGTCTGATTGTTATGGAGTTGTCTGATTGTTATGGAGTTGTCTGATTGTTATGGAGTTGTCTGATTGTTATGGAGTTGTCTGATTGTTATGGAGTTGTCTGATTGTTATTGAGTTGTCTGATTGTTATGGAGTTGTCTGATTGTTATGGAGTTGTCTGATTGTTATGGAGTTGTCTGATTGTTATGGAGTTGTCTGATTGTTATGGAGTTGTATGATTGTTATGGAGTTATCTGGTTGTTATGGAGTTGTCATGGAGTTGTCTGATTGTTATGGAGTTGTCTGATTGTTATGGAGTTGTCTGATTGTTATGGAGTTGTCTGATTGTTATGGAGTTATCTGATTGTTATGGAGTTGTATGATTGTTATGGAGTTGTCTGGTTGTTATGGAGTTGTCATGGAGTTGTCTGATTGTTATGGAGTTGTCTGATTGTTATAGAGTTGTCTGATTGTTATGGAGTTGTCTGATTGTTATGGAGTTGTCTGATTGTTATGGAGTTGTCTGATTGTTATGGAGTTGTCTGATTGTTATGGAGTTGTATGATTGTTATGGAGTTGTCTGGTTGTTATGGAGTTGTCATGGAGTTGTCTGATTGTTATGAAGTTGTCTGATTGTTATGGAGTTGTCTGATTGTTATGGAGTTGTCTGATTGTTATGGAGTTGTATGATTGTTATGGAGTTGTCTGGTTGTTATGGAGTTGTCATGGAGTTGTCTGATTGTTATGGAGTTGTCTGATTGTTATGGAGTTGTCTGATTGTTATGGAGTTGTCTGATTGTTATGGAGTTGTCTGATTGTTATGGAGTTGTATGATTGTTATGGAGTTGTCTGATTGTTATGGAGTTGTATGATTGCTATGGAGTTGTCCGATTGTTATGGAGTTGTATGATTGTTATGGAGTTGTCTGATTGTTATGGAGTTGTCTGATTGTTATGGAGTTGTCTGGTTGTTATGGAGTTGTCACGGAGTTGTCTGATTGTTATGGAGTTGTCTGATTGTTATGGAGTTGTCTGATTGTTATGTAGTTGTCTGATTGTTATGGAGTTGTCTGATTGTTATGGAGTTGTCTGATTGTTATGGAGTTGTCTGATTGTTATGGAGTTGTCTGATTGTTATGGAGTTGTCTGATTGTCATGGAGTTGTCTGATTGTTATGGAGTTGTCTGATTGTTATGGAGTTGTCTGATTGTTATGGAGTTGTCTGATTGTTATGGAGTTGTCTGATTGTTATGGAGTTGTATGATTGTTATGGAGTTGTCTGATTGTTATGGAGTTGTCTGATTGTTATGGAGTTGTATGAGTGTTATGGAGTTGTATGATTGTTATGGAGTTGTCTGATTGTTATGGAGTTGTCTGATTGTTATTGAGTTGTAGGAACTACGATGTAGGCCGTATTTCGGTTTCCCAAATTTTATTACATATTTTATGAAGAATTTCAATGACTCGTCTTCCATATTTAAACAATATTGCTAGTACATTGCTACTTTCATATTTTCACAGATTAGTGATATTAGTGCATAGGATGCACTAAGATGATATGCCTATATGATTTAGTCTTTCAGGATTATACAAACACCATCTTTCATTGATATGTTAAGTTATAATGTTTGGATCATCTTCATTGTTATGGTTGTACATTAAAGAACAATATAGACCTATAGCCCATATATGTGTTATATCAATTTCTTAATCAATATTTCTATAGGGTATATTACTTTATGCTACTTTATTCTATTTAGAGTTTTTATTATAGCGTCAGATTTATTTGTTCTGTTATGTGAAATTGATTATTTGACTTTTTTGACATTGGTTATCTGCCAATTTGTATGTCTTTTTTCGTTTCCATCTTTATCTGATTATTATTTATACGGATTATTTAATAATACTAATAATTACGTTGATTTCACTTTCTTCAATTTGGTGCATACTATGTATATATTCTTAAGGGTTTATTATCTCCGAGTATATTCGCTATTACTTAGGCAATTCAAGTAGGTAGTACTAGTATCAATCCTAGTATCAATCCTAGTATCAATCCTCTTTAATTTGTAGAGTGCTTTGATGCTTTACTACATTACTAACGCCAGTATTATACCCTATTAAATACCACTTTCGCTATCCAGTCACCTGATTGGGTTAAGGGTATACTTTTATTGGATGCGTCTATAACATCTTGAATTTCTGAATACAAGTATTAGATAATGTTATCATCATTGTTAATAATCACCAATGGATAACTATGATAACAGTACATATAACTACTTAGGTATCGAAATAGGACATATAGATAATAAAAATAATACAATAGTAATAGAGTTAACATCTAAATTAATATCAATAACTAAAGCATTATTAAAACCTACACAAAAACTTGATATACTCAAATCTTATCTTTTACCAAGTTTATTACATAGGCTAACTTTCTCTAATATATATCTTAATTCATTGAAAACTATGGATAGATCAATTAGGTCTTTTGTTAGACGGTGGTTGCGACTACCCAAATATACTTCCCTTGGTGTATTTTATGCACCATGTAGTATTGGATGATTGGCGATCACCCGTCTATTTTTAACAATACCAGTTATGCGTCTCAAACGGGTAAACTCTATACGTGGAAATGATGATCCTATAATACAAACCCTCCCAAATAATATTATATTAAAATGGTCATCTCCAAGATACTATGATAATACATCATTTACTACTAATATCAACATTAAATCATATCATACTAAATATCTTATTAATTCGGCGGATGGACGAGGTCTCGATTATGGTAACCACGCACCTTTTATTAATAACTTGATTAAATTCCCTACTAGATTACTAAATGGTAGAGACTTCGTCGATTCGATCAAACTAAAACATGCATTATTATATACAAAATTTAGATCTAAACGAATGTTCCCTAATACGAATACCAAATGTTTAATGAGGGGATGTAATTATAACTACGATTGCTTAAACCATATAATGCAAACATGTAGTTATAATTACAATAATAGAATACATAGACACAATTATGTAAATAGTTTACTTATGTCAATACTAAACAAACATAATTATATCACTATTCTAGAACCACACATCCAAACTCGAAATGGCATACGTAAACCGGATTTAATAATTTATAAAAATGATACTGCATATATAATAGATACACAAATATAAATAGATACAATAAATACTGATATAAACTACACAAAAAAGACTAACTACTACAATACTACAGATATCATCGCTTATGCCAAGAATATAACGGGTGCGAACAGAATAGTATTCAGCGCATCGAGCTGGAATTGGCGCGGTATTCCTTCGGCGCTAACCACACAAGACCTACTAAAACTATGTCTTAATAAACGTGATATTGAGCTACTTAGTATACGTGTGATTGCCGGTGGTCTCGATATTTATCGAAATTACTGCCGTAATGGATTAATGTAATATCCACATGTTATCTTGGCCTCTTCCTTGCCAACATTCGTTTATAACATTATTATTTTCTTATTTTGTTTATAACGTCAATAAATGGGATAATTGTAATTGGTTGTCAAGCCAACCAATTTCCGAAAATAGATAATAGTTTATTAAATAGATTAAAAACGATGGGTAACAATAAATAATAATGACATAAATATATAAATAATAGTTAGCAAATATAAATAAGTTATGATTTACACAGACCGAAAGTAAATAAAATAATAATAAATGCAATATTTTGGATGTTGATCAAACGTGCTGAACACATCATCAAATAACTAGGGAAGAGGTATCGGGTTGGTCAGGCCCATATAGGATTATATGCCCATACATTCTGAGGGATGGTCCCTGCATATTGGTTTTTAGATATCTATTCACACCTAGAATATAAAATGATTACACAGCTGGTAAGATCAAATACCCAAATAAAGTACAAAACGAAAACGAAAACTAGAAAAACAATAAAATTATAAAAATAACGACATTACATTTATGCATGTTGAGAATAAAAGTTGCCATTAATATTAAGAGTATCTATATTTCTAATAAATATGCTTATAGATTTAGCCGAAGCCACAGAACGAGGAAGTGAATTCCAAGCGGTACTCACTATGTTGCTGAATGAATTGATAGTTGCTTTATTAATACATTTGTCTTTGCGTATCTAGATGTCCACTATTACTTGTAGAATAAGTTGTGAATACCGATGATTAATCAATATTCACGAGATTGTTCAGTATATTGAAAGCCAGAATCAGGTCAGCTCTTAATCTGCGATGGGATAAATTCATTAAATTGAGAAAACACAATCTAGTATCATAAGTTGATTTAAAGTTACATCTGAAGTAAATTCGCTTAGTAAATTTATTTTGAACTTTTTCAATAAGTTTGTTTAGGCCAATAAAGTCTTTGCCTGGATTCCAAATAGAAGAACCATATTCGAGTAATGGCCGTATATAGGTGGTACAGGCTTTGACTAGATAATACGAATTATTTGTAATGAAACATCTAAAAATGGTATTCAAGATCACATAGGCTTTACTACATATGTTATTAATATGAATATTTAATTTAATATTATCATCAAAAATAATACCAAGGTGTCAAAAATTAGAGTATTTTGGAATCAGGGTATTATTTAGCGAATAGAAAGATATATCAGATTTTCCGATTGACATAAAGGCACATTTTTCAAATGCTATTTGAAGGTTCCATTTTACTGTCCAATCATATAGATCAGATAGTCCTGATTGAGGGATATTACGTTCAGTAGTATTCCTATACGATAGATATATTTTATCATCATCGGCAAAAAGAGAGCATGTTAGCTGTAATGAAAATATCGGTGGGAGGTCATTGATATATAGGATATATTAAGAATAGAAGATGTCCAATAACGGAACCTTGAGGAACACCGATAGATGGATATATCTATAGATAAAGTTTATTAGAGTAATTTAATGTCATTCTTTTTTTAATTTAGTATTCTTTTTCCCTTATTTCTTCGTTATCCAAATGGCTTCAAAATAAGACCTTGATATTTTCAGGTTGTTGCCAACGATTCATTCGTACATTGCACGGGAAAGTAACATTGATTGTTTAATTATAATAGTTAACTATATATTTAATATTTACATATAATATATAAAAGATAATAATTAATAAAATAGGATTATGTATAAAATACATTATGGAGACAGGCAAAATCAAAATAATAATAATAAACATAATTTATATATATATATATATATATATATATTTTATATAGATTTTTTTATTTTATTATTTTTTTTAGTATTTTTAAAAAAATGTTAATTTTATTAAATTAATTTTAAATTAATTAATATTTTAATTTACCTATAATATAATTAATCATTGAGTAACATATTTTTTACTCTTTTCTTGAACAAATTTTCATTTTTTATATTTTGTATATTTGTTGGAAGTAAGTTCCAAAGTTTTGGACCTTTTATCGATACTGATCAGTACACAATTTATTGTTCTTGTTGATTTTGAAATTGGTATAGTATACGTTTTATTTGTTTATGGAGTATGTTTATTATTATTTTGTAATTGTATTTCATTTAAGTTTGTTGGTAATTGATTGTAATTTTGTTAATGCATATATATATATATTATGGTTGGTACTTTATTGTCTATACTATATTGTCATTGTCGTTATTATTATTATTATGATGTTATTTATGTTGTTATATTCAACAGGTATTTGCTTTAATAAAGTATATAACAAAGTTTACTTTGTTACATATATATATATATATATATATATATATATATATATTATATATATATATTAATAATATAGATTCTATACAAAATTAAGTCAAACATTAAACACACGTAGCTGTACAGCTAACTGAACTGTAGAAAGCACATAACCTTGTATATTCCGAAATACATAACCCTAAATAATCACTACAATCAATAATTATATCAATTATAGAAAAACAATAATCTGTGTTGAAGTTATCAATAATGGGTTAACGAGGTGGTATTATACAACCTTCTTTCCATTTATCTATAGGTTTCTGTGTGTACCTATTACATGTTGCCTAATTGGTTGAGGCACTTCCATCAACTTCTTTATGGAAGTTATCGGACGTGCTTCCAATGCATTTATTTGGAAAAAAGGTTGGGCAGGTGTTAAATTTGATAGAACTGAAGTTTTTAATTTGAATTTGTTAATTTGTATTTGTTCGTAAATAGTTGTGTTGGGTGTTAGTAAGTTGGCGATATAGTCTTGTATGTTAATGATGTTATGATGAGTAGATAAATGTATGGTGAGTGAAATCTTATAAATTATACGGGATTTTATTGGCAGTCAATGTAATTTGGTTCTTAGAGGAGATATATGTTGTCAGGAATGTTTAGCTATGTTGAATATAAATCTGATGGCTGAGTTTTTGAAGGCGTTGGAGTTTATTTATTATAGATTGTGAGGAGGCATAGAGACAGGAATTACAGTAATCAAGGAGGGGGAGAATGAGGGATATAGCAAGAAGTTTTGCAGTATTAAAATTAATGAAGGGTCTTATTGTTCGTAAGTTGTGTAGTATGTAGTTGACTGTTATAGTGATTTAGTCTGAATGTGAAATTGTAGTGTTGTGTCGATTAATACACCAAGATTTTTTACTTTATTAGCATAAAAATACTCAAATTATTAATGGTAATTTGTGGTGGAAGAAATATAGTAGTAGATGTTTTAATATGCAGTGATTCCGTTTTAAGACAGTTTAGTGATAAGGAGTTGTTGGTTAATTATTTTAAATAAATTAAGTAGATAAATATTGAACACTAGTGGACCAAGGACAGATCCTTGAGGTACACCATGGTTAACTTTACGAAGTTTAGAGATTAGTGAATTTATGCTAATTTGGTAAAAACGATCAGTTAGGTATGAGATGAACTAATCGAGTGCAGTATCATAGATTCCGATAGAGGTTAGTCGATTTATAAGGATATTGTGGTAAAGGGTATCGAAGGCAGCTGGTGATGTGGTGAAGCAGCAGATAGGTGAATATTATTAAGGATATGTATCATTGCAGTTTCAGTACTTTTGTGCTTGGTAGGCATTCTGGTATGGGTTTAATATATGATTTGCATGAAGATGAGAATTTAGTTGACGAGCAACGTTGCTAGTTGTACAACTCGTTCTAGGGTTTTGGAAAGCGTTGATAAGTTGGAGATTGGTCGGTAGTTGGAGAGGATTGATTTGTCGAGGTTTGGTTTTTGTATGATGGGTGTAACATATGTTATGTTCATATAGATAGGACAAATTCTGAGGTAAGTGAGTTTTCTATTATTTCTTGGTAATAAGATGCTTGATAAATGTGGTATTTATTTAATATCGAATGAGGGATTGGATCTAGTTCGGAAGATGTATTTACTGCACTAATGAGTTGTTCAATGGTAGTAGTTGATGGTAATGTGAAGGAGGAAAGGGAACATAGAAGTAGATTATATGGTTCATTGAGAGCTGTAGGGAGTGATTTAATTATATTCATGACTTTAGTATTGAAATATTGGTCAAATATTGTGTACACATTATTGCAATATTTTAGAAGTTCCTGAAATGTATTTATTTTCCAAACTTCTATTGGTATTTCTTCTATAGAAGTCTTCTATTGGTATTTCTTCTATAGAAGTCTTCTATTGGTATTTCTTCTATAGAAGTCTTCTATTGGTATTTCTTCTAGTCCACACGCTCTCCATTTACATTTTGTAATGCTACTAAGGCTTTTGTTAGTTCACACAATGTGAATATTCTGATATTTATGTTTACTACTTTGTCATTTATAATTGATATATCTTGATTAGAAACTTTTAGTTGTTCGACTAGTATCTCCTTAATATTAGCATGCCATATATTACTATAGTGCAATTCGTTCTTCTATATTTTATGATTTTAGTCTATCTCTATTGCTATTTTGCTGCCACTGCCGTCTCTTACGAGTTTCCAATCTGCTGCTGACTTCTTGTTCGATACAGCTGTCGAAAGTTCATCTATATTTATTAAGGTAATTTGATTGTTCAGTATATATATATATAAATATATATATATATATATATATATATATATATATATATATATATATATATATATATATATATATATATATATATTAACGATATAGACAATAATATTTAATTGTATAACGTTATATTCTTTTAATTGTTTACGATTTAGGTCTATATTCAATAGTAGCCACTATACCACGTCAAGGTATCGTAAATATAGTGGATTTTTATTCACTTTAATGTACATTAGTTTACAAATAGTGCATGTTTTTGATTAATTTAATTTCATTTTGTTTACTAATTCAGATGCATAACAATTTACAAATTTTAAAATATTTTTGTTGTCATGTATTATCTTTCCCGACGCTTTTATGAAATATTTTTTTGAAATATATTTTGGAATTTTGTTTGAAATATTTTAAATATTTTGTTTGAAATATTTTTTAATTATTTTTTAAAATTGTTGTTGAAGTTTTTTTAAATTTTTTTTGAAATATTTTTAAACATTTTTTTGAAATATTTTCAAACATTTTATTTGTAAAATTTGTTTCGACATTGTTTTAAAATATATTTAGTAATATTTTTTTTTATTTTTTGTATTTTAAAAAATATTATTTGAAATATTTGTGCATATTTTTCAACTAATTGTTGAATTATTATTATTTTTAGATATCATAATTATATACATATAAATATTAAAAGATATATTATATTTTAAAAAAAATATTAGAATATTTTTTTAAAATATATTTTGTAATATTTTGAAATATTTGTTGTATTTTTTAAATTATTTTTTGAAAAATTAAAAACGAATATTGTTCTATATTTGTTTGTATTTGAGCTAAAATGTATGTTATTGTAATGCAATGCAGACTCGGGAATACCTATAATTATAAATAATAGATTGGCAAACATTCACAAACCTAGTAACGCTGGGTCGAGTACGGCTACTAATATGTTGAAATATTTTTAGACAATTTTAAAATATATTTTGTATTTTTACCAGAGATGTTACGAATAAATCTTAAAAACGAATAACTCTGGGTAGGATACAGTTAGAATTAGTAAATATTGGCAAGGAAATATTTAAATATCAGCAATGCAGAATCAGGAATAGCTATTATTAATAAATAATATATAAGAAAATAATCAAAAACCGAGCAATGCCGGGTCGGATACGGCTAGTAGTTTATAAAGATAAGAAAATATTGACAGTATTTCATCAGTATTTATCCCAAAATGGAATTTGAGGTAGTAGCAATTGCTAGGGTTAATTAACCATTCTGATTGGTTTAACCCATCTGTTTACATGTAAATGCATGCAATTGAGAGATAATCGACGTATACGTATATATACGTATATATACGTCGTTATATATAAGTGAATTAAAGTGAATAAGGAATTTCAACCTATAGGTATATGCCATATACTATATGGTATTCAACCTATATATATATGTATATATATATATGCATACTATATAATATACTATATATGTGTAAGGTATCATACACGTAATACCATATATTTAATAATATATATAATATATTAATATAATAATATAATTAATATAATAGTATAAATAATTTGTGGAAAATACAAAAGAGAAAAATACAATATATATATATTATTATTATCAGATTTTAGGTTTGCACCAGGGTTTTTGTAGAAGCTAAAGCTTATCGAGACAATTACCCTTAATCTTAAAGCAAGTTCAAAAAAAAACTAAATAAATAAAATATTATAAAATATTAGATGACTTCCTGTTTACATAGATACAATACAATGAATAAAATAGAAAAATAATATAAATTGTTTGAACTTGCCATAAAATTATGTAATCATCATTTAATTATTTATAAATAAATAACTAAAATAAATAATAAGTACTATAAAATAATACACTAAACAAAAATATAGATGTATTAGTATAAAAGAAGAAAAAAATGAAGTAAAATGAAGTAAAACTGAATAAAACTGAATAAAACATAACAAAAAGAATATCTAGAAAGGTGGTAAGAAATGTATGTAACATTTTTTTTTTTTTTTTTTTTTTCAGTAAATAAGTTTTAGGAATTTTTTTGTAATACTTTATAATAATGTAAAGAATGTAAAATATTTGTTCAAACTGAAATGTTAGTTTAATTACTAATTTTTATATAAGTGTCAATAAAGAGAAATAAAACAAAGAAGTATAATCAAGTATACAAGAAAAAAGATTCAATACAAAATGTTTATGTAATTAAAAATAAAGTCAAATAATATTATTAGTCAGAGGGAAATAAAAAATACTAAAGAAAATACTAAAGAAAAAAGAAATACCTAACAGTTTTTTTTAATTTTATTATTTTTATATAAACGTCAATTAAAAAGAAAGAAAACATGAAAGTAAATTCAAATATAAAATGCAAAAATTCAGTAAAATAATATTATTAATGTCGGGGAAATAAAATATTGTAAAGTAAAACACTCAAAAGTATTAATTTTTTTTTAATTTTTACATAAACGTCAATAAATTAAAATAAGAATAAAATGTGGATCTTAGTATATAATACAATATTAGATAAAAGACATGATAAAAGATATAAAATTAGAAAAATGAGATTTAGATTATAAGTATACTGAGTAAGAAGATAACAAATGTGTATACATACGTTTCCTGAATAATTTATAATTTGAAATATTTTTTAAAATATTATCAAGCTTATTCCAGGTAATTGGTCCAATGTATATTAATGTTCTTCTGCATAGTTCTTTTTTGAAATTAATAATTGAGAAATTATTTATGCTCCTAGTGTTGTGAGATGATGAAGTTACAGAAAAAAATGCATTTGTTATAACAGGATGAAGATCATTGAAAATTTTAAACATAAATTCACATGTACTTATATATGTAATTTCATTTATTTTTAATAAAGAATTATCAATAAATAGTCCATTAGTATGATGTAAAAAATGTTTTTTACATATAATTCTTATCATTCGCTTTTGAAGAATATATATGCATGATACATTAGATTTATATGTATTTCCCCAAAATATGTTACAATACTTTATATGAGGCAAGAATATGGAATTATATATATGAAGTAATGCTTTTTTATTTATAAATTTGGAAATAATGTTGGTAATCCATATGATTTTTTTTAGTTTTGATTTTAAAAACAAGATATGTTGTTTCCAGTTTAATATATCGTCTATAATTACGCCTAAAAATTTATAAAATGTAACTCTTTCAATATTTCTGTTATTTAAATTTATATTTATAATAGTTCTTGAATTAATAGACATAAAGCAAGTTTTATTTAAATTTAATGATAACCTATTATATATTAACCATTTATTAATATTTTTTAATTCAGTTTGACAAATATAATTAAGTAATTCGGCTGATGTATTTTCAAAATATAAAGTAGTATCATCTGCGAACATGGTAAACTTACATAAAGAAGATGATTTTGTAATATCATTAATATAAATTAAAAATAAAATGGGTCCTAGGATGGTGCCTTGGGGTACACCCGTTATGACTTTTAGTTTATCTGAAATTACATCATTATATATACACTGTTGATATCTATTTGTTAAATAGCTCATTATCCAGTTAAGTGCAATGCCTCGTACTCCAATATTTTTTAATTTAAAAAGTAATATTCTGTGATAAACTGTGTCAAATGCTTTTTTTAAATCAATAAAGATTATTGCGCCAACATTGTTATTATTAAAACAGGTACTGATTTGTGACTGGAGGTTAAATATTGCATGTGATGTACTGTATCCTTTCCTAAAACCAAATTGAGAAGGAGATAATATATTAAAAGATGATAAAAAACTATAAAAGCGAGAATAAAATATTTTTTCTAAAATCTTTGCGAATTGACAGGTGAGAGAAATTGGACGATAGTTATTAAAAAATGTATCATCACCAGTTTTGGTGGTTTTAGGTAGTTGTTTGAATTTTTTTTTAACATTAAGTAAATTATTTAGTACATTCCATGTATTTTTTGTATCAGAGCAATTTTTTAACAGATTTGAATAATACTTTTTCTTAGCTTCTCGAACTAAAGATGTTGTATTATTTTTAAAAATTTTGTAAATAAATAAGTCATTTTCAGATTTAGATATTTTATATTTTTTATATAATATCTGTTTTTTTCTACAAGCCTTTTTAAGATCTCGAGTATTCCATGGAATGAGTTTATTTTTGTGGGAGGCTTTATTAATTTTTGGACAGTATCTATCAAAATTTAAGATAAAGTATTCCAAGAATAAATTCCAAGATTTTTCTGTATCGTTAGTTTTTATGAATTCCCAGTTTGTTTTTTTTTAAATTTCAAACAGATTAAACATGGTTCTATCATTAATTTGATTTTGTTTGATTTTAGTAGATTTAACTTTATCTTGAGGTTTGGTAGACAATTGTAAATTTAAAACAATTGGAAAATGGTCAGATATATCTGAAATAATTATTCCTGAAAATCTTTTCATATTAAGATTAAAATTTGTAAATATATTATCAATTATAGATGAAGAATTATGTTTAGTGTCGATTCTAGTTGGACGATTAATTAGATGGGAACAACCTAGTGAAATCATCGTATCAAAAAAGGTATTAGTCACTTTATTTGTATTTATATGCACTAGATCAATATTAAAGTCACCACAGATAATCATTTTTTTATCATTACTAACATGTTGCTGAAAATTATTTATCAAGAAATCAATAAATGTAGAGTGAGCTATTTTTTCTAAAGTAGGAGGAAAATATATTGTACTGAAAATAATGTTTTTTGATTTTTCAAAAATAATTTCAATTGATATGTTGTCATAATAGTTATTTAATATGGTAGATAGAATATTAAATTGATAATGTTCACGTATATAGATTAAAACACCACCTCCATTTTTATGTTTACGATTTGAACATATATGGTTATAACCAGGAATATTAAAAATGAAAATATTATTATCACTCAACCATGTTTCAGTAATTGAAACTATATCAAAATGATCATCAAACGTATTCAAAAACATAATTAATTTATCAAAATTTTTTTTTAAACTCCTAATATTGATGTTAATAATATTAAAATTAAATAAATTATTTTTATTAGAATTCAACTTCCATTCATTTGAGGTGTAATAATTGGATTCATTGAGAAAATTAAAATTACAATTTGAGAAATTATTATTATTAAAACTATCATTATTGGAACTAAAATTGTTAATTTGATCAACATTAAATTGCGGATAGATTTCATTCAAGTTCATATAGTACAAATATTAAAAAGTTAAAATTGAATAAGATAATATAAAAGATTAAAGATATAGATAAAAAATATATGTAAATACCAATTATAATAAAATGTTAAAAATAGAATGTAATATGAAATTAGAACAAACGACAACGAAAAATAAATACAAAATAAAATATTTATATATCAGAGAATTTATTTATATCTGTTATTTTTACTGGAGACGAATCTTCGTTTTTTATAATAAAAGTTATTCCATTTATAGTCCAACAATGTAATATCACTTTATCTTTTCGAAGTTGTCGAGCTTTGTAGAAAATATCAGAATTAAATTGTGTTAGATGTTCATTTATATATGTATCAGTGCCTTTTAATTTTTTAGAATTTTTAATAATTTCAAATTTAGTAGAGTTATGGTGTAGTTTGACTAAAATTTTATTATGTTTATTCTTGTTGTTTTTTAATTTATGTATCTTAACAATGTCATACGGTTGTATAATTATATCTAATTTTTCCTTTGCAAATGTGATGAAAGATGGTGCTAGATTACGTTGAGTTAAATCAAAATTCAATTTAGGATCAGATATAATAATATTATTTTGTTTTGAAAATTGTTCAAGGTTATTAATTTTTTGTTCTAACTCAATAATTATTTTATCTTTATTATTTACAACTGCAGTTAGTTCATCAACTTTATTTACTAATTCAGATACAACTGTACGCAGTTCTTGAATAGAGTTTTTTAATTCATTAATATCTTGTTTTTGCGTCATAATGTCACTGAAAATATATAAATATATATAATTATAAAATTAATCAATACAATACTTATCCTAAAAAGATAATGAAATATAATGAAATTTACATCTACATATAAACATATAAATATATATGCAACAAATTAAATAAATAATATAAATAGGAACATATATGAAATGTATGATGTACAAAATATAAAATAGAAATAAATCTATTCAAGAAAATTGTATAGAATGTAAAATCATATATTGGAAATAATATTGTTATGTAATCAAATTTAAAATATAAACTTTAATGAACACAAAAAAAATGTATTTATTTAAATCATTATCAAAGTAAAATGAAATACACAGCAAATCAATTAAGTCTTTAATATCAATAGTGAATGAAATTTATATATAATATAAATAAATATATTTATATAGTGAAAAAACTCAAGAAAAACTGTATTAGAATATGTATGTGACTAATGATAACCATATATATACATCAATATGTAATACCAAAATAAATAAATTATATATAATGTTTATTATTAATATATAATACCTAATAGATACATATATATATGAAATTAAATTATTTACATCTATATATAATACTAACATAAATAAATTCTACAAATCATTTAAATTGTTTCTATATTACATACAATAAATATATATATGAAAATTCAATTCAATAGAAGATATATAAAATTATTTTAAATTAAATTATTTGCATCTATATATAATACTATAATAAATAAATTCTACAAATTATTTATTATTTCTATAATACATATAATAAATATATATGAAATTAAATTCAATAGAAGATATATAATAAATGTATATAAAACTAAAATGTACATAAAAAAGTATAAAGCAATTGAAGAAAAACAAACAGAAAATCACTGATGCATGAAATATTATATAGAAAAATGTCAATACAAAATTAATAACTATAGAAAAAGCAATCAAATAAGGTGTAAATAAATATATATCAATAAAATAAATATATTAATGTAAAGTTAATAAATTAAGTTTAAATAATATACGAATTATAAATATGTATTACTTATCTGAATAATGATATTACTTGATTTTATAAGAGATAAAAATATACGTCTTATAATAAAATATATGTAAACAGGAAGTGAAAGAGAAATGAAAGAAGTAACTTTTATATATATATATAAAAGTTAACACATACACACAGTGTGTCACACACATATATATATATGTATATATAGCAGTTTCCTCCCCAGAAATCAACCATTATCCTCTCCTAGACTATCGCAGGATCAGACTACTATAGGAGTTCCGTCATCTACGCTCAATCAGTTATCGCCTATAATCTGTGGTCCACCTTAGCCCACTAGGTCTAGAATACCCGCTTCATATATATACGTTTAATAGGTAAAAGACTAGTCTTTTATGACCATGGTAAACGAAGAAGTGCTATGCTTATCTATAGATAAGCAGAGCACTTCTTCGTTTACCATGGTCATACCTAAATTCTGATATCATTATTATTATACATATATATATATATATATATATTATATATATTATATATATATATATTTATATAATATAAAATTATATATATATATATATATATAATTATGAGTTTACTATATTGTGTTTTAGATATATAGGAATATGTCTTATAAATGGACTAAAGTTCCGCTACAACTTATTTAAAGTAAACACCCCTATATCGTAATGTATAAGTTAGATTTACCGGATGACAATATATTATATTATTAATCTAACGTATCTAAATCATTGTGAATAATATTATTTTATAATAACAATTATTTATATTAATTTCTTTGGTCGAAACCCTATCGCAGTAGCTGCCTATTTACATGGCAGAATATTACAAGAAAAACAATAAAACTATAATGATGTAATAAAATGGTGTATATACACTATAGTATATATATATATATATATATATATATATATATATATATTAGTAGGACTATTATACTAGATATAGATTATACCCTAATATATATATATTACATAACTTATAATAAATGAGCCTATCATATATTATAATATATTATAATACTATATTTTATATAATATACCCTATTATCAATAAGGTGGATACATATACATATAGTAACGTGATAACTTTATTGTGGTATAAATACACAGGAATAGGACCTGTAAGTGGTAGAAAGATAAGGGCAGCTAATATCTCCCCGGCTAGAGGTCTAAAGGTGAAAGCAACCCGATTTGGTAAGGCCTCATTCGAGCTTTGATTCACAGGAGAGGCCAGGTTTTGTTTACTATACTATAGTATATATATATATATATTTGTCTAGTACAATTATTTAATTTATATATTTTATTTTATCATTGATTATTTTATCACATCATTGAAAATAATATTATTTATATAATAAATATTATTTATCTATAGATAGTAGAAGTACTATAGTAAAAGCCCTATTTCAGTAGCAGTTATTGTAATTTACACGACATGAAAATAAAACAACGACAGGTATGAACCTCGCGAAAGGTATGTTTATATATAGGAATAATATATATATATATATATATATATATATATATATATACTATAATATACTATAATATATTAATTTTTAAATATAATATTAAATGTATAAAACGTTGACTATAGTCTATATACTATAGGTATACCTTACTCTATTACTTGTATATATATTTGTATATATTTTATTCGTATGGTTATCTTTTACGTAAATGTTATTAAATGATGATTTAGATTTTGAAGAGATTTTATATTATTATTGTAATTCTTTAATATTTTTATTTAATAATTAGCACATTTTTGATATTTTAATAATATTTTGACTTTTTTTATATGATTAGTTTTTGGTGGAAAGCAAATGCTTACAATAATAGAATACAATAATATTATTTTTGTAAAGGTAAGTCTTGGGACAGCCTATTCAATCGCCAACCTATTCAACTATTGAATTACTAAAGTTGAATTTTGCCAGTATATAGAAAATATAAATGTTATTGTTATAATAGTTTATATAGAATTTGTAACCAATATTTTCAAAAATATATTTCAAAAATTTTGATTTTGATTTTTTTTATTTTGATTCATTTTATATCATTTATTACACTCGTTTATTGCTTTTATTTATTTAAGTTTTTCTCCTCATTATCTTAATGGGTGAAAGACTTGACAAGCTTTTTCATTCACCCAGGCTTTATGCCAAATATTTTGTTATTATTATTATTTTTATTATTATCTATATATATATTCGTCTAAACATACTTTAATTAGGTGGTGCGCGGCGGACTCGTACGCCGAGGCCGCAGGCCGAGCCGTCCCCACCTCGACGTTAACGGATAGGAAAATAATTTTTTTAAATTGAGGTGTGATTTTTTTTCAAAATTTTTCAAAATCTCTTTCCCATAAAAGTCTTTTTCCGTCAAAAATCTCAACAAAGTGTATACTTGAATTCAAATAATGCTCGATTTGAAATTTTTTTTTGCCAATGTATATATATGAGGTTAGCTACTCGAAATATATTTAGGAATACATAGTATGCGCACACTCATTTTCATCAACGGGCAATATTTCAGGTAGTATTTTGGGTTTTTATCGTTAAAATTTAATATTTAATATTTTGTATAAATTCAAATAATTAAAATTCGCCGTAAGGAAAATGTAAGGAAAACGTCGGGAGATAAAGTGGGGCAGCGGGGGTAACATGAATGATTTACTTTTTTGAATATGTATTCACGCGATACCAATAATCGTTAAATAGTGTCATTTTTTGATCGATTTACGTAATCGAAAAATTTAAATTCGACGCAAATTTTTAATAACAAACATTATCATGGAGAATTTTATCGTAAATAATTTTGTAAAAATGAGTTTCTTTAATTTCGAATACATTACGTAGATTTACGAAATGGTACTTCCGGTTTGAATATCGAAATAAAAATTGGCAAATCGGAATTTATTTACCCCTATTATTGAGAAAAAGTTCACGAACGAGTAAAATCGAGTTAATATTTTGTACGTTACGAGTTTATATTAATTATTTCCTATCTACGACATGTAAACATAAATTATTAAACATAGGTGATGTAAAAAATCAAAATCTACAATAATTATTCGATTTCAATAATTTTAACTTTATTAAATAGTTAATTAAAATAGAATATACTTTGATAAATTGTGACTTCTTATGTTTAATATTCTTCGAGCTACGGCTGAAAAAGTGAAAAATACATGATTTTAGAATAGTCTATTTGACCGACTTCCGGTAAATTTGTCGTATAAATTATGAATTCATCAGATTAGGAGTACGAAAATACATGTAATAAAATCAGAAAAATCATGAAAATATGAATAATAGGGTTTCCATCTCTGTTTTAATATTTCGCCTAATGTCATCATATGGTCAAAGAAAAAAATATAGATTTATAAAAAAATATTTTTTCTAAAATCTATTCTATAATTATATATGCATTACATACCGAGTGAGTCTATACAAATATATATATATATATATATATATATATATGTGTGTATGTGGTAATTGATATTTATTGTCACTGTTGTGTTTAGGTTGGGTTAAGTTTTAATATTGGTAGATTTTTTTTAGCTGCATTACTTCCCGTGTGAGCCTATAAAAGCATATTCATTTATATTGTTATTTTCACAGTTGTGGTTAGGTTGGGCTAAGTTTTAATTTGTATAGTTTTTTTTAGCTACATTACTTACCGAGTGAGCCTATACAAGGATATTTGCACAGTTGTGGTTAGGTTGGGTTAAGTTTTAATTTGTGTAAGTTTTTTTTAGCTGCATTACTACCCGATTAATCCTATACAAGTATATTTTCACAGTTGTGGTTAGGTTGGGTTAAGTTTTAATTTTTGTAGGTTTTTTTAGCTGCATTACTTCCCGAGTGAGCCTATACAAGTATATTTTAACAGTTGTGGTTATGTTGGGTTAAGTTTTAATTTGTGTAGGTTTTTTTAGCTGCATTACTACCCGATTAATCCTATACAATTATATTTTCACAGTTGTGGCTAGGTTGGGTTAAGTTTTAATTTGTGTAGGTTTTTTTTAGATGAATTACTTCCCGATTGAACATATATAAATATATTAATACAAATTCCCAAGTATATTACAAAGTGAACATTACCATCGAACACGGGCGAAGCCGGCCACCCACCCTAGTATATATATATATGTATATATATATATACATATATATCAAAATTTGAATAACTAATAAATATGGTAATAATATTATACATTAATGTATTCATTACATATTTAATGATATACTGTGTTGTTATTTATATATATATATAGGGGAAAGTCTCCGATTACCGACCCCCTCTCAGTAACTATAGTTATTATTAATTATTAACTATACCTTATATATAAGGGATATAACAAAATTATATATACATGAACTGTTAGCAATTTAATGATAAATATGAATAAGTATATTGTTTTACAAAATATTCAATCCAATAATTGTTATTTGATAAAAAAAACTATTCTGTTTTGACATTTTAAATATTTGAATAATAACTTTTTTTAAATCATTTTAAATACTTTACTATTTAAAAGAAAACTTAATACTGCGCTTAATATTGTAGATCAATAACATGTTTATATCTATTATAAAAATAATTCAAATTGAATAACTTTTAATCAATATATATTAATTATAGCAACCCATATGATTTTCCTATTACCGACTCCCTAAATTACCCTAATACCGACCCCATGTGATTTATAATATCCAATCAAAATATATCAGTATTTTACTTTAAAATATGTCATAAGTTGTTTGTGTTCATTGATATAGATTAAGGATTCATGATTCCATTCGATTATATACATACTGATTAATAACTGAATATTAAATAATAATATACACTATTTTAATATAATTAATATAAAGTTTAAATTTAAATTTAATGTTACTATTTAAACATAAATTAAATACAAAATAATTGCGTGTATGTTATAATTAATTATATTTATGAATATCTACTATGTTGATTGGATACTAAAATACTAAAATACTAAAATTATTTAAACAACGATTATTTTAGGGAGTCGGTAATTGGAGAAGGGGGTCGGTATTAGGAATAGGTATCCGTCGGATACTATCCGATTACCGACCCCCCTGTTTATTCTTGTAAATATAAGTATATCAAAAATATAAAATAGCCACATTATTCATTGCCATGTGATATTATAATATTGCCTTATGATATATTATATAATATTACCCTATTTACAAAATTTCAAATAAATATATTTAATATTGAATAAGGTATTACAAATAATCATTTAGGGGTCGGTAATCGGAGACTTTCCCCTACAGAGAGCAATAATCAATATATATATATATATATATATATATATATATATATATATATATATATAGCGTAGCAATATATAATTCATTAAATATAAACTATTTTTAATTTTAGATTTAAATACGAAGCAAATAATTATATCTAGAAAATATATATATATTAATGTAAATTAAATATTTAATAAATAAAATATAAACCATATTTATTAGTTAATTAAAATGTATTAATCTAAGTATAGGTAATCTATGTACATACTATGCATATACTATATTAACTATAATAACACTAGCGTTATGTCATACCTCTATATCTATAGTGAATAGGTATGCATTATTAGTACAGCCTTACATTAATAAGCTCTTCACTTTACAGAAATAAGTTTAGTTTCCGGAGAAGCGCAGAATACGACACGTAAAATTGATAAGGGAACATGCACTAGCATTATTTCCCCAAGGGCACACTATCATAAATGATAACAACACTACTCCTCTTTCAGACAATGAAACCTTAAGGTAGATAACATTATTACGTTGCTATCGAATAATAGTAATAATAATGTATTATATTGACAAGTATATATATATATATATAAATATATATATATATATATATATATATATATATCAATATATATATATATATATATAGTATTAATAATAATGTATTATATTGACAAGTATATATATATAAATATATATATATATATATATATCAATATATATATATATATATATATATATAGTATTAAATATCTCAAATGTTATATATCCAATACCCATATCCATACATATATAGCAGTTGATGAGGTTTACCTATCTAAGCAATTCCAAATGAAGCCCGCCATCCAACCGCCTTCTAACATACCCCTGACAGCTACGGAAATATCAAACTCAAGTATCAGATGAACGCTCAATTTGAACATCAGAAACTAATGATGCAAACGGCCGTAGTGCAGAACCCCTCGCCACAAATCAACCATTATCCTCTCCTAGACTATCGCAGGATCAGACTACTATAGGAGTTCCGTCATCTACGCTCAATCAGTTATCGCCTATAATCTGTGGTCCACCTTAGCCCACTAGGTCTAGAATACCCGCTTCATATAAATATATACTTTTAATAGGTAAAAGACTAGATAAGCATAGCGCTTCTTCGTTTACCATGGTCATATATGACCATGGTAAACGAAGAAGCGATATGCTTATCTAGTCCTTATCTATACCTATTAAACGTATATATTTATAGGTATACCTAAATTCTGATATCATTATTATTATTATACACACACATATATATATTATATATATAACATTATGAGTTTACTATATTGTGCTTTATATATATAGGAATATGTGTTATAAATGGACTAAAGTTCTGCTACAACATATTTAAAGTAAACACCCCGATATCGTAATGTATAAGTTAGATGTATCTGATGACAACATAGTGTATTATTAATCTAACGTATCTAAATCATTGAGAATCATATTATTTTATAATAACAATTATTTATATTAATTTCTTTAGTCGAAACCCTATCGCAATAGCTGCCTATTTACATGGCAGAATATTACAAGAAAAACAATACAACTGTAATGATGTAATAAAATGGTGTATATACACTATAGTATACCTACATATATATATATATATATATATATATATATATATATATATATATATATATATATATTAGTAGGACTATTATGCTAGGTATAGGGTATATTACATAATTTATAATAAATGAGCCTAACATATATTATAATATATTATAATACTATATTTTATATAATATACCCTATTATCAATAAGGTGGATACATATACATATAGTCACGTGATAACTTTATTGTGGTATAAATACACAGGAATAGGACCTGTAAGTGGTAGAAAGATAAGGGCAGCTAATATCTCCCCGGCTAGAGGTCTAAAGGTGAAAGCAACCCGATTTGGTAAGGCCTCATTCGAGCTTTGATTCACAGGAGAGGCCAGGCTTTGTTTACTATACTATATACATTACATTTTTACATTTTTCGGTTTTCGGACTGCTAAACTGTACTTATAAAGCAATCGGCCGTCCATATATATATTAAGTTAATGTTTCATATTAAATAGGTAGGTTTTCAATAGTTTCTTGAAGTTGGGAGTTGATGGTGTAGTACGGATGGATGTGGGGAGTGTTCCCGGAGTATGGGACGGATATTGCCCATGCGCGAGTGTTGGTTGAATGTAAGTAGTGTTTAGGAGGAAGTTGAAGTAAAAACGTATTGGTGGATCGTGTAGTGGTACTAGTTGGTAATTTAAGTTTGAGTAGGGATGCTAGGTAGTCAGGAGAGTCATGGTGGATTGCTTTATGAGCCAGTAGTAGAGTTTTATATAGGATTCTATGGCGTACAGGTAGCCAGTGGAGTTTAACTAGGAATGGAGATATAAGCGTATGGGAGTATTTTGGTATGTTGAATATACACCTAGCTAAAGAATTTTGAAGAATTTGGAGTTTATTAATATACGATGAGGGGGTATTGTAAAGAATAAAATTGCAGTAGTCGAATAGAGGTAGGATGTAAGCAGAAGCTATAATAGTAGCGGTGGATATTAATATTGAATGACGAATAAGGCGTAGTGAATGTAGTTGATAGTTTAATAGTTTTGTTATGTGGGACAGTTGTCTGTAAAAATTAAAAGTATTGTCAAATATAACACCAAGATTTTTGACGTGGGTTGAGTAAGTGATGAGCTGTCCATTAATGTTAATTTGAGGGGGAGTTGGTAAAGTTTTACTTCGGAGTGGAAGGTGAAGGAAGATAGCCTCGGTTTTAATTGGGTTAAAGACGAGGGAGTTTATTGTGAGCCAGTTATGAATGGTGGTAATAGTAGAGGAAAGGATGTCAGGTGCAAAATTAACGTTTTCTGTACATTTTACGTAAAGTTGGATGTCGTCTGCATATGTGTGGAAGCTAACTGGAGAATTCGAGATAAGGTGGAGAAGGGGAATGATGTAAATATTAAAGAGTATTGGTCCAAGGACTGATCCTTGGGGAACACCGTGTGTAACAAGCCGGGAAGATGAACGGGTTGATTATATCAATATATATATATATATATATATATATATATATATATATATATATATATATATATATATATACAGAGAGCAATGATAAGTATATATATATAGCGTGGCAATATATAATTCATTAAATATGAATTATTTTAAATTATAGATTTAAATACGAAGCAAATAATGATATCAAGAATATATATATATAGAATAATGTAAAGTAAATATGTAATGAATAAAATATAAACTATATGTATTAGTTATTAAAAATGTATTAAGTCTATGTATACTGTGAATATATTAACTATCATAGTAATAGCTTTATGTCATAGCGACCAGAATATACAAGTAATTTAATATAAGCTCTAGAATATATAATATATATACCGAGCAAACAGTAAGAGCAGCATAATAGCAGCATAACAGCATAACCTCAAATGTTTACATTGTGCTATTATGCTGCTCTTAAATGTATATTATGCTGATATTATGCTGCTATTAATTTTTCACGCTATTATGCTGCTGTTATGCTGCTATTATGCTGCCATTATGCTGCTATTAATTTTAAAAGTATATTATGCTGCTACTATGCTTCTATTATTATAATAGCAGCATAATAGCAGCATAATATACATTTAAGAGCAGCATAATAGCACAATGTAAACATTTGAGGCTCTAGCATATGCTGTTATGCTGCTATTATGCTGCTCTTACTGTTTGCTGGGTATATATATATATATATATATAATTGTAATATTATGCATATATAATACTAACCCGTGTACACACGTATGTTTAAAGACAATGCAATCCCATTATTACAACATCACATCATTGTTACTTACGCTACGTGTATCATAATAACTAATGCGTTATAATGCGTTATTTATTTTTAAATTAAATTATTTTTCTTTGTTTATGTTTCCTTTAAAAATAAAATATTTCTATTTTATTTCCATAGATTTTAATACGAAATTAAATAATATAATGTAATTGAATAGTCTATTAATTATTAGATTGATATTTACAACTGATACACGCCCCTTTAAAGTATAATATCATTATACACAGTATAATGTAATTGTTATATAACTGTGGGAGTGTTAATACGGTATATAAGTATTGACAACAATCTAGACGTATGTGATATATACACCTCATTACAATTAAACCAATTAACATCGATGTATACGATCGTTATTATTCAATAGCTGACGTGATACTGACCTGTTAGAAGGGACATGAATGTTAAATTCCCCATTAGATCAGTTATGTCCCGCCTTGAATATTTATTTAAACAAAATTAAATGTTCATTTAATGAATATTACAATCAACTACACTGTTAAATATAAAGGTTCTTAGACTCAACTAAAATGTTAATTGGATGAATCTGTACGGCGTACAGTGTACGCGAACCCTTTGTGGTGTTCTTCGGATAAAAATAACATAAAGAACCCTTTCTAAATATTATTTCAAAAGGGTTCTTTGGACAAAAATAACCTAATGAACCCTTTCTGAATATTATTTATATAGAGTTCACTGGAATTATAAATATATGAGAACCCTTTTATTATTTGGAATTATAAATATATAAGAATATATGTTAGATTTTTGGTTCCTTATTATAATATAAATAATGTTTAGTATATATTATAAAATATATAATAACATAATTTAGATATAGGTATAGTAATAATATATAAGTATACTAATTCAAATATGATTCATTGATAATTGTTCCCTACAAAGGGATAGACAAATGTAATAAGACTTATTATATTATTCCTCTATACGGAAATCGTTAGTAAACGGCGAAAGAGTTATGTGTGGATGAAGAGACACCATAGTAATTTAATAATGGATATATAATTTCTAAAGGACATGCAGTGAGTTTTATCAATGTTAATTGTCAACTTATTCGCACCTACCCATAACATTATATTATTAATTGTTAACTGTAAATTAATGTGCAGTTAGTTATCTGAACAATCACTAATTATAATATTCGTGTCATCGGCAAATAGTATAAAAGTATGTTTAATAGAGCAGGTCGGCATGTCATTAATAAATAAAAGAAAAATAATTGGGCCAAGAATAGATGCTTGGGGGACACCGGTATTTATATTAGTAGTACTATTAGACCTACAGTTATTGTAATTTATAAACTGACTTCTGTCTTTAATATATGATGATAACCATGATAGAGGTAATCCTCTTACAATCATCTTATTTGTAGGAGTACTTCATGGTTGTATCATTTCATCACTGTATCAAATGTTTTTTTAAGTCAATAAATATGCCAACACCGTATTTATTGAAGATCAGAGAATCAATAATAGCTTTTTGAAGGTTTTCTATAGCATAGAGGGTACTGAGGCCTCTCCGAAACCGAAATTGTGAACTAATAATTATATTATAAAAATAACAAAAAGAAAGTAATTAACTTTTAATTAATAATAACTTTGGATTTTTTTTTAATTTGGAAAAGTACCTGTTAAAAAAGAAAAATATAAAATATATGTTAAGGGTCAGCTATAGTGGATGAGATTAATTTTATGAGTTTCATATATAGATCAAGTTCATCCTTAGATATGTTGGAGAACAATTATCAATAGTGTTAATGACCTCACTAATTTTGATAGGAGATAAAAATAATGAATAATAACTACTATTTTAAGGTAGTCGTTGAAAGATGTATTAGGTGAACAAATATGTTTAGCTAATTTACTACCGGCTCGTATAAAGTTCATTAAATGTATTCTCTATTGATATTTTATTTTCTTTGCATGTATATCAAGTGCTGATATTTTTGGATAATTTTTGTATATAGGATTTATCAATGAATTTAAAATTGACCATGTATACAACTATAGTTGTAATGGATTTAGGGGAAAGTAACCGAATACGGACACTTTCGGTATCTCAGAAACTATAAATCCTACAAAAAAAATGTTTAATGAATACAATATTCATAATTATATAAATAGTCTACAAAAGTATTTTTTTATTTTTTAATTATTCAAAATATTACTGATATATCCAATAAACTGATTTATTACGTTTTTAAATTTATGAAAAAAAATCTCTACTTAAAACCTTCTCAAGAATATACAAAGGTATCGATATAAAATAGAATACTATATTATTAAATAAATAAAGCATTCTAAAATTATATATATAATTTGTATATTTGTTATAAAATATTAATTAAGGTATAAGCATATATCTAGAGATCATATAAGTTCCTAATACGGACATTCTTGATGTCTTAATACGGACACCCTATAACTAATCAGAGCCCAGAGTATAACCTGTTCTGATTTTCATAAAAATCGCGTGCGTTATAATCCGGGGGTTATAATATTAATACCACAAATAAAGCTAAATCTAAAAATGTTATTATTGAGATACTTAAAGTGATAATTAAAAAATAATAAAAATAAATAAATTATAAATGATGTAATTGTAATTTGTCTGATTAATTCATCAATAATATATAGTTTATCTAGTGGTATATAGGGTGTGCGTATTATAACACAGGGTATCCGTATTCGACATAGGTACCGAATACGGACACCCCATGGCCCATGGGCCATGGTGTAACTGCAGTTATCTACGGAATTAAAAGATTTAATAAAATTTTAAAATCACAATAATATCTATAGTAGGGGAAAGTAACCTAATACGGACACTTTAACAATAAATGGTCTTAACTTTTTATGACTCATTATTTTTATTCAAAAATTACAATATATTAATATTATATGATTATATATTATTGTAATTTTTAAATTTTATTTAATCTTTTAATTCCATAGATAACGGGGGTGTCCGTATTCGGTACCCATGTCCGAATACGGACACCCTGTATAATAATACGGACACCCTATATACCATTAGATAAACTATATATTATTGATGAATCAATCAGACAAATTACAATTACGTTATTTATAATTAATTTTATAAAAAATATATTGTAATTTATTAGTTAATAATTTATTTATTTTTATTATTTTTTAATTAATAATACAATTTAAGTATATAAATAATAATTTTTTAAGAATTATCTTTATTGGTGGTATTAATATTAATACGCACGCGATTTTTATTAAAATCAGAATTGTTCATACGCCTCGCACTAATTGGTTATAGGGTGTCCGTATTAGGACATTTAGAGTGTCCGTATTAGGAACGTATATGACCTCTAGATATATGCTTATAACTTAATAAATATTTGATAAAAAATATAGAAATTAAAAATGCTTTTTAGAATGCTTTATTTTTTAATAATATAGTGTAATATGTTATATCGATACATTTGTATAATCTTGAGAAGGTTTTAAGTTGAACTTTTTTTTTTCATAAATTTAAAAACGTAATAAAAATCAGTTTATTGGATATTAGCAATATTTTGTATAATTCAATAATAAAAAATACTTTTTTAGACTATTTTTATAATTATGAATATTTTATTCATTAAACATTTTTTTGTAGGATTTATGGTTTCTGAGATACCGATAGTGTCCGTATTCGGGCACTGTCCGTATTAGGTTACTTTCCCCTACCTAATCATATAATATTAATATATTGTAATTTTTTAATAAAAATAATGAATCATAAAATGTTAAGACCATTTATTGTTAAAGTGTCCGTATTAGGTTACTTTCATCTATATAATTTCTATATTTATTATCAAAAATTATTTAAATTAAGTTATAAGCATATATCTAGAGATCATATAAGTCCCTAATACGGACACTCTAGATGTCTTAATACGTACACCCTATAACTAACCAGCGCGTGTCGTATGAACTATTCTGATTTTCATAAAAATCGCGTGCGTTATAATATTAATACCATAAATAAAGTTAAATCTACAAATTCTATTATTTAGATACTTAAATTATATTATTAATAACAAAAATAATAAAAATAAATAAATTATTAACTAATTAAATTAGAATAAATTGTTCATAAAATTAATTATAAATAATATAATTGTAATTTGTCTGATTGATTCATCAATACTATATATATACAGTAGAAGCTCGGTAACTCAACATGCCGATAACTCAACATTGCCGATAACTCAACATCCAAAAAATATTTGGTTGAATTCGTATCTTTTACATGTTAACAAAAACCCTATTACTCAACAAATATAACTCAACATACATATAACTCAACATCGTTTTTATAATCCTAGCCTATACATTACATGTACATATACATCCGATAACTCAACATTTATGAAAAATCAAAATATCACAAACATATGTTGTTGGATTCGTATCTTTTACATGTAATAATTCAACATACATTATTCAACATGGTTTTATTTAATAATATATGGATATAAATATATAAACGTAAAAATACAATTACAATTATTATATTATCATACGAGTGCTATTTTTAATGCATTTATGTGAACAAAACATTAATTAAGTCATTAATTTATACATCCGATAACTCAACATACTCGCTAACTCATGATGACTCACATGAAAACTCCGTCCCGTCAATGTTGAGTTATCGAGCTTTGACTGTATATATATTATAAATTATAGTTTATCTAGTGGTCTATAGGGTTTCCGTATTATAACACATGTGTTATAACACACTGCAGGGTGTCCGTATTCGTACATGGGTACCGAATACGGACACCTTCGTTATCTATGGAATTAAAAGATTAAATAAAATTGTAAAATCACAATAATATCTATAATCATAAACGACCACACTCGATTGTTATGAACATCAGAATAGTTTACATGCTGCGCGCTGATTGGTTATAGGGTATCCGTATTAAGACATCTATAGTGTCCGTATTAGCGATGTATATGTCCTCTAGATATAGGTAACTTCCTAACTTAATTAATATTTGATAACAAATGTAGAAATTATGTATATAATGTTTAGAATGCTTTATTTTATAATACTATATTGTTATTTTTTATATTGATAGGTATATCATTTTTATATAGATACCTACATTTGTATATTCTTGAGAAGGCTGAATAGGCCTATATAATAGCCTATATAATAAGGCCTCCGACTATTTTGATTACTAATGATAGGGTCAAATCTATAATACGCGTTGCGGGAGTTATGTATGTGTATGTGTATATATATAAACTTTATATATATATATATATATATATATACACAAATTTGTATGTATATCTATTTATATATATATATTCAATGTTATTTAGTAATAATAGCGTATTTAATAATATACAAGTATCTTTTATTATGTAATCGTGTGTGCTCGAGCATGTCAACTCCCGCAACACGTATTATAGATTTGACCCTGTCAGTAGTATTTATATATTTATGAATATTATATTCACTACAAGTGTTATTATAGGATTTATGGTATCTGAGATAACGAGATAACGAGAGTATTCGGGCATACAGTGCACTGTCCTATACTAATACATTATTATTTCTAAATGATTATATACATTGTCCTATATATATTATGAAATTATAATATATAATATATTGTAATCAAATATAATATAATATTAACAAAGGGCTTTGTTAATGCCAGGTAATACTCCCTGGTAGGGGAAAGTAACCGAATACGGACAGTGCCCGAATACGGACACTCTCGGTATCTCAGAAACCATAAATCCTACAAAAAAATGTTTATTTAATAAAATATTCATAATCATATAAATAGTCTAAAAAAGTATTTTTTATATTTTTATTATTCAAAATATTGCTGATATATCCAATAAACTGATTTTTTTATTACGATTTTAAATTTATCTACATATATATTATTAAAGCGCTTAAATGTTTTTTTTCGTAGTCGTCGTCGTCGTCGTCACTTGACATTTTTTTGCGAGCGAGCGCAGCGAGTCATCGCGACGAATTTTCGATATTTTTCGACAAAAATAATATATAGGTAATCTATAGATAATAAAACCGTAATAATATGTGTATATAATTACCATATAATTAGCGAGTAATGGGTATATATTATACGGTTATAATTATATATATTTTATATATTTATATATTTGTTTATTTTATTTATTGATCGAGGATATTTAAAAAAAATTAAAATTTTTTAAATTCGCTATGGCGAGGATAGGTAAGCGAGTCTATATCGCGTATACGGGCGTTATAAAATACGTTATATACGCATTTTTTTCGCGCGATACTAATATTACCCGAACCCTAATAATACTAGATTTCGTTAAATTTAAATTTCGAGTTTATAAAAAAAAATGTCCTATCTCCGCCGTTAAAAAAAAAATTACGAAATATTTTCGTTAACGTAAACATTCTACGGGCGATCTTATATCGCGTATACGGACGACATAAAATACGTTATATACGCATTTTTTTCGCCCGATACTAATATTACCCGAACCCTAATAATACTAGATTTCGTTAAATTTAAATTTCGAGTTTATAAAAAAAATGTCCTATCTCCGCCGTTAAAAAAAAAATTACGAAATATTTTCGTTAACGTAAACATTCTACGGGCGATCTTATATCGCGTATACGGACGACATAAAATACGTTATATACGCATTTTTTTCGCCCGATACTAATATTACCCGAACCCTAATAATACTAGATTTCGTTAAATTTAAATTTCGAGTTTATAAAAAAAAATGTCCTATCTCCGCCGTTAAAAAAAAAATTACGAAATATTTTCGTTAACGTAAACATTCTACGGGCGATCTTATATCGCGTATACGGACGACATAAAATACGTTATATACGCATTTTTTTCGCCCGATACTAATATTACCCGAACCCTAATAATACTAGATTTCGTTAAATTTAAATTTCGAGTTTATAAAAAAAAATTTCCTATCTCCGCCGTTAAAAAAAAAATTACGAAATATTTTCGTTACGTAAACATTCTACGGGCGATCTTATATCGCGTATACGGACGACATAAAATACGTTATATACGCATTTTTTTCGCCCGATACTAATATTACCCGAACCCTAATAATACTAGATTTCGTTAAATTTAAATTTCGAGTTTATAAATAAAAATGTCCTATCTCCGCCGTTAAAAAAAAAATTACGAAATATTTTCGTTAACGTAAACATTCTACGGGCGATCTTATATCGCGTATACGGACGACATAAAATACGTTATATACGCATTTTTTTCGCCCGATACTAATATTACCCGAACCCTAATAATACTAGATTTCGTTTATACTTGATTTCGAGTTTATAATAATTATTTCCTATCTCCGCCATGTAAAAATAAATTTGTCAAAATATACAATGATGTAAAAAATCAAAATCCACGATAATGATTCGATTTCAAAAATGTTAAATGTGTTAGAAATATAATGTAATGTAATAGATAATTAAAATAGAATATTATGTTATAAATTATAACTTATAATATTTAATATTCTTCGAGCTATGGCCGAAATAGTGAAAAATACGTGATTTTTGAGGGTTAAATTTGACCGACTTCCGGTAATGCGTTCGCTTCGATTATGATTTCAACGGATGCGGAGTACGAAAGTTCTTAAAATAAATTGAGAAAAACCATTCATACATGAATAATTGGGTGTCCAGCTCGGTTTCAATTTTTCACCAAATTTCATCTTACAAATGGTCAAGAAAAAAATGTGAAATTTATATTTAAAAAAAATGCTAATTTCTATTCTATAATGTTAACGGTAATGAGTAGATATAAATGTAGCCATCCGATATGCATTTACTAGGATTATTTGCCACATAAATGGCTTTACAAAAGTACATTTCCTATCTCCACCATGTAAAAATTTGTATTTATTATAATTTTAACATGTAAAAATTCAAAATATATAATAATAATTCGATTTTAATACTTTTAACTGTATCGAATAAATTATTAAAATACATTATCGTGTTATACATATAGATTACTATATGTAATAAATTATTTCGATAAACAATATACAACTTAAGCTGGAACGTGATAGTAAGTTAGGTTGGGTTAATTTTAAATTTTTGGTGGTTTTTTTTAGCTGCATTACTTCCCGAGTGAACCTATAAATATATATTTATGGTTGTGGTTAGGTTGGGTTGAGTTTTAATTGTTGGTGGTTTTTTTTAGCTGCATTACTTCCCGAGTTAACCTATAAAAAGTATATTTTCACGGTTGTGGTTAGGTTGGGTTAAGTTTTAATTTTTGGTAGTTTTTTTTAGTTGCATTATTGGTTTGGGTTTGGGTTGGGTTTGGGTTTGGGTTTGGGTTGGGTTTGGGTTTTGGTTTATGTTTGGGTTTGGATTTGGGTTTAGGTGGGTTGGGTTGGGTTTGGGTTGGGTTAAGTTTTAATTTTGGTAGGTTTTTTTTAGCTGCATTACTTCCCGAGTTTGCCTATAAAAGTATATTTTAACAGTTGTGGTTATGTTGGGTTAAGTTTTAATTTTTGGTGGTTTTTTTTAGCTGCATTACTTCCCGAGTTTACTTCTCGGGTTTGGGTTTGGGTTTGGGTTTGGGTTGTGCTTGGGTTTGGGTTTGGGTTTGGGTTTGGGTTGGGTTTGGGTTTTGGTTTGGGTTTGGGTTTGGTTGGGTTTGGCTTGGGTTAAGTTTTAATTTTGGTAGGTTTTTTTTAGCTGCATTACTTCCCGAGTGAACCTATAAAAGTATATTTGACGGTTGTGGTTAGATTAGGTTAAGTTTTAATTGTTGGTGGTTTTTTTTAGCTGCCTTACTTCCCGAGTTTACTTCCCGGGTTTGGGTTTGGGTTTGGGTTGAATTTGGGTTTGGGTTTGGGTTGGGTTTTGGTATGGGTTTGGGTTTGGGTTTGAATTTAGGTGGGTTGGGTTAGGTTTGGGTTGGGTTAAGTTTTAATTTTGGTAGGTTTTTTTAGCTGCATTACTTCCCGGGTTTGGGTTTGGGTTTGGGTTTGGGTTTAGGTGTTTTGGGTTTGGGTTTGGGTTGAGTTTGGGTTTGGGTTAAGTTTTGGTTTGGGTTTGGGTGGGTTGGGTTGGGTTTGGGTTGGGTTAAGTTTTAATTTTGGTAGGTTTTTTTTAGCTGCATTACTTCCCGAGTTTTCCTATAAAAGTAGATTTTCACGGTTGTGGTTAGGTTGGGTTAAGTTTTAATTTTTGGTGGTTTTTTTTAGCTGCATTACTTCCCGAGTTTACTTCTCGGGTTTGGGTTTGGGTTTGGGTTTGGGTTGGGTTTGGGTTGGATTAAGTTTTAATTTTGGTAGGTTTTTTTAGCTGCATTACTTCCCGAGTTTGCCTATAAAAGTAGATTTTCACGGTTGTGGTTAGGTTGGGTTAAGTTTTAATTTTTGGTGGTTTTTTAGTAATAAAGTAGTTACTTTTTAGTAATAATAAATTAGTTACATTTTAGTTAAAAAGTAGTTACATTTTACTAATAATGTAGTTATTACTTTTAGTAATAAAGTAGTTACATTTTAGTAATAAAGTAGTTACTTTTTAGTAATAAAGTAGTTACTTTTTAGTAATAAAGTAGTTACTTTTTAGTAATACAATTTAGTTCTTTTAGTAATAAAGTTTATTTCTTTTAGTAATAAAGTTTATTTCTTTTAGTAATAAAGTTTAGTTCTTTTGTAATAAAGTTTTTACAGTAATGTTGCTTTAGTAAAAAAGTAACCACTCAAGGAGCGTTAGCCCTTGATCCGGGAAAAAAGTAACCTAGTCAACAAATAATTCAACTTAAAACCTTCTCAAGTATATATAAATGTATTAATATAAAATATAACAATATATTATTAAAAACTAAAGCATTCTATAAATTGTATTTTTAATTTCTATATTTTGTATCAAATATTCATTAAGTTATAAGCATATATCTAGATGTTATATAAGTTCCTAATACGGACACTCTAAATGTCTTAATACGGACACCCTATAACCAATCAACGCACAGCGTATGAACTATTCTGATTTTCATAAAAATCGCGTGCGTTATAATATTAATACTACCAATAAAGCTAAAATTAAAAAAATTATTATTTAGACACTTAAATTGTATTATTAATTAAAAAATAATAAAAATAAATAAAATATTAACTAATTAAATTACAATATATTTTTCATAAAATTAATTATAAATAACGTAATTGTAATTTGTCTGATTGATTCATAAATAATATATAGTTTATCTAGTGGTATATAGGGTGTCCGTATTATAACACAGGGTGTCCGTATTCGGACATGGGTACCGAATACGGACACCCCAGTTATCTATGGAATTAAAAGATTAAATAAAATTTTAAAATTACAATTATATCTATAATCATATAATATGAATATATTGTAATTTTTGAATAAAAATAATGAGTCATAAAAAGTTAAGTCCATTTATTGTTAAAGTGTCCGTATTAGGTTACTTTCCCCTATTACTTCATTATGGTTGTGATTATTGTTTCATTTTATTTTTAAGAAAAGTCCTCTACTAGTTTATATAAATATTATCATTATATTATTTGTTATTATATTAATATTGATTAATAGTAAGACCGCAGGGGCGGATACATGGGGGGGCTAGGGGGGCTCTAGAGATATTTTACAATCGTGAGGGGGGGGCTAGAGCCCCCCCCCCCCTCACGATTGTAAAATATATGATTTTAAAATAAATAATATGGTTAAATCAACAAAACCTTCAATATAAATTATATAACTTATAAAACCTCTAGGTAGGTTTATAAATATTGTTTTATACATATTTTATTTTAAGTATATTCATTAATTTTAATCTAATTTAAAGATATTTGCACTATTTATAATGAATTAACAATAAAATACACGAAGAAAGCTATATTCTGCTAAAGAAAATACTTGCACAAAAATCTATCAAAGATTACGTTTATCACATAAAGAAAATGGAAATACTCGTACATTTCAAATTAAGTGGATACACACATATTATTGGTTATCCTATAATGAATCTTTAAATGGCCTATTGTATATACCATGTGTTTTTCATTTAAAATTGAATCACAATCAAGTTGGAAAATGTGTCACTTCGTCATGATTAAGTTTAAAGATGCGAATACAGATTTAAGAAAACATGAATCAACTATTTACCACAATAACTATTTGGAAGAAAATTCTCGTTTTATTGCAGTGATAGAAAATAAGAAGCATGCTTCTGCAATCAGCTATAATGCAAGTCAACAATAACATATTTAAGTAAAATGTAATGCAACATAGCTAAATTGAAATCAATGTTAAGGGGGTATCACTATACTTGTATATACGATTTGCATGCAACTTACCGGAAATATTGTAACTTAAAACATTTTTATATCCAGTTGTAATGGGATACCTCCTATAAAGTTATTATATTTCAGGCAAGTTGCCGGAAAGTAAGGGGATTTCCCACTAAAATTGTAGTTAACTTGATAGAAAATCGTTTTAAAGTTAAAATATTTGTAAATACTTGTAGATGGATACCCCATTTAGATATAATCATTCTTTATAGAAGACAACATATTTCATTACATGGTCATAATAAGTATTCTACTGATCCACATTTTAATCTAGGAAATTGCAATGCACTTCTAAAACTATGTATAAACTCTGGAAATTATATATTAAAAGAACACTTATTAATGTGTAGTAAAAATGTTAAATACACCTCAAAAACAACACAGAATGAATTGATATTTGAATTTGGTGAATATATTAAAGAAAGAATAAGTATTCTTCAATTATAATTGATGATATAAAAAAAGCTAAATATTTTAGTGTATTAGCTGATGAAACCACAGATGTATGTAATACTAAACAAATGGATTTAGAAATTAGATATTATAATGGTAAGTGTATCACTGAAAAGTTTAATTCTTTCATAGGATGTGAAAATCGTAGTGGAGAAAGTAAAGCTAACTTGATTATGGATACATTAACTAAAGATAAATTAAATATTGAAAATGTAAGAGGGTAAGGATACTATGGAGCAGGAAATATGTCTGGCAAAGTAAAAGGAGCGTCAGATATAATTCTGAATAAGTCCTACCCATAAATCCTACCATAAAGCAACATATGTACACTATTTAATTGTTTAAACGATGTCTAAATAAAATGTATTCTTCTTCTACTATAGATCATATGTATTAAATCTATCAATAGTAAATGAATGCAAAATGCCATTAATTAAAAATATGATAGGCATATTATTAGAAATCTGCATATTTTTTAAATATTCTGCTAAGAGGCAAGGTTTATTAGAAGAAAATATTACACAAATTTGTGTTGAATCTTCTATAAAGAAATTAGTAAAAGTAAAACGAGACGGGTTGCCATACATGATACTTTGCGAGTATTTATTGAATTGTATCAAGCAATACTTGAACAAATATAAGACATATATGTAGATAAAACATGGAATTCAGAAAGTATAACAAAAGCTAACGGTCTTTACAATTCTATGATTAATACACAATTTAGTATGTCATTAATTGTATGTAATAATTCAATTAATTTCATAGAAAATGTAACAAATGTCTCCAGTGTATGTCAATAAACGCATATAAGGTCAATCATAATATTCAAAGTGTAATTAAAGGGATACAAGTTTGTAGAGATAATATTGATGAAGTACAATTAGAATGGAATGAAGAAGCATCACATTTATTATCATATTCAAATGAAGGAATTTATTTACCAAGGTTAAATAAAATAAATCTGCTTCATCATCTGAAGAGTATTTAAAAAAAGAAATATCTATTATATTCTTGAATAATTTGATGGATCCTAATGAAGATGAAAGAAAGATTAAATAAATTCATATTGTATACATCTCTTAGAGGCTCCAAGTTGGAGCATTAATAATTAATAATTAATAATTAATTCCAAAAGTAATGAATGAAAAAAAGGATTCATGGAAAGAAAATATATTAAAGTTTTATGAATTAGTAAAAGATGATTTACCAAAGATACATTTAATAAAAACCGAATTGATTTGCTGGGAAGTTAAATGGACAGAGAATAAAGATCTATATATATATATAGGTATACTTAATACGATAATAATTGTTAAGTACTTAAGTAATTTATACTTATGAGTATACTCTCAAGATGTCAAGGTAAATTGAAATTAAATAATTTATAATTTATATATATTATTAGGTATACCTATATAAACTTTGTCCTAATGTCTATAAAGTGCTTTTATTGATGGCTACCGATTAAGAATAATAAAGACATATTTACCTTCGACTATGAGTGAATATCGACTAAATGGACTTTCTTTATCATATATATATATATATATATACATAAAGATATATATATCTCTAGAGATCGATTGTGATTATATTATTTCCAAATTTGCATTACGTAATCCAAGAAGAATGCAATTGATTAATATATTGGATTAATGGTTTTTATTCAATAAAATATAAAATATTATTCTATTTAATTTAATATAGTATTTAATTTATATATATATATATACAAAAATATTATTCAATTGAATATTAGCATAGTAAATATGTCTTATTTTAAAAATATACTTTTATTTGAATGTCAGCCCCCCCCCTTGAAACATTCCTGTATCCGCCTCTGAAGACCTCCTATAGCCTCGGAGAATATAGGAGTTATTTCTAATATACCTGGATCTATATTTAAACCACTACATATTTCGATTGCAACAATACTAGTCACATTATCACTACCTGTCAGTTATCCGTAGCGGATAAGCGAGAGGGAACCTTTACATTGAGGGTACCCAGCAAACATTAATAGCAGCATACTAGCAGCATAACAGCATATGTAATAGCCTCATTGTGCTATTATGCTGCTATTAATTTGTCATGCTATTATGATGCTGTTATGCTGCTATTTACAGTATATTATGCTAATATTATTCTGCTATTAATAACATAATAGACTTTAAATAGCAGCATAATAGCACGACAAATTAATAGCAGCATAATATACATTTAATAGAAGCATAATAGCAGCATAATAGCATAATGTAAACATTTGGGGCTATTAAATATGCTGTTATGATGCTATTATGCGGCTATTACTGTTTACTGTGTATACTGATATTAGAGTATGCACTGAAACATTGACCAATTGGTGCGGTTATATTCTATTTGTAATGCTATAGTATCATTGTTATACGAAAAGAGGCACTACGGGTAGGGGAAATATTCCCATTACCGAACCCTTCTCGTATCATAGTAACTATACTAGATATCAAACAATTGTATATACATAACATATGAGTAAAATAATGGTAAATATGAATAAGTATTTTGTTTTTCAAAATATTCAATCTTACAATTTTTATTTGATCAAATGTCATTTAATATTCTAGTTTTACATTATAAATATTTAATAATAACTTTTTTAAATCACTGTAAATACTTTATTAATAAAAAGAAATGTAATTCTATGCAAAATATTGTAGGTAAATTAAATATTTATAAATATTTAAAATTTAATTTAATTTTAATAAGTTATAACCACGATATCTTAATTATAGAAACCTATTTGATATTCATATTACTGAATCCATAAATTACCTTAATACCGACCCTGTGTAATTTATAATATCATATCAAAATAGATCCGTATTCTATTATAAAATGTGTTGTAAGTTGTGTGTATAGCTTTGTATTTTACCTGGTAAACTATAAATCTATGGTTGTGTGTATAACATTGATATAGAATAAGAATGTATGATTCCATGGAACTGCAGTTGATTATATTCATTTATTTATTTTATTTTAAAATATTTTATTGACTACAAAATCACGTGGTGGTTATGGGCGTCATGAGAAGGAAACAAAAATAAAATAAATAAAGTACAATAAAAATAAAGGAAAAGGGAGGGTAGGTTACAATGTTAATAGGTGCGTGGAGAGTTTACATTTAAATAGTGACAAGGATTTCAAACACCTTCATATTGATTAATAAATAGTAAATGAAATTCTACACTATTTTAATAAAGTTTAAATATAAATTTAATTTAAATATTAAAACATATTTTGAATAATAAATAAATTATGTGCTTATTGTAATTCATTAAATATATTTATATCTGCTATTTTGATTGGATATTATAATACTACAATTATTTCCACCACTCATATTTTAGGGGGTCTGTAATTGGAGAAGGGGGTCAGTATTACTCATGTCTATACAATTACCGACCCCTATTATTTTCAATACAATTATATTAAAAATTAAAAATAACAACATTATTTATTGCCATACTATGACCAAAGCACGGGTTTTGCTATTACCCTATATATTGATATTGATATAATTAATATTTAGTACGTATATTATGTAGTATAGAACATATAAACCCACTAGAAATGCTGCTTACAACACTATATGTGTTACATAATAATTACTAAACTCTATGACATAATACAGTAAAGTAACATTGCATAACATCGCGAAATGGTACCCCTATTGGAGGGATAAAGTACTAAAGTGAATTATTGCTATGCGGTAAATGTTTTAAAAAATATTTATAAATAATGCAGACACGGAATCAATGTCTCGTGAGAATTACATTGTACATGTACGAACCACTACTTCATAATGGTATTGTATTCTGTTGAGTAGGTCTCGCAATGCATAGTTGTTAAGTGTGTATATTGTATATGATAACTATATTTAGAATACTCAAGGAAATCAAACTTTTGTTTATAACCGTTTTAAATCCGGTTAACAATCATATTTCTATGATTGCTATACTATATATATATATATATATATATATATACATATATATATATATATATATACTATATATATATATATATATATATATATATATATATATATATATATATATATATATATAATATATATAATAATATATTCTACATATTATACATATTATATATATATATTATACATATATATATATATATATATATATTATATATATATGAAAATTATAATTTTCGTGTAATGATAACATGTAAAATACAGTAATGTAAAATTGGTATGAGCTAGTGTAACTAATGCATAACTTTATGAATAATAATGCCTCGTTATAGCAGTTATTGATCACATCATGAATGACTGCGGCTTTAGTCACTCTGAAATATTGCTAACATCAATAATTCAACAGAGGGGGTAGGTAGTATGTAAATGTTTATTTCAATGAAATACAAATATCCATATATCACAATATACATTTGTATCTACAATACAATTTATAAAAAAAATAAATATATATTTATAATAAAGGTTAATAATTATATATTAATATAAATATATATATATATAAAAGAAATAAAGTAAGTACATATAATATATATGCAAAGAAAGTATAAATAATAACAAATAACAAACAATGGTGAATTATGGTTATCTCTTTAGTATAATACAATAGCCAGATGATTGCTTACGTGGGGTAAGGGGGTGGCTGCCCCATGGGTTGTGATAGAGTTACTGGATCTCCCGGCGCGTTCTTGAATCCTGAATAGCGTGTGGGCATTAGAGCCTTAGTAGAGGTGGTAGTGGTGGTGGTGAAGGTGAGGGTAGTGAGGGTAGTGGTGGTGGTAGTGGTGGCGGTAGTGGTGGTAGTGGTGATAGTGATGGTAGTGGTAGTGGTGAGGGTAGTAGTGGTAGTGGTAGTGGTGGTGGTAGTAGTAGTGGTAGTGGTGGTGGTGAGGGTAGTGATGGTAGTGGTAGTAGTAGTGGTAGTGGTAGTGGTAGTGGTAGTGGTGGTGGTAGTGGTGGTGGTGAGGGTAGTGATGGTAGTGGTTGTAGTAGTGGTAGTGGTAGTGGTAGTGGTGGTAGTGAGGGTAGCGCATACAACGCTGATAGAACTAAGATAAACGTCTACTAATATCTCTGATTCCCACACCTAACTAACCGTAGGGTTGCGGTTGAGGGCACTGAACCGGAAACAGTGGCCCGTACGATTGTGCCGCGGGAGCTTGATCGGCTCCCATCATGGGGTAGGGTTGATTAGACGGGGCGACGGTAACGGGGTAGGGTGTATTGGTGCCGGCGTACGGAGCTCCTGGGTTAGCAGACGACATCTTCATCGCTGGAGGATTAGCATTGTACATAGGCTGTTCTTCTATGGGGGGGGTAACGAGGGACAATGGGGCTCGGTTAGAGTGGGGCTAATTAGAAAACAAAACGTGCACACGCATAGAAAATAAAGCTATATAAATCATGCGTGTATCTAGACATTTCTAGCGAGGACATAGTGAGGACATACGTCGAGGGGGCGTCGAGTGTTCAGTATATTAGGCGGAAAAGGGCTATTTTTTAAAAACTGATAACATTTCTCATATTTATTCCATGTTCATAAATTGTTTAGTAAAATATCGATATTCGTTAACATAATAGTTAAGGTATGATTTTGTTATATGCCTATATAAAATATGTATGTATGTGATATTTATTAATTTTTGATTAAAAATGCATTTTTGTTGCCTTATTATATGTATAATAAAAATAAATATATATTTTTTAAATTATAGAAATTTGAAGTAAATATATGCATAAGAATAAAATTAATATGTAATAAAATTTTAATTTTAATGTCATCATTATGTAAGCTTGAATTGTAAAACATCATTATTCCGAGTAATTATAGTCAAAAGATAATATTGTTTAATGAATAATTATAATAATTTAATAATTTAATTTATAATACATTTTTTTTAAACAATACTTTTGTTATTGAAAAATGCATATACTCCGCCCCCTTCTCTACAAGATAAATATACGCCACTCTAATGTTAGTATACTATTTATCTTATTTAGTGCGAAATTAAGAAAGACTAGAAAATTTAAACAATTGCAAGGAACTAATGCATATCTAATATCAATATTGAAGCCCCACTATTGAAGCCCTATAGTAAAGCCCCACTATTAAAGCCCCTATATTGAAGCCCCACTATTAAAACCCCTATATTAAAGCCCCTATATTAAAGCCACTATATTGAAGCCCCCCTTATATTAAAGCTCCATTATGCCTCCAGCAGGAATATAGAAGTTATATTGATAATTTGTGAATTTTAATATAAAGGAGAATAATATCTAATGAAATTTATACATTATATCAACAAAAGTAGTCATTCATCACAGGTATATCTATCATATATGGGATCATCAAAGAGGTATATCAACATTCATTTAATACTTCGTTCATTCAAATTAATGTTATTGTGTAATAAATCTCAATATTATGATCAGTGAATAGCTTATTGATGTATGTAGGTTTACCATTATACAGAATACAGATTGATATAGCACTTTCCTAAGCATTTTCGCTTGTGAATATATAAATACATTATTATATTTCATTTAAATCATATATATATACATGTATATATATATATATATATATTATAATGTACATTATAGTGTACATTATAGTATGTATTATAGTGTATATTATAGTGCGTATTAGATATAATACACAATAACAGGCAATTAAGAATTCTATTATTACTACTAAATATAATCACATGAATGATATGATGACCCAGCTGAAGTGCAAACCTAAAAACCTACATTAGGCAAGAGAACATGCTATTACATACTACTACTACATGGTTTAGCTACTACCAAGGACATGTGTCACTACTCTATACATATAGTGCATTATGGACATGTATGAAACGGTCACATAGTTTTATAGATGAACACACACAATAATGCAAATACACGTAATAATGTAGCTATATATTGTTGGGTATTTGATATTTGGTTTTTATCTATTAAATCTGAAAAAATATAATAAATACGTTAAACAGAAATGAATGACTTGTATAAATGAACTATTAATTATGTTACTATATACATATATAATATATATATATATATATATATATATATATATATATATATATATATATATATAATATAATGCTAATCATGAAAATATAAAAATCATTATAAATAATTATAAAATGTGAATCTAGATGGCGATATTATACATGAAATTAATTGAGAGTGATTGGTATTGATGAATCATCACTATGACTAACCTTCCATCGTGGAATCATCCATGTCTTCTCTGTTCTTCGATGATTTATAGCAACAGTACACAATGAGACCTAGCAGGAAGATGCCTAGAAGTATTCCGAATACGACTCCAAACACTTTACCTGGCCTATGGGGTCAAGGGAGTGGGGTTAAGGGAGTGGGGGCTACGTGTTAGAGGCTAAGCTACGACATGGGCGGGGGGGGGTAAAGAGAGTGGGGGTTACGTGTTAGAGGCTAAGCTACGACATGGGTAGGGGGGGTGGGGTGGGGTAGGGTGGGGTGAGGTAGGGTAGGGTAGGGTAGGGCGGGGGCTACGTATTAGAGGCTAAGCTACGACATGGGTGGGGGGGGGGGTGTGGTGGGGTGGGGTGGGGCGGGGCTACGTGTTAGAGGCTAAGCTACGACATGGGCGGGGTAGGGTGGGGTGGGGTGGGGTAGGGTGTGGTGGGGGCTACGTGTTAGAGGCTAAGCTACGACATGGCGGGGTAGGGTGGGGTGGGGTAGGGTGGGGTGGGGTGGGGTGGGGGCTACGAGTTAGAGGCTAAGCTACGACATGGGCGGGGTAGGGTGGGGTGGGGTAGGGTGGGGTCAAGGGAGTGGGGGCTACGTGTTAGAGGCTAAGCTACGACATGGCGGGGTGGGGTGGGATGGGGTGAGGTTGTATGCGTTCACCTTTACAACTATGTATAAGCATTTCGTGTGTGAAATGCATTACAATAATATTCATTTGCAATCAATCAGAATATGAATACAATTGCGGATAAGAATGTTGACTTCAGATAACAACATGGAGCTAGATAGTATAGAGTGGTAAACAAAGTATCTGACATGCGGAAAGTGGAAATCTAAATTGATCTGACCAAGATGGTGGATTTTATAATTATAAAATATTATATTTGTCATAATAATCATTTATATGATGTATATATCATGTATATTTACTTATATATTTACTTATATCTCTCTATCTCTATGGGTGAAGCTATAGGTATTAATATATAACGTATACGTATAACTATAGTTGACTACAACAGAGAATAATCGTTGCTAAAAAAGCTACAACTATGGAGCTTCGTTAAGATCCATGTGTTATATTTATAAATCATGGAAAATAATTAAAATATCAAAACCCATATACATTATATGTATTACACACTCATGTTAATTATTTATATAGAATAACTTACAATTATTTAAATATTGTCTGTAAAATAATAATAAATAATATAATATAGGTTTGATATATTTAATACTTATTTGTTTGATTTATATATGAATATTTGCTCTGAACAAGATAGCTAATGTTGTTATTTCCACTTTCAGCATTAGCTTAACCTGCCAGGCATTATGTATTACTACTCTATTCTATCTAGCTCTATAGATAACATTGACAATGTCAGATAATGTCAGATAACAATGACAATGTCGGATAACTATGATAATGTCAGATAACATCAAATAACATTGATAATGTCAGATAATGTCAGATAACATTGATAATGTCAGATAACGTCAAATAACATTGATAATGTCAGATAACAATGATATACTCACATATAAGATTATACATTTATAACAATTATCTTATATACATTATTCATGATATTGTATACATGTGTGTACATGTGTGTGTACACTGTACAGTGTACAGTGTACACACACATATACACACATGTGTATAGTGTACACTCCACTATATCATAATACTTATTTTGGTATATATAAATATATATATTTATATGTTGGCATATATAAATATATATATATACATAATAATTACCAAAGATTTTACGAAGCAAATATATTGCACTACCTATCTATCTCTAGTACTTCGAAATGTTTCTAAATATTAACACTAGATGGCGAAATATTATATGGAATGTTATATATTATATATGTGATATTTTTATTTAAATTTCTTGTTTTCTAATTATATACATACATTTTCTAATTTAAATCCATTACTATATAATACAAATTATAATACAATACATGTAGTTTTTTTTAATATTATGATTTATAAATTATATATATTTATATTATATATTTATTTTTTACATTAAATATACCTAATTAATAATTAGTATAATTTTCTAATTATATAGAAAAAAAAAAAAAATATATTTAAAGTAAAATCATTACAATATAGTAATATACCTAATTAGTAGTGTTGTCAAATTTTCTAAAAAGTAAGTCTCAGTATCGTATCAGTATCATTCAACAGCTGTATCAGTATCGTATCAGTATCATTCAACAGCTGTATCAGTATCGTATCAGTATCATTCAACAGCTGTATCAGTATCGTATCAGTATCATTCAACAGCTGTATCAGTATCGTATCAGTATCATTCAACAGCTGTATCAGTATCGTATCAGTATCATTCAACAGCTGTATCAGTATCGTATCAGTATCATTCAACAGCTGTATCAGTATCGTATCAGTATCGTATCAGTATCATTCAACAGCTGTATCAGTATCGTATCAGTATCATTCAACAGCTGTATCAGTATCGTATCAGTATCATTCAACAGCTGTATCAGTATCGTATCAGTATCATTCAACAGCTGTATCAGTATCGTATCAGTATCATTCAACAGCTGTATCAGTATCGTATCAGTATCATTTGACAGCTGTATCAGTATCGTATCAGTATCATTCGACAGCTGTATCAGTATCGTATCAGTATCATTCAACAGCTGTATCAGTATCGTATCAGTATCATTCAACAGCTGTATCAGTATCGTATCAGTATCATTCAACAGCTGTATCAGTATCGTATCAGTATCATTCGACAGCTGTATCAGTATGGTATCAGTATCGTTTGACAGCTGTATCAGTATCAGTATCAGTATCATTTGACAGCTGTATCAGTATGGTATCAGTATCGTTTGACAGCTGTATCAGTATCATTATCAGTATCATTTGACAGAAGTCTCAGTATTGTTTGACAGACGTATCACTATCAGTATCGTTTGATAATTGTATCCGCATCGTTTGACAGTAGCATAAGTATCGTATAGTGATGTAAACTGTGCACTTAATGGCAGTGTAGTTTCTTCTTCGATATGAATCATCTCTTAAATGTATATACAATATTTAAAATGAATACAAAAATTTAAAATAATGATGTTGATGGTTGCACGAATAATTTTAAAATGATGCAATGTGGATTAAAAGTGTCGCGGATACATACGAAGGACAGGGTAGTTTGATTGACATTGGCGCCTATTCACACAAAGGGACGCTAAGCTGAGTAATAGTGTCGCGGATACATACACAGAACCGCTATGTTGGTTGAAAATGGCGCGAATAAATATAATCCCAAAGGTAAACATTGGAATGTATTTTAGATATCCAATAATACAAATACGAAATAATACGAATCTAATATTTAAAGTCCGAAATAGTCCGAATCTAATATTTAAAGTCCGAAATAGTCCGAGTTAAATATTAAAGTCCGGTCCGAGTCCGGTCCGAGTCCGATATATCATAAATTATACTGTATCAGTCCGGTATCAATGACCTAAAGTCCGAAGTCCGGGTCCGAATGACAACGCTACTAATTAGTGTAAATTATTTTTATATATACCAATTTGTATGTATTACCAATTTAAAATCATTTTAATATATAATAATAATACTAATAATAATAATAATAATATTTATTAGAAGAATTAACATTTTTTTTCTGTTAAATTATAATGATATTTATATAATATTGTCTTCTAATGGGCTCAAAATAATATTACTATATAATAATAAATACTAAATAATATATTATAATACAATATAAATTTTATATAATTTATTATTCACAATTACAATAAATATAGAAAATTATTATTATATAAATATTAACACAAGATGGCCATATCAAATTATTAGGTTACACAAATGTATAAAAGTGCAATATCTTTCCTTTGTAATTAGTATACTAACACTCCTATACATAATAATAGGCTAATCATTATTTTGAATATATGTATGCATATTTAGAAGCTAACATATGTTTCAATATTGAATATATTTACATGAAAATAACTTTCCACATATGTATAACATAATATATGTGTGTGTGTGTGTGTGTGTGTGTGTGTGTGTGTGTGTGTGTGTGTGTGTGTGTGTGTGTGTGTGTGTGTGTGTGTGTGTGTGTGTGTGTGTGTGTGTGTGTGTGTGTGTGTGTGTGTGTGTGTGTGTGTGTGTGTGTGTGTGTGTGTGTGTGTGTGTGTGTGTGTGTGTGTGTGTGTGTGTGTGTGTGTGTGTGTGTGTGTGTGTGTGTGTGTGTGTGTGTGTGTGTGTGTGTGTGTGTGTGTGTGGGTGTGTGTGGGTGTGTTTGCGTGTTTATTTCGAAACATGTATTGTACAAATATTTGATAAATTAGATATTTCATATATGTAGATTATAATTTATAATTTATAATACAAACTATATAAGTTTGAATGTACCTCAAGATTTTGAATGATATACATATATATATACATGAAGGATTAATTACTCAAAGGAATACAGATTAAAGTTTATACTAAAGTTTATATAACTATTTCGTTACTAAAGTGAATTAATTAATATAATAACCATAATAATTTATAATTACATAATAAATATTATATCATAATTAATGGCAAAATTACCTATTTTATATATTTATTTAATATAATACTTTATTTAAATAAATTTCTTGAATTTTATAATTATATTCTATATAATGTGTAATAAAAGTAATATATTTATATAGTGTAGGGTGTATATATATATATATATATATATAAATAATATATAGTATAGTAATGTAATAATGTGATTTAAATAATGACATAATGCCATTCATTGTATTGTAATCTATTGTATATGTATACATTGTATAGTAATCATAGAGACTATATCTAGACCATTATATAATTCTAAGAAATAAAATATCTATAAATAGAATAAAGTTATGACACTGATAACAATGTGATAATGTCAGTAGATAAATAGAGCTTTGCTTGCATTTTTACTGTTGTTTTACACTAGAACACATGTATACATATAGATACACCCTCTCAACACACACACGCGAACACATACACACACACACACACACACACACACACACACATACACACACACACACTATATTGGAATATATTATAGAATCTGATAATGGGGGCTGTGGTGGTGGCAGTGTAAAGAGATATAAACTAAAGAGTGATAAATTAAAGACCAGCATGTAACATAGCACAACATATCACTATTATAACATAGGTATTAGCAGACTATAAATCTAGCCATGCTAACACATCACTAACACATGTAAATAGGCTATTCAGCAGTGAATGTAATGATGCGTTTATAGGAGATGCAAGTATATATCATTATCATCGATATCGACAAAGAAAGTGGATAAGCAATTGAATTTAGTATATGGCACTATCCGCTATGGGCGCTGCAGTCGAAACCCACTATCTGGCCCACTACTTTTTATTTATAATATTTATTTATACATATATATATTGATAATTACTACCAATTTTAATGTACTATCATACTAAAAATAAAATTATATATTTAAAATACATAATATCAACATTCCTCATAATTTTGTGTATTTAAATTGAAGATATAATACTATTTCATTGATTTTATTGATATTTATAATTTAAATCCATTGATATAGATAGAAGTCACTTTAATCTATTTCGACGAAAAGCCTACTGTTTTAATATTTGACATATATAATATGGCTAATATCCAATCAAAATCACTGATACCATTTTGTTAATTTATCGATAAAAGTACCATTCACGTGTCTATCTTTTACATGCATTGCGTGCCGCGTCAATTGCACAGGTCCACTTTCTTTATATCGATGACATAAATATAATAACAGTAATAATAATAATTAATCTATTAATAGGCATACAATCCTAGTAACTGTGTTCTATGAGATTAGCTGCTCCTCTATCAATATTACCTAATTACATATAACTATTGAATGTGTGCATTATAGCAATACCACTATACAGTTGATGAATGATTACTACAGGTAAGGTAGTAACTAAAGTGATAGCCTTAATAACACTAGATCATAGCCCTATCACCATGCTTACTGCAGGTGATAACCCCCCTGCCACATTCGCTGTCACTAAGCATGTCACAAAATGAATGACAGCTAGATATTGGTACACACTAGTGATGCAGTCAAAGATGCTCAAATATAAGGCATGATGCAGTCTCAGTCTCAGTTAACTAAAGTCTCAATTCGGCTTGGGCTCGCTTTTTTTTTTTCCAAAAATGAAAGTCTGGGTTCGGCATCAATAACCAAAAGTCTCGGCTCAGCATCAAAAATCTCGGCACCATTTACATCTCTAGTACACATACACACACACTAATTAAATAGAAATGATATTTCTGAAATACGTCACTACTAGCGATTAGTAATCGAGGACAGGACATGACATATGTGAAACTTTTATTATACGCTTGAATGATTTTATCATAGCGCACTACATTCATACGGAATACATAGTTGAATGTTATATGCACATCTAAGCATAAACTCGTTTTTAATTATTATGATTTCAATATGATTATATTAAAATCATAATATAATGTAATATACATTATATTGTTTAGAATGTCTACATAAATATTATAGAAAAACATCTTTCAATTCAAACTGAATATATGAATAAATTTGTATTTTAATAATATATTTATAAATAAATATAAACTTAAAAAAATAAATATATTTTTATTTGACAAATAACTAAATATCTCCGATATCTTTGAAATTATTGACATTTAATTAAATATACCACTGGAAAGTATCTATTTAGTTAGTAAATGTTAGTAGTATGGAAAGCTATCAATGCAGAGATATAGAGTAAAAGTCCTTGATATAGGTGAATAGGTATAATTAGAACAAGGTAATACTTGTGTTATTATTATGTGCACTCACATATATAGAATACAATAAATCATTACTGCAGAAATATTAAATCAATAAATGTTCATGAATAATGTGTATAGATTGATTTAGTGCATTCATGCATAAAGTCATGATGTAATCCGTGCAATAAGTCATGTAGTAATTCATGTAGCATGTATTGAGTCAGAAATTAAAACCGATATTTAAACCGTTTCATAAGAATTCTAAAATGGCGATCAAATGATTATTAATCTGAAACAATTTAGTAAAAGCAATACTGTGGAGAGCGATCATGATGATATTCGTATTGATACAACATCATATACATTATATTGTTGACTCTAGTCAATGATTAGCTACCGATAATGCAATTTATATCATTATTGGTAATGTCTATAGCTGGATTGTGGAATCTACAGAGGAGGAGGAGTGCTTAGGATAAAGTAGAGATCATGTAAATATGTGGCACAATGTATCAAAGGTAGTGTTAATGGCAGTAGTGTAATTGTCATTAATAGCGGAGTAACGTGCCTTGTAGGGGCGGTCATTTACATCATCATTAACACACTCTCTCTCCCCTCTATCTCTCCCTCTATCTCACTATCTATCTATCTCTCCCCTTCTCTCCCTCTATCTCTATCTCTATCTATCTCTCAAGTGTTTTTTAATACCCATGGGGCACGCTTTAATCACAAAAGTGCAAACCTCAATAACTGTAGAATAATCATAGGTTACGTAATGAGAGGCGAGCAGTAACATCTCCTAGACATGTAGGTAGTGATATACCCCTCGTAACCATAGTGCTACACAACACGCAGGTTCTACAGTTGTATACGACATCACGCATAGTACGACACTGTGTATAGCATATATCATTACAATTAATATACTTATAATAATACTATAGCATAGATTATACTATATATTATATAATACCATATAATATGATACTCTATAGTATAATAGTAAGTATTGAATACTGACTACGCTGCAAGAACAAACGCTGATAAGCATCAGAAGTCCTCTAGCTGAGCATTCTGGTGTTAAACTATTGCGATATAATCACATTAAATTAATAATTTAAAAACACGTATTGAATTGACTTGTATATATAATTCAAATACGCACTTCTGCAGGACCATAATGCGATACAGTAAAATCATTCAAGCGTAACATAAAAGTTTCACACCTGTATGGAAACATACAGATTAGTAAACTAAATAGAATATAGGGGGAGGCAACAGCAGTAAGACGTAAATGTATATACATTATTTAGATCAGTGGTTAATATTACTATTCAATATGTGTGCATGTGTATTTTTGCATAGGATGGTATATATATACTTTCTATTAGATTTGATAACTCTACAATAATAAGTTTTATATAGAATGTGAATTTTAGTGAAATGCTGAGATATTAATCATTTGATATACATATATATACACATGAATAACATATATATATAAATAGAGTTATTTGCATCAAAACAATATACAATAGTGTATTCTCCTATATATAACATTGTATGTGGGTACCCCTCCCCACCACTATGCATGACTACTAATCGCGGATATAGATCAAGCGTGAATACACACTTATGCGGCTTCAAGTAGATATAATGCTAGCATAGCCCTAGCTTAAAACGTAGAGTGTTTCTGTATCCTTATAGTATATATATATATATATATATATATAGTATAATATAAATATATGTAAATATTTATTGTACATACAATTATGCAAAGTATAATGTATTGTTAAATCAATATCTATGATATTAAGCGAATTATAATAGATTGATATTGAACTTTATATTAAGTATTGCCCTATGCAATGTACACTATACATTGTACATTATACAGCAATATATAAAGCAATAACCGATTGTATTATGTAATGTAGTCAACTCTCTTGGTTATGTAATCGTATAGCTATTATAACAATGATTGGGGTGAAGGGGCGGGGTAAAGGGGCGGAGGTGTTAAGTAAGGCGGTACTAACTTATCCCAGAACCTGCAACAATGCTGTTTGTTGTGTTCTCCGCAACATTCATTGTAGTTACTTCCTTGTCCTAGATTACAGTGGTCAGTGGTAATGGTCAATAACAACAGTGTAGGTCAACAATACTTTCACATAATCAATATATGGATCGGTGTTAGTGAATGGAGAACATGGTAAACTATCATAAATAATTCTATAAATACATTTATTGGCAATTATACGATAATTTTATATATTTAAATAATGTAATTGCTTATTATGCTTGTTATATAACATATAATGATTTAAATCAATTACTCAGTATAAATAATATATATATATATATATATATATATATATATACATATATTGTATGCGTATTTATATGTAATCAAATTGACATTAATGTTTTAAATAATACACATACATCAAACAAACAATGCAAACAATGCAAACAAAGCACACTAGACGTAGGTGTTATAAACGATGCGATTCATTATAATTAATGATGATTCGGAAGCTGCGGTGATGCGAGGTTATACTATCAAAGAACATGATTGCCACCGACTATATCACGCCCCGATATCAGCGTGTTACCGGGGAGTGGGTGTTACACCGCCCCAGCGCGGGGTTAACATTAGGTCACATGACCCGTAATGGTGGTACTAGAGTGGTAATGGGTACCCCCCCCCCCGCTAACCCGTGTAATGTGAACACATGGCATGTTTGTATTACTGGACTGGGTTACATATGCATCATACGCGTTATTATACATCTAACATTATGACACATTAGGACACATTAGGACACATTATGACACATTGTGACACATTATGACACATTATAACACATTATGACATATTATACTCAATATAAACATGTTTATATAACATATCATTATACATATATTATTATGACACATACACTTTATAGACATGTATAGTAGTATTAGCTGTTCACACTGTATTAGCTGTTCACACTATATTAGATGTTCACACTGTATTATCTGTTCACACTTGTAACCTTCGAGTGGACATATGAAGAACTTGGTTAACACTCCGGAAGTTTCATTGTTGAAGGCATAGAAGTTCTCACAGACCTTAGGTTCTACAAGTAAAGGTCATAAGTAAAGGTCACAAGTAAAGGTCATCAGTAAGGTGGCCATTGTTACGGATATGTATAATTTTTTAGAAAATATGTGAGAACCTATATAAATATGGTATGATGTAGGTTTAATTATATATATATATATATATATATATATTTAGTATATATACAGTATGGCAATATATCCAGATCAATAAATCTATAATCTTAACACAGGCGGTTAAACAAGGGTGGCATTATATAGAGGTAAGGTATACCAGCCAGAGTGTACTGGGTACATGTATATAGATGTGTGTGTTCAGTATACACAGATGTGTATGCAGACATGTGTTACAAATATATACGATACGATCTGGATATTTAAATAAATAATTAAATATTCATATAATCGTGTGCACGATGGGTGGATGGATGGAGAAATGAAGTCACATGACAATAGGCCAGTTATCAGGAGAATAGGATAGTATCACATAATAGCGGGGTGGCTTATACGATATAAGGCGTGGCCTGATCAATAGTAGGCGTGATATGAACGAGAAGAGGCGTGGCCTAACCTGGACCATTGTAGTCGCGGTAGTTATTTCCTCTGAAGCCATTCCTGCGAGCGTGCATCATGAATCCGAACACTGCACCTGTAGGTCATGTGACAGTGTTAGTCATGTGACAGTGTTAGTCATGTGACATCGTTAGTCATGTGACATCGTTAGTCATGTGACCGTGTTAGCCATGTGACCGTGTTAGTCATGTGACCGTGTTAGTCATGTGACATCGATAGTCATGTGATACAAATTAGTGAATGTTGTTATTAGAATGTTTCTAAAAATAGATTGTATAGATCACGCAGTATTACATACATTTACATGTTAATCACTTAACATGATAATATCAACTCAATGATACTTTATTATTGTAGAATATAATTAATATACTATAATACCAATTTATTTCATACATAATGTACATTTAACATAGTTCAGTATATTTAAATATTATATCCTGAATTATTGAATATCTATTGCTGAAATTCCTAACTGCACGATATTCACTATTGATATCTGATCAGATATCACATTGGTCTCTTTATTAAATATTAAATATACAATGACAAATGCATTATTATTGTATTGTTGAACAAGATCTGATGGAAGATTACGATGACAGAATGGCAGTGTTTTATATCTAGTCGCAGAGTTCATCTGTTACTCTAATACATAATGCACGTACACTATGATGCTTGTACACTATGATGCTTATACACGATGCAGAGTAAAAGTGTACAATACGAAACATATTTCAAGGTTCGCGATTAATACATTTTCAATATTAATTCATTACATAATTAATAGAAATATGAAATGTTTATATATATAGAATATGTAAATATTACATATTCTATAAAATATAAAAATAATTGTTAGTAAAACTATTTTTAATTATATTATTATATTATATATTATATTAATTATTATTATATAGAGTGAACTACAGGTAAGAAGAACACTTAGAGGATCGGCAAAAGTGTACGACTTATTCGAGATTCCAAAGAATTATTAAAAATCTTCATTCATCATGTATTGTTTAGGTAAAACTATTCAATGAATATAACTATTTGTATATGTATTGTACACATGATATATATATATATATATATATATATATATATATATATATAGTTTATTTTATGTATAGAATAGTATATATCTATTTTTTTAATAAAATATTTCTATAGAAATTGTCTCTTTTCACTTATTTATAATTATATGTATATCAAAGTGTTATTTATTAATCTACTATTTCCATAACAACAAAAAGTAATAGGAAAAATATAATCGTTTTTTCAAAATACTAATTTATATTCACCAAGGTAGTGCAAAATTATTATTCTGAGTAAAGCATATCTAAAGTGAAAAAACGACATAATATGTAAACAATTATACAACTAATATAAAAACTAATGTAAATGATATTAATATCAAATAAAACTTATATACATAAGATTGACACTATAAAAGCGAATGTTTAAAATGTCTACTAACTATAAATAAATGTAAATAATATAAATGTAAATGCAAATAATAACTTAAATTGTAAAATGTAAAATTCAAAGCTACATATAGTGAAACAAAATTATTCCAGCTATTTCATTGGTTTATATTATCACATGATACAATTATAACGCTAATAAAGATATAAATGAATAAAAATACAAAATATGGTTTTTAAATTATTAAAATCGTTAATATATAGGTTCATTTATGATATATAAAATAAGATTTAACAAATAGGCATTTCAATTAAAATTGATAATGATTTATTTTACATGATGTGTTATTAAAGATACAGCTTATGGTATTTCTAGATTTATTTAAATTATAATTTTTAACAGATACAAAATATCATATACAAATTTAATATTATTAAATACAAATTATTATTTTATATTATTGATTTTTGCATATATCCACACTGCGGTATCCCCTAAGATAAATGATGACGTCAGCAATTAAATTGGTCGTCTCCATACAAATCTATTAATAATATATAATAACAGGAGTCTATTATCTGCAGTATATTATGGGTATATTCATATGTTTATAATGTCTATTTTTTTAAATCACCCGATAATGGAATATTGTTACATGCTAAAATACGATTATATCTCTATAGATATCTATAGTTTCCTATTTACTAATATTCTTTCTTTCACTATCGTGTATATAGATTTGCTTGTATACATTATCTTAACATCGAATGTACAATTTTGTAGAAATAAAACTCCTTTTTCTTTTAGGCATTTTATTATTATCATGTTTATAAAATGATTATCAATTGTAGATATACAAATAACTCGTTTTTCATAGGTTTAAAATTTCGTTTGAAACTTTGATTGCAATTCAACTCAAAGAAGCTGACATGTATCTCAGTAGGTAGCTATAGCTATATTCACTCTGTATACATAGATATCTTAATGAGAACACGATACCAGTATATGACCTAGGCTACATAGTAACTTCTCTATTCACTCTTTATAAAGATATTCCTATTAAACACGTTATAATGAGATACTACTATTGTAGATTAGCGTCGTAATGTTATTCACAATTGTAACGTACATTATGTAAAGTAAACATTTCAGACAGATTATAAAAAGTTAGACTTATCCAGTATAAAAATCATAACATTGGTTATATGTGTCCGACTTATCCGATTAATTTAACATGTAACTAAATAAAATCATACCAAACCAACTAAATGTGTCCGACTTATCGATAAGTCCGACTTATCGATCGTCGACTGTATATATTGTGATATACAACTATAAGTATAAGTGTGTACCTGAGGCTATGGCAATCTTGAGACTCGTGTACTTGCTGCCCCTCCACGACGATGGACTCCTGCGGATGTTGTTACGACCGGTGTTAGAGCTCCCCCTGTAACGACCTCCAGACCGTGACCTTCCGCCACCTCCTCGACCACCTCCGCCTCGACCTCCCTTAGCATCAGCATTATCTATAGTACGGGAGCAGGTTGTGATGAGTGTGTGTGTGTGTGTGTGTGCACGTGTATGTGTGTGTAGGAGAGGAATGGCGGAGATACTATTACCGATGAAGCAATGAATCAAGCGAGTGAATGAGTGAATGAATAAATGAATGAATCGGCGTGCGAATGAATGAATTAATGTGTGATTTAGTTAATGAATAAATTACTGAGTGAATAAGTGAATGAATCAGTTGGTGAATGAATAAATTAATATAACGATATTATTGATGACATTATATATAAAAACGTTGTTTCTTAATCTTATTATAATGGAGATAATAATTATAAATTCAAATACATTTCTATTTCTATATCATTAAGGTTTCAAAATATATATATGATTACAGCCACATAAATTCAATAATTCTAATAGTTTAACACAGGGGTGATGGTCTATATCAAATTATAATATTACTAAAAGTCCAATATGTACATAATTATACTTGTTATATAAACTCATTCGTTATACAATATAAACATGCAAGATTTATATGCAATACACATGCAGATAATATTTATAATAAACTATAGTTGTTTACCATGTATTCCAATCATATTTCGATATCATTAGCACCCACTATAGTAGAACTATGGCCTAGTATTTAACAATATTTGCCTTTTATCAAGATACAGCTATATATATAGGATATGTATTTATTGCACATATTCTTCTTGAAATATTCTGAGAGAAAATTAATAATAATAGTATAATAATCTATGAAATATAATTATTCTATTCTATTCTGCATAATATATATATATAACACATTGCTCTAGTACATAATATCTATATATTGATTATTCCCCCAGTGTTATCACCTTTATATGAGAGCAATATGAAAGTTCAATATTACTATTAATTATTTATTATGTTTATTATATATAAATACTATATATAATACATTATATTTGTGTGTGTTTTATATCAGAAAATTTAAATTGTATTTTGTATGTGAAACATACAATATAATAGTTGCTACATTTTCTACCAATGTGTAGTGATTGATGCATATGCTTATGAAAGATGCATTGATCATATTTACATGTAACATTTAATGTTATGTTTTCTCAGAATAAATTCCTTATCTATTAAAGTATCATTCCATATCTATATAAATCAATATAATTGATCACTACTACATACATTTATATATTTAACTTTTATTAATGATGTATTAATGCATATATAATTAAATATATAATGAGATATATGAATCAGCTGATATATATAATATATATATATATTTGAGAAAATATTAATTTTAAAATAAATTGTAGACACTTCAAAAATTATTTAAATAGTTTTGTACTCATTTTAACATAGCATGTGAATTATATATATATATATATATGCTATTTATATTAAAATTAAATCAATATTTTCTAAAATATATTTATATTAGCCTATATATAGCCCATAAACTATTTAATTATGTATGAATTTATAACAGAGTTTTGAATTATTTATTCTGTTTATAGTATAAATTTATACTGTCTTTAAATTTAATTCATATATAAATATATATATATTTATATATATAAATATTCTACATATATACAGCCACACGTATGACTGCACATATGGATAGCTAATAGCCACAGGCTGTTATATAGATTACATGTGTTGAGGAGAAGCATTATACTGAGAGGTGGTACATATAGTTAGTACAATGTATACTACACACACACACGCACACGCACACACACACACATCACCAACGGGACTGGCCTATTTATCCTGTGAGAGACCTGCACCTATCACTAAAGGAACGAATGCGATATTGCCTCACTTGTCTATGAAGCACCTACTTTAAGGGTGATCATAGAAAAAAAAGTTTTTTTGGACATATTGCATCTAATGGCTATTGAAATTCTAAGAATATATGTATACTTCAATTTTTTTTTATTCATTTTTGACAACACGACATACTGTCAATCTTTTTTTTAGTCATTTTTTACGATTTTTTACAGTGTCCTGTTAAAATTCCAAGAAATGTCCAGGAATTTTTTTTTTTAATTCTATTTTTTATATTTTCTATTCCATTATTATAAAATAAATAGTGTGTTAAAATTTGATAACAAATTATTCATAACAAAGGTTTCAAATACTTATTTTTTTATAATTTATTTTTTACAATGTAAAATTTGTATCTAACTACATGTTAAACTTCACGAGGCTGTCGTGTGAGCTTAGATTAATAAAAATAAAAAAACATTCGTGTGCTTCATTTTAATGGTATATTTATTAAGAAAAACATAGTCCAATGTTAATCTGTTAATTTTAAATTTTCTATGATCACCCTTAACCTACTTCCCCCCGTAGCTATTTGAGGGACATACTATTCCATAACTATGGGCACTACTAATCCCATTTCTACAGGAGGGTAAGAACTACTACCCCATTGTTATGTGAGGGCACTACTACCTCATTGTTATAGGAGGGTGCTTCCAAATAATAGCATAATAACTAAGTTGTTACATCACTGACTATCTATATCAGTAATAGCATATCATTGTGTGTATGTGTGTGTGAGTGTATGTGTGTGTGTGAGTTAGTAAGTAAGATATTTAAATATTACATTGTTATGATAATATTTTATATATATGAAATATCATTAGTAATGATTCATTACATATATATGATTGATATATGATGATGATATATATATATATATATATATATATATATATATATATTATAATATCAGAATTTAGGCATGACCATGATAAATGAATAAGCGCAATACTTATATATATATACAATAAATTACATAATAATAGTGTTTATTATTATATTGTTATTTAATATTACATAATATTTATGTTTATATTGCATAACTTATTGCTTGTACATTCTCAGCCATTATTTGTCATTATAACATTACGTGAAATACATACCAATCAAATAAATAGTACCGGCTGAATTAACTTATTACACTGACACCATAGAGTGCTGTAATTGTAACAATATGGGGAGTCAACAAAAGGGGCGTAAACTACTAGTGGAATGTATCATGTGACATGATTCATGTCTAATTAATGGGTTCATTACTTTAACAATGATTACTTTTCACTTAACTACATTATATAGTTACTTGTTACTTAGTTAACTACTTCATAAAGTTTCTTGTTACTTAGCTAACTACTTCATACAGTTTCTTGTTACTTAGCTAACTACTTCATACAGTTTCTTGTTACTTATAAGTAACTATAGCTAACTACTTCATATAGTTACTTGTTACTTAGCTAACTACTTCATATAGTTAACTATTACTTAGTTAACTACTTCATATAGTTAACTATTACTAACTAATTAAACATACATCACATCTCATTGCGGTACTAAAATAGATTAAGTTAGTTATTCGTACCTATCACAGAAAGGAATATATATGTATACTTTTAAATTAAATAGTGTAATTTACATGTATAATGATTATTGTAGGCTACCTATATTATATATGTAGAATATATTATATAGTATATACTATATACTGTATATAGTATGCATGAATCTCGAAGCAGTTCGCTGATTATTATTAATAGAATGCTAGAGTTCAATTTTTATTTTTGGGTTGAGTGATTTCTTTGGTTTGGTTTTATTTTGCTGTTTTTTTTAGCTGCATTATATCTCCAAGTGAGCCTATAATATATTGTGTTACTATAAAATATCTTATAATGCGTATAATGTGCAGTAATGCATATATAAGTACCGCCCACCTTGAACTCTGACATTCTTATAATAACATTCGGCAGCCTGCTTACAGATAATTCAGTAGTACCTAGTTGTAACTATATGTATAGTATATTAAATAGTATATACTACTAATCTACTATAGTAGCACTATACATATAGGTACCACTAGGTACTACTTATCTAGTAACTAGGGTATAGCTAAGCCATAATCATTATAATAACGATTATAATAATATTATATTATTTAATAATATATATTTAATTTTAATATTATAATATAATAATTATATATATTATAACCTGCCCCGTCTAATGGGGCAGGTTGAGCCAGGTAGAAAAAATGCAAAATTAAAGATATATTTAAAAAATAAACATAGTTAAAGTTATATATTTATATTTATTAGTTATACAAGTATACTTGTTAATATATATATATATATTATGTTATATATATGCACCAAGATTAATATAAAAACTAATGAAACATTTAAGGGGAGAGGTTAGATTCTCTATGTTTTAATCCAGCATATAAACCAATTATTTATTATTTAAAATAATTACTAAATTATATATTTAATTAATTAGATTATTATTTAAGTAAGTCATTAATTAATTAAATAAATTAATAAATAATTATGTTTAATTGACCATAGGATCAATCTGCCCCGTTTTTCTATGGTCAACCTGCCCTATATCACTAGTTTATATAAAAGTAATCTAATTAATTTGTGAATGATAATTTGTGAATTTTTTATTTGTGAATATATAGTATATTAAGTATACGTTAATTATATAGTATATAATATACCTTTAATACTGCTATGTTATTACAAAATATATTAATAATATCAAATTTAAACTTATTACAAAATATATTAATAATATCAAATTTAAACTTACTGTCCCACTTACTGTCCCAGATTTTCATAAAATATTAATAATTAAATAATATTTTAATTAGTTAAAATAATAATGTTGTTATAATAATCATTATTATAATGCTAAATATAGGTTTGTATACATGTATTAAAAATTGCATTGAGATATTTATTAATATAAGAAATAATTGAGATGGCTCAACCTGCCCCTATGCCATAGGCTATGGTGACCATAATGGTCAACCTGCCCCTCTCTCCCCTAACTACATAATGATTATGTAGTTATCAATATAATAAGAAAATATAGGTTTATAATACTATATTTATATAATAAACATAATATGCATATGTATGTATACCATATATGGTTCAATTAAAGACGATATGATCGTAATACATAATTACATAATAATAATAATTTTTTTATAATACAAATATTTGTAATCGTTTATTTTGATAGAATTTGTGTTATTTCTTCGTATAATACTATAGATTAAAGTTAATATTACAAGTATATAGATGGTTATAGGTAGTATATTATTGGTGTATTATTAACTAACCAAATATAAATACTAATATTAATATACAACATACTAAATTTACAATTTTAAAATTAATATGCAACTGCATATTATACGTATTTTAAAAATACTATGAAATTATAAAAATTGCATAGTAAATTATGAAATCAGTCAAATACCGATATTTCCACCTATCGGTGGGTCATGTCATTATATTATTATATATATATTTATATACCAGAATAAATACTATATATCCACTAAAAGGCTATATATAAATCTTATAGGAATATATATTGTGTGAAAAATATAAACATACTCTATTCGTCCGTATTCTAGTAAGGTATATCAATGGTGCATTATTATAATTCACATTATACATATTTTATGAGGACTGCAATCCCCCTAAGCACACATGGGTGACACATGTAATAAGAGTCATGTATATATATATATATAATACAAATATTTGTAATCGTTTATTTTGATAGAATTTGTGTTAATTTGTATATTTCTTCGTATAATACTATAGATTAAAGTTTCATTTTTATAAGAGTCATGTATATATATATATTTACATGACTCTTATTAAATGTGTCACCCATGTCTGCTTAGGGGGATTGCAGTCCTCATCAAATATGTATAATGTGAATTATATAATATATATATATATATATATATATATGTAATACCTAAAAAATGCGTTAATTATATAATTTGTTTACGAAAATATGTATGTACTATATCTATATATATATAAACTATATTGGCGGCTATGTATAAACGTATAGCTGGGAGATTACTCCCTGGTATTACGTTACTCTTACGTCATAGCTAGAACGACAACTTGGCCTAGATATTAGCACACATAGATTTGTATTTCGGTAAACTATACATGTATGTTAACGCATGACAATCGTGACCGCGTAGAGTCTAATCTTGTTTACCTAAGTAGGTTACTAATAGCGGGTTACTACGTAAGTAAAAAGCGCCACATTGTTATTCATAAATGCGTCACGCTAATCATAACTTATGACTCATAACTTATGAGTCATAGATCAGCCTACTTATATGTAGGCTACGTAGCCTGTTTCGTCGTCGTTTGGTTTCATCGATTATCCGCTAAAGTGATAGGCGCTATAATGCATTAGTGCTATATTGCTATTGGGTGTGATTGATGACCTGTGTAGGGGGGCCTCTGAATCTATCAGCAATATTATCATTTTCGTTTTGCATTCGTATTATTATATATTATATATATATATATATATATATATTGGTATAAACTAGACATCTAAGGGGCGAATCCCGTATGTATAAATATATAACGTCTTTGAGGTAGCCTATATATACCTACTTATATTTATTATTATTATTATGATTAATATATTTACTGTATACAGTACCTATAGCTTTCCATCAAGTTTTTTGATTAATAAAAATGTCAGAATAATATATTAGTTGGATTGGTATGATTTGTATCTAATTCCATGTTAAATTAATCAGATAAGTTGGATTGGATAAGTTGGACACATATTATATTCAATTTAAGATTTGTATACTGTATAATTCGGACTTTTTATAAATTTTCAGAAATGTTTACTTTGAATAATGTATAATATAGTTATGAATATCATTAAAATGGTAATACAATAGGTATCAAATTGTAATGCATATAATTAAAATATCTATTTATACAAATAGTGAATATATTAGGCTTCACATTGTTCAGTGCAGTATTCTGAAATATCTCTAATTAATATATGAAGTGAATACGCGGCCCCATTGAGTTGAATTGCAATCAAGTTTCAAACGAAATTGTAAAACAATGACATACAAATTATGTTACATATCTACAATCGATATTAATGTTATAATCCTTAATTTTATAAAATTATAAACATGAGAATAAGACAATGTATAAAAGAAAAACTATAGTATATATACATTTTCAATTCTATTTATAGTTAACTATTTTTCATTGATAGTATACTCAAAAAAATAAATAATAAATAGAATTGAAAATGTAGAAAAGAAACACATTATTATGAATATAATATTGGACGTTCGACCTTATATGGATGGATAACAACTAAAGATGAGTTATAGGAAAATTAATATTCACATCAAAAACGAAATAATATAAGAAAGGCATGTTGACATTGATACAGAAATATATACATAAGCGGGGGAACAATATTCCATTATCAGGCAACTTGCATAACAATAGACATTAAAACATATGAATATATTTAATGGATATATATGGATATGAATGGATATATATATATATATATATATCCATAATATACTGTTATGATATATTTATATAACAAAGAATAACGTAATCTTGAATTTAATTGCGGCCATTATTTTAAGAATTGTATGTAATTACTAAATAGGTGCGAATAATAATAAGTCGGACATCTCGCTAAGTCGGATACTTTTCCCTTGCGAGTCCGACTTACCGGGAGTTGACTGTATATATATAATACCAATACATTATTTCACTTGCATCCTCAATACTTCAATGACTCTATACAGACTGTACAATACTATAGCATGCGATATGTTATGATATATCGTAACATATTACTATTGTATTCTGATTGTTGGTAATATTTTCCTCTGAACTTCTTCTTTTTGTATCTTATTCTCGTGCATTGCGCATGCACCGCAGATCTGTGTTCCAACTTATGTGTATCGTTACTATAGTACATAAGTATACTTATAGGTAGCCTACACCTACCTACACCTACCTACACCTACCTACACCTACCTACACCTACCTACACCTACCTATATTCTACAATAGTTTGTATATATATGCATTACTGTAGAGTATACACTGTTAAAAATGATGGTTTTCTAGACTTTTATTTACTGCAGAAAACCATCGAAAGGGTATTAAAAAAAATATTTATTTAAAACCCTCTAAATGGTATTCTGTGAAACCGACTGTATAAAACCCTCTGAATGGTATTCTAAATTTCTACTGTGGAAAACCCTCAACATGGTATTCTTAATTTCTACTGTGGAAAACCCTCTAAATAGTATTCTTAATTTCTACTGTGGAAAACCCTCTAAATGGTATTCTTAATTTCTACTGCAGAAAACCATATAAATGGTATTCTTAATTTCTACTGCAGAAAACCATATAAATGGTATTGTTAATTTCTACTGTGGAAAACCCTCCAAATGGTATTCTTAATTTCTACTGCAGAAAACCATCTAAATGGTATTCTTAAATCCGATAATAGAAAACCCTTAATATGGTATTCTAAAAATTTCACTGCAGAAAACCATCAAAAGGGTTCTATTATAAGCACACCTTAAATACCATTTATTTTACTGCAGAAAACCATTTACTTCCTACGTCACGTATACATTATATATAAATATATATATAACGTTATATATATAATATATGTCATACGATACTGCTTACTTTTTCATTATTAAATACATTACGAGAAGGACAGTGACCTTTAATGTTGATACCGGATACGTAGAAGCGTGGCTAATGTGAGGCTTAGTTAACAAACCTATAGCCTTGTGACAATAGTTCAACTATAGGTCAAAGATGATAGAGTATATATAAAGTAGGTTTACCTACTGTAGGTAGATTATAAGCTGACCTATATGTATAATATATATATAGGATTAACCTACAATTAAATAGTTTATATATAACCCTAATTATGGTATATTTAGTTATCTTACAAAGTGTATTTATTTCGCCGATCTCACGTTAATGTTAGTGTTTATAAACTCGTCTCCCCTATATACCCCCGTGTTATTAACGTACCCCACCCCATTAAATGTAATGATACACGTGAATGTGTTGACGTATCGAGATTTATGCACGTATTATCGCGTGCTGTTCTACCATAGAGCTATCGTGGAGCTAGGCAGGAACATTCTCTACAGCTATATGTGTGTATGTTCTACTCATCACTCACATTATGCGTGTTATATATATATATATATATATATAGATTATAATAGGTTATTTAAACACAGATATACTTAATGAAAAGCCTCACTTGTATACGTTAGTAAGATAACATTGTATACAATTATATTAATACCCCTATAGGGGGATGTACTAGAATGGCAGTTAACGAAAACGCGAGAGAGAAACGGACGATATAGAAGGACGGCGAATATTAGTTGTAACATCATGTACTTAATAAGTACTATTTAGTATATACTTAGTAAGTACTATTTAGTAAGTACTATTTACCCATGGTACAATCAGTATACGATATGGGTGATAGGTAGATATAGAGGTTGTCCTAGAGATTGTCCTATAACAATGATATTATCTATAATACACAAATAGGAAATACATCAATATATGAAAATAATAACCGATAATAAACTAACGGGTAGATTAATAGATCAATCTAAACTATATTCCAATTATTAAAATATTAGGAACAAAATACATATGTATACATATATATATACAACAATATATATATTGTTATCTCGTATATATTTCCTTTCAAGAAAGTAAAATAATATCAAATATGCAATATGGATATAAAAAATACTTGATACAAAAGTTAGAATACTCGATATATACAAATTTCATAATACAATCATATGTTATAACAAAATAATGTAATATATATAGAACCCTACCACTCCCCAATCTACGCAAAGAATATGATACGTTAAAAATACTGTTTAATAGCTACATTATATAGATATATAATCAGATGTAATTCTTTACATATAATGAACGTTATATATTTAATATATAATAATATATTTGAAGAAATAACTGTTATAATTCGCTCTGTTCTAGTATTGTCATTATTACATACATCTTAATGTTAAACTATGTAGAACTCAAAGTTATGGTACCATTTGTATCCCTATATGGATATATATAAATATATATATATATATATATATAAATATATATATATATATATTATAGGATATATATAGTATGGTGAAACAATCAACATCCCGATTGGTAAATGAGTACGGTAAGGATGCATCCTGTCTCCATTGATATTCAATATATATATACAGAAAGAATAATGCGAGATGTCCTGGAAAAGTGGGATAAAGGAATTAGTATAGGTGGAAGGAAAGTCACACACCTTAGATATGCTAACGACACTACACTGATAGTGTGAACAAAATATGATCTCACAGAGCTAATTACAAAAGTCAAAAGAACAAGCGAAGAAGCCGGATTATATTTAAATGTCAAGAAAACAAAGGTGATGATTACAGGTAAATTGGACCATATAATAGTAGATGATAACAATATATAAATCGTTGATAAATTTATCTTCCTGGGAGTTCTAATTACTAATGATGGAGTTACCGATAAGGAGCTACGAAGAAGGCTGGCAATGGGAAAATGTGCCATGGGAAGTCTAAAACGTATATTCAAAGACAGAGGCATTAGACTAACGATAAAAATAAGGATTGTTCAAACACTGGTATTTCCAATTATCCTTTATGGAGTAGAAACCTGGACTATCAAAAAGGCAGATAGGAAAACAATTGATGCTTTTGAACTATGGTTCTGGAGGAAACTGTTCGGAGTTACCTACTTAAGTAACCTATATAATTAGATAGGAAGAGAGATAATTGAAATACTGTGATAATTGACATAATACAACCTAAAAGAACGCTCGAATCCAGAATTGTCAAGGCTGCCCTATCTTTTTTCGGACACGTTGTTAGATCAGATATGATGGAATTGCTAATGATGCTGGGAGAATGGAAGGTCGGCGAGGAAGAGGCAGACCACACTGTACTTGGCCAGACAATATAAAAAAATATCTCTCTAAAGATATTACGAATCTCCGACTAGATGCTAGAGACAGAGTGGGATGGAGAATAGCTACCATGAATGTCACCAGGGGTCTGTTTCGACTCGACGGCATAAGGTAACAAGGTAATATATACTATAATACATAAATACACATAATAAATTATTATTATTATGACTATTATATATAATGCCTATAGGCATGCCTAGATCACTATTATGGTATATATAGTATACTCTAAAACCTAATATAGAGCTGTATTGCTTAGGGCTTATTGATACTGTTATTGTGTAAGATCTGCGTGGGCACATGTGTGTTGCCTAAGTAAAACATATGCACGTATTTAGGTGCAGTATATAACGTATATATATATATATATATATATATATATATATATATAAATATATATATATATATATATATATATATATATAAATACACATACAATTAACTATAGATATTTAATATATGTCATTTACTTCGTATACGAAAGTAGTTATGACTAGCTTTTAGAAAGCTACCAAGTAGAGCTATATATATATTATATATATATATATATATATATATATATATATGTATATATATATATATATATATATATATATAATTCCCCTACTACTGTAAACAAAGGGAGTGATTCAAATGTAGGCTACATAGAAATCGAGTGTTCTATATGTTTGTAGAACAATCTTTGGTTACATTGTATACAAACTATACTGTATATAACAACAATTCCTATATGTCGCTATAACGTAATATATAGGGGAATATGGGTAATGTGGTCAGGAGGGTAATGTTGTCAGGAGGGTATTGTGGTCCGGAGGGTAATGTGACCAGGAGGGTAATGTTACCAGGATGGTAATGTGGTCAGGAGGGTAATGTGGGCAGGAGGGTAATGTTACCAGGATGGTAATGTGGTCAGGAGGGTAATGTGGGCAGGAGGGTATTGTGGCCAGGAGGGTAATATGACCAGGAGGGTAATGTGGTCAGGAGTGTAATGTGGTCAGGATGGTAATGTGACCAGGAGGGTAATGTGGTCTGGAGTGTAATGTGGTCAGAAGGGTAATGTGGTCAGGAGGGTAATGTGGTCAGGAGGGTAATGTTGTCAGGAGGGTGATGTGACCAGGAGGGTAATGTGGTCAGGAGGGTATTGTGGTCAGGAGGGTAATGTAGTCAGGAGGGTGATGTAGTCAGGAGGGTAATGTTGTCAGGAGGGTAATGTGGTCAGGAGGGTAATGTGGTCAGGAGGGTAATGTTGTCAGGAGGGTGATGTGACCAGGAGGGTAATGTGGTCAGGAGGGTAATGTGGTCATCTGGGGTATCTCATAAACTATAAATCCAATCAACAAAAATGTATATATACATGAAATATGCGCATTGGTAAGCAGTATTCACATAAGTATAAATAAGTTGTTATATGTTAATAACAACAATTATGTAAACAAAAAAATGGATTTACTTTTTTTTAAATTGAAATAATAATTTATTAAAACACAATATATAATATATTAAATCACTAATATATAATATAAATTGAAAATTAAAGTTGGATATTAAATTAAATAATGGGAAATAGACATAGATGACATATTAAAGTCATTTGAAAATAATTCATTTGAGAGAAGAAGTATTACATTTAGAAATTAACTTTTGTGAATAAATATATATATATAAATATTCGATTTTTTTTCAATATCCCAACTATATTAAAAGTAAAGTTTAGACTCTCATAATATGTACAATATATATATATATATATAATAATAATAATAATAAAATCAGAGTTGGCAATTGCCTGGGTGAAGGAAGAAGCAGAGCTTATCAAGTCTTTCACCCTTTTATGATTACGAGGAGAAAAAAGGGAATATAATTAAAAACAAGAAATAGTAGATCAAAAAATAGAGTGAACAATTAAATTATTAAAATAAATCATAAACTCATAAAGCATAAACAACCATACTATAGTATATCAACTTTCCTAATGTGGGTTCATTAAGTCCAAAACCTTAGGGAATATACTTTCGCCAATAATATATACACTGGTAACATTTGGAGCCAGCAAATGCATCCATACTACCCGATATAAAATATGACTTTTTATGAATTAAGAGTCAACGAAATACAAAAAAAAAACAAATTCCATCATTATTCTACTACATCTTAATATAAATGTAATAAAAGAAAAAATTAATTAAAAATAATACAATTATAAATAGTAAATAATTTATAAGTTTATATTCTTTATAAAGAACATGATTTAGATAAAATAATAAAATACAATAATATTATTAAAAAACTCCTCGTAATCTAATCATCATTATAATAAAATATATAAATATATATAAACCAGGGTTCCATTATTTTCGGTAAAAACCTATTTTTACCGGGCAAAACCGGTAATAACCGGTAAAAACCTATATTTACCATGTTAATTTACGGTAAAAACCGGTAATAACCGGTAATTACCGGTAAAAACCTAGTACTCATAAAATATAATACCTTTAAAAAAAATGTATATTGAAATTTAAAGTAATATTGATTCATTTATATATAAATGTTATGGCTAATTAATCTAGCAGATTTATTTGAAAATGTGTCAACATTTGTCTGCTTTATTATGCCATTTATAGTACATTTATTATTTTAAATCCAACTGGATTTTGAGGTCTGCCACCCTTATATTGTAAAATTAACAAGTTGATGTAATTGGATATATTTTATAAATGAAATAAAATCATACTGTGTTATATATTCATAAAATTACACAATGAAAATATTACTAAATAGTTATACAGTATTGTAAAAAATATTTGTAAAAACTATATTTAATTTCATATATATAAATAATATATAAATATTTTCATATATATAAATAATATTCTATTCAGTATTTATATATATATATATATATATATATATATATATATAATTAACAATATATATAGATATATTTAATATATTTAATTAAATATCATGGTATAAAATCAAATAATGAATATATTCAAATAATTTCTCAATGAAAATATTATTAGTTCTATTGTTTAATATATATATTATTTTTAACAATATTAAGTCCCTGTCACACCGAAAAAGTTGGCCGATTTTTCACCAATATCGTACGGTTTTTCTCTCTCTCTTTGCTACACCCCTACCGATATATCACCAATATATCATCGATATCGTGACAATATCACTATTCATCATTTCGAGATATCTCTAAATATTTAACTATTTCTCGGCGATTTCGTTACTGCGCATATCGGTGAAAAATCGCTCGCTTTATTTGGTGTGAATGGGCTTTCCTTTTACTAATGCAAAAATAAATATATTATTATATTCAATATTTTATATATATATATATATTGACTTATTTACTCATTTATTTCAATATCAAATTATTTATTTTAAAAAATGTTTTCTTTACATAGAGTCAAAATTAATAAAGTTTTTTTTTTAATATAAAAAATCTTATAATATTGATTTTAATGTAGTACTATTTAACTTTATAATTGCTATTTTCTATTAAATATAAAATCTATAAATAATATATAATTGTAAATATATAGACACTAGTAGGTTTAATATAATATAGATAATATTATATTTAATTATATAGACAACACTAGGTTTTTACCATGGTAAAAACCTGTTTTTACCGGACAGGTTATTACCGGTTATTACCGCGGTTATTACCATAGGCGGTAATAACCTATGGAACACTGATATAAACATATAAATAAAATTATAATAAAAATATATTAAAAAGTTATAGTAAAACAAATAGGAAAAAACTATACAACTAAATTATAATAAACATTAAAACCTTAGATTAAAAATAAAAATAAAAAAAGTAAAAATTAGAATAATAATAATAATAATAATAATAATAATAATAATAATAGTATTATAACAAATTAGTCAATTACAATTTTCAATAAGTAAATTATATTATAAGTCGGATAAAAGTTAAATAAAATTATGGCATGAGTCACCTAATAGTTAAAAGTCATAGTTTTATAAATGTATTTAAAAATTAATAATATTAATATTTTCTATATATATAAGTCAAATTAAAAGTTAAAAATATAAATTAAAAGGAAAATTAAAAATGTAATGGTAGGTATTAACTATTCATTAAATATTTTTTTAAAGTTCTTTTAAATAAATTGAAATTTAAAATCTTTCTTATGGAATCATCTAAATTATTCCATAGTTCTATAGAACCTGTGATAGATAAGCAAAAAGATTTTCTATCTGTTCTAACTTTTAATCTATGAAATAAATAGGTATTATGTAATTTAATTGAATATAATGTTTGCAAATTAATAGGTAATAAATTATTCCTGGCCCTAAACATAAACTTTATGGTATTCATTTTGACAATATCATGAAATTGTAATGACTTATGAATAATATAAAAAGTTGAATAATTAGAATAATTATTTATAATTTTCAAAGCTCTTTTTTGTAATATATATATTTTATTTAAATTTGAAAAAAAATGTATTAGGTATCCTACCCCAAATATGACAACAGTATGTAAGGTGAGAATAAAAAAATGAATTATATACCAATACTAAATATTTCAAATTCAAATTAAATTTCACTTTATTTAAAATACCAATAGCTCTAGATAATTTCATAGATACATAATTAATTTATGATTTCCAATCTAATTTTTCATCAATTATTATTCCTACAAATTTTAAATTTGTTACTTGTTTGATTTTAATATCATTAACATTGAAATTCAATTTAACATTATTATTTTTATTTCGAATATTAAACAGTAATAAACTAGATTTACTAACATTAAGGGACAATTTATTAATACTCAACCAATCAAAGAGCTCATTTAAGTTAGGTTACAATCAATTATATCATTATATTATTTATTTAATTTTTTTATTTGTTATCAATACATTTATTTCATTAGATAATTTTATATATAATTGAATACATTTTATTTTAGGAATTTGGAATAACTCCCTATTTTCAAATCCTTAAAAAAGGTAGGTTCTTACTTCTTTTAAGCTATATAGGTTTTAACCTATAAGCTTTTAATTTATAAGCTTTTAACCTATATATTGATAAATTACGGAATAACTTGTGAGTTCTAAAGGTTATATAAAATGAATGACTAATGAATGATACCCTTAAATAAAATAATGTTGAGAACCGTTTAACCTATGCCTACTAGTGATGTAAATGATGCTCAAACCTAAAGCATGATGCAGTCTCAGTCTCAGTTACCTAAAGTCTCAACTCGGCTCGGGCTCCTTTGTCTAGAGTCTCGGCTCGGCTCGGGCTCGTTTTTTTCCGAAAATGAAAGTCTCGGCTCGGCATCAAAAAACTCGGTATTACCCAGCAAACAGTAAGAGCAGCATAATAGCAGCATAACAGCAAATGCTAAAGCCTCAAATGTTTACATTGTGCTATTATTCTGCTATTAAATGTCTATTATGCTGCTATTAATTTGTAATGATATTATGCCGCTGTTATGCTGCTGTTATGCTGCTATTATGCTGATATTATGCTGCTATTAATTTTAAATGTCTATTATGCTGTTATTATGCTGCTATTATTATAATAGCAGCATAATAGCAGCATAATAGACATTTAAAATTAATAGCAGCATAATATCAGCATAATAGCAGCATAACAGCAGCATAATATCATTAAAAATTAATAGCAGCATAATAGCAGCATAATAGACATTTAATAGCATCATAATAGCACAATGTAAACATTTGAGGCTCTAGCATTTGCTGTTATGCTGCTATTATGCTGATCTTACTGTTTGCTGGGTATGTACACCAATAGATTAAATTTACATTATTATTCACTGAATCGCGAAGTTGGCGCAGATTAATTTTTTTAAATTGATGTAAATGTGAAATATATAAAAATTATTATTAAAATATAATTTCAAAAAAGAATATTCTTTTATGATATCATTTCGGCTCAGTAATGTTTTGTAAAAGTCTAAATTCGGTTCGGGCTCGTTTGGCTAGAGTCTCGGCTCGTCTCGGCTCGGGCTCGTTTTTTTTTTCCGAAAATGAAAGTCTCGGCTCGGCATCAAAAACCAAAAGTCTCTGCTCGGCATCATTTACATCACTACTTATTCCCTGTTATCACCCAGCAAACAGTAATAGCCTCACAATAGCAGAATAACAGCATATTTAAAGCCTCAAATGTTTACATTGTACTATTATGCTGCTATTCTAATAATAGCAACATAGCAGCAGCATAATAGCATGACAAATTAATAGCAGCATAATAGATATTTAATGGCAACATAATAGTAGCATAATAGCACAATTTAAACATTTGAGACTATTAAATATGCTGTTATGCTGCTATTGTGAGGTTATTAGTAATAACTTATTACTGTTTGCTGGATAATTACATTAATTATAAATTATAATTATATAATATTTATAATTATTTGAAAATATATAATCTATTTTGTTCTATTTGACCCCTAATTTGAGGTTTTTTACCACCGGATTTAACCTATAAATAAATATTATTAAAATATTTTATTATTTTATTTTTGTTATTTTCCGGGTTATTTTTATAATTATTATACTTTATAAATTGTAAGTATTCATACTTGTATATTATATTTATGTACACGCTTATATAAATATTATGTAAACTAATAATACATATTATATTATAAGATTTATATATTACATTTAATTTTATTTAAAAAATAATTTTAATTTAAAATTCTCAAAATTATTCTGTGTAATATTTTATTAGTTTATAATTATTATAATTATAATATATTATAATATAATAATTATATAAAGAAGAGTTAATTCGTTTATATACATATATGTGTATGTATTTAGTGGCAAGCGACATAGGGATATCTTTTATGCCATATAATATATTAAATATGGCTCCCATTTGTTTTTATTACGATTTCCGAGGTCATATTTAAAATATTTTATGTGTAGGTATTTAAAATTATAATTAAAATTAATTTATATATATATATTATATATGTTATAAAATATAATATTTTTAAGATATATATATTATATATATCTTAAAAATATTATATTTTATAACACATAATATATGTTCAATCTTCATATTATTTTAACATGTACACTTAGTGTAACACTAGTGTGTAAAATAACGAAATGGGTATTTTAAATTTGACTCTGTAAATCCCAATAAAAAAATGGGTACCATATTCGATACTATCAGTGGTCTAGTGCGCAGTGATGTCATGCGAAGTGATTTCATACGAAGTTTAAATTCTACTTTTTTTAAATAATTATTTACATTAATGCATATCATTACATACAAGATCACTCTCCACGAAATAGCGTCAAATTAGATCACTGATATTTTGTATGTATGTATGTATGATACACACACACATATATATATATATATATACTTTATACCAATTAGAACTCAATAGCCAGGTATCACAGGTCTATAATTATAATTAATGATTATACCTGATCATTAGGCTAATGAAGTGAATATAATTCATATTATAATTATTAGTATTTTATCATTAAAGAATAATCATGTATAATAGGTTGATATATAACATTAGTATACACGTAACAGCATAATGATATATTAAAATATGTATTTAATATATCATCTAAGAATATATTTTATATATATATATTGTATAATTATTATAATAATTCCATATCATAAACTAATATGCATATAGTATGATTATATGAAATTATTAATTCATAATCATAGCTTTTCATTATAACCATTCTGATGTTACCTGTAGGAAGGCGTCATATTAAAAATTAAAATTCATCAATTACAATTCTCACGATAATAAAATCAATAATATAATATTCGGCGTATAGTTAAATACATATGCCGACTTATTCCTATAGAATATATTGTCGATGTATGTGCAAATATTAAACTACGACGAGCATTGTATATGGCCGCTTTGTTTATCATTTGATGTAGCGATGTCCTGTATCATACTCCTACTAGTGTCTACTGAGGACATGCCATCTGCTATCTATCTACTGTGTTTTATAAGTTTCCTACAGTGATTTCTATACCAAATTATATTCTCTTCGGTGGTACATTTGTTTTTTAAATAATTAAGTGATGAGATAGCCAGTATTTATATTCTATTGTGAATTTAAATTTATAACTAATTTATAATAAAATAATGAACGGTAGAATAAAAGTTTCTAATAATATTACGAAAGCAGAAGGATTTTTAGGATTAAATCATCGCTACCTTAAATCGCTAAACCAATATACTCCGAACTCTAGTAACGTGTGTTGCGTTATTGTGAAGTGAATCATAACCTATATTTAATCGTATATTAGTCATCTATAGCCGCATCCCCACCGACCATATCACATCGTATATTAATGCATCTCTCCGCCACATGTAGATGGCGCTACGTACCCTATTAACCCGACTCAGTGGTAACCGTGCTCTGAGTACCCTCGTCTCTCGTAATCTGAGCTCCAGTAGCGCCCTCTATTCTTCGATCATCAACATTCAAGATAACGCAGACTTCGAGAAGCACGTAAAACAGAGCAAAGAACTCATTATCGTTGATTTCCACGCAGAGTTAGTGTAAATAGTGTACAACCATATGCATCCATCGTTGATATCATATTAATATTTATAAATATATAAGTATATATATATGTATATACAATAGAATATAGAATTATTAGGATTTATCCACAAAAAAATTAAATAGATTCAAAATTTATATTAATATAAGATATATATTGTTATTGTTATTGTTAATATAACTATATATTTATATTGTATTAGTTTATCTCTCTTCATGCAATCTCTGATTTAAACATCACACTGAATTCCGCAAACGAGGAAAAGCAGCAAGCGAACTTAGCTCAATCTCCTCAGCATAGTCAGTCAGTGAATAATCTATGCAGTCTCGTAGAACTATGAATATATCCACGACTCACCCTAAGTTCCCCACAACACTGAATATATCCTCACAATCACTCAGAATTCCCTACACTACACCGCATCTTCTATATATACTTAATTATTCTATATAGTATCCTTAATATAAGCTAAACATAGCTTCTAGGTATCCCTCCGATTATTATAGCCAATATTCGGTAAATAAATTCATTCAATTCATATACAAGAACCCATACTGCCTGTCCCCAGATGGTGCGGACCCTGCAAGGTTCTCGGCCCTAGACTCGAGTCAACGGTTACTTCTCTTAACGTGTCACTCGCTAAAGTTGACATCGATGATAACTCTGATCTAGCCATGGACTACGGGGTTAGTGTCACCTAATGGAGCGATAATCTGATCAACCGTATCAATGCATAACAATCTTTGACAATATGTAAGATATTCATAAAATTTTTCTTAATTATAATCTCGTTAACAAATATATTATTAACAGATACTTATTTATAATGAAATATTCAAATAATTATAATTTATAAAATAGGATGTATAATACACACAATTTATGTACTTATTTACTATAATACAATACAATAATATATATCTAATTACTTCACCATTCATCATTACGTCATTATATTCATAAGAGTACCAGTATATTTTCTTGTATTCAATTAGAAAAATGATATCAATTGTAATTAGATTTAACCAAATATATGTATATATATATGTAATTATCAAATTTTCAATGCTATACAACAAGTATTTCTTATTGTATTCTTTCTCTCCATGTTATTCAAAAGATCAATTATAAATATTTAAATTATATATCTAACATGTTATGATATATTTATTGCCAATGTTCAGTGAGTTAGATTATCTTGTTTAATTTATTCTTTATATTTATAATTAGTTTATTTATACATTAATCCAGTATTTAAATTGATAATAATAATGAAATAATAATAATCAAAACAAAATGAATTTAATTGTAATTTGATCTTTCTATATTCTAGTTGAAAGTGTATGGATATCATATAAAAACAATTATAAATAAAATATCTTTTTTAACATAATAATAAAAATATATTCAAAATTTCTAGACAATAGTTGATTTGAATAACATTAGCTGAACTCGAAACAGCAATTTCAACAATTCTATACAATAAAATCAATCGTGTATATAAATATATATATATATGCATATAGAATTCGCATTTTTATGTTATCTACATTAATAATACATTTTCATGTCGTATTTTCGGTTATATTTACAATGGTTAACAGCCCTCTCCCTTTAACCCCACCCCCTACGTTCAATCCGCCAGGTGCAGGTAGTACCAACTGTCCTAGCGATGAAGAACGGAGCCGTAGTGGATAAGTTCGAGGGTGCCAAAGACGAAAATGAAATCAAGTCGTTCATCAGCAAAAATCTTCCGTTGGCGAAGTAGACCACGCCCCCTGCCCCGCCCCCTCACCACTCGCGTTACATGTGTAGCGTTTCTACGCAGTACTGGCCTATCTTCTGACTCATCAGACCCGACTTGATCGTCAGCCGTTCGATGATGTTGTAGATATTCGCCAGATCTCCGTAGAACTCCACCTGGTGGTGGTGTGGATGTCAAGTAATCACGCCAATAAATAACAATCTTTAATTATATTTGATTACTTATTTTTTGTTTGGAATCGACGCGAATAATACGTTTTATATTTCCGTATTTTATCTTGATATATATTCTACTAAATATTATAATACTTAATATATAATCATGGATGAGTAGAGAATCTATTATCTATTAAGGGGTGTCGTTTATTATTAAGTATTCACTCCTACTATGAGGTGGTTTGGCTAACCCTTTCAATAACTGTTTCGTGTAATTTCACCAGCAGAGAATGAGAATTCGGGGCCAATATGAACTGAGAAAAGTGTCCATCTAAGGACATACCTATCCAGGTCGCAATCTATAAATAGATTGATGGTGTTACATTATAGGGTTATTTATTATAAAGGAAGCATTGGGTATATGTATCCAGACCATGGGTCTGACTCAATAGTATAGGAGATATGTATGGAAAGGGGAGCTAAGTTGTACATGTATTACTGAACTGTGTATAGTTACATTTACTCTAGGCTATGGCTATTAGTAGTAGTAGTAGTATAATGATGTTTGTATAGATTAATAATCACATATTAGGTTTTGTTTACAAATTATTGTATCCAAATTGTATTATTTATAAGAATTGAATTATAAATTTCCTAACAAATAATATAATTATCTTTTTAATCAAATTAATTTTTAGAATAAATTCAATTAAATAATTTTTTATATAAGGGCCATTACTTTTTTAATATACCTATTTTTTTATTAAATATTTACCCTTTTTGATTTATAAGTAATTTAGTTAGATGGCCATCTTTATCACAGTGAATTTATGTCAATTTAATTTTTTAGTGTTTATATCAAATGTATATTACTTCAAAACCATAAATAGTCTATTATTACAAGATATATTTATATAAAATCTATTGAAATAATCCTAGTGCATTTATTTTTAAATTATATATAATGATTTTTTACAGTGAAATTTGCACATTGGTATCATAAAAGGAGTATAAATAGATTTATATATGCAGTATGAAGGGATATCTATTACATCACTTTCGAGAAAGCTGTTATATAGTAAATATACTTTACAGAAATATAGTAAATCATTATATAATCATTGTTTTATTTTCAATATATATATTTATATTTAAGTAATCAAATGGATAATTAATTTTTTTTTTAAATAATAGATATATGCGATAATAAATATAATTCTTTAGACCTACTGGAATTCATTGTGATAAGTATATACATTCATGTAAAGTATAGGGACATATAGTGTTTTCAAATTGTATTTACTTTTTTAATAAATTTAAAAACATAGCTATATTATGTTTGAAAATGTTAATTAATATAAATAATATAAAATTTAATTCTTTTTCATAATTAATTAATTATATTACTTGTCAAAAAATTAGACATATATAATATAATATAATATAATATAAATTCTATATAATCTATAATCATACCTAAAGAGAAATATTCAAATATATTATATATTTATATGTTCTTTACAAACTGAAAATTTTAAGATGAAATCGATTCAAATTGATTTGATTGTAACATTTATTGTATAAGTTCAAAATTTATATTATATACTATATATATATATAATTATAAAATAAAAGTATAAATTTATAGATATACAATTTAGTATAATTTAAATATTTGCACTCCCTATAGCATATTCACTTTTTGCCTTTAGAAAATTAATTCTAAAATAATTAAATTTTTAAAATAATTCAAATTTTCTAAAAAAAAAAACATTTATTTTACAGATAATAAAATTAATAATAATAAAATGAATACTCAGAGAATACTCTAAAAGAATTATAATATGGAGCTTGATAATATTCTAGTGTGAATGGTGGTGGAAACTTAATCCAGTACATGATAACGTAGCATACTGGAATATATTGCTAGCAAGTTAAATTGATTTAAATCCATAATAAATTCTTTAAATCCATAAAGTATAAAACCCATGATATATTATATTATTTGATGACAGTATCAAGGATGTTTGTTCGCTATTCTACACATGTAACTTTTTGTACTTCTAAATATATAATTTCCAATGGTATATTTAATTATATTTCAATCTTTGAATAAAATACATTATATGATAAATGAGATATTTATTTATAAAATAAAAATGCATTCATATTTTTAAATTTGTATTTCTATATAAATTCTATATTTCTATGTAAATTTAAATAATATAATGTTTATTAACCCTTTGAAATCCAGTAATTTTAAATAATACTGCACTACATTACCAGATTATGTATATTTAAATTTGTCTACTACAAGTTATATTTATTTTAAGAATAAAATGGAATATAAATATTATTCATATTATATTTAATTAATTATAATAATTTTGTATTTAAAATAAATATAAATTTCAAACTAAAAATAAAATATACAAAATTAATAGATATATACTGATAAAATGTTTAAAATTTATTAATTAATAAGATAATTTACAAATATTATAAATATAAATGACTCATATCACTCAAATTCAATACTAATATGAGAGTTTCATCAGCATTTATTCATGAGTAGGCCATTTGTAAAAATGGAAATAAATAATGAGATAAATCATAAACTTCTTTAAATTATATCATTGTAACCAATAGTTCGGTTAATTTAATTTAATAATAATGGATCATCACATAAATTCAACTTCTACACAGCAAAGCAAGGACATGAACTTGAAAAATTCTGCGCGCGCAATATAGTTCGCTATAGGCTCTTTACATTCAATGATTAGTGATGCATTTAAATGATTTGCAATATAAATTATATTCATACGCGATTATTCAGATATAATACGTATACGCGTATATATAACCATATAGGATTATAATAATTATATATATTGACACAGCATAGTATATATATATATATATATATATATAAATAAATTTGTGTGTGATTAAATTACAATTATTACTATCAGAAATTACTCGATTATAATTCGTGAATTTAATGACCCGTTTTATGAAATATTCATTTAAATATAAGAAATAAAATAGGAAATTATGAACAAATAAAAGGAGCCAATATCTAAATGTTATTAATACATACTATGCTAATACATATACATATCTACCAATAACTATATGTATTGATTAAACTATGCAAAACATTAAGTAAACTTGACATTTGAATATATATTTCAACAGGTTAATCTAAGGTTATATAATAAATCATCATATTAAAAGTTACACAATATATACAGAACATATATATAGAACACTTAGCTAGATTACGTTGAGAAACACACGCAGATATCCCTATTGCACACACATACACACGCGTACACACACTATCACTAACATAAGGATAGGCAGGTGTAGACTTATCTTCATTGACGTTCTCCAGTAGGAACAGTAAATAGTTGACAAACACCTGTGTTGTGTTGTAGGTGGGGTGTTACGGGTGGGTGGGGGTGTATTGTAGGAGGGGGTGTGTTACGGGGGGTGTGTTGTAGGAGGGGGGTGTTACGGGGGGTGTGTTGTAGGAGGGGGTGTGTTGTAGGAGGGGGTGTGTTGTAGGAGGGGGTATATTACAGGTGGTGGTGTATTATAGATGTATACTACGCAGGGTAGGTATAGTGGTAACAATACAGGTGCATCAGTGTCGGTATCAGTGTTATAGAGACGCCAATGTAAGTATGCTAATAGATACTGGCCATTATAGTAATATCATTGTGTCAGTATAATGGTGTCAGTGTCAGTTATATAACGGTGTCAGTGTCAGTTTGATTATTAACCACTATAGTTGAGAAACTTAGATCTTTGATTTCCTTGTTCAACGTGATCTCGTCTATATCGTACTTGATTATTGTATTCCTGAAATGTAATGGTGCTCATGAGAAATTATAACTGCCAATTATATATATATAATAGATCTGGGTTGGTGGTTTTATCGGTTTTTACTGGTTTTTTCAATAAATATAAGTATAAATACTAATTATTTCATAACAAAAAAATAACTAAATTGTATTATTTTTATTATAGTTTTAAATATATAGACATATCACATAATGTAAGAATTGGAATCCAAGAATCTATTTTTGATTGGTATTCATATTACGATTATATTATATATAATATATATATATATATCTCCCTTATGGTGGAGTGTCGACGCCGATAGGGCGCGTCCCCAGGTTGCGGATAGGGGAATGACCTCTATAGGGGGTTAGCTGCGAACTAAAATAAACAGCCGCGGACAAAACGACACACCTGTTGCCTTGCAGGAACCCATTGGATTGGGAAAGGCTAAGGGAGAAAACCCTGACAGAAACCGGGAACGAGAGGTTCTCTTAGGCGGTCACTAATCATTCTGTTTAGTAGCCGGCGCCTTTCACCTAGAATGTCCTTGAGCAAGTGTCTAGGTTAAACTGCCTCAACAAAAACACATGAATACAAATACAAGAATGGCCCTCAGTCCCGGGCAAATAGAGGGTGCGAATAATCTCCCGGTTAGGACGGCTACATGGAACACTAGAACACTAATTGATAATGATACTATTGACTTATTAATAAATGAAATTGAACGAATGGAAATTGATATAATTGGCATAACTGAGACCCACTGGACAACAGATATACCTACGATATGGGAGAAAGATGAACACGTCATCATTCACTCGCCACGACAAGACGGCATACACAGGCAAGGTGTCGCTTTAATACTGAATAAAAAACTAAGTGAGCACATGATTAACTATGAGTGTATATCAAGCAGATTATTGAAGGTTACCATAGAGATTAGATCAGATAGAATAACATACTTTGTTGTGTACGCTCCAGACTCTAGCTACGAAGATACACATGTAGAAGAATTTTTTGGAACGTTACAAGATGAGATTAACACCCTTCCACCAAGTGAACATATTGTACTACTAGGTGATTTTAACGCATCAGTAGGAAGCCAAATGCAAGACATCTGGCCAGAAGTAGTTGGGAGATATGGTGCAGGAAAAAACAATGAACGAGGTGTTAAACTACTTCAATTCTGTGCAATAAACAATCTATTTATAGCAAACACAATATTTAAGCACAAAGAAAGGCGAAGATACACATGGACTTCACCAAAACAGACAGAGATGCAAATTGATTTTATTATAATGTCTAAGAAACTAAAATCTACTCTTAAAAACTGCAGAACCTATAACTCTGCCGAAATAGGGTCAGATCACTCACTTGTCATAGCAAACTTAGTTATGAAAAAACCAAAAAAAATGAAACATATAGCAAAAAAACCACTAAAACGTTATGACACCGATAAACTGCAAAGCAAGGAAACATCCAAAAAGTTTGCTTCGATAATAGGAGAAGGATTTGCTAACCTATTAGACGATGAGATGACTCCAGATGAATTTTACATTAAATTCAAAAAAATCGTACATACAACAGCTGAAAAAGAAATCGGACATAAACGACATAACGAAATCCCCGGTCTCTCAAGCGAGGTAAAAGACTTATGTGCAAAACGAAGAAGCGCTAAAATAATGATGTTACAAAACCAGTTTAATGAAGAGTATACAAATAACTATAGAGAATTAAATAAAAGAGTAAAAGCAGAAGTAAAAAAACAAAAGAATAATAATTTAAGTGACTAAAATATCTGAAATGGAAGAAAATTTTAAAAAGAATAATACACATAAACTATTCAAACAAGTTCGTGAACTAGAAGGAAAGAGATACAGATCTATATGTGCTATGAAAGACTCCCAAGGTAATCTAAAGACGAAAAAGCAAGATGTATTGCATATCTGGAAAACTCACTTTGAGAAACACCTAAACACACAATTCAAACACGACGAAAATGCTCTGCAAGAATTTGACTCAGTAGATGTTAATAATGAAAACATACCGCCAATAACTGAACAAGAAGTTAAGTACTCAATAAAACAGCTATCCAACAGAAAGTCACCTGGGGTTGATGGAATAACTTCTGAATTGATAAAAGCTGGAGGTGAAATTATGACTAAAACATTAACAAACCTGTTTAATAAAATAATTGTGACAGAGAATCCACCAAATGACTGGTCTAAGATGATAATAACACCAATCCACAAAAAAGGTGACAAACTGAATGCCGCAAACTATAGAGCCATTGCACTATTACCAATACCAGGTAAAATATTCTGCAAAATATTGATGAACAGATGCATATAATTGAATCATCAATGAGTGACTCTCAATTCGGTTTTAGGCCTGGTAGAGGAACCACGGATGCAATATTTATTATAAGGCAGTTGATCGAGAAAGCAAAAGAGCACCAAATACCGCTCCATTTCCATTTTATTGACTTTAAAGCAGCATTTGACACTATTTGGAGAGATGCACTTTGGAAGATGCTGCTTAAGATAGGTATCCCAAATAAACTTGTCGAAATAATAAAAAATCTATATGATAAAACGGAATGCTCCATAATAGCTGGAGGAGAACTATCTGATTGGTTCCCAGTTAATATTGGCGTGAGACAAGGCTGTATTATGTCACCAAGTTTATTCAACATATTCCTGGAATATGTAATGAAGGGTGTTAAAAGTTTGAACCGTGACTTTCAATTAAACGAAAATATGTCTGTTGATATCAGATACGCAGACGATACGACACTCATATCTGCTGTATTCGAAAAACTGCAACTATCTACATTGGAACTTGAACAAGCTTGTCAAAAATGGGGTTTGAAGATAAATCCTCTTAAATGCGCAATAATTACACCAGATAGCAATGCTGAAATTGAAATCGACAACAACGTTGTTCCCAAAGTTTCCAAGTTCAAATTTCTGGGTAGTCTTGTTCCAGACTGCTCCTCAGATGTTCAACACCGAATATCAATGGCATCACAAGCTTTCGGTCGACTGAGAACGATATGGTCATCAAAAGACGTGTCAATACATCTTAAGACTAGACTTTACGGGGCACTCATTCTGCCGATTGCCACATACGGTTCAGAATCATGGACTACAAGACGAAAAGAAATAGATGCGCTACTAGTGTTTGAAATGAAATGCCTTAGAGCTATACTCCGTATTACTAGGTCTGACAGACTCAGAAACACCATGATACGAAAGAAACTAAACATAAGCGAGACGATAGAAGACATCGTTCTTAAAAGAAGACTTCGCTGGTTTGGTCATGTTGTCAGGAATACGTCAACACTACATTCCAGCTACAAGCTAGATTTCAAAAAAAAGAGACCAAGAGGACGCCTGCCAAAAAGATGGTCTGATGGCATAAGGGAACAGTGCGGTGAGCCACTCTTAAATATAGAGAGACGAGCCAAACGACGAGATGCCTTCGGAAACTATGTATTCATGTGGAAAGCAAAGGGACGATAATCCTACGCATTTAAGTCAAGTAAGTCATATAATAAAATAGATTATTATCTAAATGTAATCAAAGGGGTTTTGATGATATAATAAAATACTTCAATAATTGATTTAAACAAGTAGATATCAGATAGGGACAACATGTATTTTTTAATATAAAATAAAAAATTTTATGATGAAAACATTTCATTGAAAAATATTATTCCATACACATCTATTTATATATCACAATATGAAATTAACGTTACTTATTATTCAAAATTATACTAATTTTAATAAGTTCCTCAGTTATTAAAAACAATTATTGTGAAATAATTATATAATTATTTATATAAATGTATTGTCATTTAGATATAATTTATATAGCTATTTAAATATAAATATAATATCAAATATAATCATATAATTATTACAATATATTTTGTATTACAAAATAATAAATTTTATTGAAATTAAGTTAAAATCATAATATTTTATGATAAATTGATCATATTATGTTAGAATAAGTTACAATTTATATTGATTTTATAAAATATACTAAAATAGTACTTTACTTTTGTAAATATTAGACGAAGGTATACTATTACAATCCAAGTTATTGAATGAATGAATATTTTATTTACTGAATATTGAATTAATATACAGAAGGATATTCAGAAGCTATATATAGTTTATATTGAGAATATACTTATATTAGTGTATATTATAATATAAATTAAATTTACGATTCTAAATTAAGGCATTGGTTCGTGATAAACTTGCTGTTTAATCTACCAGTGATTATGCAGTAGAGAAACTACGTAATCCATGGAAAAGTTATCTATTTCTATACATTTAGATAACAACTTTAAATGTATTCTAGATACATTAATATATCAGTATGTTTTTTAGAGTCTTAGTTGTTATGTCTATATGAATAGTATTTCTACCTAAATAATATGTCTACCTAAATAGTATGTCTACATTAATAGTATGTCTACCTAAATAGTATGTCTACCTAAATAATATAGGTTACTAACAATATGTTTCTCTTCTCAATGTTAAACGAACAATGTAAGACGAACGGCTTTCCTTTTTTATCCGGTTTAGTTGTGTGTTTCTTAATCGGAATATCCTCGTGACTGATCGTGGGGGCGTGTATGTTATTAGACAGTAATAGTGTGGGGTGTAGACAGCATACAATGCAACAGCACTGTATAGTGTATGCATAGTCAGCTACCTCAATGTCTCAGCTACCTCGGTATAAACATTAGTAGTGTCCAGGTGGAAAATGTTACGATGAACTAATATATTTAAAGTTTAATCGATTAGGAAAATTAAATAAATAACATTTCACGATATTACGAATTAGTTTTATAATGAGTGACGCGCTTTAGAGATCATTATCAACATCGCGTGCTGTATTAACTTGGTATTAAATATCCTATATCCACATCTATACATCAATGACCTTGGTATCAGCGTACTAATATTACAATAATTTACTGAAAATATTAACTTTAATAAAATGTCTAGAATTTCTTCCTTTTTTGGATCAATTGTTAACAAAATTATTCAGGTTTTATTTCTACAATAATGTAACAAAATAAATTTAATTACACCGCTAAATACACACTGATAATAAAGATGTAAAGCAATGTTCAGGTAGTGAGCTATACAACACTAGTTCATCATACCCGCTGGTTCGGTGGTAAACCTGAGAATATAGTGAAGGCACTGAACTAGAGTGGAGTTGGTCAGGTCGCCGATGGAAACCAGGATTTCGCTCATCATCTCGATGTCGTCGGTTGCTATTAACTTGGGCATCAGTTCCGCGCAAAGACTATGGAAGGCAGTGAATTAATTAAATATTAATCGCGATAAAGCGCGCTTAATGGGTTTTCGCACCAACTCGAACGCAATTATTAACTCTAATAATTAGAGGTTAAAGTTTAACTCAAATATTTAAATCCAATATTTAAAATAAAATAAATGCTTATCTGTAAAAGGTGTTTCACATCAGCTCGAATGCAATTATTAACTCCAATAATTAGGTGTAAAACCTCTTTTATGGAGATTTAAATAATATAGTTACACTTTAACCTCTAATAATTAGAGTTAATAATTGCGTTCATGTCGGTGTGAAACCCCTTTTACGGCCTCCTAGGTTCAGTATTACTCTATTTAATGACCAACGATGACAATATTGGGGCACACTTCAGCCGATGGTACAGGAATCATGGTGTTTGTATGGGGGAGAGGAGTATTTTATTATAATTTGTAGAAATTATAAATAATTCATTGACATCGTATTATACATATATGGCAGAATACAATAATTATAGCTTTCATGTGTTTTATTTTATTATATCATTATAATTATTCAACTTGATAAAAACTAATTAGTAAATAATAATTAAATTCTTCTAAATATTTATTAAGAGATATAAATATATCCTTTGAACATTATCATATCAAAGGCTACTTTTTTAATAATGCTTCACATTGATTGAAATTTTCAGTATAATTTTCAGTAAATATAAATAAGACATTTCAATTATTGTCGCAGAAAAGACATTGATACATGCATACGCATTGTTCCCTTTAAGGCAGCTGTTCATATGAGCAATCCTTCATGAAATTGTCGCAGAAAAAATATATACTTTTATGAACTTATGATATATTTATATAATTTATTATAATTTGATATAATAATTTATACAACCGTACATTCATTCGTCATTACTTGTATAATGTACGGCGTACATACATTATTTATATGAACTTATAATATTATAAATAAATAGGATAATACACCTAATATATGAACTTTTTATTTTATATTATGATTTATAATATGATTTATAATATATAAAGTTTGGAAAAAATATACAATATATTTTATATGTAAACTTATATTAACATATATAACTAATATAACTTATATAAATTAATGTAGTTATATAAATTATATGTTAAATATAATAATATCATATATAATATATGAACTCTTGATATATAATATGGTTTTATGATAACATTTATCATAACATTTATTCTTAAAAATTTAAATAATTTATTAAATTTGTTAAGCTTTTATAATTTATTAAGAGCAGTATGCTTAGTTAATAATATTTATAATTATATAAAATGTATTTCAAAATTAAGTTGTGTTAAATAAATTTATGTTTAAGGAGATAAAATGATAAGCGAATATAAATTCAAATTAAATATTTGTTTATTTTTTAAATAATTTATAAGTAGATTGACACGTGAAAGCCATTGCTTATATTGTCGAGAAAGCCATGTATTTATACTCGTCTGTATATTCGTGAGTGTGTTTTCGTCACAAACTATGTAAATATTCTAATTAGAACATTTAGCAAAGGACGCAGAATAAATACATACTTTTACAGCCATAATTCTTACAGCCGATTGCAGGAATAGATTTCTCATGTAACATCACAATTAAATCCCAATTAAATGTAATATTAATAATATTTTTTAATTTGATATTTTTCTATACACTATAATTCCATGAAGTCTTATTTATATCCACTGTGTATAGTATTATAATAACAAAATCAATTATCAATGAATAATAGTATATATAGTGAATACACATTTTTCATATACTGTACAAATCTATTTATAGATAACATATAATTCCCCATAAGTATAGTCTAATACATGTGATTAAATATGTAGACCTGTTTCTTTCAATAGTTTTACGACACAAGCCCTTTTAACAAAAACATTGATTACATATCAAATTTTACATTGGAGATATTTTATTTTATTTATATAAATAAAATAATTTGATAAATATAATAAATATAATTTGTTTATTACTTTTTTTTATATAAAATTACAGAATTATTTTAAAGGATAATATTCAATATTCTAGAAACATATATTGTAAGTAGTAGTAACAAATTAGATGCCATAACTTTTACATGCAGTCAAGGACAGCTGTAAATGCATATTTTGTGAGTTTTATTTTTAGGCTCGCGTGATTTTATCATATTGCATCATGGTTCAGTAGTAGAAATTCGAATTAGATAAAAAAATCAATGCACAAACTCGTTTTTAAATCAATAATTTCAATATGGTTATATTAAAATCATAATATAATGTAACACATTATATTATTTGGAATGTAAATATAAAAAATATAGAAAAACATCTTTCAATTCAAACCGAATTTATAAATAAATGTTTAATATTAATAAAATATTTATATAGAAATACAATTTAAAATATAAATGCATTTTAATTTGATAAATAAATAAATATCCTAGATTTCTTTTATTCAAAGATTTAAATCATTGAAATATAATTAAATATACCACTGAAAAGTACCTATTTCGGAGTAAAAAAGTTACTATTATAGAGAGAGTGAGTGGACACCCTATCCTTGATACAATATAATAATGATTTAATCATCATTAGCGTTTTAATTATTACATAATAAAATTAATAAATAATAACATTTTTATAACTAATAAAATGATGTAATAAACTACAAGCTAGTTATCTTATGTTACTACTTGAAATTAAACGAGTTTTGCGAAACCATACTCATTGTATTCACATTTAAATATAAGTAAATGTTTTGAATACGAATGCAACAATCAAACCTATTAGGTAGTAGTGCTACAGTAGCACTATTATCATGAATCACGTACATTACATTTCAAACTTTAAATGAGTAACCTAGTATTATGATTTTTAAATAACAGATTATAATATGTATTCAATAAGATATATATATATATATATATATATATATGTATTAGACTATTAATGCGTACTTAATAGATTTATAATCACCTATTGAAAGAGTGTATTGTTTTCTATACCATAATACATATATTTATTAAACAGGACAAATAGAATTCTACTGTTTTTATCTATAACAATTTTATAATTTTATAATAAAATGAATGAGAAGTTAAGATTTAGAACAACAGATGAGTAATGGTTGCCCCCCTGGTGGTGACACGCTGAACTAACGATGCATTTAATATCTTGCGCTGTACGAGCTTGCGAATCTGTTCTCTGGGCCAGAAGTTAGCTTGGTCACACGAACATCTTCTGATCAACTTTAACATCTGTAAGAGGGGTAGTAATAGGGGTAGTAACAGTAGTAGTAACAGGGGTAGTAACAGGGGTAGTAATAGGGGTAGTAATAGGGGTAGTAATAGGGGTAGTAATAGGGGTAGTAACAGGGGTAGTAACTGTATCAGTAGTGGTAGTAACAGTACATTAATAGGTGGACAATCATGTAGCTTATATCTAATTCATATCAAGTATTGCAGTTGTATTTAATTAGTAGTCATGCTATATTATATCAATTTGAAATTAGTTACAACTATATATACAT
>OZ025242.1:33504165-33564165 GCA_964019155.1 Osedax fenrisi
CTTCTTTGTCTTCTGTAGTGGGTGTAGTGTGTGTAGTAGTAGTAGTAGTAGTAGTGGTAGTGGTAGTGGTAGTGGTAGTGGTAGTAGTAGTAGTAGTAATAGTAGTAGTAGTAGTAGTAGCAGTAGCAGTAGCAGTAGCAGTAGCAGTAGCAGTAGCAGTAGCAGTAGCAGTAGCAGTAGCAGTAGCAGTAGCAGTAGCAGTAGCAGTAGGAGTAGGAGTAGCAGTAGCAGTAGCAGTAGCAGTAGCAGTAGCAGTAGCAGTAGCAGTAGCAGTAGCAGTAGCAGTAGCAGTAGTAGTAGTAGTAGTAGTAGTAGTAGTAGTAGTAGTAGTAGTAGTAGTAGTAGTAGTAGTAGTGACAGTAGTGATGGTGACTCTGCACAATCTATTAATAGATTCTAATGACAAAGATAATAGGGCACTAACTCGTGACGCCACCACGATTAACATCTGGAAGTAGTGGTCGCGTTCGTCGATGCTGTGGTGTTTGATGAACTCCGACCCCTTCCTCACCACGGGGTCGAGGATAGCAGCGTTGGGGTCGTTAATGGGGGCCACCGAACCATCCTCGTACAGGATGTAGGTGTTTCGAAGGCACGCGTATAGGTGCAGGGCTGGCGACGATAACTGTGGGTAGGGGGCGGGGGTTACTAGGGTATAGGGGTGAGGGTTAGTTGGGGATAGGGGGTTACTAGGGGATAGGGGGTTAATCGTAGGTAGGGGGCTGGGGTTACTATGGGGTAGATAATGTGTGCTTTTCCTTATCATTGTGCATTGAAATCATATTATATATATAGTACATAATATATATATATATATATATGTATATATATATATGTATGTATGGATATATACATATATGTGTAATATTAAATTACTATAATAAGATATTAATTATAATTACAAGCGGATTAAATCACTAATATATGCACAACTATATAAACAACTAACAATGAATACAGAAACATTATTAATATATTACGTTAAATATGTTATTAATTATCAAATATTCTTTACATATTAATTACCTTAATTCGCTTAATCTTCGAAATATTAAGGTCATTTTCTTTCCATACCAATAAGGACTGTAAATACATGAATTGTTAGCATTATATTCTATTTTCATCAAAGGTATTATTATAATACTATTATATAATAGTAACACTAATCAAATTATTATAATATATGATATACCTTTATACATTGATAGCTTATTTATAATAATATGATATCACATATGTATTAATTATATATGCATTCACGAATGTTATAGTCATTATTTTATACTATATAAATATCATATTTATATATTCGTTTATTATTTATTAATGCTAAAGATAATATTGAATTCATAAAGAGTATAAATTTGAAACACGGTAAACATTAATACACGCAAGAAACTCTAATACAAACACACACACATGCATACAGGTATGTATGTATTACTTTAATACGGGTACAGAGGCCTGAACCAGAGTACATTGAATTCGCATCCTAATGCTCACATATCTTAGACTGCTGATCTACTCGGGTAGTTAAATGTACATCTATTATATATAATATACACTATATATAATATATACTATAAGGTGGTTATAAAGTGTATACTATACTCAGTGTATTAGACATTTTGTTAAATACGGCATGGTTATCAGAAGAAGCGAACGTGCACGTGTAGCAATTATTCATAGGTAGTAATGATTCATCAGACACCGGTATAATGCATTATATGTAGGCATTGGAATATATAGAATATAAACATTAACGTGAGCTTTCAATCAAATATAGAGCTCGAAACTGTTGTGTATGAGTCATACTATGACGTAATATGACGTAATATGCTGATCTGTAATAGATATAGATATGCATAGTGTACATAGCATATATAGCTTGGCTCAAATGCGTATTTGTATTTAAATACACTTATGTGGTATATTTATATTTATATTTCAATTATTAATCAGAGATGTATTTGTATTTGATGTATATTTGTTGAAATACACCTTCAAATATATTATAAACAACTCGTAATTATTAATTAAAAGAATAGACAACGCACAAGAACACTTCGCACGATATCATTGGTTACCTCAGTTATCATTAACAACCTGCGAAATACTGTAACAAATGTAGGTAATATTATAGGTAAACAGTTATCTCGTTCGACGGGATTTCGTAAGGAGTGTTTTAATTTGGTTTGGTGATTTCGTGCGCAGCGTAAATTCTACTATTTATAAATAATTATTTAAATTTAAAAACATTTCGCATGAGATCTCTGCCCACACAATTACTTTGCACGACGTATCACTGGTATCCATAATGTACTTCTGAGAAATCATAGTATTATTTACATCATCATTATCTATTTACACTTTTCTAGTTTATATAATTTCCCCAGTGGTATTCGGTTTCACTACTATTTGTACGAGATCGCACTCCCCATGAACTCTATAAATTGTTATAATAACAAGATCGTGTGTCCGAGAATAAGTCTGAGAGAGTGTGCTGAGTCATCCGTGATGAACCTCACAGTTAGCATAGGTTCGCATATTAATAACATGTATTCAGATACACTATATATATATGTATTAATTTTGTATATATTATCTCATAATTACTATGATTTTAAGATAGAAAGAATCGTATGGATTCTGCATTGAATTGATGGTAAAGAACGTGTGCACTAGAGGCACCAAATATATGACTAATAGTTTATGCGATGACGTTTTCGGAGTGGATACACCAGTCTCTAGTTTATATAATGTATGTATGCGTGTATGTAAGTAAACATGTATATATGTGTGTATGTGTATATGTGTAGAATGCCAGTAATCTCGTACGAGGTAATCCCGTACTAGGTAATTTCGTACGACTTATTTAGTAATCTCGTACGACTTATTAAATTTAATTTATTTCATAATTATACAGTTCTTATACGAATATATATAATACAATATATTATATCAATATATAATAAGTTATTATATATAATCGTATAAAAACTGTATTATTATGAAATAAATTAAATTTAACAAGTCGTACGAAATTACTCGTACGAGATTACCTCGTACGAGGTTACTGGCTACCTATGTGTATACACATACTCTATATGTGTATTTGATAACATTTTAACACATAATCGCTGATTTAACAAATATACAAGACTTAACTATGACGTATCGCTGGTCCATATCACCTAATAAATTATGACACGCCCATATCTAAAGGACGGCATCTCCACTCCGAAAGCATCGCTGTCGTATAAACTATAGTCATATAACCAAGGCGCTTCTAGTGCATAACAACCAGCGACAGGACTATATGCACGTTTTATCTTTGATTGACAACCGGTACTAATGTTATGTTTGTATTGTATGCAGGCTCCCACAGAATGTGTACACATATAAGTAGTATGTTACATATGGCATATGTACAATACTACTTATATGTGCTTAGATATGCTATTAGAGTTCGTATGACATATATACATTATTATATTAACCATACTAATATTAATATAGTATTAATTATACATATATTATATATTATTGTATTACTAATATCGTTTTATACTAGATTTATAATATTATATTTTACTATATTTTACTATATTTTACAATATTTTACACATAATTAAACTAAACAATACCTATTTATTTCATAATTCATATATATATTATATTATGTATTTTAGTTACTATCATTTTCAAAATGATTTTTCACATGGCACGTATTTTCAGTGAAGAAAGTATATTTATATATATATAAGTTTATTATTTAAAAATAAAATATTTATATATTAAATATAAACCGTATAGAGAATTTTAAATGTATTACAATAATTATAATTATAAAATAATATTATAATTCAATTATACATATAATTGTATACATATAATTTAATTATTAATTGGTATTCTAAGAAATACGTTATAATTAAACCTCATTATTTAAAATCACAGCAAACTTATTCACATAAGTAAATACAGCTGGACAAGATGGTGATAAGCCAAGTTTTAAACTCCAGTCTTTGACTGGTTCTTCTTCGTTAATCTGAAGTAAAGCATATTACTAATATTTATGAGCGATAATGAGACGATTACATTTTATATTTATAATTTTAGAAAACTTACATTTTGCAATGTTATTGTACGATTTTTATTCGTTAATATTATTAATCCTTCATTTTTAGATTTATATTGTATTCCGATCACATCATTATTGTCACTCAAAGTTGAGAAACATATACCTTTCTCAATAAATGACATGTTTTTTAAATATTTGTATTTATAAAAAATGTATATTCAAACTCTTCTCTTAATCTTTGATAATTTAAATTCTCATTTTATTCGATGTCATAGAATTGGATTTTAATTTAAATTCTATCATGCAAGGATGCAAACATATTATTCTATATAATATCAAAGATTTTCCGAAGGAATTTTGCTTCGCAAAATCTTTGATATATATATATAATTTCTGATATGTATTCCCAGCAAACAGTAATAGACTCATAATAGAAACATAATAGCCTAAAATGTTTACATCGTGCTACTATGCTGCTATTATGTTGCCATTAAATGTATATTATGCTGCTATTAATTTGTCATGCTATTATGCTGCTGTTATGTTACCATTTAAAGTCTATATAATAGACTATTATGATATTATTATGCTGCTATTAACTTTAAAAGTCTATTATGCTGCTATTATGTTGCTATTCTAATAATAGCAGCATAATAGTATTACAAATTAATAGCAGCATAATAGACTTTTAATGGCAACATAATAGCACAATGTAAACATGTGAGGCTATTAAATATGCTGTTATGCTGCTATTATGAGGCTATTACTGTTTGCTGGGAATATGTATGTGAGTGTGTGTGGGTAATTGCATTTAATTACTGTAAATTTGTGTTAACTTATTGAATATATATATATATATATATATATATATATATATATATATATATATATTAATTTATTTATACATACAAATAGTATCATACTTAAACCTCTGAGAAATGTGATAATATATGATGTAATTATAGATGGTTAGTAAAGATCAGCCACATCATATGTAGTATTACTACGGTAGTATCTATAGTAGATTTTTATTAAATAGACTTTTCACATCAGTATTAAAATCTAATAATCTATCTAAAAATAATATATATATTTATATTGTGTATCTTAGTTATCTTATCAAATAGTTCAGCATGGTTTTAAATTAAAACCGTTAAAACTTTGAATACTTAATAAACTGGGGCATCCGACTAATATCTCAGAAGAAAGACATTTAATAGTTATAATATAAACATGATATAAATAATATGTGATACATTATTATGTGAACATATTAGGAATATGTATATAATATTAATAATGTATTATTATCATGTATTTCTTCAGATATTGGTTTACAGATATTTAAGGAAGGGTATAGTAGGATTATAGTAGGAGTAGGAGTGTATGTGAATTGTATTATCTACAATAAATTATTTATTTTTAATCATAATGATATAGATATATATATATATATATAATTATTTTATATTCCAAAAATAATAAAAAATCGACTAATTGACTTTCCTAATTGCCAACCCCTAGAAATTTACCATGGGGAGATATTCATTCTATATTGAAGTACATATAACTCATGCTATTCTATACTAATAATATTTACACTACAAAGATAGTCTCACTTCTTATTAAATACATATTATATTTTAATATTTCATTATTAAATTTATATATTTTAAATTTCTAGGATTTTGATAAATTTCCTAGAAGGAATTTTTTAGACATTTTTAATTTTTTAAATAAATTCTAACGAAAAAATGTAGTTGAATAAATTTGTATTTGTAATAAAAATATGCATTCTTAAAATATATTTATATTAAATTCAATGTTGATGCCCTCTATATTACTGAAAGTGAAGTGATGCTACGAGAAGATGCCCATTACTCTCTGAACATAAGTGCACGTGTACCCAGGGAAGTCGTGTTGTCCGACGCAAGTGTCTTCTTTTACAGAGGGCAATATTCAATAGAACCCGTTACTGTTGATATATTAATATGTATCATTAAAATGTCGAATATTATATATACTAATTTATATATATATATATATATATATATTAAAAACCTAAAAAGATTATCTTTTAATCAACATCTAATATATTTTCATTAATAAATCATTTTGAACTCTATGGATACAATTATTTTTAGTTTCGTACATGTAACAATAGACATTAAACAATAGTACATGTATGTTTTGAACACGCATAGCTACAATGAAAACTGGGTTCATGTGCAACATGTGACGTGTTGTATAGAGAGACATAGTATGTTAAGGGTACACTATCCACTTGTATTAATATGAAACTTTATCAAATAGGACTAATTCATATATATTACTATATGCTATAATATACTCTAATTATACATTACCTAATTGTATATTACAGTGATGAACTATATCGATTAGGATAACCTCGACCCCATAATATGTGGGGGGGTGGTAATTAAAGTAGGGTTGTGTCCTTTAGTGTCCTTATTTTAACTCCCATATAGCGAATTATATGTATACCCATAATTATATATATATATGAACAAGGTGTCAGAATTATAAAACAATAGACAAACATTCAAGATAGGTATAACCTTATTTATCTTTCTATTATATTCTTAAATAAGTTATTTATAATACATTTTAATTATAATATATATTATATATCTATTGTAGTATAATTATTTATTTATAATACAAATTATAATATTGATAGTTTCATTTTGTAATAACCGTAGAAAATATGTACTATTAGATATAATATATATATATGATTTACATTATCATCAGCATTCACTGTGCACTATATGAATGTGTATATGTATATTTATATATATATATATATATATATATATATATATATATATATATATATATATATATATATATGTATTCCTCTAATAAATACCAATACAAAGAAATGTAATATTACCTATTATGGACCTATTTTTTGGATTAATCTACAAATAAAAATAAATTCGTATAACAGTCATGTTTCACTTCGCCACTTTTAAGTATTTAAAGTATCTAAAGTACCTAATATATCAATGTATTTCTTTCTAACTTCAACCTATTTACAGAATTTCAATAAACTAATTAGTAGATGAATCATGGAATAAATGTAGAAAATTCATCGATTCAAATATTCGTTGATGTTATAATATTATTATTATTATTTAATTTTTATTTTATGAGAAAAATATTATTATTATAGAAACTATTCAAATCTATTATTATTATTATTATTATTATTTATCAACATATTATTATATTACCGGTATGCGTACACATCACAATATTAGTAAGCATAGCCTCTGACTACTGTGGAGGCATTTCTAAGTCACCATGATACACTACAACACACAGGGAATTGTCAACCCTGGACCTGACTACCCCATGTGACCTGACTACCCCGTGTGACCTGACCACCCCGTGTGACCTGACTACCCCATGTGGACCTGAGCACCCCAGGTGACCTGACCACCCCATATTGGCACGAGCAATCCGACACTTCCTACCATGGTCTACTTCATGTGTTCCTCTCGCTTTATTTGTATATAATATGTGTATGTGTGTATAGGTATATAAGTGTACATAGGTATATAGGTATATAAGTGTATATACCTATTCGATATATATATTCTTGTACTACGCTCTTATTATTATTTGTTCTTATTTAATTATTATTATTATTATTATATCATCAATGTATGATATTTTTATAATATATACTAGAGATATTCTTAATATAAGCTTACTGAGCATATGATTCTGAATATCCTTCCGTTTATTATCTCCAATATTCGGCAAATAAATCTATATAAACATTCATGTATGAATATATATATATATATATATATATATATATATATATAGGTTTAATATTTAATATATTTAATGTACTCGTATTTTTATAACTAGTTATTAATACAAGTATTTACAGAAACTGTCTTTCCAAGGCATAACTATTATTATGAATGCTTACTTAATTTATATCGCAGATTTGTGTTTTTAAACTCTAATGGATATCCGTATAGGTATCCACGATATCTGTAATTGTAACTTTTTAAGAACTATTGCGCGTTTAAGTACAAACTTTGAACCAGTCGTAAAGCATGTACCTATCACTTAGCTAGTAATGCTAACTATTGATGCATAGTATTGCGGTTATAGTGGTCTGGACATAAACAGTATATTCATAATACATATATCTTATATATATATAAATATATTGTATTATTTAATTAAATTTGGAATAATCCATCGTAAATACATAATACATAGCCTATATTATATATATATATATATAAATAAACATTTATCTATTTTTTGTGAGCAATAAGCATTAGTCATTCGCTTGTATTACAGCCTATTATTGATATCCAATCATTTCTGATTAATTACATATATAAATACAATAGTATATAATATATATATATACGTTTATATTCGGGTAATAATAATACATTACGGTGTCAATTATTTTTTCAAACACATTACTTAACAGCTCGTGATTGACGCATGTTTGTCTATTCCTCCTCCTCCACCTCCGTCATAGATAACAATAATAACATGTGTGCTCATGATGATTGATAATCGCCTAGTTCACAATTAATACAACTGTGCATCTAACCTATAAACATGTTATATTGTACTATCTAACTAAATATTCTATATCTAATATATGTATAACATGAAAACTAATAAAAAATATATTATATATATATATATATCTATCTATATATTATACATATAAAAACATAATTGTGTATATATTAATACATACATATATATATATATTAATAAGAATTACTACAATTATAGATAGCAAGTATAGATAGCATATATATGTAAAATGAGATGTATCACAGATGGAAGGTAAACACATCTACTACTTTATGTGCCTCATCAACATATAGAAGTTTACATATATATTACACAAAATATATATATGTTAAATATTTATATATGATTTTTATGGAAAACAACATTTAATAAAAACAAAATAGAAAATATGTGTTTATATCAGAATTACTTTATATGCTGAATTAAAAATCAATTATCCCAATATATATATTTATTTTACTTTATAATTTGATTAAATTATCATTTATTAAAATAAATATAATATAGACATTTTATAATGTTTTTGATTTTATTATATATATACAATGTATATTATACATATATATTTTGAATTATATATCTATATATAATTAATTTTATATCAATAAAGTATTTTATGGGTAATGAAATGCTAATTTTCTTATTTCAAATAATAGGCTTGGTAAATTTTTATATTTGTTACTGATAAAATATCTATAAAACCCGTTCAATTTTCTAAGATATTAACTAAATTAATATTATTATTTTAGTCGAGTTCTTTCATCCCATCCAGGAACTTAGATGAAGTTTATACTTATAGATAGAAATGGTTCTAATGTCCCTTCGAAGCAGCTTTCATGTTAATGCCTCCGTGGTTTTAAAGAGAGTCGACCATTTGTTATACATAATTATATAATATCACTTTATGACCTATTTTATTTAGTTTGAACTCATATACTGCCTGCGTTATTGACGCTTTAACCTATAGAGCTATCCACACACATATATATAACTATATCAATTAATCATTTATTTTACAATAATTACATACAATATATATTTAATAAATATGTTGTACAATTTATTGATATCAGATTTGTACTCTATATATAAAATTTAGCATACATATATATATATATATATATATAAATATATAGGAATTAAATAAACTATGTAGTTCAGTTTGAAATAACCTACTGTTTACTTGTCAATGTATTGTTATTTTAAATTACGAAAATGAAATAAATAATTAAAGATTAATATTTTATTTCAGCATAATAAAACCACTAGATAAATATCACACATACCTCACTAAGGTAACATACCCCATAAGGTAACACACCCCATATGGTAATACACCTCGCTAAGGTAATACACCTCACTAAGGTAACATACCTCATTAAGGTAACGTAACTCACTAAGGTAACATACCCCATAAGGTAATACACCTCACTAAGGCAACGTTCCCCACACTAACAAGTGATATCACTCTAACAATGATCAATAACGATGCCGCGATAGTATCGGCGAGCGAACGAAATGAAACGTTCCGGAAGATTCCCGAATTCATCGAAATACATAAACATCGCTCGTCGATCTACAGAACTGTTTCACCCGTAACCCGATGAGCGCTGAAACCGACGCGCTAATGGCTGTTCCTCATGCGAGTGGCTCCCCCTACCCTACAACTCATCCCGACCGCGACTACAGATAGCCTCCAAGTCGCAGTTTGCGATCTCCTTGGCGAACATCTCCTTGACCTTGACGTAGGGACACCGGATCGCCTGCGCGTCGTAGTAACCGCAAGGTCGAGGCCATCTGACCCTGCGTTCGTTGTAGCGTAACTCGAGGTAGTACTCTTCCTCGTCGTCGCACCGGTGCAACACGAACGCGATGTTTGCGGAGAACGAGCCGATCGCGGAGTTGCGGAACTTGCGGCCGTGGTGCCGGTCCATGTTCAGACCGGACATCGGACGCGTGTCGTTGAACATGCCCAGTAAGGTTATCAGACGGATCAGAGTGCCGTGGTGACCGAAGTAGAATACGGAGGTTAGTCGACTGTTGAAGGTTAGGGTGGATTGTATGCATTATTACAGGTATTATTAGGCTATAAGGAAGTTAGGCAACTGTTGAAGGTTAGGGTGGATTGTATGTATTATTACAGGTATTATTAGGCTATAAGGAAGTTAGGCAACTGTTGAAGGTTAGGGTGGATTGTATGTATTATTACAGGTATTATTAGGCTATAAGGAAGTTAGGCAACTGTTGAAGGTTAGGGTGGATTGTATGCATTATTACAGGTATTATTAGGCAACTGTTGAAGGTTAGGGTGGATTGTATGTATTATTAGCTATTATTAGGCTATAAGGAAGTTAGGCAACTGTTGAAGCAGTGTATGCATCAGTTAGGGTGGATTGTATGCATTATTACAGGTATTATTAGGCTATAAGGAGGTTAGGCAACTGTTGAAGGTTAGGGTGGATTGTATGCATTATTAGGTATACGTATGTGTGTGTATTTATTACGTGTAATCAATACTAAACTATATATATGTTAAGCGACTGTTTAAACATGAATGAATGATATTTATTGTACTAATATACTATAAATAAATAATAAATACACATGAAATACATATTGATACAATATATATAATTATAATTATAATTATAAATGTTAAAATAACGGTTAGTTAGTTACTATATGATTGTATGCATTACTAGGTATGCATGCAGGTATGCATGTACGTGTATATGTAGTAGGTTTATTTGTAATAACCACTAACAGTTATATATATATATAGTTTACAATACAGCTATCAAATAAGCCTAATATCATATTAATAACAGCATTTTTGAGATCAAAAAAGTTAATAAACGTATTTAACTTTAAGATATGCATGTTATATAACATCGTAGTAATTTATGCATACATATATTGTGGCATAAACACACACACACACGATTACACACAGGTATTATACCTAGTGTCCAACATTAGCAGTGGCTTAGTGTTTAGTGCCTAGATATGTGTATGTTATTGATGATGATGATGATGATGATGATGATGATGATGGTGATTTTATTTTAACAGTAATTTAATTATAAACATCTTATAGTATGATAGTAATAGGTAAATAAGAGTAACTAAAGGAGTAAATAGTACGGACAAGTGTACAACGTGGCTATAGTGAATATATTTGAAGTTCAGATATCGTGAACGAGGAGGTAATTCTTTAGTTTGTGTTTAAAGGTGTATTGTGATAGTTAATGATAAGAGTTGCTGATGTAGATATCATCATCATTATCATGTGTGTTATTGTGTGACACACAATGTGTGTGTTCACAGATGCCACCTCACCCTCTCACTCATCAGTGATGAGCCATCATGCAACACAACGTTATCATACTCTTATTAACATTAGCTTTATCACAATAATTATATTCATTGCATCTATATTTCTGAAATAGTATAGGGCAAATAATAAATATATATGTATATTAGATACATTTCATGAGAGAGTTGACATTTCAAAAGTCTTAATTCTGTATCACTAAAACCTATGTTCACATAACTTTACATATATTTCACTATAAACTGCGATTATTAATTCAACATTACAATTACACAATTAAATATCAAAGTCGTTACATCTAAAGAGTTGTTCACACGACGGGACATGATTCAGGACTACTTTTGGAACTAATGAGTTTTAGAATTATTGACCACCACAGTTTATTGAGAACATTTTTTCGGAAGCAGTAAATATAGTTGTATTTTGAACTTTAATTTAATAATTTGAATGTATGTTAATGTTTATTCGTAATTTATTATAATTCATATTATAACCAAATTTCGTTTTAATATATAATGATTAGATTTAAATATGTCAATATGAGGAATTTATTTAAATCTTTTTAATTATTAAATATATACATTTTTAGATTAATTTAATTAATTTTAATTAATTTAATTTCATATATTATAATATATAATATATATGTGATTAAAATTAAATTTCTTCAGAAATCTAAATTATTTAAATATAATTATTCAATAGCTTTCATTGGATGTATAAGATATTCAATACTATTAATTTTGGTATTATTTTCATAAATACAATCATTGATATTAGTAAAATTAATTGTATATAGTATTTAATCATATACAAAATTTAATATTAATATCAAATTTAAAAACAAATGAAATAAATTCCTCGAGATTGTAATAATATTATTAATATCTTTATATAGTAAATAAAAAAAGTAAACATATTTGATTTTAATTTCTCGTCATAATTCAGTGGTTTTCATTATCAGTCACCGCGACTTCCGATAAAAACATGTAATTTTCCAATTATTACTAATAATTTACTAATAATCCAACTTAAAATATATTATATGAAATATTATATATATATATATATATACATTACTAGAATAATATTAAATATTTGGTAAACATGAATATTTGGTACACAATTTCGTGTCCACTAAATAGTTATGGCAATAATTTATAACTTTTGGTATAAATTTAACTCATAATAAAATTATATCATGAATATATATGAACTATATTTGTATATTATTTATTAGTGATATTAAAATCTAGATAAGTGAGTTTAAATAATGATTGAATTAACACTCTATATATATTGGATGAATAAATATTACTATTTAGTTGAGATACCATTTTAAATGAAATATATAGTATTAATGAATATATGTTTATAGGGTGTTGATACATTTCGAAGTTACATTACTTATGGGTCATATATATTATATACAAAAATAAAATTTAATATTCATAATAAATATATATTTTTTATTAATTAATTAATTTATTTATATGTTTAAAAATAATTGCAATGCGCGTAATTTGTGTTTATCATTAATCATAGAACATATATCAGAAAATAGTAAAGTTAGAGCGAATGTTCTATGCAAAATGTCCATATAAAATAAATATTAATATTGTCGACAAATTCATTAACTTATAAATAATATATATTTAGAAGAAATTATTTTATGTTTTTTATTATACATTATTTTGAAAAAATAATTAAATATATTCAGAGTTAATATCATAATTAATTAATATGTAAATGTTCACCTTCATGGCTATCTTTTATAAAATGGCTACCAAATGATTATAATTTGCCATGTCTACCAAATTGTTATAATATATAGTATATATATATATATATAAATATGAATAATTGAATATATAGTATACAATATCTGATGACATTGTATGGGTTTAGTATTAGGTTTAGTATAGCTGACTTGAGCTTCTAATGTAAATGTGATGTGTACAGTACACACTATGCATTATTACACTATACATACATGATATGACTACATAGTATATAAACATAGGCAATGTATATAATAAATAGTAATGAATACCTAGATCCAGCTATGACTCTATCAAATCTATGGAATATTTCAATCAATAGGGGACAGGCCTGTTCGTAGTTTATCCTCTCTCCATATGACTTCTTCCAGTATTTCTATAGAGTGCAATAATAATATTTAGATGACCTACTCGTGAAGAGATATAAGGTACAGTGATGTATTCTGTCTCTTCTCTAAATATAAACTTCATTAAATGCTACATTATTATTAATATTTTGTAAGAGTTGCTTTGATATAGAATATTAATATTCTAATGATAATTATCTATGAAGTTATTTTAATGATATAATTATATAATTAGTTAATTAAATATAAATAGTATATAATAATAGTATTAATTAATAATGAATTTAAAACATCTTATCAATTCATAAATACTATTATACAAGAGTAACTTTTGTCCTCGGAAATAGATACTTTTCAGTGGTATATTTAATTATATCTCAATGATTTCAAAGATAGACTAATATTTATTTATTTTAAAAATACAAATTTATTTATAAATATTTTTCGAATTGAAAGATGTTTTTCTATATTATATATATATATCAAAATTATAAATAATATAATATGAATTACATCAAATTATTGATATAATCATATTAAAATCATTAATTTAAAAATGTGTACATAGATTATTTATCAAATTAAAATATGTACTTTAGGAACATAATGTAATATAATAAAATCATTGTTTTATAAAATATGCATTTACAGATGTAATCCTTGTAATATTATCAGATTTATCAGATTTAGGCAATGCCAGAGTAATTATAGAAGCAGTGTTGCTTATCGAGACAATTACCCCTATATAATATTAAACAATAACATTTCTGATTTACAAAATGTAAAATTAAATACTTAGTAATGATGGATATCAAGAATATGGACGATTGAATGAATTAATGATTATGTATTCAAATGTGTACTATTAAAGTGGACGTCGCATTACTACATGTCAGATATTGAGAGCATATTTTATTTAGTCAAAGTTATCGGTGAAAGTTATCGGAACTTCTGACAGGTATTGTTTAGCATATTCTAAAAACATCAGATGACCGATGGGAAGTTCAGATGACATATTCAGATAGCTAGATCTACAGGTCTACAGCTCCACACTAATAACCGCAATATTCCGTCTGAAACTGCGATATTATGTTGTAGCAGTCGACTTAATGCATTTAAAATAATATTATGAATTAAATTAATATAATATATAATAATAAAATATAGTTTATTATTCAAAAAAACATAGTGATAATAGGTGTCATTAGATAATAATTTTTTTTTAAATATGATATTCATAAAACACCTTAATAAATCTTATTCATCATTTATATTTTTAATGGAAGTTATAATTTAATTTAATTATAATAGATACAAATAAATTTAGAAGACTTATAAATTATATAAAGAAGATAACAAAAATATCAATAACTTAAAATAATAGGTTTTCAAATTGTAATATTTTTAAATTATAATGAATTAATATATATATATAAATACTACTATTAACTATATATTAGACATATATAACATTTATTATATATATATACAATTAAACGAATATATAAATTAACAGATTACCGACTTATTAAAAACGTACTACATATGTGTATAACAACATGAATAGGACATAACCTTGAGATCAGCGGCATACTCGAGTTGAAGGACATCCTCATCGTCTAGTAAGTCCAACCAACCGGATTCACCGAACACCGCAATCTCCGAGGCCCCGTAAGCATATATCGCGTGAAGGTCGTCTAAGCAAGGTCGCATATACGATATAGTGTTTGTATTAGTGACAACTAGAGCGATGTCAGTCTACATGTAACATAGTGTAGCTTAATGCGTAATCTTAATAAGCATAACTACGTAATAGAAATAGGTCAACTATTAGATTCAAATTTTTTTATAATTATTAAATTTAATAAAATATGAAATAAGAAGATTAGAATAACTTATTATTTTAAAAAGAGAACATTTTACTGAAATAATATATATATATATATATATATATATATATATATATATATATATATATATATAAATTAAGATGTATATTAAAAACATTAATGAGAATAATTACACCCATTTATAAATTATGATTAAATATTTATTAATTTTGTAAATCATAAAATAAATAATCATTGAATATATATTAACTAAATATTTATTTCCATCCTGAGTCCATATCAATATTTACAATAATGGTTATATTCATAATCATTGATTGTGATTGTATTGGATAGGCTATTTATTGTTTACTTGCGATCTTTTTAATAAATATACAATAATATTTGTATACAAATCTATTTATAGAATTAATAAGTATAATACAGGTTAGGTTTAAAGTTTAGCAGAAGTAGTGGGGAATACGTAGTGAATAAAATAAAACTATTGAATTCTAATGATTCTTTTAGGACAATTTATATGGGTCGCAATAATAAACATGTATTATATTTATGTTGATGATGGTAATATAGTATTATAGTATGGAAATATAATATGGGGTAATATTTATAAAAGTAATCTTAGAAATTTAATTCTCACACAAAAAAAAATCATAAGAATTATAAAAAAAAAAAATATTTCAGAGAACATACAAATTTGCTATTTGAAAGGAATAATATATTAAAACTCAATAGTCTAATAAAAGATAACACGCTAATATACATGCATGACCATCACAATAATAATCTACCACAAAATATATTTAACATACATAAAAAACACGAAAATAAATATAAATTAATTTAAGAAAATCACCTATCTATAAAATATATTTTATATATAAGGTATATATAATTATATATAAGGTATACCTTATACAAAAAAAAGTCAACTAATAAATAGTATCCTAATTATGGGACCTAAGTTATGGAATGATCTAAATAGAGATATCCAAATTATAAAAAACTCATATAAAAAATTCATATACAAAATAAATAAAAAATCAACTCATTGAGACAAAAAAAATTAAAATTATATAAGTAAATAATTAATAAGTTAAACATAAACTTAGAGTTATTGCATATTATGATACAAGGATTAATTTTTTTGTAAACAAGTAATTTTAACTATTATTTAATATTATTATTATTATATTTTATTTATTTTTATTATTATTATTATTTTGATTTTTTTAAATCAGAATAAAATATCTTATAAAGCATAAGAAGAAAACGAAATGAAAAAAAGTAAAGTAATTCAACAACAAAAACGTTCCGGTGATGGTGGGCAGTTCTAGTGATGGTGATTCGGGCGACAGCATAGAAAAGATATTGATCTTTATCTGAAGCCCTTTAGAGGAAATAACAATATAATTAATTTATATACTTCATACGAAAAAAATTTACAACTTTCTTCTAATAAATATTTATTATTATTATTATTATATTTATGTTGATAATATAGTATTATATTTTTAAAAAAACACATTTTTATATGGTTATGGTATATATGTTTAAAATGTATTTAAAATGGGAGCATATGTTGATGTGATACATTAATAATATATAAAGTATTATATATAATGTTATATGCTTATTATTATATATATATAATGTTATATGCTTATTATTATATATATATAATGTTATATGCTTATTATTATTATTCCTATTTTCAGTATTACCATATAAACATATCATCTAGGTTATCATCTAAAATATTCAATGCAAATTGTTTTGCAATCAATTTGTTATAAAATCATATATACAAATATTAATAAAATTGTATTTTTTTAATAAAATCTTTTTCCTAACCAGTTCAATTTAATTTAGAATTTAAAATATTAGCAATAATTAAGTTTCAAGTTTAAAATATAAATAGAAGTATAAATTAAATAACATTAACAGGCCAAGCAAGTAACAATAAGTCTAATAATGATTTGCAATCATTAATATTTTTATATTTTTATATTTTTAACTGGTATTCAATTTTAATAGCATAGGCAGTGGAACATAATAATACGCGTGTTTTTCGCCTTGCATTCGCTATAATTGGTTCAGTGACTAATATATAGTCTTAAAGCCGCCATTACGCGACATAATATCATCATAAGTTACGATAGGAACTTCTGATTGGAATTTACGATGACTGCTAAATTTAAAACATGCAATCGGAATCTAAATGATTAGTGTGAAGATGTTTAAAAGTTATCGCAATATATCATCGGATCATTAATCGGATATTTAAAAAAATGTCTAAAATATCTATTCACCTGTCAACAAATAATTTCATATAACTTAAGGGGGTTAGCGCGGGTTGAAATATGATTAATATTTTAATTTAAAAAAAAAATGTTATTACATATTATCCAATTTCGGTATCTTATTTTATCACATTGTAAAAATTGCAACTTATTTTTAGCTAATTCTATCCATAAACAGTGTTATAATAGACCATATGAATTACAAAAATTACGAAAATGACAGGAAATTAATGAATATTATTTGTATTTTTATAAAATCTTGTCATTTATGATGTTATATTGCAATTTATTAAAATAAGTATTTTATTTAAAAATTTCTGTTTTGAATTCAGCAGAGATCATAGATTAAATAGCATTGAATGAATGAATGAATGAATATTTATTTACTGAATATTTAATTAATATACAGAAGGATATTCAGAAGCTATACGTAGCTTATATTAAGAATATCCTTATAACAACAATATTAAATATTTAATATATAATAATAATTATGAAATAAGAAAATGTAATAACAAAAATGGTGTAATACAAGATATTTATATCGAATATACATATTAATAATAATAATAAATAATAATAATAATAATAATAATAATATAATAATAATAATAATAATATAATAATAATAATAATAATAATAATAATAATAATAATAATAATAATAATAATAATAATAATAATAATAATAATAATAATAATAATAATAATAATAATAATAATAATAATAATAATAATAAATGATAATAATAATAATAATAATAATATAAATAATAATAGTGCGCATATTAATAATACTTATGTACATATATTACAAAATATTATAAAAGATATGAATTTTTAATATAGATTAGAGATTACATGATATTAAATATTTAATTTTTGAACAAAATTGGTTAAGTGTGGTTTGACTATTGTATGATTTTATATGTATCGGTAGATTATTCCAGCAAATGGGTCCATAATAAGTTATATTAAACTTTTTTGCATTGGTATTAACTAAAGGTATTTTAAATTTGTTATTATCGCGCATATTATAAGTAGAGTCTTGTAGTTTAAATAAATTTATAATTGTTGTTGAAATTTGATAATTTTTAATCCTAAACATAATTTTACAGGCATTATAGAATATTATTTCTTTAAAAGTTAAAATGTGTTGTTCTTTGTAAATATTATCCACATTAGTTCTATTTTTTTGACGATATAATATTCTTATAGCTTTATTTTGAGCTATACTTATTTGTTTTGATGTTGCATCATAATTATTCCCCCATATATGTGTACAATAAATAATATGGCAATGAAATACAGAATAATATATTAGTTTTAAAATATTGATGGGTAAAATATTATTTAGTTTTCTTAGAATTGATAATCCATAATAAAGTTTAGATTTAACCATATTAGTATGTAGTTTCCAATTCATGTTCGAATCAATAATTACACCAAGGAGTTTTATTGAGTTTTTTTGAATAATGACAATATTATTTAATATAATAGATAATTTTGCTTTATTATTATTAAATATTAAATAGTTAGTTTTGCTTAAATTAATTGTCAATTTATTTAATGATAGCCATATATCAAGATTTTTTAAAGTTTTATTCATGGAATTTTCCATAGAATCAATATTATTTTCACGGAATATAATAGAAGTGTCATCAGCGAATAAAACAAAATGGCCTTGTGTTTTAATATTGACTATGTCATTTATAAATATTAAAAATAATAGGGGACCGAGGACAGATCCTTGAGGGACACCAAACTTAATATTCTTTATTTGTGATTTAGACTTATTGAATATTACAAATTGATTTCTATTATTAAGAAAAGATATTAATAATTTTAAAGCAACTCCTCTGAAACCATACTTCTCTAACTTATTTATTAATAGATCATGACTGATGGAGTCAAATGCTTTCTTTAGATCTATAGATATAGCTGCACAATATTTCATTTTATTTGAAGCTATGGTTCCGGTTAGGTCAGTCAATGCATCGGAAGTTGAAACTCCTTTTTTAAAACCAAATTGTGATTTATTAATTATTTTATTTTTTTCCATAAAATCTATATATCTAGATTTTAAGACTTTTTCTAAAATTTTTGAGAAAGATGATAATAGAGAAATTGGCCTATAATTAGAAGGATCATCAATATTACCAGATTTATATTTAGTTACGACTTTAGCAGTTTTTAGACAATTAGGAAATATACCTTGTTGTATACATAGATTAATTAAATATGATAATATATTACTTATTGAAGAAATGATTTGAATAATTAGTTTAAATGAAAAGTTATGAGAATCAGTACTATTTGTTGGTTTACTTTTTTCAACAATATTAGTTATTTCAATTGGATTAGTAGGAGTAATAAATAATGAATTTGTATACTTATTATGTATATAATTAGATGTATTATTGGTATTACAATTTTTTTCTGATTTAGAAGCTAACTTCTCACCTATGTTACAAAAATAATCATTAAATTGTTCACACCGTTTATTATCTTCTATTACATTAGGAACTATATTACCATTTTTGTTGTTATGTATAATAGTATTTATTTTATTCCATATCTGCTTAGGGTTGTTTCTTCATTAAAATAAATAAACAAATCACGTGTCTATATAAATAGATATCATTGGTTGAAAAGAGACGCTTCCAACGGAAAATTAGTAAAATTATTTGATTATAAATAAGTAGAATTTATGATTATAAATAACGTATTGTCGTACCTGTAGCTAATTCACAAAGAAAGATTTTACTAATTTTCCGTTTGAAGCGTAAAAAAACGTTGACTCTAATTTTCTCAAGTTTTAACTTTTTCACTTTTAGGCATATTTAAAAGCCTAAAACTCATTTGATAACGAATATTTGTATCTTAAATTTTTACAATCTATGTATAACATATATATTTATAATTATTATGTATAATTGTCATGTACAATTATAAATTCTTATTCTAACTTTATATTATGAAAATAGATTATAAAATACTGATTATTCAAAAAAAAAATATTTAAATATTTTAAACTATTATATTTAAATAATTATAATTTATTATATTTAAAAAGATACAATATAAATATAAAGTAGAATTATATCTATTGAATAAAAAAAAAATTATTTAATTATCTTTAGTAGTTATTTATAGGTTGAGATCCAGCTAGAGCTATAATTAATGATAATTGATATTGCAATTGCGAACCCGCGCTAATGCCCTAATGACTTAATGAAAATGTTATCGGAACATCAGATCATATAGTTTAGTGAGACTTTAGCGGGTATCATACCGACCAGCAACGTAAATATATTTTAGAAAACCATCATTTATTGTCTTAAGGTGCAATTTGCGTAGCATGAACAGTCGAATAGTCTACTTATTGATTGATAATTTATTTAAGAAAATGAATGTCGAAAGTATAAAGTATTAATATTTTCTAACGATAAAGTTATAAACTTATAAAACTTATTAAAGTTATAAACTTATGTAACTAGGCAATGTATCGACTAGCTGATCATCTCTCCTATTATCTAATGTGGCTAGTATAGCTAGGCTAAGCCAGTTACATTGAATATAATGACACATGCCATGTGTCAGATAACAACACGCCCATCTGTCACTATTAGTCATGATTAAATCTAAAAATAGATCACCAATGTAGGTAATGTATTCACTATAACATCGGGTTGAAAATGTTTACACGAATTTAATTGATAATGTATACACATAGATAAACATAGATAAAGAAGTGGACTATCCAACTGGTCGTGTTACGTACATCGTACAGTCAACTGTTCATCTGTCCTGCTACAAAAATCATATCCTTACCAAATAGAAATAATTTTATTTTATAAATATTTATATTTAAAATTAACATTAACATAAAATCAATATTATAACAATTAAAAATCTGTAAAATGAAATTAATTAATTCAATTCAAATTAATTAAAAATTAAATTAAATTTATTTATAAAATAATAATAAATGTCATTATAAACATTCCTTAGGAATATTAATAGTCAATCTTCAAATTACTTAAATTTAATTTATAGTTTTCCTATGCAATTTGTTTATATACCTACAGATTATTACGATGTATATCGAGTAACATCGTTATTTACCGATCAATGAAAAAATAAAATAGAAACATCCCTAACAAGACCTAGCATTTGACCACTGATAATATCACTTAGAACATGGTTGACATTGTGTCTACTGCTGGTTGGATGTGGTGTTCGTGATCTAGTATATTGTCGAGATATAACGATTAGAAGGTATCCCAATCTTTAATAAATAATCTGCAAATAACTCAAATAGTTTAATATAATAATAGAAATCCATTCCGATTAATAGTTATTATGATATAAAATTAAATTTAAGATTATTTTATTATAAGGAATTTAATTTTATATTTAATTTTATAAAAATGTCTACAATTATTTTTCAATTACATATATTTTCATACATATTTAATATGATATTATAATAAAAATACCTTTATTATTTAATATTTATATAAACTTAGTTATAAAAATATAATACTCATAATTTACTTAACTTACAAAATTAATGCATTTATATATAAGAAACACTATATATAAGACGAAATTTAAAATATTTAATTTCATATCATCTATATTACCATTCATTTTATTTTATTAATTGAAAATGTACATATAAAAGATTGGCATATACCATATTTACATATATATTTGTATATATTATTTTAATTACAATATATTTCAGAATTGTATACATTGAATATAAACTACATAGTACATAGTACATATAAACTGCATATGCAGTTTATATACATCTAAGAAATATTATATTTAATATATATATATATATATATATATTTATATTAAACAAGTAGGAATATATATACAACATTAATAATACACTACTAACATGCTGTTAATTCCAATGCAGGAGCATCCAGATAAATCCGTATTTTTGATAATATTTTATCTACACGATTTTTATCCCAGAATTGCATAAATTGTAATTTAGCAAATGAAAGATCATCACTGGGAAGTCTAAAACGATTTTTAATAGAGTTACATTTATAATAAAACCTCATTATATCATCTCTGATGTGAATTTTAGAATAGAAATCACCATTGGCTTCTCGAAATGCTCTAGCACTATCAATGGCTCTCTGTAAACTGCTAGCTATATAAATCATCTTTTTAGGATCCCTGAATAACTGAGGGTATCTTTTAATTTCTCGTAAGGCTATCGTCTGTAGTTCAATTTTTCCACCTTCTGTTAATTTCTTTGCAGTAGAAATTTCAAAAGGAGTCATTAATAAAGACACTCTTTTAAAATTTTGTGATTCCTTATTTATGATACGAAATATTCTATTTATTTTATTGATATCTTTATTTCCCGGATTTCTTATTCCATGTCTGTATATAGTATTAATTTGAACTGGTCTACACGTTGGATGATATTTTGATTCATCTATTCTTTTAACATTACTGAACGAATTTTCATAAGTTGTTTTGACACCGAGATGTTTATATTTATGATCATGATTTTCTATATATTTAAGGCAATTGATAACATTAACATTAAAAACTATAAAAATTAGTGCTGATTTATAAATAGATAAAAAACACATGATGAAAACTTATATATATATAAGTTTACTCTTTTAATAACAATAAATATATGCGATAATATTACCTATATCTTAGGTTTTATAATAAAAATATAGATTTTAAATATTTTTTGAAAATAATATATTTTGCAATAATCATTATGAATGAAGACAATTCGTCCCATTTTATTGTGTGGAATAAACGTTCCTAGAAATAATCACCCTAAAAATTATTTATTATTTGTATACCATAAATATTAAAAACTGATGTATAAATCATCGATATTAAGAATGTTTCTTTACATCGATTATTTATATACCAGATTAATATTATATTGTTATTACTTTATTTCTTTCACTTGATATTACTAATGTAGATTCGTCATTTTATAATTATTATTAAATGTATGTATTCTATTTTAATTACATTTGACCTATTCTAATAATAGCAGCATACTATACTTTTAAAATTAATAGCAGCATAATATTAGCATAATGGCAGCATAATAGCAGCATAACAACAATATTATGACAAATTAATATCAGCATAATATACATTTAATAGCAGCATAATAGCACAATGTAAACATTTGAGGGTCTAGCATATGCTGTTATGTTGCTATTATGCTGCTCTTACTGTTTGCTGGGTTAGTTGTAAATATCTAATTATAATATAAATGTAATTGTAATTTTTCATATATTAAATTACTTATATATTAATTATATATTAATCTAAAATTGTGTAACGTGTAACTCCATTTTATATAATTTAAGCTAATTGTTTAGTAAATTGATATTTAGTCATTAAATGAAAATATTTTTTAAAATATTTAAAAATAAATATTATATAACTTAATTTTTTACATGGTTTGGTAAAATTATTTTATAATAGTATATGATAGGTGTACTTATTTATATAATGTTAATCATTTGGCTTATTTTAATAGATTTATCATACTAATTAAAGCAATTGCGAGTCATTATAGTAATTACTATTAATTACATTAATGTAAGTGAATTTTAATTTTTATTGAAAATATGATGTACAAATACAAATATTACAAACACACTGGCGGATTGTCATTACAATTGGTGAACAAACTTTATCTCCAATAGAAGTCTACGTAATTCTATGTATATTGATAGATTACATACATCACTAATTATATTATTAACTAATATCATTAATACATGCTTACATTATAATATAGAAATTAAAACCCTGGATTAAAGGTTTAAAACATAATTAATAGATGAAAACACTGTAGATATAATGTAGCCTAAAACGACCAATAATAACATATAGTACCTACATTATACGATATAATATAAGTGTTATTTATAATATTGATATCACTACCAAGTCTATATATATAACTAATACCATAGAGAACGAAGTGACCACTTCGTTCTCTATGACTAATACCAAAGCCCTACCAGGGCTTTGCTAATACCATGCTCTGATGTTATTGCCAATGACCTTGTTAGTTACTACTTACTTAATTTAAACCATAAAATTATATTGAAGAAGAACAACAATTTACTATTTGTTTTGTATTGTCCGGGGCTCCTCACAGTTATTTATAACATGTACAAGTCTATTACTTCTCGAGGGGTACATTTGTATCCGATATTATTATATGTGTGATTCAATAAATAAATATTATTATTATTATTATTATTATTATTATTATATATATAAACCTATAATGTAATTTATTAGTAATAATAAATACATTTGTAACTAATATTTATGAGCGTCAATACTAAGAAATTGTTATAAAATACAATAAATCCTTTGTTCTTTTACATGTGGAAAATTAGATACATTTAATGTTATATTGTTATTGACCTAATTAACTGGTTAATACATCTATTGAAATCTACAAAAATTTTGTAATTGAATTATAATTCATAATTCATTTATAAATTATATAATTTATAAATAGATTTATCAATAGATTTATTAACCAGTTAATTAGGTCAATAACAATATAACATTAACTGTATCTAATTTTCCACATGTAAAGAACAAAGGATTTATTGTATTTTATAACAATTTCTTAGTATTGACGCTCATAAATATTAGTTACAAATTTATTTATTATTACTAATAAATTACATTATAGGTTTATATATACCTACAGTATATATTTTGTAATATATCTATTACTGTATTGATAAGTAAGTAGGATGTAACCTATATGCAAAGATTTTCCGAAGGATATGCTTCGCAAAACCTTTGCTATATGTATATAAGATATGTATATGTATTAATGTAATATAAATTTAATGTACATTTATACTGATGATGTTGTAATCAAATGTAATTATTGTATTTCATCTTCAAATACTTATTGCATATATAAATCACTTAATGATCTTCCAATATCTTCATCCACCCCCACCCCTACGTCACGTGTGATAAGTGCATACATTATTTCAAAGTTAAACTATTAACTATACTATAGTATAGTTAATATTAACTATAGTACTACATGGATTAAAATATTCCACACCATAACCTGTACAATTAATAGTTGGTGTAATTATACCACCAACTTATCCTACAACAACTTTGATACATACTTATATTGACGATTTGTCCAATTATATTAACAACATTGCAACTACAATGCAATCTAAGAAAGTACCATTTGATAATTATCTAATTGTCTCTCTAAATAAACAATACTATTACATCTATCAATATTTCTGATACATTGTGGTACGTATTATCCATACGTACCACAATGTATAATTATTAATAATTCTAGGTATATTCCTTTGCCAAGAAATACTATATAAATTAATATACTCTAATGAACGTCAAATAACTTCAAATGAATATTCAACAATATCATAAATCAATTTGAATTACATAGCATAACATATAACAATATTTAATGGAAAAGTAATCAACTCACAATAACTATGTCCCAGTAGGTCCTATCAAACCTGGTCTTCATCCTATATTACATTTAAACATACTTTTATACCTGCCATTTATTTTCGTAACTGATAAAACAAACCGTTACCTTAATGTAACAGATTAATTCATAGTCACCTACAACCCTATATCGTAATCTTCTAGTACCTATAGTTAATTATAATTAACTTAAAACTCCAAAACCTCCCCCAAATCCAACCTTAATTACAAAAAACGTCCACCACTTAATTCTTTCATTTGTTTTAAATACCTATTCAATAGGAAATAAATGTAACTTCGTAGTTGAGTCATTTAGTGAACATGCATACATTAGATATTCTCTTCATAACAAAAACATGGCTTAACTTATATTATGTATTATTTATTCATTAACATAAAATATCATATACGCTATAAGTATAGCGTTAGTTATAATATAATATAGTTATTATATAATATATACTATACTATCAAAGATTTTCCGAAGGATATTCCGAATGCTTCGCGAAATCTTTGATATTATATATACACTAACTAAAAGTTATTTATGGCCATGGTATTCTATTTAAACGCCATCTTAGATAAGCATATTTTACCAAGTTGTCCGTATAACACTTGCTACAAACGGAATTATCCTTTTTACCTTCCACCTAAATTCATCATATCCAATTACCGCTATTATAATATACATACCACCTTCATAATCCATCTTCCTATTACTTGGTTAATTTCAACTTCACTTCACTAACTCCACTCCTTTAAATATTATTTTAGTTGACTTTAATATCCCAATATAACATAAATAATCTTTTAAAAGGGAAAATACTTCAATTCAAGCAGACTAAACAATATTATTTAATATACATCAACACATCACTAATTCAACTCGTATCCTTGATAATATTCGTGATCTAATAATGTCTCGCAACAATAAAAATATCATCACTGACCACTCAATATCCCATCTCTTATCTGATTATTATCTACTTTATTTAATAAAAATTTACAGAAATTGTTTAATTGAAATATCATCTGCTAACTGATTTCTCACACTTTCTGAAATACACTTGAGAAATAATTATTAAGCTCATAATATAACATAATATAAAATATTTATTCTCAAATTAAAATATTATTTTTCTTTTATTACATCAGCAAAAAATGTATTTTATATTAAATTTATATCCTCTGATAATCATTACCATAATATTCTCAGATAAGCTGCTTAATCGCACTCGATTTAAATCATACCCTCATGAACCACCACCATACTCGCTATAAAATATTATGAGTTATTTTATTAAAAACATATTAATATTTTTTTTAAACAACATATTTATCGAGAATCTCAACCTAAACCTCATATCCACAGTTTTCCAATTTTATTTCTCCCACAGATATTACTATTCTAAGCTGATTATTTTATCTCCATTTTACTATTCCCTTCTTCCTTTCAAATGTCAAATATCCTATACTTGCTCCTAAACTAACTTATTGTGTATAAAACATTATTGATGAATCAGTAAAATATGGTATAGTTCTGATTCTATTATGAGCATTCCAATTATAAAGAAACCTAAACTATTTGTATTAATTCTCTATAACGATCTACCGATATCTAAATAAACATTTATATCTAACACCATTGGACGAGTAGACTATCAACTACATTTCCCACTACGAATCCACTAAATGCATTCCAAAGCGCATATATCCAACACCTCATATAACCTCGAGGTTATAGGAGGTATTGATACCTCCCTTAAATCAACTGCAATATCACTCACCTACATACTTAATGACCTACACATATTTCTTTCTATATATTCACAATACCTCGATGTTATAGGAGGTCTTGATATTCACCGGTTCTTAAACTACCCTATATCTTCTCACAGTTTGATACTTTAGACCACACTATTATTATATCACGATTAATTAAGTAATTATGTAGACATATCAGATACTCATCTATAATGGTGTACTTCATATCTTTCACTCGCTATTCTTATATTAACACACACACTATATAACCACTATTCACGATTCACGGTATCCCTCAATGCTTTATCATCGGTCGAATACTTTGCTATATATACCTCTATACAATACGTGTTCTAAATATCCAACAATCAAGTTCCACCCATATACAGATAACATTTAAATATATACCATAATATCTTCCCATATTTATAATCCCATTTTTACTGAGTAATTGTTTATATGAGATTTATAATTGGCTTAATGATTTTATATAATCTTTAAGAATAATTCTTTCCGTTTTAATTTTATTAAATAATAAAATACCTTCTTAAAATAGTTTATCGTTATCCCTTCCTATTCCATTACCCACTATCAGTATTTCCTGAAATAATGTTCGGAAATGTTTGCAAGAAAGTGATTTTCTAGCAAGTTAACATCAATTGTAGTGGGATACCCCCTTAGTTTCTGGCAACTTGCCGGAAATATGGTAACTTTAAAGGGGATATCCCACTACAACTTGCTAGAAAATAACTTTCTAGCAAACATTTTCGAAATACTGGTAGTGGGATATCCCCTTAAATTAAGAGCCTTAATAAATATATCCCTTTTTCAAAAAATGTACGCAACATAGATTATATTATTGATAACATGTGTTAATTTGTATACCACATGTGAATATTTGAAGTATATATATAAGTATTACGTCAAATATTGACATCTATACAGCCATGATAAGATCTCTTAAGATAAGATCGCATACAACATTGCATTACGAATCCACACTTCAATCTATCAAAAAATATGAATGGTACATTTAAAAGAAGCTTATTTATATACGCACCTCTACTAGCAGGCCTCCCTGCTACTATTTTATATTATTTTCCACTAAAACTAAGATTAACTACATTGACAATCAAATTAAATTTTTTTTAAACATACGATATTGTAAATGCACTTATATTGAAAGCCGTAAAAGGATTGAAAGTAAAACAAGTGGTACTTAACCAATTATATCATTGGTGTATATGTATAGAGGTTTACATGTATACATGCACTCATGTAACTCGGTTAAAATCACATGGTTATCTAATAAATATCACACAATGGTTACAATAAATAAACTAAACACTATGGCGATTATAACTGTACAGTTATTACGTAATAATAATGTTTACATAATCATTATATAGGATGACATAATCAGATGAGTAAGATAATTAAACATTAGAAGTGTTCATAGATTGGTATTTTACAAAAAATGTACTAAAAATCTATAGAAGTCATTGATTGTACTGGGTAAAAACTAATACAAGTCATGACCCTCGATATAGAGAAACTTTCTTTATATCGATGGCATGACTTGTCATTGAAATGATGGAAGTATTACATATTTCAGATATATTTATATTGTTATTTAATTTGGTGGATTCATTTCATCTCATCTAGGAACTTAGATGAAGTTTCAATTATAACCATGGTTATAGGCATATATATTATAGGCCTATATATGCATATATGTATCTAATATCACTTCGAAGACGCTCTCATGTTAATTAATCGGATGCCTTATTAAGGAATCCGTGGTTTTAACGAGAGCCGATCATTTATTTATACACATTTATATAAGATCAATTTTATACTAAATACTATGTTAAGACCCATTTTATAAAATTAATTAATGGTCCGGAATAGGCTATCCTACTACATATATATCCTTCTACTACACCCTAACATGATCATATCATGTATTTTAATCAAATGTCCCGATTTATATTTATACCGAATCAATCATTAACCCAATTTCATTTTTAACATTAACATCATAGTTAATATCATGGTGATTTTAGTATTGAGAGATGGTCTAGGTATGAATACCTACTATGGCAGTAGGTTATTATCTAATTCACTGAACTATCAAATTAATATAAAACAGTATTATATTGATTATATAATATATAATGCATATAATATTTAATGCATATATTATATAATATATGCATGTATATATATTATATATATAATATATATATATATATATATATTTATACATGCATATGCATATATATGTTAAATTTGCACCTTATTAAATATATTAATAAAACATATTGTATGCACCAGATAGCTATGACTACAACTATGAGGGTAATTAAATATGATATTATATTTAATTTATACCAAGGACATGTATGTCCTTGTATATACTATTGGGGGAAATATTTGTATTATTTATAAACAATATGAAGTTAATTCACTAGATGTCAGTTTAGGTATTTATTTATATATATAGGTTTATATTTATATTTTTACTTTTCTATGTTTTTATAAATTATATCATTTCAAGTAAGGAAAAAGTAAGTACATACATATATATATTATTTTAATAATGGATAGGATTTTTAAATTACATTAATTCAATTTCGTTGAATATTTAATTTCACTTCCTATCTTTTATTAATATAAATAAATAACACGTAATCAATATCAACATATTTAATATATATGCTAAATTTAAAATATAGTTTTGCATAATTTTATATGATATTAATACAAAAATTATACAAAACTATATTTAAATTTAGCATGGTGAATAATTGCCGATATATTAATCATAGACAATTCATGTAATAAATTGTCAATGAAGACAATACGTTTTACAAATTCTACTAATATCTGATCACGATTAAATTATTCAATAATTTCAAATTAAATTAAATTAATTTGAAGTTTAATTATTAATTACCATTGCATATATTTTGCTTTATTATATTATATATGCCGATTTAATGATGAATATCATAAACTTGATGTACTATTATAGTAACTATAAATTCATTATTTAATTATAATTAATCTATATACCATGTTAATATGTTCAACATAATCTTTAAAAATAAAGTTTATTTTTAAAGTTCAACATCAATAATGATTATGTTGTTACTATTAATATATAGTATTTGATTTGAATAATTATAATATTATTAGCATACTTATTATGGTACTATTATAGCGACTACAGTATTTAATGTATTATGTGTTATTACCAGTGATGGGCAGGATCGCGATCATTGATCGGCTATCCGATCCGGATCGGGATCACCGATCCATAAATAAAAGATCTATGCCCATCATTGCATACACGATTATCTAATATTATTATATTTATTTATAAGAATATTAACAACATTGTAGTATTGTATTATTACATTGATATGATATTGTATTGATAATTATTTTGTAATGTTTTCCAAGGTATTGCAAGACTACGTAGTATTTAAATAATAATTGTTGTTTTTACCATAATTAAATTTAATCAATTGATAAGTAAACCACCGACTTTGACTCAACGTACATTATATGTCATGCAATAAGTAGATATTTTTATCCAATTCAATGCATTTATATAAATAAATTATATTTAATTCACTATATCATATAGTCTATATGATATACATTCAATATAAGCATTTAATTTAATTGACTTATTATTGAAATATAATACAATATATTAATAATAAATATTTTTTACAATTATTAACAATTTATATTACATAGGTATTATACCTACATATATATTTTTTCGAATTATGAAATAAAATCGTATTAATTAAATATATAAATAATATCGGGATCGGGTAAGAAACTTAGGATCGGGATCGGGAAAGGATCGGGTAAAGAATTGATGATCGGGATCGGTGCCCATCACTGGTTATTACGAATATTAAAGTTAGCGTGGTTCACAACTTGGTACCTCGCACTTGCCCCACTACTTTGTACCCCGCACTTGCCCCACTGGTATATCACCGGTACTAGGGTGCTACACTTTGTTGTATACAAATGTGCGAAGGTCGATTGAACTTTCAAAATTTTGTGGTACTATATCACTGACTCATTGATACATTGAGTGTGATTTAAAGCTAAGTTCATATGTACTACCCAATATTATATACATAACATATCATATATATATTACTAATTATATGTATTTCAATTAGGAAATGTACACAAATCCATTTAGAAACAGGTTTATAAATGTATTGGTTGTTATAATTTGTATCAGTAATATTATTACTAATAAATATTTTGATTACGGTATATAATTAACATATATAACATTACTATCACCTATTAAGAATGTAATGTAACATAATAACAATACCCTTTACAACAGAGGGGATAATAATATAAAACAACGTTTTGGTCTACTACTTTATCTTATATATATAAGCATATATATATATATATATATATATATATATACATATTTATTTTTAAACCTATGTCTTTATTTAATAACTTATAATATCTATTGTGGGAATTATCATTTGTTAATTTATGTTAACTATCTATTATTTATAGACTCGTAAAATGTGTATGTAATTGTAATAATACTATTGTTAAAATTCTTTGTTTATGTGATTATTTTATATTTTCATTAACACAGGTACCATTCCACCTGTGCGAATGAAGGTGCGATTTTCGCTATTATTGCTTGCGAGTTCGATGCGATTTTGTAAAAAAAATCAGTAAGATATCTACTGCATATGTCGATATACGGATTTTTCCTTATATTTTCCGCATCTTATTTATATTAGTATATGAGTTAATGGTTATAAATGTTAAAATTGAGTTTTGATACAAGTAATTGATAGTATATTTGTGAACTATTTAATAATAATATAATGTATGTTTTATATTCACTAATTTAAAAAGATCCTCATCGATAAAATAATTTTATAATTTACATGATTTTAGGGGGTTTTTATTTTATGCAATAGACTATTAATACATGTAATTATGTATACAATATCTATATATATATATATATATATATATATATATATATATATATATATATATATATATAGATAGTATCTATTAGATACATATATTATTACATCACGTATGTTATAGCTGTTAACATCGTTATTTCTCTATGATACAAACAACATTATTTTATAAAAATATAACACTACATTTTTTTATATATAAAATTCTAAACATTTAAATATTTTCTCAAGGGCTGTTCGCATGAGCAATATATTTCTGCAATCGACTACAAATATTGTGCAACTGTAAAAAAAAAATGTCTGCTTCCATTATTCGTGTATGTGTTTTCCTCACCAATTGAGTACATATTCTAATTAGGATATTTAGCAAAGGACGCAGACAAAATAATTAATTTTATAGTTGCGCAATATTTTCAGCCGATTGCAGGAATATATTGCTCATTTGAACAGCCCTTAATATGATTTTTGTTTATAAATCATTCAGTATACATATATATATATTATATAAATTAAACAATAATGTTGTAAATAACACGTAAATATCATATTTTAATATAATATATATATTGCAATTATATATAGTTATATATAGAATTTTGAACATTATAATGATTAAACTAACTTCTATTATATAAAATCTGTCGTATTATAGTAATAGTAACATAATAATACTACATATACATCACCTTTCTGTTTGATATGAAATATGTACACAAATTAAGTTTGATTTTTAAATGTATTTCATTTGTTAAATACTTATCCATATTTATAATACAAGTACATTTGTGATCATTACCATCGCATTGGGAAGACTGCTATCTACATATCAATATAATATATATTTAAATATCAGTAGCTATTCTAGTGATTGAGTGTGCTATGTGGGTGTGTATGATATATGTGTCACGTATATGGTAGTGCTAAAATGGTACACATTATTGATGTATCTCCATCGTGAAATCAGTGATAACTTTTAGTTTACTATTAGTCAATTCTTTCGAATTGTATTTCATATATAAAAGTGAAGATAAAAAATATAATAAACTAAATATATCGTTCATAGTAGATTTTTTTATTTATAATTTATGTTCACTTATTTAATATATATATATATATATAAGTATATTTAGTATATGAATTTGAATATATAAATATATATATATATATATATATATATATATATACGTTTGTTATATTATTTATAATATCATATATAGTTTATTGCTTTTATTAATTTATTTTATTGAATAAATGCATAGCTATCTATAGATTATATAATAAATACGGATTACTTGAATATAACATGAATTATTGCATCTATATTATACTTCCATACATATTTACAGGAAGTAATTACTTATATATTTATTATATGAATACAAAATATATCACCAAACATAATTAATATTCTTATAATATAATACTATATAAATATTTAATATAAGTGGATATTTAACACATCATCATTGTGCTATAGCAACATTACCATAGCGATATGTTATTTATTTGTTATATATAAAATGAAAACAATATAGCTATACCAAGGACATACTATAAGCAAGGACATTACGTCAGTTTTAACACAAGAAAGACTAGTTAATAAGACTTATTCTCGACTATAAATCACCATAGGATTATTGTTAACACATATATATGTTATTAAATATAATTTATCTTGCATTTGCTATTAATGCTGGGGTTCTTCTTATGTGATATTCTGCATTGCTACACATATTCCGTGATCATATTTATCCCACCTTAGAAATTATCAATTAATGTTCTATCTGTTATCAATGTGTTATCTGTTATCTGTTATCAATGTGTTATCTGTTATCAATGTGTTATCTGTTATCTGTTATCAATGTGTTATCTGTTATCAATGTGTTATCTGTTATCAATGTGTTATCTGTTATCAATGTGTTATCTGTTATCAATGTGTTATCTGTTATCAATGTGTTATCTGTTATCAATGTGTTATCTATTATCAATGTGTTATCTGTTATCAATGTGTTATCTGTTATCAATGTGTTATCTGTTATCAATGTGTTATCTGTTATCAATGTGTTATCTGTTATCAATGTGTTATCTGTTATCAATGTGTTATCTGTTATCAATGTGTTATCTGTTATCAATGTGTTATCTGTTATCAATGTGTTATCTGTTATCTGTTATCAATGTGTTATCTGTTATCTGTTATCAATGTGTTATCTACATAGTTTACACTTCTAGAATGTCATATATAATACTTTCACCCGTAATTAAAAATTCACTAAGCCATATATTCAAACACCTCACTTCTATAAAACTTCTGCTACCTCCCCATATAGTGATATCAGTCGAAATATTAGAATATCCTTCTATTTCCAATTATAAATTGCTTAGTAACAACTATAATGTTGTAATAATTTCTAATTTAATAAATTAGAAATTAAACCAAACCTCTTATTTATTTGCGGTGAAATTAGAATAATATAAATGTAAAATCTGCTTATAGGTGTTGACAGTAATTGTAGAGTTACACTTAATATCACGCAGCTTCTCTCTATATTCACTTTGTAATTATAACAAACCAAATTACATTACTCCTAATTAATCTTACATGTTACACCCATGGTCATACCTTTCTTATCTTTAATTTCAATTGTTCCTATTATTATCCAGTACATTTTTATATAATGCATGTTAGACTGGATGTATAAAGCCACTAATTTAAAATTTTCATATGAAGAAAAATCATCATGTATACATAAAACTATAGTTTGAATGATTTCTACTAGTTTGATAACATTATATAATTGTTGAGCAAAATAAAAAAATCTATTGTAAATAAATTCAAGGAATTATTTGCAATCCTTAGAATCAATAAATGTGTAGCTAAATAAAAAAAAACTAAATGGGATTTCACACCAACTCAAATGCAAATATTAACTCGAAATATTAGCTCTAATATTTTGAGTGTTGAATTTTTTTGATTTTTTTAGAACACATTTGTAAAAATATGGAAAATTAAAATTTATTAAATTTGTATCCGATTATATATTAATATTTAATATAAAATAATATGAAATATAAATAGTTATTATTTGAATTAATATTAATATTGAGTTATCAGAGTTATGGCCTCAGATATTTAAAGAAGGAATCACATGAGTGCTATAAATAATGAAATAAGTAATCTAAATACATCACGAAATATAGTTTCAAATTTCGTATATATTTTAAGTGTAAACATATATATTTTATAGTTACATTTATATCGTTATCATGTTTGATTTTGTTTACATAGTAATTAATAAAGTAAAAAATATAAAACATAAATTTCTAGAATATATAAATCATAGTAAAGTTAGATATATAATATTTACTATTCATATACGAATATATAAAATGTATACGCAATTTAAAATCCATATTTTCATTATGTTAACGCTCATACGATTATATTTTTTAATATATGCGTTTAAAACTCTGATTCCCAAATATATATATACTTTTATTATCACAAATGTCCAATGGAAAGGACATGACACTTGAAAATGATGCGCTCTAAAAACAATTAGTGTGCATTAGACTTCTTTATATTCAGTGATTTAGTACGCCCCTTGTGAGTCATTAGGCTAATGAATCATCAGCGTTGCATTAATATATATATATATAATATATTGTAAATTAATATATTAATATTCATGTATATCTAAATATTAATATATAGTTAAATACCATATACATACATATTCATAGATACACATTGAAAGTGATTAGGAGGTATTCGAGTAGATTATATTATAGGCAATATAACATTATATAATATAAATTACTTCTTAAATTACTTTTAGTAACTACTTTTATTCTATATAATTGGTTAATACTCAAAATTAAAAATGAGCTAGAATTTGTAGAGCTAATTTTAAACTCAAGGATTCTATGAAGCAAAGATATGTCACTTTAATTAATTTGTAAAATTAGTGAAAAAATTTCGAATGTATACTGCAAATTATTTAATTCTATTTTTAGTTTATATTTGTTTACATGTAAATTTGAAAATTATCAATGAAAAGTTATGTTTAATTTTTAGTACAATACAAATTTAATTTATAAGTGTTTGTTGTATCGTTAACAATATAACATTATTTTATAATAAGAACCATTTTCTTAAAATAGCCAAAAAAACAGCCATATTAAAGAATTATGATAAATCAATAGTTCTATTTTCAATGTAAAATATACATATTTTGTAACATGCTTAATTATTATTTAACAATACTTTAACAATTCGCTTTTGAAATTATTTGAAACGATAGTATTTCTACTTATATTTCAAACTAATCGGCATTTCAATTTATTTCACATATCAGTGACATATCTTGGTTTCACAAAATCCTTGATCAAATTAAGAAATATTAAATTTAACATCACATAATAACATTATAAACTTTGTATACAAAAAGTGTATGATAATATTTAATTATTAATCATAATTTTTGAAATACAAATTATTGAAATTTGACTATTATTTTGAATTGTTTGTTATACAAGACATCAGTTAAAAACCTTCTACATCAGATTGTAAGATACACGAGATTATTTATATTAAAAAGTACAAGTAATAGTAGGTATGGTGATCACTATATTATACCCCTGTGTTACATGTATGTTGACAACTGCTCTTTAAGGCGATTCGCTGCAATTGTAATTACAATGTATTAAGATAGGAGATCTTTTTGTTATGCATTTAAAAATTGTTCATCACCTAGGTCCTATGGTATTGATCAGATTTCCATTCTGTAAACTTAATTTTGTTAACCAATGTAATGTTAATAAAAGTTACTTATATTAAAATAAAGTGGCTCAACGAAAATGTTGTATATGTTATACTATATATTACAAATATATTTTAAGTAACATTTATTATTATATATATATATATATATAATAATAAAGATACTATGACAATTTCATAAAGTTTGGATAATTGAGAGATTTGAAAAATTTTTAAGATTCAAAATTAATTAAAATAAATATTCTGAGTAAATTGAGTTTAAAGTTTGACTACTTTTTATTAAATTATCTCGATTGCGTTGTATATAATGCGTATTTTACACGCAATTCAATGCTTTAATTTTAAATCAATCCGTTAATTATAGATGTCGATAGTTGATATCATATTACACATTAGATCTAATAGATATCACATTATACGTTTAAAATATAAGTAATTTACTAGTATGTACGCAATTTTTTCTAAAAATTTTTTCTAAACAAATAGGTCATGTAATGTCATATCAAATTCTATAATTTATAAGTATTTATATCCTCTATTAGTTTCAGAGGATATACGATACATATGAAATAATACTTTTAAATAAATAACAATTTTAAATATTTTTTTCAATAAATGTCAAGTGACGCGAATGCTCTTAACTAATTGACTAATTGACTCGCCCTCCATTACCAACTACATCATACTATCATACATCGCTTCACCGATTACTTCTCTACCGTCGTTGTATACGACCTCTCAGTATAGCACACATCTTCGGCTGATTTCATCTACAGACTATCTTCGTATACATATACATACATATACATACGTAGAACTACAATAGTCATACCCAGCCTCGTATCGCCTTCACCATGCATGCCCAACTCCTGTTCTTTATGCCTGGTTATGCCTAGTTAAGAGTGAAGTGTCATCTGACTATACTATCTATTGAATGTGGCTTACCAGTGTTAGTTTAACGGTGAAGCTGTACCTCGCAGATCTCTAGTCAACATCTATGTATTATTACAATATCTCCGTTTAAGTCCGCTTTCTTAAGCATATTTGCAATCTTTACGAAAAGAATAAATTATCGCGATATATATGTTATGTGTTATGTGTTATGATGATGTGCAGTACACACTTGCTAAAAAGAGTATGTAGGTTATTGTTTAATGTGTGCAAAGCGAATAATAAACTAAATAATGATGATTGAAGATATATACATAGGGGAAAGTAACCTAATACGGACACTTTAGCAATAAATGGTATTGACATTTTATGACTCATTATTTGTATTCAAAAATTACAATTTATTAATATTATATGATGATAGATATTATTGCGATTTTAACATTTTATTTAATCTTTTTATTCAATAGATAACGGGTGTCCGTTAAGGGTGTTCGCGTAAAAGTAATTCTACCATGTCAGTGATGTTTCGAAAGATATTTAATATTAAGTAAATATGTAAACATTATAGTTTAAAAATCAATATAGACTGTCAAAGTTTCGTAAAATAATTTGAAAAAATGGCATCTCAAAAATAATATTTACACTTTTACCCATGAAGCTATCATGCACAGAGCGTTTGTTATTGTAATATATTGAACATTATTTTTAATTTTTTTTGAATTTTGTCATGATTAAAATGATGTAAAATATAAAAATTACTAAAAACCTCTTCAATTATTTGCGATTATTTTTTGTTCTCCGGTGGAAAATATTCTCGTCTAATATCTATATCGATCCATTGAATCAAAACAAATTTATTACAAATTTTATGATAAATGATTACTGAAAATATTCGTAAAAAAAGTCGAACAAATATTTCAAATTGTTATAAAAAAAAATGTTAATTTTTTTTTCCATTTAAATATTTTATAATGTTCATATAATAAATCTAATAATATTGTTATATCGGGGTAGGTGTTTTATTGATTTATTTTGCAATAAATGCTATTTATTTATTATTTTACTTAAATTCTAGGAATTTCAATTTCAATTTCATGACATTTCTAGAATATATTTTTTTTAAATAATTTTTCAATATATTCGGTTTAAATACCATAATATATATATATATATTGGTGAATTTTCATTAAGAAAAAAAAATCACAAGTATTGAAAATATTGTTTTCTGTTTATTTAATTTGAGCCTATAGAAGATAATGGATATATAGAATACAACATGTTGATGACATATCGTGAAACCTTATACTTAATAAAAAATGTTTAAAACTTTAATTAAAAGTGCTGCCATTTTGTAAGAGTGTTTATTTATATACATGTTATACATATTCAGTGAGTTATGGTAATCTGATGATGAATACCCTTGAATAACCCGCTCCCTTAGTGTCCATATTCGGTACGCATGTCCGAATACGGACACCCTGTGTTATAATATAGGTTATATATACCACCAGATAAACTATATATTATTAATGAACCAATGATATAAATTACAATTACATTATTATAATTAATTTTATGAATAATTTAATTTAATTATTAATTTTAATTTTTTAATTTTTATTATTTTATTAATTAATAATACAATTTAAGTATCTAAATAATAACATTTTTAGATGTAGCTTCATTGGTGTTATTAATATTATAACGCACGCGATTTTTATATAAATCAGAATAGTTCATACGCTTCGCGCTGATTGGTTATACGGTGTCCGTATTAAGACATCTATAGATTGTCCGTATTAGGGACTTCTAGATATATGCTTATAACTTAATTAATATTTTATAACAAATATAGCAATTATGTATATAATGTTTAGAATGCTTTAGTTTTTAATAACATATATATGTATAATTATATTTTATATCGATACATTTGTATATTCTTGAGAAGGTTTTAAGTTGAAATTTAAAAACATAATACAAAAATCAGTTTATTGGATATATCAGAACTATTTTGAATAATTAAAAAATAAAAAATACTTATTTAGACTCTTTCTATAATTATTAATATTTTATTCATTAATATTTTTTTCTAGGAATTATGGTTTCTGAGATACCGATAGTGTCCATATTCGGTTACTTTCCCCTACACACACGAAGATAACCATATAAAAGAAGATACAAATGTGAACGGGTATACGTTATATTAAACTCTTCCCATTTCGGGTGGTTCGAGTCTACTTTTTTCGTATTTTAAAAATAAATACTATAATAATAATAATAATAGAAAGGTTTATTGACTCAGAAAACGATGGACGTTTATGTGCGTCAAGTTGAAATAATAAAACAAATAAATAGTTACGCAAATAATAATAAATTTAAAAAGAAGACATTATAATGATACCATATATGTATGTAGTCGACATTTAAAACTCATAAATTATGACATGGTGCGTAATTCATCGGGAAGACTATTCCAGTATTTCGGAGCAGCAACCGTGAAAGCAGCATCTGCATACATAGATGAGACAAGCGGTAGAGAGAGTTTCATCAGCTCACATTTGCGACTCGGACGAGTAGTTGTTCGAATTATGAGTCCCTTCGATAGGTAAGACGGAACTCCCATAAATATAGCCTTGTGAGTAATGCATAGATAATATACTATAATATACTATATACCTAAGAATATAGTTTATATAATATATAGATATTTAATCGGATATTACTTTAGTTTGCCTTTTAAATTGACATAAAAGTAATTCTAAAACTAATTTTTTTTGTTTTTCAAATAAATAAAATTCTAGTAATTAAAATTATTTTAAAAATGTCATGGTATAGCGTTTCCGTGCCCCTTATAAGGGGAAGTATACTGATGTGTACATATGTGATTTTTTAAATTATTTATATAGTTGAAATACGATTTTTGTGGGTGGCTCGAGATATGTTATGAAGTATCCCTATGGGGAAGTGCACTTCCCCTATCTTCAGTTGTATATATATATATATATATATATATACTTATTTATTTATTAAATTATTATTTAGTATATTTTACAAATATTATATTCCATTTAATTTGAATAAATGTAGATACAAATAAATACATTACTAAATGAGTAGAGTATTAACACTATTAATAGATCGCAGAGTGTGCGGCTCACACTAATACGCTTATGTGTATAGTGTGCGACATCATACTGGAGAGTGACTCGAGTGTAATTAGTGCCTTTCTTTTAAAGTGATTTGTTAGTGGCAGCTCAATTCAATCGGATCTCGTAATCCTTGCGACTTATACCACTACTGGCGCTACTAAATCATATGCGGGCGTCAACGTGTGTGGGCGGGTGGGTGTTACCGGTTACCGCCTATTATTCTAGATATTGACCACGCCTACTTTCGCGTACCACCAATATCGACACTCGTCGTCGATTAATTCTGTTCTTAAATTACATTTCCCTTTTTGTCTCGTCTCTAGTTCATTCTCAGTTTCACTTTCACTTGTTGCCCACTCCAGATATGACTAACCCCGACCCCTACAACCTTCGTAAGGTCAGTATATCACAATACTCGGATATTCTAGAAACTAGGTTATATGTATATCGTGTATGTAGTACATATAGTATCTATAGTAGCCTAATAACTATAACATCCACATAGTCTTCATTAGTACATTAGTACTGATATTAACCAGCATTCTAATTAATATTTAAATTAAATTAATAGTTTAATATTAATAGTATATACTCAATATTTACTCTTAAATATTTTATATTAATATAATAATATTTCAGAATTAAGATAAATACAATAATAATATTTGCCACATTATCATGTATGCAGGAACAACAGTGCATAAGTATTAATATATATAATTATATTTTATTTTAATATTTTATTTTGTAATTCTTATATATATATATGGTTATTTAAATACAGATAAAAGTAATATGAATTATTAATAAAGTATAATATATAAATCTTTATAAAGTATATATATATATATCATGACATTTATTAAATTACCTTTTTACTATAGATTATACACATACATTTGTGTTACTAGTATTGAAGCTTCAATGTAATACAGGATATCGGAATAAATTACAATATAAACAATATATACATATTGTGTATATGTGATCTACAAGAGTTTAATGAAAGCTTCTATAGTATATGTATACATACCATAACCCGCATACTACTACAGATAAGTATCGATGTATAGCGACATTATGGGTGGTATAGCGACATAGGTTAGGGTATATGTAGCAGTAGATGCCAGTAGCAAAGCACGTGATTGTCATCGCTAACCACGTGGTCTACTAAGCATGCTAATTACTCGCTTCGCTGTACATTTATAATTTGTAGATACGTCGGCGCGTGTATTATTTATCTCTTTAATTGGCTTCTACTTCCGGTTTACCGGTCTGATACCGGCGGTGGCGATGTAATTAAGTAGCGCGGTATCGTGTGACCTTGACCTTGACTCGTCGCAATAGCGTTGTTATTCATCCTGAACCCGAGCGCACCAGAACCTCGTGCATTATTAAACACCACCCCCTCACCGTTGTCCACTATTCATTGCGTAACACACACGCGCACACGCGCACACACATACGCGCGCGCACATCTTAGTTACTAGTGGATTGCGTCACGCGATCTATATTTAGATATAACGCCGGTGTAGACATTAAACCACGCGATTACGTAATAACTTTTCACTATTATTACGTAACCTCGTGTGTGTGTGTTCTTAGGCGCGGGCTGTTACCCATAATTCACGACGATGGGCAACACTGTATAGGTGAAGTATAATTCATATTCAAATCACCTATATGTAAGTAAACATATATATATATATATATATATATATATACTTACATTACCTATTGTTGACGTTGTATTATAAATGGGTTTCGTGACGTCATCACGTACACGTACACTTTTGCCTATAGACAAAAGTAATCTAATACGGATACCTTTACGATAAATCTTCATATTGTTTGTATTGGGTACTATTAATAGATCGCTTGTAACCTATAGATTATAGTTATAATGCAATAACACAACACATGTATTCAGGGAGATGGTGTCCCCCGGTGTAATCAAGGAGACAACGTAGCCCCCTCGCTATATCTTCAATGATTACTTTTGTACTCCGGGCTAGATACTTTTCAGTGGTATAATTATATTTCAATGATTTAAATCATTGAAACAAAGATATCGAGGATAAATAAAAACCTGACAAATAAAAATTCATTTATATTTTTAAATTGTATTTCTATATATTTTATTTTATATTTTATTAAAAATATGAATTTATTTATAAATTAGGTTCGAATTGAACTATGTTTTTTTATATTATTTATATTCTCATTCCAAATAATATAATGTATATTAAATTATATTATGAATTAAAAACATCATATTGAAATCATTGATTTAAAAACGAGTTTTTGAATTGATTTTTGTATACAATTAAAATCTGTACTCCTGTACCACGGTGCAATAGGATAAACTCGCCCAAACGGATAATAAAAGTTCACAAAATATGCATTAGCAGACATATTGAAATGACTTTTTGGTATAATGTTATTGTCAATTTTGAAATGTTAATTAAATTGTTTTATTGCAAAGATCCGTTAACGGGGGTGTCCGTATTAGGAACCCGTGCCCGACTACTTACATGTACAACATGTCTGGTAATACGGACGCATGCATGTTCGTCGCACATATTATAATATGTGTATACACACATATATTGGACCTATATACTATATATTATTGACTATTTTATCAGATATAAGTATATATTTCTCACGATGCGTGCTGATTCATTATAGGGTGTCTGTATTAACTCATCAAAGATTTCTATATAAGGATTTATATGACCTTAGAAATATGTTAGAAATAAATTTATACATTTTTTATTTATTGTAAAAGTTGGAATAAAAATAGGAATTTATTAGGAAAATAGGAATTTTTATAAATATCTAAATATTATTACGTCTTTGCACTTTTTGCAAAGTTTCTCGACTATTCTTATTATATATAATTAGAATAATCGAGAAACTTTATTTTCCTGCAGCTCCATGGAGCGATTCATGTTTGTATATGTATATATATGTATATATCATATTTAAATATATATATATATATATATATATCATATTTAAATATTATCATATAATAACCAGAAGAGTATATGATAATGATGTACCTATATATCATGGTAGGAGTGCACTCCTGTCATGGAGACACACACGTGTGCGTCTGTAGATGACAAACAATACTAATGATATGATGACACACACGCCTATCACCACGTACAAACGCATACGATTGTGTCAGGCACGTACAACGTGCGGGGTATTGTTCACGAGGCGGAGTCACCAGTACTACTGTACACATACTCCTGTCCTATACTATATGCAATTACACATTTCTTATTATCCAATTATTTCTATATATATATATATACATATATATTCTATCCTAATAATTAATAAATATGATATATGTAGTGTATACCTTATTATCTTAATTAATATTTCCTAATACAAAACAATCTAATACTCGGATACTCTCGGTATCTCAGAAACTATAAATTCTACAAAAAAAATTTTTAATGAATAAAATATTTATAATTATATAAATAGTCTAAATACTATTTAGTAAATAGGTGTTTTTTTATTTTTTAAGTATTCAAAATATTTCTGATTTCAAAATATAAACTGATTTTTTATTACGTTTTTAAATTTATGAAAAAGAAATTCAACTAAAACCTTCTCAAGCATATACAAATGTATCAATATAAAATATAACCATATATTATTAAAAACTAAGGAATTTTAAGCATAATATATAATATATATATTTATACACAATTGCTCTATGTATTATCAAATATTAATTAAGTTATAAGCATATATCTAGAGGTCATATAAATCCCTAATACGGACACTCTAGATGTATTAATACGGATACCCTATATGGTATATATATAGTAGGTATATATAGTAGGTATATATAGTAGGTATATACCCTATATATATATATAGGTTATATACCCTATAGGGTATATAACCCACCAATGGTGGGCCACCATCGCGCAGCGTGTGAACTATTCTGATTTATATAAAAATCGCGTGCGTTATAATATCAATACCACCAATGAAGCTAAATCTAAAAAAAATTATTATTTAGATACTTAAAATTTTAAATTGTATTATTAATTAACAAAATAAAAATTAATAAATTAATTACTAATTATTCATAAAATTAATTATAAATAATGTAATTATAATTTATTTGATTGGTTTATCAATAATATATAGTTTATATAGTGGTATATAGGATGTCCGTATTATAACACAGGGTGTCCGACGGACACTGTCCGTATTCGAACATGTGTACCGAATATGGACACCCCCCCCCCCCGTTATCTATTGAATACAATTATATTTAATCTAAATTATAATCATATAATATGGATATATTGTAATTTTCAAATACAAATATTGAGTCATAAAATGTTAAGATCATTTATTGTGTCCGTATAAGGTTACATTCCCTAATTAGGACACATAAACCGGACATTATTCAGATACCGGGGCAACCATGTAACACGATAGGTCATTATAAACTAGTTTACAAATTAGAGCCGTGATATTGCTGTTTTTACATCAATGTTTTACCTACACTGTTAAAAATAAGGGTATAACATTATGAATTATATGGTATAACATATGGAAATACGAGTTATACCATACAATTACGTTAAATGGTATACCATATATATATATAAGATCACATATTATATGGTATAACATTTGATTTTTTTAGTTATACCATATAGTTTAATTGAAATGGTATAAGATCACACATTATATAGTATAACATTTGTTTTTTTTAGTTATACCATATAGCTTAATTTAAATGGTATAAGATTACGAATGATATGGTATAACATTCGTAATTTTTAGTTATACCATTATCTATTAAATATAATGGTATAACTTTATGAATTATATGGTATACAATATGGAAATACCAGTTATACCATAACATTTTAAAATTAAGTTTAAATTTGATTGAAAATAAAATGTATACGAAATATAATTCATAATAGTATCCTTCATAATATCCTTAATATAACAGTTTACTTATTGTTGTGTTAAATTATTATAGACATAGCATGTATTGCTTCTAATTGCAATTAAACTGGTTTTCAGAAACTATATAGATTCCCCATAGGGAAATATGTATACATATATACATATTTCCTATATATTATATACAAATACTTATAATTATTCGATATATATATACATAATTCCATTTTATTTATTAACATATTCTATTTCCACTCTAAAATCAACATGAGAAGCATCTATTTTTCAACACATTACAATATACATAAGGTATTTATACTTATATTATATATATATATATATATATATATATATATACAAATTATATCATATTATATATAATAATATAAAAGTTTATATAATATATAATTTTATAATATATTTATATATTATTGATAATATATAATTAAATTGTTAGAATATAATTATATAATTATATATATATATATATATATATATATATATATATATATATATATATATATATTATAAAGTCAAAGTTGTAGATATATCGATTAATGTAATATACTTAAATGTATTTAGCATTACGTAACAGAAATCGATATATCTACATATACACTTTAAACTAGATTTCGGTGTCACGCTCTGTGTTAATTGTATAGCCATAGCCATGCATGGCCATACATGTAAATGTTGTTATCGTCTGTCAAGTATATTTCGTTATTTTTCTATAGAATAAATTCCACTAGGTGAGATTGCCTCATTCTTCGTTATGCATATCATCAGGTATGTACTATTATTATTATTATTATTATTATAATTATTATTATGTTATATTATTATTATGTTCAACAGGTCTTTGCTTTGATTAATAAATTGTATTAGAACATTCACTTTATTACATATATATATATATATATATTATAAAATTATGATAACTATATGCTATAGAATATAATATTGTATACATATTAATATGCAGGAAACTGAAGAATTATTTGCAGAATTTCAAATTCATTTAAAATATTAGAAAAATGGCCGGAGAGGGATGAAAAAGCATATAACGTATATACAAAAATATATAAACGAATATATTGATGTGCTAGGTAGCGTTAATACGCAAACTGATCAAACAGGTAATTTAGTTATCTAATTAATAACATTAGTTAAATATATATATAAAATAAATATGCAATTATATGTTATTACTCCATATGGATAGTATACTATATATCCATATATGGTCAATTATTTATTTTATTTTTAGCTCACAATGTAATTACATTTAATAATATTACTAATAGTTATATATATATAAATATGTTAACTTTTGTACAAATATTATCAATATCCTTCTATCCTTAATCAAATATAGATTATAAAGTCTATAATTAAATAAATAATATAATTTTTCCAAAAATAGATGCGGGAATCTTATATTATATGATGGGAGTTTGCAAATTATTGAAAAATGAATTTACAATGAAAATAAAAATAAGGTTACTTAATAATTACTTAATAACTATAGATTTAATATTATAGTTATTTTATGATTTTTCGTATGCTAATTCAAAAGTATAGTATACTCTATTATATATATAACTGCTATTGGATTTTTCTAATTACAATTCTAACCTATACTTTATATAGTATTATCATATATGATCTTAACTATATAACGTTTCTTATACGATACATATGTATACTATTATATAATATGCAATATTATTATATACTAGAGTATATTATATATATATATATAGATATATATAACTTATATAAATATTTTAATTTTAATTGCAGGAAATAATGACTCCATATATCAGAAAAGAGGATGCTTATTATGTGTATCGATAATTGTTTGGTTTTCGTTCAAAATAATTTATTTCGTATAGAATTAAATATATTTTATTAAGTGGTATTGTTAATTTTATTTGTTTCATAACATGTCCTACAAACATTAATTGTTTATGTAATTTTGTATCACGTTATTTATTTTAAAATGTATCTGTTAATTAACAATAGTGTTACACTAACATATATGTGGTTTTTAGAAAATAAATTATCATTATAAATGTCGATTCCATATATAAATTAATAATATAGAATAGTAAGTTATTATAAACACTGGTATAAATTTAAATAAAATATAGTATAACTTTTAATAAATTGTGATATAACTTTATATAATATATGGTATACATTTTAATAAATTATGGTATAACTTTAAATAAAATATAGTATAACTTTTAATACATTATGGTATAACTTTATATAATATATGGTATAAATGTTAATAAATTATGGTATAACTTTATATCAAATATGGTATAACTTTTTATAAATTATGGTATAACTTTATATAATATATGGTATAAATGTTAATAAATTATGGTATAACTTTATATCAAATATGGTATAAATTTTAATAAATTATGGAATAACTTTATATCAAATATGGTATAACTTTTTATAAAATATGGTATAACTTTATATAATATATGGTATAAATTATGGTATAACTTTATATAAAATATGGTATAACTTTTTATAAAATATGGTATAACTTTTTTAATTAGTTATACCGTAAATGGTATACCAGGGCGCCACGGGGTTATACCATTTTTTAATCAATGTTGTACCATTTATTTCTAACAGTGTACTATTCTCGACTCGTGTCTCAATCTATCTACATTTGTATATTATCTGGACGTATCCATTACTAATACTAATACCTCATCATCCCGTCCGTAAGTCGGATACAACACGGACTTACAACACCTTAGTGCTCTTAATATATCACGTGGGTGTTCATTAGTTACTGTATATAGTGTATCTATGTCTATAGATGGGTATATTAAGATTTACGTAGGTGTAGATGTATGTGTAGGTATGGGTGTAGGCGTATACATATATGCGTAGTGTGTACGTGATGGGTTAAGAGTGGTTTAGTTTGCAGATGTTACTCTAACGGTGAACATTCTATAGATATGATGTTCGTGATACTATTTTGGTAATACACAAATATATGTTGGTTCGATATTGGTGACGCGTTTAAGAGTGAAATAAACAATAATTAACAAAAATCTCGAAATTTCTCCTATAGGAGTAAGGATATATATATATATATATATATATATATAATTGTATTGTTCAAGTTTAAGTTAATAACAAGGACATTTATTTGAATTATGTAAATTTTATTTGTAATTTATCGTAATGGGTCTATATAATAATGAGTACTTTTCTTAAATACTATATTCTTCTAAAGTATCCCTAATAATAATATTAGTTCTTGGATAATTAATTTAACAAATAAAATAAAATGTATATATATAAACATTTTGTCTACAAATTACGTCACTTTGACTTGATTAATTAAAATTGTAAAGGGCTATTTTATTAAATGTATAATACTTGTACGTGAAAATATAATATCTGTTTCTACGGAACGGCTAGTGTATGTATAGTATTAGCCTCTGGTATTACTGCCTACTTGTTTATCAAACACATTAGGTTATCATGGAGTTGTCAGGTACCTCACATTGATACCCCTGCTGAGTTATAACCACCCTACAGGGTGGTACACAATCCCTAAACACCCTACATGTGTATGCAACTAGTGTATTAGTTTACTATTCGTTATATTTAACTATACTTATTTACTTGGGTATTATATCATATTATATACATGTATATGAATATATAGATTTTTACATTATAAGTAAATATAGCCTTTAGTAAAAAAAAGAACGATTATTATGCCTCTAGCAACTACAGATACACACATATATACACATATACACACACATATATATATATATATATATATATATATATATATATATATATATATATACACACATATATACACACATATACACATATATACACATATGTGCAATCGGTATACTGTAATCAATGTACACAGTGAATACCTACAACCTACTTATTAAGGTTATCATATCTGTACAGGTAATAGGTACCTATACCTATTGTCTGGGGTCCATGGCTCAGTAGGTCAACCAAAAGCTAGTAAACCAGGTCGTGGGTTCGAATACAGGCAGTTCTTTTGTTCTCTCTTGTGTTTATCAAGAAATTAATAAACGATAAATCAAAACACAAGAAAACAAATATTACTATTTGTTTTGTATTGTCCGGGGCCCCTCGCAGTTATTTATAACGTGTATACGTCTATGACTTCTTGAGGGGCCCATTTGTATCCTCTATTTGTATTATATTCAATATATATATTTGTGATTTCAATACATAAATATTATATATTACCTTTACCAACATCATCATTATGGGCATTCAACATGTACATAGATAGGAGAGGGTATACCCTGTCACACAGTATACTGTCACTTTACAATTTTGTTTGAAAGTAGAACTTGCATAATAACTCATTATATATATACACTAGATAAATTAGAATAAAATACACATTGTGTGAGTAAACTGCATTCGACAATTCCTATTACTAGGTTTACTTACAGTTTACTAATGATTTCTACACAATATCGTTGTTCAGTAACTTATAGGCTATAAGCAATATGTAACTTATTAATATTTGACATATATCTGAATGATGTTTAATATTAATAAATTGTTTTATAAAATACAATTTTTAATAATTGGTGATGAAGTAAACCCCTTAAGCCCCATTAAGCCCCTTAAGTTATTAAGTATAAGCAGGTAATTATATATACTTTATAACACACTAGAACTGCTATTCTAGCACGTATTCACACACACACACAAACACACACATGCTCACACACGCACACACACACATACACACATATATACACACACACACGCACACACATACACATGCACTCATCCATTGTGGTCATATATACGGGTGCAGATATTCCTATCCACACACATATGTATGTGTTATGCATAGGATATGTGTCATACGCCCAATACCTACATATATATAATAGCTTTATTCCAATATTATAAAAACGATGTCGCACTATAGGTATAACAATACCTATAGGTGTGTGTATACATTTAATGTATACATTTAACCGAGATTATATCAATATTATAAACTTAGTACTTATATATATATATATATATATATATATTTGTTAATCCGCTATTTGTATTGTATTCAATATATATATCTGTGAGATTTCAATAAATAAATAAATATATATATATATATATATATATATATATAATATTGAAAGGAAACACAACCTATGTATACACATCATCATATAGTGTATTAGCGCTGCCCACATATTACGTAATAAAGGCGTGGCTTATACAGTCACGTGCTACTAGACTAAACGCAATGCTCACTATGACGTAACACCAGTACCGATATAAGGGTACAGTGTACCCGACACGCCCTCTATCGTTAGGTGTAGCGTTCACTTATAATCATTATACATTGAATAGGATACATATGAACCAGTGCGGTACCAGTAATTATACGATAATGCATTATCCTTAAGATTCATTACTATTAAGAAGTATCACGATACTTGTGAAAGTTACCCTCTCCCCATGTTAAGCGTATATCGCTATTAATGACACTGTACCAGTTCTAACTATTGATAACACTCTATTATGTTACGTGATCGGCTCATACTTGCATGGTAGATAGGGAGGGCTTCACCACTGGTAGAATTATATGTACATATGTAATAATGAGTGGCTGAAATAGGTGTTGGCTTATTACACAACTAAAAATGATAGAGGACCGTTGTATTTAAATTACAGCTATTAAACAATCGAAAACAAAAACCATACACTAATGTTGTTAACAACATACACAATATTACAATATATAATATTACAATATAACGTTATACAAACCTCCACGTGCAACGTATAATCAAAAATGAAATAATATTATTAAATCTAATATAATTCATATTATATTATTTCTACGCGACTGTTAATTGGTCCAATCAATTCTATTAAAATAAACTAAATAACATTAAATAAAAAACACAAAAATCAATATATACGAAATCAACATTTATACTTTTATAATTATTACATAATACACAACAACAAAATAATTAATTAAAAAATATATAATATACACTTAAAACAACAACATTAACGATATAGAAGACGTTAGCCTGCTACATATATATATATATACGTTGACTATAGTCTTGACTATATGTATACATGGTAGGACATTTTGTATATCACAGCCTTTGTTTATCTAGTAATTGTAACTATTTCATGTCTATATTGTTTCATATCAAATATATTATTGATTTAAAATACCAGGATGCAACTGTGACATACACTGCACTGGACAACTTATAAACAAGCCCATACTATATGCATGAATTGTGACTACTGTTTTAATGAAAGATCGTAAACCAATAATTATAATTATGATTATAATCATTGTTCTATACTTCATGTAGGTTATGGAGTGTAGTCATTGTATATAGTTATGCGTCTCTGTAATTAATATAGTTATAACCATATATGGGGCTAAGTGACATCACTACAATTGCACTTAAGTGTAGTACATTTATAGGGTTATAAGTTTCGGAATATATCTATTTATAGCTTTTATATTGTAATTATATATATATACATTTTTTATACATATATACCAAAATAAGTCAATAACTAAAACTCATAACTAACTAAATTGTAGAATACCCACAAGTATGATATAGTACGAAACGAATAAGCACATAGCATTACTATATCCCATAACTACTTGAGTTGTGGACAACTATTATCAGATGTTAAGCTTTCAACGATATGTCAAAACTATCGATATAAAGAAAATACTTTCTTTATATCGATGGTCAAAACCTATAAACAAATTCAACTATATAATAAGCATTTTTAATAGTAATAGTTAGGTTTTTTTTTACAATTCAGTGAATGGCTGGAAGGTATATATATATATATTATTGGTTTAAAACTAATCAATATGATAGCTAGTTAGAAATTATAGGATGACATAATTAGAAATAGAGTCACATATATATATATATATTTATAATTACCAATATTACCCATATACCTATATACCTAATATTAATTACTAATCGTTTGAAACTTATAAGTTATATATATTATATCCGTAAATAATAATATGCGACAAAATGCGTACATGATATAACTACAAACCTGTAATGTAGTACATGTGACAAGTATCATAGTTTATTACTGGCCAGTCTTATTGTGTAGGCAGCATCCGGATTAGATCAATAGTGAAGTAATAGTGTGTATTAATCTTTTTGAATCATTTACATAATCACATTTCCTCTTATATATATATATTAGTATTATTATTAGTATAAGATTTAGACAATGCTATATCATACCCTATAAAGTAATTATAAAAGCAATACTAACTATCGAGACAATTACCGATTTATTAACATGATAAATATCATTATAAATAATATATATATATATATATGTATAGTAATGTTATATTATTATTACTTCCTGTTTAAATATATATATTATAAATAAGTAAAATATATAATGCAATATATTGAAACTTAACATATAAATAATTAAATAATCGTGTAATAATGAATACATAATGAATAAATAAATAATACATTTATTAAGTTACAAAAATAAGAAAATACATATAATTATTAACTTGTATATCACTAATATATATAATTTTTCAATATATATCAAATAATTATACAAATATATATATATATATATATATATATATATATATATATATATATATATGTTTGTGTGTGTATGTATGTGTGTATAATAATATGTGTATTACACATACAAATCAATTGCCCAAATGCTACATACACCAATAGGTTTATTGTGACGGAGATTGGTCGATATACTACATCAATACATGTTTCCGTGTTAGGTAATATAAACCTATGTATGTCACTCTATACATACATAAATATACCTTTATATATATATATAACTCAGAAGATGTAGCGAACTACTGGGTAGAAAAAAAGCAAGGCTTATCTAGTTCTACCCTGTTAATTATTCGAGAATGGAAAATAATTATACAATTATATATGATAAAAAATAATAGGCAATTTGATAAATTTTTACAAAACTAAAAAAAAATAACTAAAAGGATGCAATCTTATTTGATAAAATTATATAAATAAATAATGAGTTATTCAATAAAACAACGATATTGTCATATCAATATATTATTTCCATAAAATATATATGAATATACATATACATATATATACACATATACACACATACGTACATTAATACACGCATATACAATTGTATTTAAATGTGTGCATTTAAATGCACACACACAAATACATATACATACATATAGGTTCACCCATACAAACATACCTACATAAACAAAAATATACATATACAAATATAAATATAGAAAATGAAAGAAGTCTCTATTATCACTATATAATTTAAATGAAGATACTGATGAATACATATTAACAAAAATAATTAAATGTAAAAATATAATAAATTACAGAAAAAATCTACAGAAAAAAATTGCAATTTGGATATTTATATTATATAATAAAAGCTCATATATATCAAATATGTACATTAAAAACAAAAATTAAAAAATTAATAAAAAATTAAAAAATTCCATTCCCGAGTAATTACTTCATCATGTTTGAATATAAATTAAATTAAATAAAATATAATAAATAAAATTAAGTATATAAAATTAACTAAAAGTAGTTTAAAAAAAATAAATAGTTGGAAAATATGTATAAAAGATATGTAAGATATATAAGATATGTAAGATATGTAAGATATAATATAAAATAAAGAATAAAATCAGTTAAAATAAAGCATTTAATACATCGAAATATAATTATATTTTAAACTTCGAGTAAACGTATTTATATTATATAATAATTTAAATCTGTTATCAAGAATATATATATATATATATATATATATATATATATATATATTCCATGGAATATGTCTACATTAACCTATATTGATTGACGCCTAATATCATCACTAAAATGAAGAACAAAATAGAATAAAACTTCATTTTGTTATTTACGAATATTATATTTATGAATATTATTCAAATAAATTCACATACTACCTATCTATGGTCATGCGTAATAGGAGAAGTACTACACTACGGCTACCTTAACGCTACTAGATATACATATATAACGATATACACTTTATCAACTGAATATTTATAAAAGTTAAAAATATTATTATGTTCACATATAAACATTATATAGATATATTATAATATAGATTCTATAGATTCGCTTTTCCGAGATAACAGTCGCCCGTAATAGAGACCATGTCCGCATTACCGACTCTGTTACCGAACGCCTGTATAACCGACCTGATTAGTTGTGCGCCTGAATGTGTACGTGTGTCGGTAAGCTGTGAATACATTGATCGTTGTCAACGAATACAATGTTCCTATATAATACTCGTGCTGTGTAGATATTAAATCATAGTAAATCGTGTATAATATATTGATGTACTAATGTACTTACATGTGCTTCTATTAGTATAATGCATTAATTGAACATTCATTATTTGTTTATTGGAAAAATGTAGCACTCCAGTATGTCTTTATTACAAGCATGTCCGCATTAGGTATTGCTCCTATTTTCGTGGATATATATATATATATATATATATATATATATATATATATGTAATAATAGTAATAATAATATCAAAATTGGAAACATTGTCAACGTGAAAGAAGAAGCATATATTGTCGAGACTTTTACCCAAATACTTATGGTGACTATAGTCTATCAATAGAGATATAGTGAGAGTGAGAGATATAGAGGTAGAGGTAGAGGTAGAGGTAGAGGTAGAGAGAGATAACAACTGTGATGCCGTCGTTGTAACGGGAGGTGTTGTGCGCGGGGAAAACGCTAATAACGTACATCACTCATAATATAAACATGCATATTAATAAGGTGTATATATGTTATATAAGCATGTTAATTAACTTACGTATACTACTAGTAATAGGAAGATATTATGACATTTTAATATATATATATATATATATAATTGCATATATAATTAAAGTATCCATATTAAATAACATTCCTACATATATATATATATATATATATATATGTAAATATATTAAATAAATAACATTAGTATATAATGATCATGAGAGATAATATGGTGGTGGGTGTGGTGAGTGTGGTGGTGGCGGTACTATTGTAATTCGTGAGTGTTTATTGAAGCGTGACGACATAATATGACGTGTGTGTGTGTGGTGGAGGCGTGTCCACGTGTATGCGTGCGTATGTGGGTGTGGGTTTCAACTAGTAAAGAGGCGCTAGTCCCCCACCCCTACCTTACCACTAGATAACCTCATTACACACACCATCCCATCATCGTACGCCGCGCTGTCACCACGTACACACACACCCACACCCACACACACCCATGTAAGTAATCCACGTATACCGTTCTATATTTAGATATTAGTAATACGAGAACTCGTAATAAATGTGCAGCTATAAATAGATGTATACGCCTTTTAGCCGATGATTATGATTTCATAATGATTTAATTTTCGAAAAGTAAAGTAATGCTTACGTTATATATAATGTATTAATATATTATGTTGATCTGTGTGTATATACATGTATCTATATATGCATATACATTATAACCAATTATACAATTAATATATATTTTAATTTTATATATATATATATTAAAAAATTATCCGACATTATATATTATAAAATACTAAGTATATACTAAGTATATATATATATATATATATATATATATATATATATATATATATATATTGTGTATAGAAATAGTAGCGTAGTACATAGGTAACATACAGAGAGAATGATGTATTGTGATACGTGTGGCTTATTATTAATTACTGTGGTTAACACCTCACACCTCGTGGTTACACACACACGCACACCCACACACACACGCACACACACATACGTGTACAGGATGTGAGAAGGGCGTGCTAGTTGTTACGACAGTATTGCATCACGGTATACAGCGTGTGTCCTGCGCATGAAATCTCCACTCGCGCATGCGTACTTTGCTGTCTACAACTGTACTATTTAGTTAATAATACATGGTATCTCCTACTAATAAGTCGGTAGCTTAGGTGGTCCGTATTACCAACTTAGAGATAGAGTATCGTTAATATATTATCTATATATATTATATATATATTATCTATAGATAGTTATGTAATAGATAGTTATGTAATAGATAGTTATGTAATAGATAGTTATGTAATAGATAGTTATGTAATAGATAGTTATGTAATATATACTCTGTATTTAATAAATATAAACAACATGTATTCATATAATTAGTAATTTATATTCATTATTATCGTACTATTCGTGTGATATTCATAAATTTAAATAATCTGTTTATATGATAGAAATATGCACTGTGTGTGCATTTAGTAGTTCTGTATGTGTGTGGCTATGCATATGTAGGCGAGCCTGCGATGTGTGTGAGTATGTGTGAGTATGCGTGTGTGTATGTGTGTGTGTGTGTGTTTATACATGAACGATGTACATTGTGTAATGTGTACAATGCATATAGGTGTATATGTGTAGTGTATCGTATGTAGACGACTGCAGTTATTCAGCGATATTCAATCATGTGTCCACACCTAGTCATATATTCCTATTCGAATTCCATTTGAAGTTCTCCGTTCATCCTTGCATTATTGATATCATTGGTTCCTACCACACATCGTCGTGCGTGCGGCCATATTGTAGGTGTGTGTGTACAGTATACATGCGTTGTGACATGACTACTACTACATAAATCACTACTTTCTAAAGTATTTACATTCTGTCCACCTATCATAAAAACACGTGATTATAAACAGGTATCGTATAACTATTATCACACGTATACCTCTATAGGCACCCACCTACCATAGTATGTAATGTGCTAGGAGTAAGTAACTAGTGTATACTGCAGTATATACTTACTTAACCCCGTACTTATCCCCTTACTTACTTACACACATTACTACAGTATACTAAGTATGTAGGCTATACCTACCTAGTTTAGACCATAAACATAAGCTTCTATAAAACAAGGTACTATTAGTAAGGGGTTATGTTACTATTGCATTGTGGATATGGATAGGTCACACTGTACGATACAATGCCCTACCACACCCCCATGCCTACCCCACCCCCATGCCTATAGGTATACGGTATACCTCACAGGCACCGCCTACACAAATAGATAACACGCCCACCATACATATCGATTTACCTAAGCTAGCTTAAGTTGTAATACCCATACCTACATGGTTAACTCAGCTTAGCTCGTGTTGTCGTGTAAGCGAATAGTGTTAACTATAGGCTAACGTTTTAAACTTGAAATAGACGTAGGAGACTAAACTAAACTAAACAATATCGAATGAATTACGGTTACTAAACTATAGTATGTTGAAGGGGGCAATGCTATCATCAGCTTAGCTTACATACGATTACAGTACAGCTTAACCTATACATACAAGTAGTTAAGCATGCAGTTAAATAGTGTCACGTGTTACAATACTGATACTGATTACGTAATACTTGTACGTTATGATACGTAGCTAACATTACATTACAC
>OZ025242.1:33569165-33711665 GCA_964019155.1 Osedax fenrisi
CAACGAATAAGCACACTATAATTCTAGGTGATTTTAACATTCCAATATCACCTTCATCGCACTATTCCAAATTACTCAATCAAACTATAAACTCTCACAACTGCACACAATATGTTACATCATCTACTCATTCATCAGGCAATATTCTTGATCTGATCATAACACATAATACGAATACCTCCATCACAAATACATCCGTTAATAGACTTATCACAGATCATCACATTATTACATTCATTGTTAAATCTCCCAAACCTAAACGACAATCACAAACTATACATTACAGAAAATCTAACAACATAAATATTACTGATTACATGCGCGATTTTACTGACCTACTAAATACTTCCAAAGACCCTACTGACACTACCAACCTTGATATAGTTCTTCTTAAAACACTGGACAAACATGCACCCATCACAACAAAAATTATCACTAAACGTAATAATATAAAATGGTTCAACCCCACACTTTCCTTATACAAACGTAAACTCAGATCCGCTGAAAAAACATGGAGAAAGTTCAGAAGCCATGACAACTTAATTTCTTTCAGGCAACATTCCAGTGAATATAGGTTTATGATAAAGAAGGCAAAACATGATTATTACACTGACACAATTAAAGCTGCTGGAAACGACACAAAAAAACTATTCCAGATATCAAATTCTCTACTCGGTCGTATAACCCCCCGTATTCTCCCAGAGGGCACCCTATCTTCCTTACCTGCATTATTTGATATATACTTCAAAAACAAGGTACAGATAATAATCAATTCCCTTCCTCCTCTAACGCTTCCACCACTAACAACATCTATATACAAATTAGATTCCTTTACCATCCCAACTGCAACAATAATCGACAAGCTTCTTCAAGCCGTCAAGTCATCATGTAAGCTTGATCCAATACCAACAACACTACTACACAAACTATCCACTCATCTCACTCCATACTATAAAAACATAATAGACAGGTCTCTTATATCAGGTATTGTCCCCTCCTCAATGAAACATGCACATGTAACTCCAATAATAAAGAATTCATCACTAGATAAATCAGACCTATCAAACTACCGCCCCATATCAAACCTATCGTACATTTCAAAAACTCTCGAAAGAGTAGTCTGCTCCCAACTTTCAAACTACTTAGATAAACACAAATTATTAAATAAATTTCAAAGCGCCTACACTAAAAATAAAAGTACCGAAACTGCATTAACCCACATATTAAACAAAATAAGACTGTACCCAACACAATACTGCTCCATCATCATCCTACTTGACCTATCAGCTGCATTTGATACCATTAGTCACAACATCATGATTCATCGACTGGAGTATATCGGCATAACTGGTACGGCACTCGCATGGTTCTCTTCCTACCTTAGCGACCGTACCTACTCGATATCCATCGAATCACACACAACTGACCCCAGACTTATATCACATGGAGTTCCTCAAGGCTCCGTTCTTGCTCCCATCCTCTTTAATATTTATATATCTCCCCTATTAGACATATTTGATAACTACCCTGACATTTACTTCCACACCTACGCTGACGACTTACAAATTTACTGCAACTTACCCAACCCATCAACAAACATAGCCACACTAAACAAATGTCTAGAAGACATTCGACTATGGCTCTCAACCAACTCGCTATCACTAAACACCCACAAAACACAAGCAATACTAATCAATACTACTAAAACTGTTCCAATCGTCCCACTCATTCAGATAAACAACCATAACATAAAATACTCCCCCTACGTAAAAAATCTTGGAATTACCATTGACCAATCACTGAATTTTACTCAATACACAACAGACTTATCAAAATCCATTAACCGAACACTACACACAATCAGACTAATAAGACCATCTATAACCACAGAACTATCAAAATTACTAGCAACATCCCTCATACTTCCACGACTTGACTACTGTAACTCTATACTTCATAGACTCCCCAAAAACGCACTAATACCACTCAACCGATTACTTTATTCCACTGCACGAACTGTCTACAGAATCCCCAAATACTCCAGGACTCACATAACTCCATACCTAAAATCTCTTCACTGGCTTCCCATCACACAACGTATCCAATACAAAACCTTACTGATATCCCACCAAGTCATTCATCACAATCACCCCGACTACCTTACTGACATACTAATAGAAAATAAACCATCTAGAATACAACGTAAAATCAATAAATACAAATTACTTATACATAATCCAAAACACTTATCACGCAAACAAGAAACCGCATTCTCAATTTCTGCCCCAAAATTATGGAATAACCTCCCTTACAATATAAGAGAAATCACCTCAACCCCACTCTTTAAACGTAAATTAAAAACACACCTGTTCGAAATCGCATATAAATAACCCACGAAAACACGGCCGAAAACTCACACGATGTTGATGGCAGTGTATAAACCATTAGGTTACAAGGTTACAAGGTTACCACTACCACCACCACTACCACTACCACTACCACTACCACTACCACTACCACTACCACTACCACTACCACTACCACTACCACTACCACTACCACCACCACTACCACTACCACCACCACTACCACTACCACTACCACTACCACTACCACTACCACTACCACTACCACTACCACTACTACTACCACTACCACTACCACTACCACTACCACTACTACTACTACTACTACTGTAATATCCTATAATGAGAAACAACACAATTATTTCGCAAAGGTCACTTTTCCTAGAACTACATGATTAGTCACGTAATTTTTGTTCAGATATATCACGTGATTGTGTGTGTGTGCGTACTGGTGTGCGTGTGTGCGTACTGGTGTGTGTGTGCTGGTGATTGTGTGCGTGTGTGCTGGTATGTGTGCGTGTGTGAGTGTGTGAGTGTGCGTTCTTGTGTGTGTGTGCGTGCTGGTGTGTGTGTGTGCGTTCTTGTGTGTGTGTGTGAGTGTGCGTGCTGGTGTGTGTGTGTACGTTCTTGTGTGTGTGTGTGTGAGTGTGTGTGCTGGTGTATGTGTGTGTGTGTGTGTGTGCTGGTGTGTGTGCTGGTGTATGTGTGTGTGTGTGTGTGTGTGTGTGCGTGCGTATGCGTATAGTATATACTGTATACACTTCTACAGACGTAGAATATACCTATCGTAGCACATTGTGTTATACCGTATACATATATAGCATGATCACATGACTTCATCTTACGATATATAATATGCAGAAGTCACTAGGGTTTCTGCTATCGCTGGTAATAGTGACATAGCTCGCAGTGTATATGTCGTAATATCAGTATTGTTTATTATAGATAAATAGTAAAACCTACTAGTCTTGCAGTATATACATACAAGAGAAATGCATATTTATTATATAATAATATACTTAATGTATTACTGTATTACTCAATAACTAATGGTGATAAGTGAAAAAACTAAATGTAGTTAAGAAATAAGTTTAATTTATACTTCACACACAAACACACTCGTGTATATTATAATTCGTATTTAAATAACAACAATAACAACAACAATAACACGTGTTCATTCCGTAACTGTTGAGAATACTTTACTTTCATTTGATTTATCGTTTGCAAGTATTTCAACTTAATACTTGCATACTTTTGATTGTAATAACCTGTACCTAATCGTAGTATGGATACCACACACACACACATACTAGCGCTACTATAGACTAACAATGGCCACTGCACACAGAATATGTCTACCAACGTCACGTATCAAGCCCAACACGTATCGCGTGACAAAAGAGGGCAAGTTCTAGGCCAAAGATCTGGATTCCGTGGATGTACTATTTGGTTTACAGGTAGGTGTCGCTCTTTCCTTAGTTAAACACGTGATACATGTAGCGAGACGAGTGCTACCACCTATAGGTACGTAGCCAACTATTCACTATAGTACGTCTATTCAACTATAATATAGGTCACGTGTGTGTGGTGATTACGTAATATATGTAGGTCACTTCCGGCGTAACGAGGTCACCAGTCCTAGTACGTGTAGGCGTGTCGTATTGTATGTAGTCACTAGAATATACGCGATACATTATTGTAATATACAAGTATTCGTTAACATATTAACCTTAACATTAACCTTAACCTTTAACCGTATCCTTAACTTTAACCTTAACCTTAACATTAACATTAGCCATTAAAAGCGCTTATTAATCATAATATTATCTTGCAAATCAAAAACTCTAATTTTAAACTTGTAATAGTAATTACCCACTATATTCATGACTAGGGTCAACATCTGTAACCCTAGTCAACTATAGTATATCATTATACCTAATAATATAGGCTAGTCTATATAGGCTATTTACAATAACCAACTGTAGGCCTATACAGTTGGTTATTGTATAGGTACACATACATGACTCACTGTATACAGTATAGGTAGGGTATACTTATGTGTTAACCCACTACTAACATCCCCATGCAATTCGAGGTGTTCAAATATAATAAATCTAACACACGGTTTGGCTATATGTGTGTTAAATGTTAAATTCTATTTGATTTTATAGAATGTATTATATACACTTATAAATATTTAATAAAGCAAATATAGATTATACATATTTACTTTATATAGTATACTATGATATATATATAGGATTATGGATACAATATGGTTTTAATATAATTAAAATGGATAACATCTATTAGAATATATAGTTATAACTGCAAATACAATAACAGGGAGTTATCGATAGTATTAGCAATCACCTTGGTGTTCGGTGTAAACATATGTATGTATAGTATACATACATTGTACACTGTATACATACTGTACACTGTAGGTATACCTATATATAGTACAGTATAGTATACAAATATAATATTATAGATATAAGTTGCAGATATAAAAGTTATAAATATATGAATTAATATGTACTTCATAGTAATGCATATATATTTTCTATAACTTAGCATGGGTAGCATAATTCAACACTTTCGTCTATCTTGGTCAATTCAGTATTCAACAGAATGTGATGTCTCACATAATACGTTGTTATAGAAATTGTAATTAGGAACAAGCGGTGAATACCTATAGAGTATACTCTTATTACAATAATAGAAACATCGCTTCATTTAGTAACTATATTGTATACAATATAGGGATATAACCTATATAATGTAACCTATATATAGTGACCTACATGTTTTTAAATCGTTGTAAATACATTATTAATTAAAAGAAAACGTAATGCTATGCATAATATTGTAAATCATTTAAATGTTTATAAACTTTATAAAAAAATGTAAATTGAATAAGTATTACTCAAGACATCATACTTATAGCAACCCATATGATTTATTGCCAACCCCATAAATTACCTAAATACCGACCCCATGTGATTTATAATATCCAATCAAAATAGATCCGCATTTACTTTAAAATGTCTGAAGTTATACGTGTATCATTGATACAGAATAAGGATGCATGCGTCCAGTTGATTATATAAATATCGCTTAATAAATTAATAGTAAATAGTAATTTACACTCTTTTAATATATTTTAACATACGTTTAAATATATATTTAATATGAATATTAAAACTTAAATTCAATAATAAATAAATAGCGTTCGTTTGTAATTCATTAAATCTATTCATATATTCTATTTTGATTGGATATTATAATACTATAATTATTTCTACAACGAGTATTTTAGGGGGTCGGTATTAGCAGGTATTGGTTATTAGGAAAATATATCTAATTACCGACCCCCCTGTTTATTCTTGTCAATACAATTATGTCAACAATTTAAAATAGCACAATTATTTATTTCTATAATATTACCCTAATTACTAAATTCCAAATAACTATATTGAATATTAAATAAGCTATATAAATAGTCATGTAGGGGTCATAGGTAATTGCATGCTTTCCTCTATATATTATTCTTAGAACATTCATTATCTTACAATTCACCACTGTATATAAGAAACTACATTTATAATTAATACAATGTATTATATATATAAACAATTCTGACATGAACTATATAAATAATAAATAATAGTAATAATATTATAATTATTTACCCATATAGGTGTATGTTAATAGTAAGGATACTATACCTGGCAGTAACTATAACCTATATACTATATAGTCTATAGTATACGGTGTATAATATACAGTGTAGGGTGTGTACATGTTAACCCTATTATTACTAAATCATATATTATCGCCACAATGACATTTTTAATTGAATATACCACAATACAATTGCACGATGTTTACGTTCATTACCACGTAGGACCGCACGTGACTATTATCGCTATAGTCACGTGGTAGCTACCTCGGCAGCACGTGACAACCTCACCTCAGTAGCACGTGCAAACTCGTGATAAATACGCACGACTTAACGCGCGCCTAGCTTATCCTCCTCAGCATCCCGTCCCTCTGGTGTGCGGGTGTGTGTGCGGGTGCGGGTGTGTATAGCTATAGGTGCGAACGCACGACGTACGCGGGCCACTTCCGTCGTCGTCTATTCTCATTATTACGTAATCCGTGATGCGAACAATCCACCACTCCCACCACAACTACTGCTACTACTACTACTACTACTACTACTACTACTACTATTACTACTACTACTACTACTACTACTACTACTACTACTACTACTACTACTACTACTATTACTACTACTACTACTACTACTACTACTACTACTACTACTACTACTACTACTACTACTACTACTACTACTACTACTACTACTACTACTACTACTACTACTACTACTACTACTACTACTACTACTACTACTACTACTACTACTACTACTACTACTACTACTACTACTACTACTACTACTACTACTACTACTACTACTACTACTACTACTACTACTACTACTACTGCTGCTACTACTACTATTACTACTACTACTACTACTACTACTACTACTACTGCTGCTGCTACTACTACTACTACTACTACTACTACTACTACTACTACTACTACTACTGCTGCTACTACTACTATTACTACTACTACTACTACTACTACTACTACTACTGCTGCTGCTACTACTACTACTACTACTACTACTACTACTACTACTACTACTACTACTACTACTAATACTACTACTACTACTACTACTACTACTACTACTACTACTACTACTACTACTACTACTACCACTACCACCACAACCACCACAACCACCACTAGAGTCGGGTCCGTGGAGAGTAATTAAGGAGGGGGGTCGTATTAAGTAGACATGTATACACAACACACGCACACACACGCACACACACACGCACATACGTAAGTGTTATTAACAGGGTGCTACACTGTATACAGCACGTGTTAAGCAGACACACTGAATGCGCATGTATTCCCCCACACTAGTGACACACTAATACCAAGGTCATGTCCTTGCTAACACTGTGTTCCGCGCATGACACAGTGAGACACGTATTACTCACGGTCATGCGCAGGAGATTCACAATAGATCACCATTAAGCATAATGCATGTATAGACTGAAGTAATTAAATGTGCTGGTTATCTATAGCTGTATAATAGTTACACTAAGTAAATATAGTACTATTCAAGTATTATTAATATAACAATAATACCATTTACTATGTGGTATTCCAGCACTTGGTACGTACGATTATAATCTAGATTATTATGTGTTGCAGATTTATAAATAACTGTTTTTTAGTCAAACTTAAATGAAATGTAACTTGAATAATAATTCCAATACAAGAAGTCAATATAAATATTGTATGCTAGATAACTAGATACCTATAAGTAAATATATACACTTAATATATGTGTGTATGTGTGTGTTTTTATATAAGTATATTATAAAATATACATAATAAACACTGTTGGGTATAGTCAAGTGTATATACAATGACATGTATATATATATATATATATATATTATATAGGAGGCTTTGGTAATACCTCGACTAAATAAGCTATTTATCTATTTATAGAAAATCTTCTTTAAAATAAAGGATATTGAGAAGCATTTAATCCACAGTGGATAATGAGATAATTTCAATATATGCATACACACCCACACACATACGCTCACACACTCACAATCACATACTAACACACACACACACTCGCACACTCACACACACACTCACACACAATCACACACAAATATATATATATAGTTATATATATATATAGGAATTTATATGTGTGTGTATGTATGTATATGTGTATTTGTTTGTATAATAAGTATTAACTATATACATTATCGTTTCCGTTTATACTCCCTATATGTTTTTACTAATGAATTTCTAAAAAATTAATAGGATTGATGAAATGTAGATAAAATATTATTATTTTAATAACTAAAATCCGTAAATAAATATGCACCAATATATTATTCACAACAACTACAGACGAGTGTACATAGAAGAGAAAAGTATGTATATGTGTTTAATGTAGTGTATGGATTAAGATGAATGTGAAATTAACATGCACATCCTGGAAACCAGATTACATAACATTTATTTATACTCCTTCACAATTAATTGATATTGGAAAATCAATAAATATATAAAGAAAAGAAATACAGTATTGTACATTGTATTTAAAAAAGTATTATTGTTTTTTGTTTGTTATTATTTTACTTTAAAATAATGTTTTTACAATATATATTGAATAATGTGATGTCTGGTTTTTAGAAAACATCAATTACTTATTCAGATTACATATTAGATATATGTTATAATGTAGTATTGATAATTTTAAATAATAAAATACATGTTATATTATACATATATGGTATCCTTGTGCGGTATCTTCAAACAAATGTCAATACATTGTTTCAAGTTATTAACATTACCTAGGAATATCTTTAATTCAATCACATATCAAAACTAAATATCTAAATATTAATTATCATTTCAAAAATATGTTGAATGGTATTCCGGTATAATAGAATCAGTGAAAGAAATGTAATATTGTAGGGAATTTAAGTTAGGTGTATATATTTCGTATATTATGTGTGTTTAAATACTCTATTGTAGAAGCATATATCAATATGTGATGCTTTGATAAATTATATTGATTACTTGAATATCTATCATAAATTATTCATATCCATAATATCGATTGATTTAAAAAAGGCTTTCACACTATAAATCATGACATTTTATTAAACAAATTATATATATATGGTTCAGAAGTTTCACTTTGTCATTATTAAAAATCTATTTGACAAACAGGTATCAATACGTAAGCTATAATAATACCAATTCTAAAATACTTCCGATTAAATGTGGTGTACCACAAGGTTCAGTTTTGGGACCAGTATTATATTTAATGTACATAAATGATTTACCTAATATAACTAATTAATGCAATTTTACTCTTTTTGCTGACGATACCACTTTAACATTTAAGTCTCATAATTTATATGATCTAGAAAATGAAATAAATTCTACTATAGTTTTAATATGTGACTGGATTTGTGGTAATAAGCTAGTTCTTAATATTGATAAAACAAAATTAATTTTATTCCATCGTACAAGAGTTAAACATAAATTGAACATCAAAATAAATAATATAGTCATAAAACAATCAACTAATTTTAAATTCCTAGGCATTTTAATTGACGAAAATCGTAATTGGAAAATGCAACTAAATAAAATTAAAAATAAACTTTACTATGGATTTAGTTTACTATATAGATATAAATATAAATTTAATATTAATACTTTAGTTATGCTATATTTTTCTTTTTTTCATAGTCATATTAATTATTGTTATATTATATGGGGAAGTACTTACCATATAAAATGCATTCAAATTTTACAAAATAAATGTCTAATGTCCCTTCGAAGTCGCTCTCATGTTAAGGCATCCATGGTTTTAATGAGAGCCGATCATTTATTTATACACAATTATATACTATCACTTCGAAATATTAGTTTAAGACCTATTTTAATGGTCTGGAACTTTTTTTTGAACTCGCTTCCTACTGCTCGTGTGTCTGATGTCTTAACCAACTGAGCCACACAGGTAGTTTAATAATGCAACATAGATTATATTCAGGATGATAGTGATGTTGTTAACATGCTTTAGTTGGCTATTATAAACCAGTATACATTGTTATCTTAATGCAGTATAGTTCACAGGAGAATAAGTTCTGAGGGGTATGTTATCACTGCATAGCAGTAGCAGTAATCACTGATATGTGACTATGTGTGCTAAGACCTGCTACATACAGTGATAGTAAGTGATATGTTATTAATATTACACAATAGGCTAGTACACAAGTAGGTACTTATAATTATAGATAAAGCAAACTTAGTAAATATATGTGTATAATCTGCCTTGTATTGACATTTTTTAATGATTATAATTATAATGATTTTAATGGTTATAATATATGAATACATACATGAATACAACTATATTTGTATTCATATGTATCCTACTATTCATATATCACTATTATACATTTTTTTATATTTACACTATATTATATATATATATATATATATATATATATATATCTAATATATATAACTGTGCATCATAAACAATTTGTTGACAAGTATTTAGAATGTCAACAATTTAATGTATTTGTAAATAATAGTGCATAATATAAATAACTATTGATAGGTTAATATTTTTATTTGAAAAATGTTATGGTGTATAAACTATTCTAAATAAACGATTCAAATATCATATTAATTCATAAAAATAACATGTGAAATAATTATATTATCCCATTTATATGTTTATTTAAATTTATATATTTACATCTTTTAGTATATATATATATATAAGTTTACATTATATATTGCATATATATATATATATATATATATTTGATACTTTCATCTATTTTTAATTATATATTAAGTATTTATATCAAATTAATGCTCTTGTAAAGTTTACCTCATACGCTGTATAGTATGCTTATACTATAGTATATAATATCTATGGTATTTGCTATCATTAGTTGTAACTATTTCATCTCTACAATATGTCCTATACGATATTGTATTCATATAATTCACAAGTGGATTATTCTACCTGGATTCAAACCTTGCAAGTAACATTATTATATCCATTGCACCATCAATAGTAATATATATATATATATATATATATATATTTGATTTAACAATTATCTCCAAAGCTTTAACCCCACTACATACCAAGCCTAATGCCAGAACAATAGCGTTAACAATGATAACTTAACGCATCGTTCCCTTACCCCTCTCATGACCCCTCTCACTAACCCTTGCGCTAACCCATATGCTAAGACAATCGCTAACCACCCTACATCAACCACCCCTCCACCCCTCATCAACCACCCGTACACCCCACATTAACTACCCAACGACCCCACATCACCCACCCCTCATTAACCACCCCTCCATCCCTCAGGTCTGTCGGGAGCCGGTAAGACGACGATATCGTTCGCTCTCGAGGAATACCTCGTAGCTCAGGGCATACCCGCCTACTCTCTTGACGGTGATAACATCAGACAGGGTCTCAATAAGAACCTCAGCTTCTCACCCGAAGACAGGGAGGAGAACATCAGGTCTGTGTGCGTGCGTGTGTATGCGTGTGTGTGTGAGTGTGTGTGTGTGTGTGTGTGTATGTGAGTATGTGTGTGTGAGTGTGTGTGCACGTGTGTCTGTATAGCCACTTCCATAGGGTGATCTAGAGAATGCATAGCGCTAAGTGCATGATGATAACTTTTCTTTGCTTTCAAAATATATATCAAATATAAAGACTTAAATAGTGATAATTGTTCTCAAAAAAAAAGATTGTTATCAAAAGATAAGTCTTTAGATTTATATATGTTATGGACATATCATGCAATATATTTCATGTAATATTTAAGTGGGCAAATGGGTAATTATATTCTAGACAAACTAAAGCATTGTATTAATTCAAGGCAGACAAGTTAATTATTAAAGAAACCATAATATTTGCATCGTATTTAGTTTATATTTTTAATGAATATTTTAATTTGAAAAGAAATCTAATAATTAAGACTACGAGACAAATACTCCACGGATAAGGATTAGATAGATCACTTCCTTAAAATGAATACACCTACGACCGATAACATTTCTTGTGATATTCACTTTGAAACTTAACGTTCACTAATTTAATGACATTGAAATGACCTTGCAATAATGACATTCATACAAAAGATCCACCCTATCTCATATGTATCATCTATACTTATTGAAATTGAAGTATATGAAGTATATATTTGTATGTAAATTGTAAAGCACCAAACCTCAAACCTTCACTCTATTAATAATGACCATATACAGGCGTATATCTGAAGTGTCAAGGTTATTCGCGGATGGGGGTATCGTTTGTCTGAGCAGTTTTATCTCGCCATACAGAAAGGTATAGTAAAGAGCTATACCATATACCCGCACGCACATACGCGCATACATATACGCATATCTATACGTATGTATGTAATCTCTTTATTAGTGTATTGATGTCCATAGTAGGGTATTCTATTATTATTGTTATTATTGATTTACTAATAATAATAATAAATATTTAATGATATAAATTTTTAATATTAATATTCTTTATATAATATATTATTTAGTTTTATTAGCACCATTTAGAATGAACTATTCAATTACGTAATTGTAATATATAAATTACAATATATATGTATAAAATATGTAGTAAACCCGAATGCTAATTTATTTAAAAGTATATCTTTATACTATAATTAATAATAATATATATTTTTTAATTTCGTCTCTCTAAATACAATTTTAAACTTATTTCTTCGAAAAATTTTTGAAAATTATTGAAAACTACATACCCAAATGACATGTGCTGCCCCCTGCCAGGACCGTAACGAAGCTCGTGAACTTCACGAAAAGAACGGTCTGCCATTCTTCGAGTGCTACGTGAATACGCCGATAGCAGTGTGCGAACAGCGCGACGTTAAAGGCCTCTACAAGAAGGCCCGGCAAGGACTCATTAAAGGTACGCTAACAACCACTGTAGACGTTAACAACCACTGTAGACACACTAATACTAGCTAGCGATGAGGTACATCCGTTAAGTGGTGACGTATGCAGCGCAGTAATACTTACTTACTTGGTCCCTCGATCGGATGATCGTAGGGGGGGATGTGAATCGATGCACACGAGTTCTTCTCCATCCATCACGGTTCCGTGAAGCCTCTAGTAGTTGGCTCAGGTCCATTTCTGACCCCATTTTCATACGCTCATTATTCAATAATCCTCACCTCTCCCCCCGACATTCACTGTTTCGGAACTATCGTTTACTCGACCTTTAGATTCTCTTCGGATTCATAACGTTAATTCAAACGTAACATTGGCTTTAAATAGACCCTACCCTAATATTCGATTTAGTAGACCATTACCTATTCATCGCCCGCTAATACTGTGAGCTAGAAGCTCTAAACGTTAACTTTAAAGCAGTTTATGATCGTCGATAACCTTTGACCTTTCCCCCGCCAGGATTCACCGGAATCGATCAAGCATACGAAGAGCCAACATGTCCGGAACTCGACCTTAAAGCCGGAGAACTCGGCGTAAAGGAATGCGTCATGAAGGTCGTGCAACTCCTCCAGGAAAAGGTCAATATACAATAATAGTGAACTAGTGGTAATAGCAGTTATAGAAGCGTTTCGTTAACGATACATTAACTAATATAAATGAAAAGAAAATAATTCAATATTTTCTTCTAAAGTACTTCTAATTAAGATGTAAACCTTTTGCATTTTATCACCCAGAATTGTGTATGAGTATGTGTGTGTATGTATGTGTGTGTATGTGTGGGTTATAAAATGATCTGATTGTTGTAATCAATTGTAATATAGCTATACCTAACCGACCCAACAAAAGTGACTCATTATTTAGTGATGTAATATAGGTAGTATGAGTTTATGTTAACCTATAGGTGAATAACTATTACAATACGTAGAAATGTTATAAATAGGCATGTGTTATACAATTGAATACATTTGAATAATGTGTTGCATATTGTGTCCGAATCAATTTTAAAATATTCTTGATGAAATTCCAACTAATTGAGGTCATAAACAATTCTACGATCACAGGGAATAATTCCATCAAAAAAGACAGCACTAGTTCACGAGCTGTTCATACAAGATGATAAACTCGAGGCTGCCACTAAGGAAGCTGCTGCACTTCAAAGTATCGAAATCACCAAGGTTAGACACACTTTGTTATCTTATTGATTTAATTAGCCACGCCCATTGTTATGTTATCGGATCACTTATCCTTCCTTCGACCAATCAAGTCACGGTATCGTAATTATATGCATCGTTATTTAACTTATAGCGAAATGTAAAGATTAAACTCTCACAAATCACTTTATACGATATTTTTAATAATCAAATATGACTAACTAACTATGACTATTTAACTATATAAAAGATGTGAAGATAAGTGGATTAACAAAGATGACATAACTCACCCACTATCGACTTACATAATATATTACTAGTCTCCTCGCTTCAATGAAACCATCGCAGTCGGATATGTAAGATAAGGAGGTCATGAAAAGTGTTGCTATGTTTAGTGTGCGGGGTAGTAATGTCTACAAGGAATCGGGTGTTGTCTACTATTGGGAGAGTTAGAGAGGGGGTTGGGAGGAAGGGATAAGGAAGGGTGAGGGATAGAAGGGGTTGGGAAGATGTAGTAGTGTGTACTACGAGTGTTCATTATTTAATAGCGATACACATTAATGATACATTGTCTGACTTAAGCGGCGCGGATACAGTAGGGCGAGGGGGGGGGGATCATATTACATCGTATGTACGTGTAAACTGATACACTTAGCTACGATGGATAGCCTTGTCTAAAGCGTGACGGCTAGCCATATGAACTACTAACGTAGATAATGAGAGAGAGAGAGAGAGAGAGAGAGGTAATAATGGAAATATAAAGTTACACCTGCAGATTAAACTGTTAGCTGAGATTATGACTCATATCCCCTATGTACTCGTGTAGCTATACTAACACCTACACTTACTGATATCTATGTTATTGTTATTTTGGTGGAGTGCTTTCATCCCATCCACGAACTTAGATGAAGTTTTCACTTATAACCATATAGCTCTAATGTTCCTTCGATGCCGCTCTCATGTTAAAGCATCCATGGTTTAACGAGAGCCGGTCATTTATTTATACACAATTATATGTAAGATTACTTCTAAATATTATTTTAAGACCTATTTTAATGGTCCGCACGAGGCTCGAACTAGCGACCTATTGCTTGTGCCTTAGCCAACTGAGCCACACAGGCAGTTATTGTCAACAGACATCTATTCATACACGAACAAATACATCCCTACATTTGTACACTAATTCCTACATCCCTACACACTGCCACGTTGATACACTTACATATACTTGCTATTTGCCTACCACAATCTTGCCCCCACACCACTATATATGTATACTATTGTAATTGATCTTTCTTCTGCATTTTATAGAAATTAACGATTTTGAAAAATTGTGATAGAAATCTAACATAAATTATTTCACTAATATCATTGATTCTAATTGATAGTATCCCTACACACCTTTACATCCCTACGCACCATGACATCCCTACGCACCATTACATCCCTACGCACCATTACATCCCTACGCACCATTACATCCCTACACCCCTACATCCTTAGCTTGACCTACAATGGGTGCAAGTGCTAGCAGAGGGTTGGGCGACACCCCTAACCGGCTTCATGCGAGAAACAGAATACCTTCAGAGTCAACACTTCGCGTGTCTATTCAAAGGTCAGTGAACCTAATAAGTGATTGGTTACAGCATATATGACATAATATGGGTCTGGGGTCGATGGCTCAGTGGGACAACCAAAAGCCAGTAAGCCAGAGGTCCCGGGTTCGACTCCAGGCAGTTCTTGTTTTTCGCTTGTGTTTATCAAGAATTTAATAAACGATAAATCAAAACACAAGAAAAAAAATGTTACTGTTTGTATTGTATTGTCCTGGGCCCCTCACAGTTATTTATAACATGTATAAGTCTATGACTTCTTGAGGGGTCCATTTGTATCCGCTATTATTATATGTGTGATTCAACATATTATATATGACATCATCTAATCATCGATGTAGTGAAAAAGTGGACCTGCGCAATTGAATGTAGTGTATGGCGATTTGCGATAGAGGCGCTGCAGTCGCGGCCCGCTACTAAATACCTACTAAATTTTAAATTAATATTATTTATTTATTCATATATATATTGATAATTACTACGAATGTTAATGTACTATCTATACTAAAAATAAAATTATATATTTAAAATACATCATATCAATATTCCTCGTCATTTTGTGTATTTAAATTGAAGATATCGTACTATTTTATTGATATTTATAATCTAAATCCATTGATATAGATATAAGTCATTCGAATCTATTTCGACGAAAAGCCTACCGTTTTAATAATCGACATATATAATATGACTAATATCCAATCAAAATCACTGATGCCATTTTGTTAATTTATCGATAAAAGTGCCATTCGCGTATCTATCTTTTACATGCATTGCATACGTCCATTGCGCGCGTCCACTTTCTTTACATCGATGCATCTATTACATCATATATGACATCATCTAATACATCACACATGACATCATCTAATACATCATACATGACATCATCTATTACATCATCTAATACACCATATATGACATCATCTAATATATCATACATGACATCATCTAATACATCATCTAATACATCATACATGACATCATCTAATACATCATACATGACATCATCTAATACATCATCTAATACACCATATATGACATCATCTAATACATCATACATGACATCATCTAGTACATCATACATGACATCATCTAATACATCATACATGACATCATCTAATACATCATACATGACATCATCTAATACATCATCTAATACATCATACATGACATCATCTAATACATCATACACATGACATCATCTATTACATCATACAGATGACGTCGTTCACAATCAATCCATACCGATCGTGCTGCCCGTATCCACCGAGGTTAAAGAACGACTCGCCTCATTGGACGCCATCGCGTTGACCTATAAAGGACGGTCGATCGCTATCCTTCGTACGCCCGAATTCTACGAGCACCGAAAGGTTACTACCTCGAGTACGCGGCATCATTGGCCTCATTAAACGTAACGCGTATGTAATAAAGTAAGGATCACCTAGGTGGTGTTGGTTGGTATCTCTGGATTAGACTCCACCCACCTAGATAGTAGTCGTGTCAGTAGCGTGTAGGTAGTGACGTATACGTGTGTATTCACTGTGGTGTACATAGTTTATGAATGGCCCAAGTCTGAGATAATATCAAAGGGGCATGTCTAGCATTGTATTATGCCTGTCTATCTGTATTACGGGTTATACAAAGGGGTGTCGTCCTATCGCAACTCCCAACAATACTTTCAGGAAGTATCATCTAATAGTTTCTACTATGTACTCTTTCGACGAGAGTTGCTGAAAGATGTTTACTAAAGATTACCGGGCTACAAATAATAGCGCTCGTTATTTTTGAATCAAATTCAAATTTAAGTACATTGTATATATTAAGTATTAAGTTATCAGAATGAATTCAGGCCTTATCTACAAAAGTTAACTCACTTAACATCATTTTAATATTTGTGAATTATTCATTTGATTTTATAAATGTAAAATATAAATATTATTTTTTAAATTAAAACTTAATATCACTGTGTTTATGTATTATATAGTTTATTATATCTTCTTTTAAGCAAGTATTGCTAGAAAGTATATAATGTTCACAGCACAACTTGTATAACTTGCAACTTGTAATAGCATCCGGTAGTAGTTTCCGGAAAGTGTTGTAATTGGATGCCCTTAATATAATAGTAGGTCATTAATCTACTATAAAAAGTCAAGCACATTAATAATATGATTACAATTTAATCTAAAGCTAATTATATACATTGTATTTATGACAATAGTTAAACATGTATATATATATATAATATATATATATATATATATATATATATACATATAATTATATATAATTATGTAACACTAGATATGACTACATAATCATATACAAAGGATAATATCTTATGCTTTATATAATAACATATATATAATTGATTGACCAATGGCCTATGCTTGTGAAGGTACATCTATTATGCATGTCAAGGAATCACCACTACTAGAGCCACCACCACCACCACAAGCACCATTACCCCCACTGACATCACCACCACCACCATCACTGCTAATTAAACTCTCAGCCACTGTATAGAATATGTATAGTGTGTGTGTGTGTGTGGGTGTGTGTGTGTGTGAGTGTGTGGGTGTGTGTGTGTGTTGGTTTGTGGGTAATTGTGTATGTACATTTTGACATTTATAATATATCACTATTATTAAATATATATATATATATATATATATATATATATATATATATATAAATATACATTATATAAATAAATATATTTTATAAATATATATATATATATATATATATATTTAAATTACTTACTTTTTTAAAATTAAAGTTGTAAAGTCACTGATTAAGGTGTTAAAGGTATTATCATCAGATATTAACTATTAACTATTGTTCATTTATAGGAAGAGAGATGCTGTAGACAGTTTGGACTGGTAGAGAAGGGACATCCATATGTCAAGGTATTATACTACTACTACTACTACTACTACTACTACTACTACTACTTCTACTACTACTACTACTACTACTACTACTACTACTACTACTACTACTACTACTACTACTACTACTACTACTACTACTACTACTACTACTACTACTACTACTACTACTACTACTACTACTACTACTACTACTACTACTACTACTACTACTACTACTACTACTACTACTACTACTACTACTACTACTACTACTACTACTACTACTACTACTACTACTACTACTACTACTACTACTACTACTACTACTACTACTACTACTACTACTACTACTACTACTACTACTACTACTACTACTACTACTACTACTACTACTACTACTACTACTACTACTACTACTACTACTACTACTACTACTACTACTACTACTACTACTACTACTAATACTACTACTACTACTACTACTACTACTACTTCTTCTACTACTACTACTACTACTACTACTACTACTACTACTACTACTACTACTACTACTACTACTACTACTACTACTACTACTACTACTACTACTGCTGCTGCTGCTGCTGCTGCTGCTGCTGCTGCTGCTGCTGCTGCTGCTGCTGCTGCTGCTGCTGCTGCTGCTGCTGCTGCTACTACTACTACTACTACTACTACTACTACTACTACTACTACTACTACTACTACTACTACTACTACTACTACTACTACTACTACTACTACTACTACTACTACTACTACTACTACTACTACTACTACTACTACTACTACTACTACTACTACTACTACTACTACTACTACTACTACTACTACTACTACTACTACTACTACTACTACTACTACTACTACTACTACTACTACTACTACTACTACTACTACTACTACTACTACTACTACTACTACTACTACTACTACTACTACTACTACTACTACTACTACTACTACTACTACTACTACTACTACTACTACTACTACTACTACTACTACTACTACTACTACTACTACTACTACTACTACTACTACTACTACTACTACTACTACTACTACTACTACTACTACTACTACTACTACTACTACTACTACTACTACTACTACTACTACTACTACTACTACTACCACTACTACCACTACTACTACTACTACTACTACTACTACTACTACTACTACCACTACTACTACTACTACTACTACCATTACTACTACTACAACTACCTCCACCACTACCAATAACACCACCACTACGACTACCAGATGATATTCGAGAGTGGTGATTGGCTGGTAGGAGGAGACCTAGAAGTATTAGGACGTATCACATGGAACGATGGACTAGACAATTACCGTCTTACTCCGAATGAATTGAGACAAAAGTTCAAAGATATCGAAGTAAGTTAATTTTAGATGTTCTAGCATATATACTTGTATGTATATGCATATATTCATTTTAGATGATAATTGTATAAGGATAGTATATAAACAATACAAACAATTTTATATAAAATAAAATATATATATATAATGTATTTATACAAATGATACTAAATTAAATATAATCATCGCAAGTTGTTGACAACATTGGTTTTATTTCCAATAAAATCACTATGAAGTATTATTATGATTATTATTAGCAGATGTAGCAATTGCTAGACTTATTATAGAATCATTGGACAATTCCAATTTTATTACTATTAATAAGTTTCAATATAAAGTTAAAATAATAGGACTATCTATTTATATATGTATATATATATATATATATATATATATATATATATATATATATATATATCTACATATTTATTAAAATATAATAAAATATTTGTCTACTTATATTATAATTGATAAAATAATAATAAAATAAAATATAAATTTGCAAAATTATACGAAAATAAATTTGAATATTAAAAATAAAGAAAATTAAATAAGAGTATAAAGAAAACGGAAATAAATAATAGAAATAAACTGATTGAACTCTATCTGATACGTGACTGTTAATGCAAAGTAAAGTTATACGTAATACCACATACACAAATGTTATCAAGTTTCGTTCATAGTATATCATGATTAACCGTTACTATTTCCGATGATAATGCTAGGTATATATTATACATGTTTTGATACATTAAAGTGTAGGACAAATACTCTCAATCCATAATGTGTTATCATTTGCATTCAGATATAGTTACTTTGAAATGCGGTTTTATTCCTCAACGGCATAGTTACATAGATAACAGAGGTATAGGGACCTAATAGAATTAAACGTGTACCCTAAGCACATAATACGATATGATGTTACATCACTGAAGCGTGAACATCAATTACTATTAGTAAACACACATGTCCTGTCCTCTATTAATTATGATATATATTTATAAATAATTAACATGCAGTTGTATTTCTTAACAATATTCTACTATCGTAGTTAGTTAGTGATTTAAAGGGAATTCTTACTTTACTATTCATTTTATAATGTTCTACATACATATATACACATATATATAATAATAATGTATTAGGGAGTCATCTCAATAAGCTTGAAAAAGTTCCTCTGTGTGTGTGTTTTATAGCAAAAAAGTTGTTCAGATTGAAATTAAGTTTATACAATATGCAGATAGTATCTACTATAGTATAGCATAGACAACATGGACAGATTACAATGGTACCTATAGGTACCATGGTAATCTGTCCATGTTGTCTATGCTGTACAAAGCACGCCCCCGTATATTGCATGAATACACACTACCGACATGTTCATCATTACCAGGCCGACGCAGTGTTTGCCTTCCAACTGCGCAACCCCATACACAATGGTCACGCCCTGCTCATGCAAGACACTAGGGAGAAACTCATGAAGCGTGGCTTCAAGAAACCCGTCCTACTGCTGCACCCTCTAGGTTAGTACGCCCCCAACCTCGATATGAAATTTAAACTATCCGTGAATCTAAAGTGAATCTATTTTTATAAATTGTAAATGATATTTCTTAAACACATTAAAGGACAAATATTTAAAAGTGGAAATATATGTGAAACTATTCAGCATAATTATTTCTTATCCCGATATGTCTTTTTAGTATTAGGTTTTCCGCGAAAACAATAAGTATCTGATATCGTAATAATAATACGAGTTATCAGAGTAATTGTAATTTATTCATTAATTTTACGTTATCACATATAATACATAAGAATAGTTAGCGAAGAGTAAATGTAAAGCGCCTACGATAAATCTAAACCTCCCACTCCACTCCACTCACCTCGCACACACCTCCCACACACTACTACCACACACCTCCCACACACTACTACAACACCCCACCCACACTCCACTACCAAACACCTCCCACACACTACTACCACACACCTCCCACATTCCACTCCCACACCCCACCTCCCACACTCCACTCCCACACACACCTCCCACACTCCACCCACACCCCACTCACACACATCACTCGTAATACTAACCCCCGTCACCAGGTGGCTGGACTAAAGACGACGACGTATCGCTAGAGTGGCGGATACGTCAACACGAAGCGGTACTAGCCGAGGGTGTACTAGACCCCTCCAGAACCATCATGGCTATCTTCCCGTCACCTATGATGTACGCCGGCCCCACCGAGGTACAGTGGCATGCTAAGGCTCGTATGGCTACCGGGGCTAACTTCTACATCGTGGGTCGCGACCCCGCCGGTATGCCCCATCCCACCGAATCCAGGGATATCTATCACGCTCAACACGGCGCTAAGGTTACCCTGCCCCCCCCCCCCCCCCCGACACCTCGTGATCGTCTGTGTTAAGTACGTCGACGACGATACTAATGTGATATGTGTTCTACTATTAGTGTAGTCGAAGAACACTCCAGTTATTAATGCCATTTAGTTCGAAAAATTATAATATATTGAAGATTTGTTTCGGAAACAAATTAATTTCACAAATTTTATTTAATTACATTCTAAATAGTAAATTATAGAAATCTTCGAATAATTATATTTAATAGCGAATTTGATATATTTATAAAATGAATTAAATTAAATAATATTTTATTTTATAATTATATTATTATAGATTAGAAATAAACTGTCAATACAAATAATCAATATATTATATTATTGTGTAATCTATCGGTGTGCAATCTTATAATAATATTATTATTTCTTTTTAATTTCATAATTGCAAAGCACAAATTTATTTAGAATAAAAATTATATTTCTCGGGATTTATTTAAATATATCATTTATTAAATCATATCTCCTCTCTTCTCTCTTGAATCAGTGTCATCATTATAATAACAATGCAATTTTCATTATACGTTGTTTATATTGAATATATATTTTCTTATATATATTTTTTATATCTGTTCATATTATTTATATCAATAGCATATATCATTAGCAAATATTATACATTTTTACTCTTAATTATATATTTGCGTAAATAAAATCAATCGATTATACTATGTATATATATATATATATATGTGTGTATTAAGACATGAAACACATCTATAATGACTCATCACTACTACCACTAAACTCAGGTATTAACGATGGCACCTGGCCTAGACAAGTTAGAAATCATTCCTTTCCGCGTGGCAGCCTACAATAACAAGAAGTCTGCCATGGACTTCTTCGACCCCGCGATCGCCGCTGATTTCACGTTCATCTCGGGAACCAAGGTTCGTAGGTCACGCGGCGCAGGGGTCACACTCACACCCCCTGACCTATCCGAGTAAACCCTACTATCCTAATGGTGCTTCACGTATAAACAACCTTATTTACTGCGCAATGCTAACACACTCGTACTTTATCGAATAGCTATATTAGTGATTTATCATACACCTCTAATGGTAATACATACAATCTACTTCACAACCACTTTGTCTATGAATATAATCTTCATATAGAAATGTATAATTTTTAAATTCACAAAATTATTTAAATATGAAATGCTTAGATAAAAGCTAGACTACATTTTATCAATATTTATTTTATTATCATAATTATATAATATTAGATGAGAAATATGATAAACGATTAATTACGTCAAAGATCACATGTATAATATACGATCAAGTTTATAAAATACATATAAAACTTCATGTATCTAATCATTAGCCATCACAGTCTATCTCTGACCTTATAGACACTTAAGTTTCAGCCTTGAGGTGGTCTCTCCTCACATATACCTATACTATATACTCCTCTTGTGATCTTGAATCTCTACGACTCACAACTTCCTCGCATCGGTTCCCTTAGATTACATCTTGCCGATACATTACCACCTCCTCCTCTCATTACTACCTATCATTACTATCTGCTATCTTTACCACCTCCTGCTCTCATTACTATCATTCTTGTTATCATTAGTTGATACCTTGTGATGATAATGTACCAGAGATGTACCTACTCCGTAAGTCTCATGCACCTAATCATTCCTTCATTATCATACTATAACACTTCATGACAGCGTTAATCTCATCGATCATCGCATATACTTGATTGTAATTAACTATTAGCGTGCCAGTTATTATTTCTACGATATCATCAGATAATATAATAATAATAAATAGAAATAACAATGATTTAAATACAATATTTCCACGAATATTATATATAGAACTATATCGTTCAGTATTTTCTAATAACACTAGTGTTTATAATCAATAACAACTAGATACAAGGTATATACACATACTTTATTCACGCACATCCAGTTATATTTCCACACTTTATTCTTGTATATTATTATTAGAATCTATTTCTCTCGTATCGATATATTAACCCTATTATCACCGTCTCTAACACACCCCTCCCCCGCCTTCAGATGAGAGCTCTAGCCCTATTATCACCCTCTCTAACACACCCCTCCCCCGCCTTCAGATGAGAGCTCTAGCCCTATTATCACCCTCTTTAACACACCCACCCCCTCGTTCAGATGAGAGCTCTAGCCCTATTATCACCGTCTCTAACACACCCCTCCCCCGCCTTCAGATGAGATCTCTAGCCCTATTATCACCCTCTCTAACACACCCCTCCCCCGCCTTCAGATGAGAGCTCTAGCCCGCGCTGGAGACACCCCCCCTCCCGGGTTCATGGCCCCCACGGCCTGGCAGATACTCTGCGACTACTACAACTCGCTGAAGAGTAAAGGAGACGTGGCGGCGGCCTCAAACTAACGACAACCACCACCACTAGATGGCGGTACTGGTGGCGGGACACTACTGAAAACAGGGGACATACAGACAATAGAACCATCCGGAATCAATTTTATTTATTTATTTATTTATTAATGTCGATGATTGAACGTCGGTAGGTACGTACGAACAGTCGTACGTACGTGAATATATTCCGTGAATAGAATAAATAGAGTATAAGTGTATTTTTATTGATTCGTGGCCCGAGATTCGAATTACTGACGCGCGAGCGCGATAATCATAGGCGTAATACTACACGTACCGCAAACAAACAAACAAACAAACACGTACACTCGTATAAATATATGCTGGTTAGAACGGGGCGATGGTGAATCATAATAGCGATCAATACGAATAGTTGTAAACAACGACTTTCTCACGACTCGACAACATCGCTGAAACGCGGACACTTTCCGAGAGTAATCCAGAAGCGTGTCTCTAGTAGTATCTTTGTTGTCGGGGTCGTCGGTGTTTTCATGATGATGCTACTTCGCTTAGTGGTTGCTCGAGAAATTTCGATAGAGTTTCAATCTAAACGTAATGGAGCGATGATAATGTATGATATAAAGTGATATAATAGGAACGATATCATATGATAAAAGAACTATGATATAAGTATGTGACTAATGAATACTCGATTGCTGTATTCTGTCATATAATAATAAAGTAGACAACAATAAGGTAATATAGCTATTAAGTGTGAAGATCTGGTAATTGGTTAGGTATTTCAGTGTAAGTTAGTAATAAGCAATATGTGTTGCAGATTACACAATAGTACAATCACACATTGGTGAATGAGTCATACAGCATGATTAGATGTTAAGCCCCGCCCCCACTTTTATTACTCAAATGTTTAGATGTAAATAACTAATATGTGTGTGTCGGTGTATACAAGTATATATTAAATGTATGTATTAATGTATCACTATGAAATCTGGTTGAAAGAGATGTTAATAAAAGATTTTATTTAAAATTTATAAATATTAAAAATTCTACATGCACATATATACATAAGTGTACTATACACCTGTCCATGTTGCACACACACTGCACATTCAACTGTCCATATGTCCTGCTACAAACACTGCACATTCAACTGTCCATATGTCCTGCTACAAACACCTCACCCTAAGTAAACTGGCTATATGTTTTCAATTAAGCCTAATTTAACATCTATGAATTTATTTAATTACAGTATATCAATTCATATTATAATTTAGTTTACCGTTGGATATATTCGATATCGAAACATGCGAACACGTGGTACGTATTTACCATTATTATAATAATATTGCCCCGCATAGAACTTAAATAGAGAAGAATAGAGTATATGTAAACACTTGAGATATAATCATAACATAATCTAATGCACATATGTAGGAACCAGATATCTATAAATAGAATGTCAATGTTACAATAATAATACATATACACAGCTGTAACAAGCTAAACACACACACACACACACACACACACACTATATACTGATATGGCATAGGAAACGGTACATAGAGTGACATCCGCGATTGGATATCGTTAGAGGTCGTGGTGTAGGTTAACCTTGAGTTTTAGGATACCGAGGGGGGTCGAGTGACTCGCGTACACGCACAGCAACAAGTTGGCAACCTTAGCTATCGCCACTATTCCATCCTGGCGGGTAAGGTTAAGTAGGTCATCAACGATTAATCATGAATGTATTGCAAGTGTGTATTATCTAGGAATCATTATCGAATGTTAATATAATTAGTGAATAGAATAATATAGCAGATATATCATAAGAGTTTAAAGTGATGGTACGCTACGCAATAGTTGACAGCACGTGTATGAGAGAGAGAGGAGTTATATTGATTAACTGTCTATCGGGTAAGAGATTTACTGGTACAATATTAAATCGCAAAGCCTACATCAATATCATCTAGACAATAAGGATAGAGAGAGAGTCATGAGGGGAGACAATTGTACTTATATTATATAGTAATATTTATTCATAGTTATCCGATAAAATTCTATAGTATTATCGATGAACGTTAAGCCTCTTCCATTTCCCCATTATCTACATCCTCCCCTTTCCCCATTATCTACATCCTCCTCCTCCCCTTTCCCCATTATCTACATCTTCCTCCTCCCCTTTCTTCTCCTCCTCCCCTTCCCCTTTCCCCATTATCTATATCCTCCTCCTCCCCTCCTCCATTTTCCCATCATCTACAACTTCCTCAACCCCTTTCTTCTCATCATCTTCCTCCGCTTCCCCTTAATCTACATCTTCCTCCCTTATATACATGTTCCTTCCCTTCCCCCCTCTTCCTTGACCCTCCTCTCCCCCTCCACCGAGAACACCCCACACCTAGAACACCCCTCCACCGAGAACGCCCCACACCTAGATAACTAGGTTAACCTCGCAGTGAATGAACACGAGGTTAAGGTCGTCGCCGTCAAGGTTAAACTTTCCGTTGTGTTCGTACTCGGTCCAGATGTTGCTGGCGATAGCGGCCGACACCCTACTGTCCACATCGGACTGACCGGAGAAAGCTAACACTAACCCCTCGTTGTTCAGCAGCCTAGGTGAAGAGAGAGGGTGTAGGGGTTAGGGGTTAGGAGGAGGGCGGGTGGCGGGTGACGTTATAGCTTGAGGCGGAACTATATTCTATAATTAACATCATTTAAGAACACGCTATATTAAAAACAATGATATACGATATTCTATTAAAAGATAAATATAAGCGGTATACATCTAATTATTTAATATAGAAATAGGAGCATTGTGGGGTGTATTTTGGGGTGCATTTGGTGTGATTCATAGGATGTAATACTATGAAAACTTTGTTTCATGTTTTCTATTTTGTTAAATGTTTGAATATCTAATCGAATGTCGCTAATATATTGAATTTTAATGATATATAAATATGGAATTTAATATTAATCACAGAGATATATATTAATATAGTTTTTATTCAAAATTATCTCTATAAATATCTAAATGAAATATAAATTTGTATATATCATTCTATATACATATTAATATATATCGATCTAAACACCATGATAGACTATATTTATTAAATTTGATAAGTATTTACTGAATAGAAAAACTGGATATTATTATAATAATTATAAATAGGTAGACAATTAAAAATCGATTTCTATTTTAAGAGGAATTTACAAATACAGAAATAAATATACACAATAAGCTAAAAAAATATATAATGCAATTATGATATAATAATAATACCAGCAGCATTTTCACATAGTAGTAAGTATATTACAAATAATTACTATGATATAGCTGTAAATCATAGTAGCTTCCATTGCTTATATAAGAAAATTATTCTATATCTATTATAATAGAAATAAGTAATCTAAATAATCTAAAAATAATTATTTGTCATCAATTTGTATTACTGTCTAGGGTTTGATCAACCCATGACTTTGCATTCACTGACTCTTAGCCCATGTACCAATACAGTAAAGTAATGTATTTATACTAATGCAAATAACAATAAAATAATTGATGACGTTAATACAGTAATACATGCAGGACATAAAAATACTGAAGTAATTAAAGTTAGCCCTTAGCGTTTACCTTATAATACACACATATATGTATATATATATATATATATATATATATATATATATATTAGCTTATACATTATATATACATTAAGAATGAGATATATATGCTAAATATAAAATTATTTATATTATATATTTATTAATAACATGTAAAAGGAATAACTATATATATACAGTGGAAGCCGCTTACTTCGACAACCACGTACATCGATAATTCGGCTACATCGACATTTAGAGATATTTTTGTTGGATTTATACCTATTTACATGTAAATTAATCCGCGTACATCAACAATCCACTTATATCGATAATTCGGCATTATCGACATATTTATAAGGTAATATTTGGAATTGAATCCACTTATATCGACAAATTTGATTATAAAACAAATTATTTACAAATTTTAATTTGTATGAAAAGTATTCCCCTAGTATTCATTGCTACTCAATTTTATTCCCCTATTACTCAATATCGTCAGTATATCTATAAATAACTTAATCTTTAATATCTTACGTAATTGGTCAATATTTAGATACGCTTACAAATATGTATTGTGATATAATTACGTATGTCTTATTTCATTTATTAAATTATTGTAACGATGCCAAAACGTAAATTCATTTCTACCGTTATTAAGGCTACTGCTATCACTAATATTAAAAATGGAAAGGAAAGACAGATTGTGGCAGAGGAACTGGGTGTTGGATTATCTAATATTGTATACAATAGGATGGATGAAAGTTTTTATTATATACAAATATCAAAAAATTAACATTAGTAAAAAAGTAGGAAAGTAAAAATGAAATATATAATCCGTAGTCATATATTATTGTGTTAGTAGTTTATAGTATCCTTAATTACTGGCGTCACTATTATGTACTAATACCTCATTGTGTAGGTATATATTTATATTCAATTTATATCTCAATGTCATGTTATCCATTATAAGTAATACTATATATAGTTAAATAAATTGTATTATAGTACCATATGGCACGGTAAAACTATAAACTATTATATGATATATAAATACATTGCATGGATCAACTCTCTTTATCGAGTACAAGTCGGTGGTGCATTGCATCACTAGATGCAGGTATATTAGCTCAATTGTAATTAACAATTCTTAAAATAGATTTTGGTCATAAGATCAATTGTATCAAAGGTATTGGCGTAACTTGCTAACATGTCGCATCACGAATTGTTACGTCATTAATTTCCATTAGGTATTTTTTATTTTTTCTATATCCTATATATTATATTTAATAAAGTAAATGTAATTTTGTTACAAAACAATGAACCAGACGATTGTACAATTATATATGATACTAGTGATATTGCAAATTGTGATGATTTCGATTTACCTAAATGAATATATATTTATAACAATTATAACAATTCATATGAATCTTATAACGATTATGTATTTATAGATAGTAATGTGTTACCGTATGATAATGATATATTATCTAAGCCGTCGATTACACGATCACTTACACTCATAGAACATAAAGAAGATGTTAATGAGTGTACACATGATCATATTATTGTAAAACCAACGTCTGTAGTTTTAAATATGTTACAAGAAATCCAATTGTATATAAATAGTCATAACATTCACGATAACAGTAATATAAATACATGTATATATATACATGCATATATGCACAATACAATCACATATTTATAATATACATTTAATTAAAATACAATCCGCTAAACAATCATCGATTACACAATATTTTTAGTTTATATATAAACTTTTTAGTAAACATATTTAATAAACATGTAATTAAACCTTTTTTGTTATTATATTATATGCATATATTATATTATTACATACAATTAATTATAAATAAACTAATGCGTTATACATCATTAGGGCTACACCCCTATCGCTCATATCGACAATCCGCCTATATCGACATTTGTGGAGCTTACACAACCATGTCGATGTAAGCGGCTTTCACTGTATATATATATATCAATAGAATATATTATCACGTAAGATTATACGTGTATTAAGGTGATAACAGGGGACTTAATATCTGTTCCAGTAACGTTTATATATAGTTAAGGAGCGTGTTATTATGCAGAATATTATGGTATTGTGGAAAATGTAGTTCTAATACATTTCCCATCTCGTAGAGTAACTGTCAGTATGGGCGTTCACACTGCTCGTTAAACGCACGCGATGTGCACACTATAAACCTTGAGAACAACCAATAATATGTTTGAATATTGTGCCTAATATCCTTATACCCTGTAATGTTTGTATAATTAATTACACACGGAATTTTGTGTTCTCAACAATTTTAATAATTTTCTATGGAGAAATGTATGTTTATATATTGATACGTTATTGAATTTGTTAAAAAGGTAGAATTCGGCTAGATGTTAGCGATTCAACATTGTTATCTATCATTGAGAATATTATCAAAGATTTGTGAAGCAAAGGTATAACACTCATTATCTATGCAATGTTATTAGTATTCACACATCATACAGCTAGCCGTAGTATCGAAAACACTGATATAGATTTAGGTTCGGCTGAGGTTTCTATACAACAATATTCACAATGCTCTATTAAATTGCATGCAATATAAATTAGTTTTTAATAACCACATAGATATGTATAGCATTTAAAACCAACATATCCTATTGATTTGTTATATATTAGTAATGAACTCTAAGTTTTCTTCGTATAAATAATAATTTAAAACATATTATTTTACATTTTTTAAATTTATATTTTTATACAAATTTAAATTATAAACAAAACATCGTTCCGAAAATTGAACCTTTATAGATGGCGCTATTAATTTGTATGTACAAAATCGAATTACATGATTTCGCGTAAGTGCTATATCTTTCATTGGAAAAATATTTATTATTATAGTGATAGGCACCGATCATTACTTCAGGATCGACAATCACGATTCCGATCCTTTCCACTTATCCCATCCATTACACGATCCCGATCCTTCATTGATACCCGATATTAGTAACGTTATATTCATTATATAGTACAATATGAAATGAATAATGAACAGGGTACATTCCACTGCATTATACATTGTGTATATATTTATAACTCTATAGAAAAGGATTAACAAACTAAAGTTATTCACCGACAATTGAAGAGTGTTATGCAATGTATAATTTTAAATTATTAATTTATAATCATTACTTATATCAAATTTATACTACCAATGTATATATTTATATCAGCATTGTATTCGATACAGGAATATTTAATAAATCATTAGACTACTACTGGTGATGTCCCTATATTGCCTAACAATTGCGATATAATACAGGTAGTTTTGTAAACATACTATATTATTATGATACACCGATATTATCACTGTAATCCTGTTATGTACTGAATGATGGCATTATTTCATTTAATAATAATAACATATAATATTACAAAACTATGTATACATATATCTGTACAATATCACACTTATGCAATACATTTACATCACTAGTAGCTATCTAAGTTATTCATAAACTATTCCTGTATATTAACATTGCATCATCATTACATAATATGTAATTATTATATATGTAATACATATATAATATAGGTTATATAACATATGATATATTACTATATCACTTATTATTTTATGTTTATAATTAATTATTTCTATTAATACAGTTGATTAATACATTCGCCACTTATTACTTTTAAAATTATTCATCAATGATGTGTTGTCAATTTAACATTGTACTGGCGCTTCGGATCATGTGAACTATTGACATCCTTAAGAAGTTTTGTAAGGATGTCGATTTTTAAATTTACATTATTCATATTCAGTTTTTCTGATTTATTACTGAACTATTTTAATATAGAATTAGAATTAGTTGCGATTTATTTATTAACTTAAGGAATATAATTGTGTTTATAACATAATTTTAGTAAGTCAATTTCCAAATAAATATCCTCAAGAACTTAGATAAGGGATGTTAAAAATCAACACACTTAGTAATTATATGAATGATTTCAATAGTACACTTGATCCGTCCTTTCTGTTATTATAATAATTATATCTATAAATACATTTTTTAAATGTATTTATAAAATGATTTTAAACAAATATTTGTGTAATAAATTAAAATGATATCAATTCAAACTTATGTGCATATCCTATTCTTTGACGATCCGAAACCCAATTCATTAAAAATTACCCGATTTCGATACTGCCCATTACTGATTATATTTTATAATATAATTATTATAATAATAGCCTTTATGGGACAATAGGAATAATACTATATTAAATAGAGTGTCACATGATGTGATTATTATATTTAATATAATTTTAGATTTTAATCCTAAATAAATGTTAAATACAAGTATGTATACAATTACACATGAATGTAGTATATAATACATACATTGTATTTAGTATGCCTCCAGTATTTGCTTGTCCAAGCAGTTCAGTTAAGGCTTTTGGTTTTAACATATTTAATAATATTATTGGATTGTAGGAAAATAATATTTAAATAAAATTACCGGAAATGTGAATATAATTATAATCTTTGATTATAAATAGAATTTGAAATTGTAGTTGTGTTGTTTAAATGATAATAAAAATCCACTTAAATGGATTCTATTTGCCATTATGAAATTTATCCAAATTACACTAATGTCAAGAATGTCAATAGAGAAATTCTACACACGTACATCCAAGATTATATTGCATTAGTTAATCATTTACTAAATGGAGAGAAATATATTTTCTTTAATGAACCATTTAATTTGGAACCAAAATTTGGTAAGTAGCACGTGATTTGAATAATAATGTTTTATACGTTTTATATACATTTTATATTTCATTCATAATTATATTAATTTTAACTAATTTATTAAGTTAATATACTATACAATTTATGTATTATTTTCCTTTAATATTAAATTAATAGAATTTCTCGTAGATCACAATATAATAGGTTACCAAGGTCTGGGCGCCTGCTCTGAAATGGTAAATTGTGTACTCAGAAATAAATATTTTTGCAGTGGTATATTTTATAATATTTCAATGATTTAATCTTGGAATTAAAAATTAAATTCTAAGATATCAGATATATTTATTTATAAAGTAAAAATGCATTCATATTTTTTAATGTATATTTCTTTATAAATATATTATTAAAAATACGAATTTATTTTTAAATTAGTTTCGAATTTAAAGACGTTTTTTTATTAAAATGTTGTTATCATTCAAAATAATATAATGTGTATTCAATTATATTATGATTTTTATATAATCATATGCAATAGGATATTCAATATTTTATTGAAATCATTAATTTAAAAACGAGTTATTGCTTTGATTTGTATATAAGATTAAAATATGTATTCCTCGACCATAATTCAATACGATAAAATCACTTGATCATCGAATAAAATGTTCCCAAAATTAGCAGATGTCATGTTTTTGTTGGGTACCCAGTACGAGTGATTTATTTATTTACTAAAAATCATTGAATAATATTACGTAGAGATACCACAGAACACATATTAACCATCGATAATATTATATAAATAAAAGTTAATGTATTGATTGTAACGTACTCAGCTTCTCTATTCTATATGAACTTGTAAATGTGATATAAACAAAGTGAACTCTGGGAGTTCATTCTAAATTAAGTAACTAACTGACATATAATCTAATTACTGTTAAACTAATTACTAAATAACTAAGATACGATAAAGATAAGCCACAGCTTATAGTATAAACTGTATACTCTAGCTAACGTTAAATGATTTAGCTGATGCCAGTAATACGCAGTGAGTCGGTGAATATCTTCATGGTAAATAACAATGACTAAATAGTTATATTATTAGATAATACATCGTATAGAATTAAATATATATATAGTGTTGTGAGTTAATAAAAAACATGTTTTAAACAGACGTTTTAAACAAAGAATAAAAAACGAAAAAAACAAGAGACATAAATTGATATATTATAAGCTCAAATTTTAATTGAAAAATGAATGATTATTTAATAAATGTATAAAATAAATGTATAAAAATATAACTTTATTATTATAGTAATAAAGTAAAATTAGATTACTTTTATATTTTTATATAATAAATTGTATAGAGTCTTTGAGTAGAAATTGTATATACTGCATTATATTTTATTTCTACTCAATAAACCATATTCAATTCAATATATATATATATTTTGTCATTTATATTATAATTATTAACATAGATCCTATAAAATTAATGTAAAGTCAGGTAATAAAACTTAAAAATTCATTTAGACAATTGTTCAGATCACATATGTTATGCATATAAATATTGCTACTCGGACAATTGAATCTCTTTTCACTGCGACGCTATACCACACGATCCATCCGACCAGTGTTTACATCGATTGATTAATATGTATCGGATACAAAATGATAATTTGTCATGCAATAATATAGTAAGTCTATATTCTACAATAATAAATAGTTGTTCTCCGATCCCGGGCTACCTGTAAGTTATGAGGTAAACTTTTATTAAGGCTACCATATATCATAATTGTAGTAGACTATGATGATCAGTGTACGATGAGATACAGAGATACCATGCTCGCTGTGCACAGATGTATAGATTTTCTAAATCCCCGCCGTCGATCAATATTTAATTTATTCATTGTACCGATGATGTAGTAGTATAGATCTGTAGTGAAATCTCACTGATTGGCCGCAACATACATACACGTGCGCACATTCATGCGTACACTCACTGCCATTCACTATAGAATTATGTAACTATCACAAACTGTGATTTACAGTAGTATTTACTTACATAAAATCTTAATAATAATAACGATCGGTTAGAAGTTTTGTTTTAATTGTATAATAATTATTAAAATACTTATTCGATATATATGTCCTTCTTAAGGGGGTGGGGTATGATTAAGATGTGCATGTTCAATACTAATATAGTCACGCCACCCCCTTATTACAACCCTTACACCCCACTAGGTGAAGGCCCACCCAAGTTGGTAGGCAAAACTAACTGCGGAGCCTGTATCGATGACGGATGGTTCATTGTTCGTATCCTGAACTTTATCACCAAGTGTTTCGAAGGCACCAAAGCCAGGTAAGCAGTTATCTAAGATCTCCCTATGCCACCTTTATCAATAATCTATCTGCATTGTCAGCCTTATCTAACCTACTGGAACCTTATGCTGTATATTTGTTATTACATGAGTTTTTATTTATTAAATATTTATAGAAACAACAAAAATATGGCTTGTATTATAGACCACTTGAATAACGTTTACCGTGATTGTAATAATATCACAATTGCATCAACGTGCAAATATCATTGTCATGCGTATTATCATAATTATAATAATCTATTTTATAATATTAAAGCCGTATATTTGATATTTAGAAAATGTATATTGAAATATAGTTATTTACATACAAAATTGATAATAAATAATTATTTATAATAATTATTGTATTAATGCATTATTTACTTATATATTGGTTTAAACCATAATTAACTAGGAAGTAATTAAATAATATAATAATTAAATTTAGAGTTCCGAAATTATAATTATTATAATGAATATAAGTTATAGTAGTTATTCGTAATAATGTAGGGCTTGATCAGCATGTAGTCAGCCCTTCTATACCTAGCGCCACCTAGTATAGAATGCCTGCGCTAATACATCTCTATGCGTTAGTGTCTTGCTCACTAGATTAGTTACACCGCAGTGACCTCTAATTGCCGCCGTTGACCTTCCCATTGTGTAGTGCAGCCATCCACGCATTATGTAATACAGCCACTGTATTATGTAATACACGCTCAGCCCAGCTACTGTAGTAGTAGTAGTAGTGCAGATATGTACGTGTGTGTGTGTGTGTAGGTGTGTGTGTGTGTGTGTGTGTGTGTGTGTGTGTGTGAACATAATGATATAGAGTTTATTGTTACTTCATATGTGTATGTTTTATATGTATACGGTTGCAAGTTTAACATAGTATACATACATTGATATTACTGCGTTGTGATGTGTTAGTTAGTATTGGTTATCAAGTCTAGCATATCACTGCAGGGTCTGGGATGAGGATGGTTACTTCACCCTGTTTGAGGTAGCCGATGTCTTGCCCAAGTGGATAGATCCGGAGACTTCCGAGAACAGGGTTCGTAGGGTGAATCGTGCCCCCCCGCCGACCTCTCATCGCTATATAATTCATCTTAATTATAACAGAGTGATCCTTGCATAGTATTTCATCAATAATGTATTATATAATCTCTCACCTTAGTGTTATTTCATCACCTTATTTTAATTAACAGAAATAATTAATTTTATAAACTAAAATGTATTGTAATATATTTATATTATGCTTGTACGTGAAAAGTTATATTTTAGTGAATTTATATTAAATGTCGTGATCTCAAAATTTTGTAAAATCTTAAATCTATTGATATTCAATAGTAAACAAATATTAAATCTGATTTTACTTATAAAAATAATGATAATATTTTATGAAATTATAAATAAATCAAAACTATCAGTAATTTACAAATAATAAACAGTATTTAAAATTTATTTTTAAAAATCACTAATAAGTAATTACATTCAATGTTATAACAAAATAATTATTGAAACACTATTATAATTATAATAGTTTAATAAATATTAATAAATAAGTAAAACATTTGATATCAAGTTTTATATAAAAATTGAGATCACTAAAATAATATATGTCCTAATTATATATATATATTATTCAATTTAGTACAAAATCGTTAATATAATAGTTTATTGTGATTAATAATATTGATATTGTCATTTAGGGAGAATTGGTGAATAGGGTTTGATATATTTATATAAGTTATATTATTTATATAATTCTTATTTATTTTAACTGTATATATCAATTTATATGACTATTTGTTATGTCACTGTATGTTCTAATTATAGATAATTACATTTCATTTGGTAATATTTCAAAATATCAACTTTTCGTTAAATATTAAATATTTTAAATTATTTAAAAAAAATTCAATACAATTTTAAAATGTGAAATTTTATTGTTTATTTTATAAGAAAAATACTTTATTTGAATTACAAAACACTTCCTAATAACCATTGTGAATATAAATTACCACCTGTTAATGTAATTTTCTAAAACTAGTTACTAACAAATATATATTAGACTGTTTCATATTTCAAACCTTTTAAATTAACAAAATCTATCAAAATCCTCTTTATTTAGTTGAAAATACCGAATTCTAATGTATAATTAAAATTGCATAAAGTTTAGTATCCATGGCCCCCGAAGATTAAACATAAAGTCACGTCAATTACCCATCAAGTCTGTTTACCCCCTTTTGTAGACACACCCATAATCATACAGTAATCTCTATTTATTGACGGATAACAATTAATTAATCGATTAATTAAACTCAATTAATTAATAGATCGAAATAGTAAACAAATATATTTTTTATAATGGTAATTACAAAATAAAACTATTTAGATTTGAAAATCTAAACTTAGTAATAATATGTTTTATTAAGTGAAAATGTGAATCTTTTAAATATTTTACATACATTTTTAACTGATTTTTCTACTTGCATGCGAAGGATAGATATGTAAATAATGTTTTCTGTCGGGGGCCTCGGATGTGGCAAATTATCAAAATGGTTTACCTATAATCTGAACTTGATAGCTACATGGTACATATGTGAAACAGTCTAGTATATCATATGTATGCTTTTGTTGTGTATAAGTTTACTTTGGCTAACTGGTATTATTTCATATTCACTACCTTAACTACAGATATGGATTTATAAAGGCCAGCAGCATATTCTCAGTGGAAATAAAGGTGGTATATCTACTGAATAGACTTACTACTACTACTACTACTACTACTACTACTACTACTACTACTACTACTACTACTACCGCTACCGCTGCCGCTGCTACTGCTGCTGCTGCTGATGCTACTGCTGCTGCTGCTACTGATACTGCTGCTGCTGCTACTGATACTGCTACTAATACTGCTACTAATACTGCTACTGCTACTGCTACTAATACTAATACTACTACTACTAATGTTTTGCTATCATCACTAATAATCTGCTGTATCTAACACCCCGCTTACCCCACTAATCCACCACCCCCACCACCGCTAGTACCACCTCACCCCTACTCCTATACCATACCCCTACCATGTGTTGCTCACTACGACTTCACATCTATAAGGATATAGGGCAACTAGTAACCCCACTAGGGGGCAACTAGTTACCCCACTAGAGGGTAAATAGTAACCCCACTAGGGGTGTAGTCTCCCTACGCTATAATGTCATATGTTCCCATGCAGTGCATATCTTTATATTGCTAATTGGCTAGTTACTTCTTGAATTACATTTCCTCTCTGTTTTTCCTAGCCTGTACATCTATAAATAAGCATTACAAATGAGCTATTGCATAACAGCATGATATTTATTATATATTATATAACTGGTGAAATGTTGGCCACTAATTAACTGTCAATGACATAACCTCCACCACTAACAGTGTATTTATTTTACTAATGCTTTTATATATATATATACAAATCAATTGGATCAGAAATGTAATTCGAATACATTACATTAGCCCTACTGGGTCCCATGCCTTTAAGCTATTAGGTAGACCCCCCCCCTTCACGGTTGACTGCACGTTGTAGAGAAAGATCAAGTTCTGCCCTTGGTGGATGCCCTTGAGATGTTGCAGAGTGAATTCATACCCACCGCAGCCACCTCTAATATACAGAAGCTCATAGAACAACGTATAGAGAGGTTCAGCGGGGCTCACTCCATTATAATCAGTGGGGGCATCAACATCGTTATAACCAGTGGGGTTCACTCCATTATAATCAGTGGGGCTCACTCCATTATAATCAGTGGGGTTCACTCCATTATAATCAGTGGGGGCATCAACATCGTTATAATCATTTTTCATTATTAATAATAACAATTATTATAATGATGTATGATGGTTATAACGATTATAATGATACTCATTTATTATAATCATCAGGGTTGTTCGGTTTTGTGAATGTTTTTTTGATCAAAATAACCATGGTTTATTTGGTTTTTTTGATTTATGTATATACAATTATTGATATTGATATTGAAAATATATGTAGTATGGTAACTACGTAGTATTAATGTGAGGTGGAATATTTGATATAATGTTTTTGTAATTGTAAATAGTTGGCGTGGTTTATAACTGAATTAACTAAAATATATATATTCGTATTATTATATACGATACCACGAAGTATTGTATACTGTCAGTATCATATACCTTAATATATATTATATGTATATATACACATATATACATATATTATTATATTTCCAAAACTCTGGTTTATTCTATGAACTTACTATTGTCAACTATCTCTATAGAAATGTATATTGACAATGTCAATTTGACATAAATGTATTTATATGCCATTAATTTAACCATTTATGTAATTTAACCATAGATGTAAAGAAATACTTTCTTTTTTATCAATGCCATTGTTAGAAGGCTGTTATTTTAAACATTAACCTTAAATAGATTTAATTCAAATATAAACTCTACAAATGGTATTAGGTATTGGTATTACTTATTCTTGTTTTGGCATGCATTCGTTTCTCACTATAAAAGCAAAATACAAGCAATAAACCAGGGTTCCATTATTTTCGGTAAAAACCTGTTTTTACCGGTCAAAAATGGCAAAAAGCGGTAAAAACCTATCTCTACCATGTTAATTTACGGTAAAAACCGGTAATTACCGGTAAAAACCTAGTATTCATAAAATATAATACATTTTAAAAAAAATTTATATTGAAATTTAAAGTAATATTGATTCATTTATATATAAATGTTATGGCTAATTAATCTAGCAGCTTTATTTGAAAATTTGTCAAGATTTTTCTGCTTTAATTATGCCATTTATAAAACATTTATATTTTTTATGCCACCCTTATATTGTAAAATTAACAAGTTGATGTAATTTGATATATTTTATAAATGAAATAAAATCATACTGTGTTATATATTCAAATTACACAGTGAAAATATTACTAAATAGTTATACAGTGTTGTAAAAAATATTTGTAAAAACTATATTTAATTTCATATATATAAAAATAAATATTCTATTCAGTATTTATATATATATATATAATTAACAATATATATAGATATATTTAATATATTTAATCAAATATCATGGTATAAAATCAAATAATGAATACATTCAAATAATTTCTCAATGAAAATATTATTAGTTCTATTGTTTAATATATATATTTTTTTTTACAATATAAAGCCCCTGTCACACCGAAAAGTTGGCTGATTTTTCACCGATATTGTACCGATTTTCTCTCTCTGTGCTACACCCCTACCGATATATCACCAATATATCATCGATATCATGACAATATCGCTATTCATCATTTGGAGATATCTCTAAATATTTAACTATTTCTCGACGATTTCGTTACTGCTCATATCGGTGAAAAATCGCTCGCTTTATTTGGTGTGAATGGGGCTTTCCTTTTACTAATGCAAAAATAAATATATTATTATATTCAATATTTTATATATATATATATATATATTGACTTATTTACTCATTTATTTCAATATCATATTATTTATTAAAAAAAATGTGTCTTTACATAGAGTCAAAATTAATAAAGGTTTTTTTTTTTAATATAAAAAATATTATAATATTGATTTTAATGTAGTATTATTTAACTTTATAATTGTATATTATCTATTACATATAAAATCTATAAATAATATATAATTGTAAATTATATAGACACTAGTAGGTTTAATATAATATAGATAATATTATATTTAATTATATAGACAACACTAGGTTTTTACCATGGTAAAAACCTGTTTTTACCGGACAGGTTATTACCGCAGTTATTACCATAGGCGGTAATAACCTATGGAACACTGCAATAAACCTTATATAGGTATCCCAAACATATCTGTGTTCTTCCTATAATTAGATACAACCTTACGTGAACTATCATTCTCCGTGGATAACATATTTATCACGCGAGATAACATATATTAATTTCAATATTATATCATTTAAAATTAGTATCAATATTAATAATAATAGTATATATTATGTATATTATATAAATTATACCTATAGTTTTAAATTATATAAGGCAGTGTTGTTAGTTTTTATCGTTTTTAAAAAAAATCTAAAAAACCAAAAAAACAAACAAAAACAACAAAAATCAACAACCCTATCAATATTATTAATAATTGTATAGGTTATGTGTATTATATAAATTTATTCATTAAATAAACAAGCCTGGTCGAATGAAAAATATAATTTTGATAGAATTTACTGAATCATACTAATAAATTATACTACAATACTTTTTAATATAATATACACGAAATATCTAATAATAATCATATATCTTTAGAAGTATTTATTACAAATAACATTCAATATAACAATTTATTAATAATAATTATTAAATAAATAAAAAAAAACAATATTCTTCACAAAAAACCAAAAAAACCAACAACTCTGATAATCATTATAAATCATTACAAATAATTATAATATTATAATTATCGTTTGTGTATATTAATTAGTTCAACATCATCGTAATAACATAGATATAAATATATATATATATATATATATATAGATTTAGCTAGATATTAGCATGCCTACGACTATAGAGAGTCTCCCGTAGACTGACCTCTGACCCCCCTGTTAGTACTCTGAGCGACCACTTCCACAACGCGAACGTGCAGTTGCCGGCCAAGCTAGGCTTCATCCTTCAGAAGTACCCTAACCTAATAGCTGTTGTCGTACAGGCTATGATCAGCCGTACCGCAGAAGATATACCGGTTAGTCTCACCACCACCAGGGGAGCATTATTAAAGGCATTTTGTGGGCTGCCCACTTTTAATTTTTGCCCACTACAAAAATTTGATTTATTCATTCTCAATTATATCGCAATCCTATTTATTGATTATAAATCAGTAGATGTATTTTAGATTTGTTTTCAATTAAATATACAATTGAAAACGAAATAATTATTTTTGGAATTTTCAAATCCTTAAAAAAGGCACTGCCAACCACCCCTCCCTATTTCCCTCGAAACCTCTATACCTCTCCCCTTACATTGTTTTCTAATAAGTGCAATTGGTTATTATTCTCATAATTAACTAATATAAATTACCTTCTCTCTCAACTCTTTACCTGTACCCACTCCTTGACCCTCTCATTACCACTACACACCTTTCTATTGATGACCATATATAGAATACATATCTCATGGAGCTATTCATCTTATTTATAACCACCACTAATGTTACATCTGTGTTTAAAGCTAATGTAAACAATGTATTTATTATAAAAATATATATAGTGTTGTTAAAAAACGCGTTTTTTATTATTGTTTGTTTAAAACATGTTTTAAACGGTTTTTTTCGTTTTTAAATCGTTTTATTCGTTTTTAATCCGATATTTTCTGTTACAAAATATAAAATTATTTAAATAAAGTAGATATGTTGTTAAATAATAAAATAATAATAAAGTAAGTACATTTAAATGAATAATCAGTAATAATTCAAATAATATATTATCTGTATTATTAGCATTATTAAATCATATTGTCAAACTATACATTAGTATGACAATTATAATAATTATAATATTTATTTTGTTACAATATAACACTGAGTATTTCTGTATTATTTAATGTTATAGACATGGAGATTATATCACAATCTATAGATATATGTACATTATATAATTAATATTATAAAAGCTGTATGAACTTTCATATTTATATTATAATAAATTATTATAAATAATAAAGTAAAATTAGATTTCTTTTATGTTCTGATATAATAAATTATATAATAATATATATTATGAACTTTCATATTTCTTTTATATATTAATATATTATTATTAAAAAAATATGAAAATTCATACTATTTTTTTATATAATATTAAACATAATATATATTATTATACAATTTATTATATCAAAACATAAAAGAAATCTAATTTAACTTTTAATAATAACATTATATTTGTGTACACATATTTTATACATTTATTAAATAATCATTCATTTTTCAATTATTATACAATTTATTATATCAAAAAAAAGAGCAGATAAATTATTATTTGTCAAATTGAATTTAAATTTAAATTTAAATATTAACAATTAAATAAATATATGTATAAATGTATGTCTCTTGTTTTTTTTCTGTTTTTTTCGTTTTTTATTCTATGTTTAAAACGTGTTTTTTATTAACTCACAACCCTATATATATATATAGATTACACTAGTCTTAATAATTTAATATTAGTGTTGCCAATACCAAATTTAAATTTTAGCCAATTTTTCAAATATCAATATTTGATCCCGATTAAATGTAATCATTTCTAAAATAATATTTCATAAATAACATGTAATAATATTGATAAAATCTGATAAAAGAATTCAAACAATAATACTTATTAATTATTTACCATTACTCACACAGCATTACAATGCTTATCTTATTCATACCATATGTTAAAATTGTGCATCTGCTTCTGATTATAAATATAATACAAATTTAGAACATTTCTAAGAATATATATTATAAATAAAAATAGTACAATAATAGATTGTCAACTAGATTAGTTTTATTATATTAAATAGTAAATGGTAATAAAATACAATATGAAATGTCACAAATGCATATAAAATATATTTATTATGTATATTTTATTATAATTAGGTGTATTTTATTACCATTGACAATGGAATATACCATTAACAAAAGCATTATACTAACAATGATATGTGTTTGAGTTTAAATAATACTGTCAATAGTTTCAATAGAGGTTTGCTGCTGTGATAGCATGGTATCATAGCTTTCAGTGTAAAGCATCTTAATTGTTTATATATAAATATTTATAAATTATTACATTTATATAAATATTTGAATTAAAATAAAAATACAAAATATAATATTCTCAATTTATAACTCTCGTTAATGTAAAATAAAGTAATTCATCATAATGTTCTTTTGAATTGTAGTATATATCTTTATGATTACTTTTATAAACCAAACCATAATATATTATTTTCATCCATCGAATTATCATATAGTTGTATATTTATATTTAAATCTTAAAATTCCGATTTGAATGCAATTCTTAATAATATATAATTAATATTAACAATATATAATTACTATTAACAATATATAATGTACATATAAACATTTGATCACATAAGCGTGCCACCACCACCATTACGAATGACTCATTAACGCCGTTACCTCACCACTACAGGTGATCAGCAATCCCTTTGTTTACTTCCCACCCACCACGAACGTCATGTGTTCAGTTAGTATCAGTTGTTATCAGTTGTAGATCAGAGAGTCATGATTCAGTTCTACGTTGATAAGCGTGCCTTTATTCACACATCGTATCGTCTGTAACGTATGTAGTATATTTAATTGTAATACGTGAATGACATTCTAAATCTGACTTCATACTGACAAATACGATCGGGCGATCCGATTGGATGTTGCGATGACCTCTATATTTATATATACGATCAGTCCTCGGGTGTTTTAGAATACGTTCTACAATATGCGCTTACCTGTCGGAAGTCGCGATAACTTTGAACGATACGTTTTACCAAGTGAAAATGTTTAATAAAAATATCCGATCAGAAATTCCAATATGTGTTTAAAATGAAACTACGATCGTATTTTAGTGTGAAGTGATTGGCAATGATAATCAATAGAATAATAAGTATAGTAATCTATTAAATATGTAGTTAGGATAATACTAAAATATTAAACATTGTATACAAATTTAATAAATATTAAATATATATATTTTATCTATTAAAATATCATTAATTTTGACTTTAATTAATTTATATTGTCATACTAAATGAAAATATATCGTATATGATTATTATGTAACGTTATTCAACGACTTGGCAGGTAAAGTTTAACCGTATTCAATATGCGGCGATGTCTCAAGATAGGTTTGTGTCTCCCCGTGGTAATGGCTTCAAGACAGACGGAAAGAAAAGTGACTATCTTATAGGCATGAAAATGGTATTATTATTACTACTACTACTACTATACTACTACCCTCACTACTACAATTAGGCAATGGGAGCTGAAATAGTTTGTCATTACTTGCAAGATAAAGGAGAAGTCAAGAGGGATACTTCTAAAACATTCCTACATTTCTACGAGAGACTTGTCGAATACAGTTACTTTGCAGTTAGTACACACAAACAGAGAGAGAGAGAGAGAGATAATCAGGGAGGTATGAGCATTTATTTTTATATGCAAATGTAGTCAAATTTAAGTTAATAGATTATTTTCACAAATATTTTTTTCAGAATTAGATGTATTATTAAGCACATTTATTAAATAAATAGATATTATTCATTCTTTCATTCATTAATATAATATTTGTAACATTAATATATGTAACATTAATGTTCAAAAATTAAAAATAATGTATATTTTTTTCTTAATATTCTATATTTACAATATACATAGATATATACATATAACGTAGTTGATGTTAATGTACCCTTACCTTATCACCGATGATAGGATGAAATCAAGAGCTCTGAGAAATGGAAACTGAACTACAACAGGGCTAAAGAGTTCTACAATTCATCCATTGAGTTCTATAAACAGTACGTATTACCCCCCACCCCAGCCCCGCGCCCTCTATTAGCCACCCCTTGCGATGACCCACCCATCAGTATCCACCCCGCCCTCCCGCCACCCCGTTACTATCTAATGCACAGAACAAGTGCTGACAGATCTGTAGTCTGTGCACAATTGCGCTGCAGTTTTAATGATGCAGAGACTTCCCTCCTGTTCATCCAATCAGATTACTGTATTTAAATTATATAATAATCTGATTGGATCTCTACGATCGATTCGTTAAAACCGCAGCATTAGATAGTACTTAACATTAAGTGGTTCACTGACAGTATTTACCTGTACATTAGTGTACCGCATCGCTGCCTCGCTTATGTTTACTTACTGATGCACACCGCACACACAGTGATTCTCGTATGAATCTCCTATTTGAACAGGCCAGAAACTTAGAATGTAAATACGAACACATGAAGGGTGTAGAGTTAATTAAAGAGGATGGTTAGCGAATACCCTATTATCATTGTAGATTACCCTAATACCTTCATAAACCCAACCCTAATTGCTTTGTAAACACCCTTATCATTTATTAAAAATATCTTAAACTCATAATTTGATTATAAACTTTGAATATTCATCACATATGAAATGTATACTAGATTGATTACTTGAAATGTTTGAATCTATAAATATATACTTTAATTAACTTACCAATAACTTGATAAGTTATTTTATTATTTCATATTATATATATATATATATATTGCATATAGTAAATATCAATTATATATAACTAAATATGAATAACTCTTTTTTTTTCAATATTATTTGTATTAATTATATATTATTCTTCATAATTATTATATATATTACTGTGATTGATGAAATGAGATATATCACAGTTTACAATCAATAATTAGTTAATGATCAGACGCACTTTGTAATTTTTGTATCTCTACATGTTACATCTATTTTTTAGAACACGAATTACTTTTATTCATAATTAGAGTTAAGCATAGTGGTACACCCATATAATTAATGGACAATAACAACAGAAAATAGGTATATTATTTTGAAGCCCTTTAGAAGAATATATTATATAAATATTATTATAAATCAACAGAAAAAAAAATTATTATTAAAATTCTTCTAATAAATATTATTATTATTATTATTATTATTATATATGTTGATAATGATATTAGGTGTAGAATGGATGACTATTGATGACAAGAAACTGTTGGCGACCTTCAAAAGTTTCAATCAAGACTCCCTGAATCAGAACGGTAACGCGAGTTCCATTTCTAACTTCATCGATGGCCAGTCTGACTACGATGGCATTAATATGTTAGTAATCTCATCGTATCTCATCATATCTCATCTTGTATCTCATCATATATCTCATCTTGTATCTCATCTTGTATCTCATCTTGTATCTCATCTTGTATCTCATCTTGTATCTCATCTTGTATCTCATCATATCTCATCATATCTCATCTTGTATCTCATCATATCTCATCTTGTATCCGTGTTCTACTATAATCTAGGTCATCGGGTTTTCTTCTTTTCATATTGTTTCACTCATACTACATGCACACACATTACCATGCGTGATGTATCGTTACACCATTCACAGTTATTATTGAATAGTATCAACACTTAGTGTGTGTGTGTGTGTGTGTGTGTTTATCATACATATTATCTATCTATCTATCGCATACATAACTAGTTTACATCACCTACCTACCTATACCCTACATTACCCGTCATTATTAAGGGAGAACGTAGATACTGAGAAACATCGCAGAGATTTCGATGAGATTGCCAACGAAATTAAGGATATTCTGGGTTAGTTAACAGTCTATTGTCTTTGGCACTCATCAAATTAATCGACTTTAAATGTTTATATTTGTAACTTTCTCTCTTTCTCTCTTTATCACTCTCTTTTCTCTCTCTCTCTATCCCTCTCTCTTTCTCTATCTCCTCTCTCACTATCTCTCTCTCGCTCTCTCCCTATCTCTCTCTCCTCTCTCTCTCTCTTCTCTCTCTCTCTCTCTCTCCCTCCCTCTCCCTCTCCCTCTCTCTCGAGTGTAGTACCTCTAAGCCCCTTCAACCGCCCCCCGCCCCTATAGAACTGAGCGACTACAACAATGAGTCTAGCTCCACCGACATGGATGACCTCTACGACGAAGACGTAGAGGACGCGCAGATGAAGGGCCTCATGGAAAGTATGGACGCCGAACTACGGTCCACTACAATGGCTGACAGCTTTGTAACCGACGTCAACAGCCCTCCACCGGCTACCAATGGGGCGCAGAGTACACCGTTAGTCTCTCGCTGTCTTTGTAGAGGTCACCATCGGTGTAAACGATGGCGTCGCGTCTACCTAGATGTCATAGTTTTACTATATTTATTACAAAAAGTTGTATTTCTTTTGATTATATTTTATTTATATACGTATGTATGTGTTTTTAAATTATTTGTTTAAAAAAATAATACGCGCTTATATACGTATATTATGCGCGTTACTCTACCTAAATCACAACACGTTACAGAGACAGCAACGGGGATAATAAAGTTGTGAACCTAGAGAAGAATTTAAGCGAGCAGTTGTCTGCCTCATTGCTCATGCAGGCGGGTACAGCTGGACCCGTCTCTACCCTATTGGGCACCATCAAAGACTAGCAATACTCCTCGAATTTTAGGATAAATATGATTTTTTAAAAAAACAAAAAAAACAAAAAAAAATTACAAGAAATACTTTATATTCGTAATATATTAGTAAAAAATAAACAAAAATACATATCACTTGATTTTTATTATTGGTTATCATATATATTTATATAAGATATAAAACACAGTAGAGTATTATTGATTATATTATTGAGTATTGATTTTATTATTAATTTATGATGTAATTTATTATAAGTATGAATATATATTATTGATATCAAAATTAAAATTTCAAATCAAATATGCATATATATATCAATCATATTTCATACTATAAAGTTCAATCATAATTATAAGTATTTCATCAAAAAATGCTGCTCCCAGTTTGAGTTATGTATCTACTGCATACATAGTATAACTTTCTCCAAATAACTAATTATACAATAGAAATAATAATTCTTATAATTGTAAGAGAAATATTTATTTTGAATTTGAAATACAAATGTTACGTTTTAACACATATTTCATCAACGAAAGTAAATTAGATTTAAATAAAATTATTTATTAAATTATCGAATGAATAAAGTATATAAAATAGTGTAATATTAACCCAACTTTTAATACAAGTAGCATTGCATTGTTGACATGATGGTTTGTAGTATAGCTAACCTAACAAGGTAGGTATTGGAAGCTCACATCAGGGATGTTCTATTTAGAAATAATACATGTGAACTGTAATGATTATAGGTGTGTCGGATACCTGTCAATCATTCTTTAACTGGGACCTTACAGGACAATCTATTATTAGAATAGGACATAACCTTGCGATTAGTTTCTGTATGTACAATCTTGTGATATAATTATAATGTAACGGTGACAAACTCTTCGCTTCACCAATGTTCCCATTTACTTCAAATAAACTAGAATAATGTAAATTCAGATTTGAGATTTAATAATATAGGACTAGGTTCTGTTATTGGCCATCCTTTTTTTTTATTTATATTAATTATATATATACCAAGTTTACTAAGAAATAATCAAACATGCCACTTTTAGTTTATGATACTATATGAACTTGTATTTCAATAACTTAAAACATCTAAAAATGAATACACTAATATCTAAGATAGTTAAAATGATTTTATATTAATTTGCATTATTGTAATTTTATTTGGTGGAGTTTTTTCATCCTATCCAGGAATTTATATGAAGTTTTCACTTATCGCTATAATGTCCCTTTGAAGAATATGAAAAAAAAAAGATTACTATTTGTGTAGGAATTAAAAGATTAAATGATAATATATTTAAAGTTGATACTAGATTATATATATAAATATATATTGATAGTTATATAATTAAAAGATTGAAATTTAAAACACAATATATATTTTAATTCATATACTTTATGGCCAGAAAAGCATGAATTTTGAAATAAATATATTTGTTAATAAAAATGAAATATAAAAATCAGTAAATATAATATGTATTCTTAAAATGATATATGGATTTATGCATAAAAATAACAATAAATAAGTGTAATAAATAAGCATTTATATATTACCCTATACAAATAAACATTAAATGATTTTTAGTAAAATATTTATAATTTTTTGTTTTAATTAATAATTTATAATTATTATTTATACTTCTCTTAAATTTAATTCTACTTCTCTTTATTTATAAACTTAATTTTGATTCTTTAAATATCCATAACCTTTTTTCTACATGATAAATGTATATGAAACTTTCAGAACTTAATTATAAATAAATTCCTTAATTATAATTGCGTAAATATCTCTTCATATATGTTTAGTATATGTTATAAGTATAAATTAAAAGTAAATTGTTACTGGAAATTTTATTATTTTATAACTATTCTTTTGTAAGATTCATTCTCATTGTCATATAATTCTATAACTTAATATATATTTATATAGAGAGATCTAAATGTAATTAATGTGACTTAACAAGTGTAGTGATTATCTTATTTCAGAAGTTACCGTACTTTTAGTAAGTAAAAATATCCTTTAGTGTTATATATATGATTAATATATATATTTGATTCATTAGACTAATTTATATACTCTGATATAATGTAGCTTAGGTATACTTAATTATGATAAATTAATCGATTACAAATTTATAAATATAATAAAATATGGAATGTACAATAGATTTGATTAGATATGTTTAAAGAGTTTAATACCAGTGATCTCGTGTACAATGATAATACATATTAATGTGCATCATTATTTATGAAAAGTATAATGTACACTACTCACGGATTCACCAAACTAGATTAAATCACTTCTCCGCCCGAGATCAATGGTTAACTAGATGTAACCTATGAGTTTAGTATTTCACTTTATTGTATACCCCATCATCTCACAACTAATGCCCTTATCTTATTTACAATATATTATACACAGGTATAGTGATCAATGAATCTCTGTGCAGGTCTCAAGTTGTATACGAGTGTCCTACACCTACTTCTACCCTACTCTACCCTACCCTACCCTTCTCGTACTAGGGTGTTAACTCGACAGATAAAACATTAAGTGTCCAGTAAATAGAATGTCCAAAACACTTTTCTATATTTGTACATATATGTCATAGATTTAGCTTTCTCCGCTAGCACGAATCCATCAGAAACTAAACCAGTCGGTAAAACAACTTATTTCCATATCGGCCAATACAATAGGGTGTATTTTTATATAACATTTGTCCCGATACTCTTATTTCTATCAAAATATTTTATAAATCTAATTTAACTATTAACGGCATAATAGCTAAACTAAAATATAATTATCATTGTCATATATAAATTTATAATAATTTATACATTACTTTTATTAATATATAGTCGTATATCTGATTATATCGTATCATGACTATTTTTTCTAACATATTTATATTATTTTATTACTATTCTGAATTAAACTATTTTTAAATTCTCGTAATAAATATATTTACAATTTATTATATCAATTTAATATTATAAAATTATATTTAATTAAATAAATTTGAATATTTAAAAATTAAAACATAAATTAAATTTTAAAACATTAAATATAAATTGAATAAATATTACTACTATTTTATATATAATGAGGTGTAGTTCTAATTTATTTAATGATTTTTATTTGTTATCAAGATATACATATACAGGAAAGTCGCAGATAGGACACGTCTGTTAGATATATAGCACGCATAATATATACAAATATGGTCTTGGTTTACCCGCCGCTATATTCTTGTGATTCATGCATACATTAATAATGAGTCATCGAGCAGCAGATGCATCAGATATCGTTGCTGGAAACACAATGCCGTAGATCTGTAAAGTAGTAGTTTATACGTAGTATTATACTTAGTCAAATATTCTATATTACATAACTACGTATAATCTAATATCATATAAATCATATAAATATAATATTCTTTATGACTAGAAATATTAAATAATTGCCGCAATTTATTATATTATTTAAGGAATGGGTGGTCGAGTAATCTGTAATTAGCAGTGTTATCGTTATACATTACACACCGAGTATAAATACCTCGGTTGCGATGTTTTGTTCGCCAGTTCATAACACATGTCCTCCATTCATCTCTACGATCATCCGATTGTCTACCATATATGCCATATCCTATAGGACGTAGCCTTCTCCGTCCGCAACGTCCAGCGTAGAGGAGAACGATATGTATTCGGACATTTTTATCTCTATAGCATGTTTTTTCATCAATTCATCCACTATTTATTTATAATCATATTAAATATGTATATATATATATATATATATATATATATATATATATATATGTGTTGGTGGGTGTATGTGTACACTGTACATGCATATGTATTTTGAGAATACAAAATTACGATATTGATTATGATATTCGATAAATTTAAACAGATTTATTCACACACATACATATATATGTGTGTGTGGATCAGGTTATCGGTTCAATGTAGTGCTGTAAATGAACTCACTTTTTGAAGTATCGATACTTGTTCGAACTCACATTTTGAAGTATCGATACTTGTTCGAACACAAGTTTTGAAGTATCGATACTGTTCGAACAAAATTTGTGAAGTCTCGATACTGTTCGAAAATTTTTTTCAGACGTATCGATACTTGTTCGAACAACATTTTGTAAGTATAGACAATTGTATATAAATTACGCCAAGCATTTTGATAGGGCCATGTAAATGATGCCTAACAAAGACTTATACTATATAAACATAACAAGACTATTATGTAATGGGCTCAAACAAAATTGAGATTCTTAATTAGTGATTTAAATTTTGCCCATTTTTCATTATTTCGAGACAATCAAATCCTAAATTTCATTATCTCGAGACTCTCGAGATAATGAAAGTTTATAATAAATATTATATTAAACCCGAAAAATTGACTTTTTTCCATTAGGATGATTTTTTGTCATGTAAAATCTTCAGCACGCTTTTTTGAAATATTTTTTTTACATTTTTTAAAAATATTTTAAAAATTAATTTGAAATATTTAAAAAAAAATTAAAAATATTTTTAAATATTTGTAAAAATTTTGTTAATATATTTTTTAACATTTTCTTGAACAATTTTAAACATTATTTTTAAATTATTTTTTTAAATTGTTGAAATATTTTTAAACATTTAAAAAAATATTTTGAATTATTATCACTGGAAATCTTCTTGAATTTTATAATAGACGTCATATAGTATTTTTGTTAATGTTTATTAAAACAAAATTTATGATCAAAAATGTAGTTTAGTTATAACTTTATATATATATATATATATATATACAAAAATTATAGTTATATACATTTTAAATATTATTTTTATTGTACACAAATACCCGAAATTAATCTACTAAAACCCGGAACAATCTTGGACCATTATATAAAACTCGATCTCATTAAATATTTATTCTTATACGATATATCCGTATTTATATTGATTAAATGTGTATATTTTCATATTTTTAATATATACGTACCACTGTAAATTATATGTTAAGGTAGTACTCACGTTGAATCCTTGTATAAAAGTATAAAAGGTATATAGTATAAAATTTAAATCTTTTTCAATATTTGACAGGTAGGAATAATTATAATATAGCCTAATATTTTTTTAACGGAATCAAAGATAATAACACATTTTTTTTACTAAAAATAATTAAAATATATTCTACGATTTATTCATACAATCATTTATAATTTATTGTTAAATATCAATTAACTTTACATATTAAAATTAATTATATTATCAAACATATGATCGCAAGTTCGATAATTGCATAAAAAGTTCGAAGTACTAAAGTTCGATACTTGAATTAAAAGTTCGAAGTTCAAAGTTCAAAAGTTCGGAAAATTGTAAAGTTCGAAACCGAAATCTTTTTCAAAAAATTGTAAATGTTGTAGATAGAAATTATGAATGTTTTAATTTATTTATAAAACATATTATAGCATTAATAATGAATATTTTATAATGAAATTAACAGAATATATTTATTATATATATAGCTATATCAATATTTATAGAAATAACAAAATTATCAGCATTTCTGATCAATATGGGAAAATTGGGATTTTTTTGTAATCTAAAATTAATATAATTTACATTTTTACAAAGCTTTTTAAATTCTATAATATAAGTTGTATCTTGGTTTTTACAAATGAAAATATATTATAGTAAAAACTAAAAACTAAAAACTAATAATTTATAAAAAAATAAGATAAGAATTGATTTACAAATTGTTAACGATTTATGGGCTTTTTTTAATGATTTTTTTATTTTTTTATTTTTTTTTATTCCATAATAATACTTATTGTAGTGTTTTTTAGTGTCTGTAAAAAAATTAGACATGAATTCAGTCTAGAAATTACATAAAAATGTGTTTTTTGACGATAAGATAATTCTATTATATACTATTAAATATTACATTTTTATGCTGTCAAACTTCAAACGCTATTTTCTCAGAATAATTATTTTGCGCTATGTATGTGAATTCAAACATATAAAACATAAAAACTATTATAATTATAATATTAATTTTTTTTGCTTTATATAGAATTTAATTATCTGAATAGTAAAATAGAGAGATATTTAATAAAATTTATAGTAGTCATTGTATAAAATGATAATTTCCATAGAAATACCATAATTTATTTGTGCTAATTTTTAATTTAGATATATATAATATAATAAATAATAATATTAAAAATTATTTTTTATTTTTTATTTTCCTATGCATGTATATATTATGAATACAATACAACAAAATTAGGTCAATTGAATGAATATAATATCAGTTCTATTTTTGTTAGTGGACTTATGTTTTTCCTATCTATTCCTATCCACAAAATTGGAAAATTGGGTGTTATGTGCGGGATCCCCTTAAATTGTTTAAAAAACCCTATTATTAATGCAGTCGATTAACATTTTTTTTGTAATAATTCGTAAACTTTTTTATTTTCAAATAGAAAATTTATCATATTTTTAAATTAAAATAGTGAATAAAAACAATATTGTATATTACACATTAATTTTGTTCTTATTAATTTCATGTAACAGTACACTCATATACTTATATATGTATTTTAATATAAATACATTTTTTTAATTAAAATAAAAATAATTTTATTTTTCCAAAATGTACTGTAAAATCGAAAAAAAATATACAAATATTTTCTTATACAAAAATATATGATTCAGACTAGTTACAGATTTAACTACACAAAAATGTTAACGATGATATATCAAAGTTTCAAAATATCTCCTATCTCCCCCATGTTAAAATTCTCTTCTATGTTAACTTCAATGACTCAGCTATAATAATTAATTTTTTTAATTTGTTGTTGTTGTATTCAATTTATTATTTTATTTAGATCAATCAAAAGAAAATAGGCAAAATTTATAAAATATTTACCGAGCCGAACCGGCTTAACGGACATTGGTTGTCCCTTGATTTGACCTCAGTACAGTTTATTACATTGATCCCAAAATATATTTAATAGGAAGATTATCTTCAAGATATATCACATATTATTTTCAATTGAATATTTAATATGTAATATTATATTACAAATGAAATTTCGTCTTTTTCATTCAATTTGATTCAAATGTATGCCGTATTTTTAAAAAATAATAAACAATATTTAATATATATATATATATATTTACGGATTGCTATTTTTGGGTTGTTTGATTAATTGGATTAAGTTTTATCCTTTTGTATTTTTAGATGCATTACATCACTAAGTGAGCCTATAAAATATTGTGTTTTGTCCAGATTTTAATTTTATTTAATAAAATAATTTTAAAAATGTGCCTACTTTGATGCGGAACCAAATTTATTAAAATTATTAGAGAATTAAAACATATTTATTTGTAAATAATAATTTTATTTATTTTAGTTAACTTATATATTATGCTTAAATATGTTTTATTAAATAACCGGACTAGTATCAAATGAAGATTAATAATTATTAAATTATTTGTATACATTATTTTCAAAATAATATAGCGGTTGTTTATTTCTAACAGTTGATTGACCTATTTATTTAGTTACCCTAGATTTACATTGGAAGATAGCCGAGTTCCGAGTTGTAGGGTTTGGGTTTATTTAATAATAATTGTTTATAGTCTTTGTATATTTATTCATTTAAAAATTTCTTCACCAATTGTTATTTATATATATATATAATATAAATTAAAGAATAATAGGTTTGATACATATAATATGTAATACAATATTTATATTAAAATTAATATTTATTTATATTTAATCAATATTCATATATATATGTATGGGTGATAATTCATATTTTTGTCATTAATTAAATTATTTAATAATTGTTTATTACATACGAATAATCATTATTATAATGGCATCACAAGCATTGTTACAATGATTGTATTTAAAATAAATTAAAATATATAATATCAATACTGTGATTATAATACTTTTCATATCGTAATTAGTGCAATATATTTAAGTGTATTCGCTATATTCGACTACAGTAAATAGGCACCGATTATCAACGCGTACCGGTGTCATATAATAATTCACCCCAAACTCAAAATCGTCCCGGATGATCACGTGACTACAAAATCGATGACATTTCACAAACTACACATACGAATCTCTTCAAATTTAAACCACATAACTAATATGTATATACACAACTCTGGTTAATGATTACAAATAAATAATTCATAAATATATAAAGTAGAATGGAGATGAATTTGATTATACCAGATTAGACAACAATACATTAATATTTTAAAATTAATAATAGACGGAAGTTATTATTTTTCAATTCTAGGTATAATACTAGGTATAATATGGTATTCTAAAATTGTCTCTATGTACCATTTTAATTAAAAAACATTATACGCATTTTCGGTTAATTATTGAACAAGTTTTAATTGGAATTTAATGCGGGTGTCGCGCGCTCGAATGAATGTTATAAATAGAATATATGTTTATATTCACGAATCTAAATACTTTTATATAATGTATAATGTTTTTTAATTAAAATTGTACATGAAAAAGAGACAATTTTAGAATACCATATTATAGTATTATACCTAGAATTGAAAAATAATAACTTTGTCGATTCAGATTTTTAAAATATTAATGTGTTGTTGTTTAATCTGATATTATCAAATTAATCTCCATTCTACTTTATATATTTGTGTATATACATAATAGTTATATCATTTAACTTATATATGGTTTAAATGTGAAGCGATCGTATGTGTAGTTTGTGAAATATCATCGATTTTGTAGTCACGTGATCATCGGGGACGATTTTATGTATGGGACGAATTATTATATGACACCGCACATTTTCGAATATTGTAGAAATATATGTTTATATACTATATAATATAGGTGATATTCCGAAAATATGTCAAGTTTCTAAGATTGTTTACAAGAGTTAACCACTCCTTGTGACGCGCTTATTCATTGGCTCTTGATAATCACAAATTTCAATACTGGCTTATATGTAATTATAATAAGTAGTATTGCAGCGTAGTTAATAGAATACGATGTGTCATTCAGAACTTTCAAAAACAATGTTTTTGCTTAATTCAATCTTAGATTTAATCTATTGAGTATCTATATTATAAATTATATATATATGTGGGATCTGCGAAGTAGAAACATAAAATTGAGAAAGTGTGGCGGGTTCCTCACTTCTCACGACTATTTCAGTGAACCCGAGAACTTTTATTTGTGAATACGGATTAATTCACAATAACACTAATATACATATATAAATTTAAAAACCTAAAATTTCTCATTATTTTTTATAATTATTTATTTATTTGTTATTAAAATAGTTTATAGTGTTTTCGTTAAAAGTATATATTGCAAATTGCAAATACATGAAATAGATGTTGATGTATATATATATATCAGGGTTCGAATGATTTAAATAAAATGATTTAAATCAGCCTAAAAAAATCATATTTTTTTTGATTTAAATCAATATTTCTCAAAGTATATTATATAATTATTAGATCATGATTTTTATTATATAATAATTATATTCATGATGGCCTCCTATATTCCTATAAGGATATAGGAGGCTATGTTATATAATTAATATTTAAATAAATGAGAATTATATATATATATATATCATAAATTATGATTCATAAACATCAAAGGAAAAATATATAATGTTAAATAAATAAGAATTATAGATTTAGACCGACATCGTCCCCAATATGTCACGTGACTGACAGAGAGTTCAAGTTAATAATGCGTATAGGGCTTATATAATATTATATTAATATATAAACATACAGTATTATGATATGTATGTATATATATAAAAAACGAATTTACTACTCGGTGAATAATTTAATGAGAAATATAACGCCAACAGCGAAATGTATAATTTAACACTCGGTTTAACACGTGACTTATTGGGGGCCAATGTCAGTATTCAGCGAATTATATATATCATAAACATTATTGGAGAAAGATATAATTTTATTTGTTTCTATATGTAATCCAAAAAAGATTGGTGCATTCAAAATTAAGAAATAGACTGGGAGTTAATAAATCTGCAAAGCTTGTATTTATGTACAAATATTTTAATATAAAGTAATTTATTAAAATAATTATCAAAAACGTTTTTATTTTATTTCTTGTATTAATAATTTTAGTATAATTACAAAGATTTTTCTAAGGATTGCTTCGCAAAATCTTTGTTAATTATTTGAATATAATTCTAGATAATAAAGTAGTCAGTATAATATCAAAACACTAGTAATTAAATAATAATTATTTAATGTTGCATTATGCAATAGCATATAATATAATGTATACATTAATTTTGATAATTCAAGACATACATAATATCACATTTTTATAATAATATAATTCTATTTATTTATATATCTTTACTTAATTTATTAGATAATTAATATTTATATATAATTTTATAAATTTAAATATACATTAATAGTTATTTAAATTTCTAAGTCTATTAGCAGTAGAAAAAGATTTATTCAATTTATATAATTAATTAAACATCTATTTATTATATTATTTTACAATTTAAATATTATTTGCATTAAACTCAAATAAATTGATTTAAATCAAAAAAATCGGATTTTTTTCGAACCCTGATATATATATATATATATCAATACATATATGCATTATAGTGTCATCTAATGATAAATTCTCTGTCATATTATGTCAGGTGAACAATGGATTTCCAGCACCGTGCCGGGGGTAAGACGGGTTCTGGGGGCGTGGCCTCAGCATCTGATGCCAACAGAGAGAGGAGGGAGCGGCTTCGTCAACTCGCCCTCGAAACTATCGACATCAACAAGGTCTACACTCCTCTATCTCACCTTCAGTATACCCCCTTCTACCCCTTTCTACCTCTATCTCACCTTCAGTATACCCCTTTCTACCTCTCTACCTCTATCTCACCTTCAGTATATACTTCTACCCCTTTCTACCTCTACCTCTATCCTACCTTCAGTATATACTTCTACCCCTTTCTACCTCTATATCATCTCGAGTATCTGTTTCTACCTCTCTACTATTACTTCTTATTCATTTCACCATTTTCTTTTCTACTTATATTTTATTTACTAATAACTTTACTAATACTTTTAATTGTACCTCTATTTATACTTAATTGTACCTCACGTTCTCCTTTACATGTTCTACTTTTATTCCTGTTCTTATTTCTGTATTTTACTCCTCTTTTGCAACACTTTTTCTCATCTTTACTCCTCTATTTCTATTCCACTAACTTTTCATCTCATCCTCCATCTCCATCTCATCCACCATCCTCCATCTCATCCTCCATCTCCATCTCATCCACCATCCTCCATCTCATCCTCCATCTCCATCTCATCCTCCATCCTCCACTACAGAGTTCTCAGTGTTTCTCTATCGCATACCACTCACTACCTCCTCACCACCCCTATTAACCCCCATACCCTACTGACCGGTGTTCCTTAACCCCCCACCGCAGGATCCATACTTCATGAAGAATCATCTGGGGTCATACGAGTGTAAGCTATGTCTGACCCTTCATAACAACGAAGGTAGCTACCTGGCTCACACCCAAGGAAAGAAACATCAAGCTAATCTGTTGGTATTCTCCTGCAGCTGAGTGTCCATTCAGTACCTCTTACTTCCCGTACCTCCTGTACCTCTTACCTCTATCCTCGTGTACTTATCATGCAGAATGTCTGTGTTTTTATCATGTTTTGTGAAGAAAGCAATTAAACAGACTACAAATAATATCGTTTAGTTAATAACATAATTTGAAATATGAGACATTAGTTATAAAGCTATGGATGTATTGTTAAACTTAATGCATCGTGTTGAATATTCTGTGTACTCTATGTTATTCTGTGATGAGGATCTCCACTGTATACCTGTAATACACCGATGCATTATAACTGAGGAGTTAACGTTTCATATGTCTATTTGTTATTGCGGCGCCCTGTAAACCTACAAGTATAGCTAGTAGTAGCTGATACATACAGCTAGTGTGTACAAGCGCCTAGCTAGCCAGTGGTCACTAATTGCCCATGGTGCCAACGCAGCTAGTGTATACCAGCATATAACTAATACAGAGCCAGTGTGTATCCCGCTAGCTACCTAGTAACTAATACACAGCTAGTGTATAACAGCTATATACCTAATGCCTGCGTCGCTGCTAGAGCTAGTGCGTACCTAGTAACTAATACATAGCCAGTGTATACCTAGTTAGCATATAACTAACACATAGCCAGTGAATGCTAGCGTGTACCTAATGCCTCTGCTACAGAGCCCGAAGAGCGGCCAGGGATGCAGCAGAAGCCCCGGCTCAGCCCGCGCCCGAGAAGATACACGTAGACGTGCGCAGTTTCATCAAGATAGGACGACCCGGGTACAAGGTCACCAAACAGCGCGACCCCGACACCTGTCAACAGAGCCTTCTCTTTCAGGTTAGGGGCGGGGGGCGGTACGTGTAGAGTAATGGGTGTATTAGAGTGTGTGTGTGAGGGAATTAGCGGTAGGTGTGGGGCATCGGGTGTATTATAACATGGTGCTGTGATAGAGGTGTTTCACAGCATTACAACCACTTGTCTACCACAACTATGCCTATGCTTAGTGATCGACTATCTGACACATTTACTTGCTAGGTAACCTTAAGTTACTTGCCAATCTTAATTGCCAGCGAACCTCCTTAGTCGGTAAGTTAAGCCAATGTCACACTAGTAATATAGCTTAATAACTATTATCTTACTTATATTATACGTAATATGTAATATTAATTTATTATATGATATTCCATAAAGATGTATTTATAAGATGCTAGCAGATAATATGTATTAAAATAAGATGTATTATATTATTTACAGAATATAATAATTTAACTAAATTCTATTTCTTTAAAAGTTAAGAATGATTTTGAAATACTACTTATACTGGTTAGCTCACGCGTAGGTCTAATGCATTAATGGCTCTATTATATAGAATAAAGTGTATTATATTCATTTTTAATATTTGAAAATTTATCAATTTATATTAATGTTTACATAAAGATATCAAATTAGATCCATATATTATGATATGTTATTAAGGACAGGACATAGTAGTCTACTTAATGTTATTAGTGGACACATTTGAATAACTTGATGTGTTGGGAGTACTTATTTACAACTTCCGTACAGTATATATTGCGTCGTAGAAATACAATTACGATCACAGAAGATAAGAGACCAGACTAATTTGATAAATACACATGAAAATATTCAAAATATTTGTAACTTAATAATTTTGATATAATCAGTATAATCAATTTATTGCAATTCATTCATTATAAGATATGTTATAGACAAAATTACACAATTTGTTATTCGAATAATCAATATTATTTCATGCTTTCATAACCTAATTAAAAAAAATTACAGAATATATTCCTAAATAATTATAAAGTCTTTAATAATGAAACCCTTTCATTGTAATACTAATATTATATTTATATTCTTCTATTATCTAATTCAAATATATATGAATTAAGCTAAAAGATAGCCCATTTTAATAGTCAGATATTGGCTGTTTCAGATTATACATTTTACACTAAATATTTTACAAATTACTTGAAGAAGCAGATATCTAACTATAAAATTGGGCTGTGTTGTTTAGTGTGAACACGGCTTTATACTTAAATACTAAACAATCTAACTAAACGGAGTATTAAGTAACTCCTAGCGATGTACTCCTCGGCCCCGTCACTATTACAACCAATCGGTTAACGGCGTACATTATCATCGTCGTCTACCCTCAGGTCGATTACCCCGAGATAGTGGACAGCATAACGCCCCGTCATCGCTTCATGGCCGCCTACGAACAAAGGGTAGAACCCCCTGATCGTAAGTGGCAGTACCTTCTGTTCGCCGCCGAACCCTACGAAACTATTGCTTTCAAGGTCGGTGTCAATGTCATCGATAGCATTTTATGTAATCTAGGTCGATTAGTCGATTAGAAATATGTGTAATATAAATGATGTTATACTCTTGGGTTATTAAGGGAACCTGCGACTATAGTCGCATTAAATATATTAAATATATTAAATATATTTATCACGTTGCATGTAAAGTATAAGGGAAATAGCATGTTTTCAAAATTTATCTACTTTTACATTACATTTTTTATTAATAATTCTAAAAAATTATTACTCAAAACATAGCTTTATTTTATTATAGTCTGCATATTTTTAATAAATATTTAATATAATTTTAAATTTGATTTCATAATTAATTAATTATAATATTTGTCAACAAATTAGTCATATATATATATATACATTTATATTATTATTTATTTATATGTTCTATATAAACTATGAACATTTTAAGTAAAAGATTCAACATTGAATTGATAGTTACATTTATTGTAGATGTACAAAATGAAAAATAATTATTTTTATTAAATTAAGTTTAAATTTAAATTAAAGATTTTTTATTATTTTATAATGTTCATATAATAGATAGCTAGTAATTTATAAATAATTGTTATAAATAGATAAGTATATATAAAAGTAGAAAAAGATAAATTTATAAATGTACAATTTATTACAAGTTAAATATTTGCTGCATATTCACTGCCTTTAGAATTAATTATTTTTAATTAGTGGTGTTTTTAAAACTGTCGTTTTATAAGTAATATTTAACATAGATGCATAATTTTAAATTATTTTAATTACATTTTATATAATTCAAATTTACTAAAAAAAAATTCTTATTTTGTAATTTTTATTAATCCAACGTCACCTTAACATGTTCTTTATCATTTACAATTATTATTGATAGTTCATTTCATTAAGTTTGTTTATATCTGTATATAATATTATAGATAATAACATGTATAATAGAATATAATATCATATATGATTATAGCTGGTACTATTTTTTATCAAGAATATTTATTAGGTTTCTTTTTAGTTATCATCATTTAAAATTGCCATACTATATATAATATTATTAATGAGTGACATCATCATTCTGTAAAGGTTCCCAGCAGGGAGGTTGATAAAACTACGAGAAAGTTCTGGGCACATTGGAACTCTGAAACTAAACAGGTAATCAAGTATGAAATAGTATAACCGTGTTGTAATATAACTGCGCTTCTATTGTCGCGTAATCATTAATATCGTACCATACTGTTATTAACACCACCTTCTCCTCTACCACCTTTACAGTTCTTCTTGCAGTTCTCGTTCAAGTTGGAAAGGAGCAACATGATGCCTCCCCTCAGAGTGCCCATCATGATGTAACGGTCACATACAACGTACGCATGTGTGTGTACTTTTTTATTATCAAATAAATGTAATATTTCTAATTTAACATTGGCTCATTATTCGCGTGTGTGTGTGATATCGTACGATGATAAAATAGTGTAAAAGAAAGTGGTAAAAAAATAAAATAGAACAAAAATATATATACATATATATGTATATATATATGTATGTTGGTATGTACAAAGTTAGGCGTGTTATCTACAGGAACGGGTAAAAAAAGTCGCTGGGAAGTTTCACGGGAATCTTAGGTTTCTCGCCGACCACCAGGTGGGGGTGTTGCGTGGCTTCGAGGAAAGACACAGTCGATGTTATCGCGATGTCGTTAGTCGCAGTCGTAGGGTCTGAGCAACTCGTTCCTATACACTGCCGGGGGGGGGGTTTAGGGGTGATAACATCTAGATAGTAATGGGTATGAGAGATTGTGTTGTTGTTAGAATACCGCGCTAGAGATGGAACATATAAGTCACTTGTAATGTATATTGTGAATAATAGTTTAGTAGCTGTAGTTTTTAGTATAAATAGTATATATGAATACTTTCTGAATAATAAATATATAGATTATATTTATCAACTAAAATACATATTTACACATAATATTTAATCCGTACATATTTGCTTATAATTTATTTTCAAAAATAATTATTTTGAATAAATTTATATATTTTATTACAAATTGTATTATGAAGAATATAGTATCGTATTATTAAGAGATATGTATAATTATGTAAAAGTTATGGTGAGTATAAACATTTATAATTATGAGTTCAATAGCTATATAATTATTGAGCATCTGAGATCTTTTTAAATATACTCTAAAATACCATCATATAATTCTTATAAATCAATATATTGTATAAAATGATAAAATACATTTTAAATTAGTGTATATTATAAGTTTTATTATTTGTAAAGTAAATTGAATGTTCTATATACTAACTTAAATTAAAATAATAAATTTTATTTTTTATTAATCAAATAAATAATCTAAAACTTTTAATTAATTATTTTAACTAACTAATTTTATATATTTTCTAATAAAATATATTTAATTAAATTACCATACTGATATAATAACTCTATAATTCAAATTACTTTAATAAATATGAGTGATTTAATATGATCTACCTATAAGTACTTATATATATATTGGAGAGAGGGTGATATATAATGCATGATAAATATACAAACTTTGAAAATAAAATTCTGGGCAATATATTTGAACTTCACCGCAATGATCTTAGATTGCGGGTTATTGATATTTCCTTCAGATCCATAAATTATATCGATATGTCGTCCATTCACCAGGTTTCTGCACCCATTTTCTCCTATAAGCTTTGCCTAGTAGTTGCATTAATCTATAGCTTACTTAGTTAGCTTATTTTTCATAAATAATTTATATTTAAATTCAGAATATAAATAAAATTATAGTAATTAATATTGTAATACTAGAGGTACATCGATACTAGAAATAAATAAAGGATCCTATACTAGAGTAGAATGTATTTATATATATAATCTTTAAGGGCTGTTCACATGAGAAATCTATTCATGCAATCATCGAAGAAATATGCATACATTTTTTGAAATGATGAACTTATGATTATTTTATATAATTTATACAATTTTAAATACAAAAATTTCAATAATTTATTACACTTTTTAAGATTTTATAATTTATTAAGAGCAGTATGTTAATAATATTTAGAATATTTATATTTATATAAAATGTATTTCAAAATTGAGTTGTTTTATATAAAATTATGTTTTAGGAAATAAAACTGATAAGCGAAATAAATTCAAATTAAATATTTTGTTATTTGTTTATTTTTTAAATAGTTTATAAATAGATTGATAAGTGAAGGCCATTGCAGATATATTTATACTCATCTGTATATTTGTCACAAACTGCGTAAATATTCTAATCAGAACATTGTGCAAGGTATGCAGAAACAATACATAATTTGACAATTACGCAATTCTTGCATGAATTGAACACTAATGGGAACACACGTGTATAAGGGTACCCTTAGGTCAGGCTAAGAATTCTATTTTGTTATTTTTAAGTTCGTCAAAGTACTATTAGAGTTCATTTAATTCTGTATTCTCTCATAATGATACACATTAATACTAGGTGAAGCATTAATACTAATGATAAATAGGTAGAATTATGAATGTAACAGATATGTACAGTAACCAGGGGGGGCACAGTAATCACACTGTACCACTAACCGGATTAGGTTGAAAGTTCACGTCGATAATCTTCGTCCACTCGTCGACATTGTCTACGCTGGTGTCCCCGTAGACGGCGACTCTGTCCACAAGCGATGACTCGTCACCATTGAGGGCGCGTAGAGCTATCTCTTGTAGGTAGGCGCAACCGGTGGTTAGGTTGTGCAGTGTCACTCTAGAGGTGGCGAGGGGTCAGAGGTGAGGGGGGCGTGATGACCTGCAGAACGTACTGAACATTCACTGTGTAGGGGGCGTAATACACTACACCCTCTTACTCTTGAGGGGGGGATATGATACATTGTATTACGCACTGGTTGTGCATGATAACATGGTCAACAGTGACGGTCTTGATGTGTATGCTTATATTCTTCAATGAATACTCAAACTAAATATTGTATACTGTATATATGTAATACACATATACATACATTTTACATATATATATATATATATATATATATATATATATATACACATTTACACATATATATACATATTATTTAATTATTTATTTATTTCGGTCCTTTCATCACATCCAGGAATTTAAATAAATTTTCACTTATAACTATATGGCTCTAATTTCCCTTTGAAGCCGCTCTCATGTTATACACAATTATATAAAATCACTTCTATATATTATTTTAAGACCTATGTATATATATATATATATATATATATATGTATATATATATATATATATATATATATATATATACACATATATATATATGTACTAATAACAATCAAATAGTAATGCAAACTGGATTCATTAGTGGCTATACACACCATCAATATAAAGAAAGTGGATAAGCAATTGACGCACGCAATGCATGTGAAATATAGATATGTGAATGGCACTTAAATTAACAAAAGGGTATCAGTGATTTTGATTGAATATTAGTCATATTATATATGTCAAATATTAAAACAGGAGTATTTTCGTCGAAATAGATTAAAGTGACTTCTATCTATATCACTGGATTTAGATTATAATTATCAATAAAATAGTATGATATCTTCAATTCAAATACACAAAATTACGAGGAATGTTGATATTATGTATTTTAAATATATAATTTTATTTTTAGTATAGATAGTACATTAAAATTGGTAGTAATTATTAATATATATGTATAAATAAATATAAATAAAAAGTAGTGGGCCAGATAGTGGGTTTCGACTTCAGCACCTCTATCGCAAATTTCTATACACTACATTCAATTGCTGAGGTCCACTTTCTCACTATATCGATGGTACACACACACACTCCTAGATTGACCTCTGACCTCAGACTGCAGCCGGTTGTCAGTGATTCACCGAAAGTGATGGGTATGCGGCGGACAGGGGAGGTCGAGTCCGATAGGCAACCATCGCCGTGGAAACCGGTCGATACGCTGGTCAACCATTTCGTGTTGTCGACGTTCAGTTGGATGCCCTCGCTGAGGTAAGAACATGACCTCTAAATCGACTACTACATGACCTCTAAATAGATTACTACATGACCTCTAAATAGATTACTACATGAGTACAAAATCTCTACCCTAAGCTGTATGATGTATGCGTTAATTTCTGTAGGAGTTATTATTTCTATGTAAGTTCGGTTGATGTAATAAGTTAAAACGAGCGTATTTCAAAGTCAAGTAAACTATAGTACAATAGGAAGCATCGAATTGTAACATTTTTTTATTATGTGAATATATTTTAAAGTTATTCTATTACTTTTAATTATTATTGTTCGAATTCATGTTTGAGCTTTAATGTGAATTTCAAATGAACTTATGAATATATTGTTTATTAAATGTGTTCTAAATACACAAAGACATATCGGCTCTAACTCAAGCTAGGTGAGAATTTAGTGGTGAATTCATTGTGAACTACTTTATATAAACTAATAAAAGGCAAATATCTATTTTATTTAATTTAATAATTATATAAATTAGATTTTCGAGATAATTAAATTATTAGTTTACGACTTCACTAACATATTACATATCTAAAATATTCAACTTTAAATAAGCATCTCAATATTACATTAATGAAATATAAATAAGACATATTTAATAATGTACCTTTACTAAGTAGAGTAGATATAATAAGGTACCAGTTGGCTAGTTGGCTAGATCTATACTATTTGTTTACACATATAAATTAATTATCGTATTTTTAAAAATAACTTACCATGCTTAATGATAAAATGATAAAAAAAAAATTATTTTGTATTTATTTTTTATATAATATTAATAAATGTAGTGTAATAAGATTAATACGAATATGTGTACTTTATTGATTTGTTCAACATTAAAATAGCATATTCACCACTATTAAACAGTATATGAACAGTGTACCCTCACCCCCATTAGTACCCCCCCCCACATTAGTACCCCCACCCCATTAGTACCCCCACCCCATTAGTACCCTCACCACCCCCATTAGTACCCCCTACCCCCATTAGTACCCCCCACCCCCACCACATTAGTACCCCCCCATTAGTACCCCCCCATTAGTACCCCCCCCATTAGTACCCCCCCCCCCATTAGTACCCCCCCCCATTAGTACCCCCCCCCATTAGTACCCCCCACCCCATTAGTAACCCCCACCCACCCCATTAGTACCCCCACCCCATTAGTACCCCCCACCCCCATTAGTACCCCCCACATTAGTACCCCCCACATTAGTACCCCCCACCACATTAGTACACCCACTCACCCCATTAGTACCCCCACCAACCCCATTAGTACCCCCCACACCATTAGTACCCTCACCACCCCCATTAGCAGTACATCGTACACACAACAATACAAACCTGACCACTCTCTTATTGTTCTCAGTGGTGACTCGTTGGAATGATTTGCCTGCCATTACCGGCTGGCCAATCAGATAGCCGGGTCTTCCGCTACGCTTCAAGGTCAAACCTGAGTCCCCGTCCGCTACCTGAGGTCACGGTTGTTGTGATTATGTAATGAGTGTAAGGTCACGTGATCAGCAGGGGGGGCAGTACGCAATCAACGCATGATAATGCCTTTTAAGTATTTGAAAGTGGGGCCAAATTCCAAAGTAATTATTATGTTTTTAATTGAATATGAAAAACAATCTAATAAAATATATATATACTAATTTATGATAAATAAATAGGATTATGATATTTTTTCTTTATCTTTTACATTTTTTTAATTTTATTTTTAAGGGGCTTTTTTTAACTGACCCACTTCTGAATTTTTCCCACACTAAATCAGATTTTTTTATAATCAATTATATCAGTCTTATTTATTTAGTTTAAATCAATAGATGTATTTTATTAGATAGTTTTTCATATATAATTTTGTATATACATATTTTTTCGAATTTGGCTCCCCACTTTCAAATCCTTAAAAAGGTACTAGTATAGAATGTAGTGGTGCAGGGTAAAGTGATGGATAGTGGCTGTAGCGGGGTTTAGTAAGGGGTGTAGTGGGGCCGAGTAACTAACATTGTAGAAGCGTACGGAGAACTTCTGTTTGAGAGGAAGATTCGCCAAGGTTACGTCCTCGAGGACAAAGCTAACTGTTGCCACGGTAACGCCGCCTAGTGAGTCGTTGTAACCGAACGCGTAACTAACACCGGTGGCGACACCTTCGCACAGTAGCGGACCTTTACCTGTAGAGAGGCAGTGTGACCGGGTGAGAGAGAGAGGCAGGGTGATATGGTAGAGATGGGGTGTTATTTACAAGGGGTGGGGGCGTGACTATCGAATAGATAACGCATTGACTGTTAAGGGGTGAATACACTTACACATACACATACACACCTTTTGTAATGAACAAATGTATTATTTTACAATTTTTTATTTCATAATACTACACTATGATGTGTTTGTTATCATCTATACAAACGAATATTCATGAAAACAGTTTAGAAATGACATGAAAAGTTATTTTTTGGATACATAATAAAATAAAAATATATAATTATTTAATTTATTATTTAAATTATATGCCAAACTGATACACTTTATTTTACAGTGTTTTATAACTTATATATTGCCGATTTCAAACAATTACATATTACATTTATTTACTCTATTTATTTATTATAATAAATTAATAATTAATAATTATTAATAGTTAGTTAATAATTAGTACACTTGATAATATTAGTTATTTTAGCTTTATATTTTATTTATTATCAATTTACTTACATATTATATATATATATATATATATATATAGATTACGTATTATATGCATCTACTCTTTTTATTTATTATTATTATTGTATCTTAATATATTAGTTGTCTAATATAAATCATAAGAAGCTAAGGACAAGAAACTAAGGACAAGAAACTAAATATAACTACAAATATATAATATAAATGATCATATTGTATATTTATTTCCGCCAAACTACTCTCATTGCTGTTTTCTCCAAATAATTAATTCACACTAATAACAAGGGCATGTCCTTTCTAATTTGTTAATAATAGTAAAAATACAATTTCTATAGAATAAATGACAATAAATAACAATTTAAAAGTGTAATTTATTTATACACAATAGGCTATATATATAAAAATATTATAAATATCTCTATTATAGTATACATATACAATGTGCATACAATAAATATCTCTATTAAAAAGCACTAGACTATTAATAGGCCATTAATAGTCACTTTACATGTAAAAGATCATGACAAAATGGGTCTACTATAAGCTTTTCATCTAGCATTATTTTGTATTATAATGTATTATAGTATTATAGTATTCATGTATTATAAAAGTGATATAGTACTGTATGATATTGTTAAAATATGATAGTTGAGTATAAGTATTTATTATGATAAGTATGATATTGTTGGATGATAGTAAGATGAAGAAAATCAGTATATACTGGATTTTAATAATACACATATTTAAAAATTCAAAACTATACATGTTTTTCTGATATTATGTAATATATTTGTATTTATAGAATTTATTCATATATTTTAATTATCTAATATATTATTAGAAATATTATATATATATATATATATACTCATAACATTTAATAAATGTCCATTAAAGGGTTCAAAATCGAGGGGAGTTTAAAAAAAGTGAATAAATGAAATAAAATGTTCTGAGATATAGCTTCCTAAAGTTTTAATTGTATATTTTGAATACAAATAATAAGTATATTTTTTTCGAGAGTTGATTTAAAAAATGTATTATACTTATATTTACTTTTAAATAATGTGTTATATATCATTATTTAGATAATAAACTAAATTTATATATTTAAAAATAAAACTAAAATAAAAGCGAAGGTTTCGCCGCCCTCAATGGTTTACTTGTGTGCTGTGGTTATTGTGGTATATGCTAAGTTGTAATCGGGTAGATATAAGCCACACCCCTATGCATACAGCACACGTTAAATCTCAACATGGCAGATATTCTCGGATTGATAATTTCATCCAGGTTGATATTTAACGTGAGCTATATATGCATGGAGGTATATATGATAGGAGTCTTATATGGTATCTCCATCCGATTAACAAGTAGCGTACACCACGAGGATTACAGCTTTATTCGGTTAGTGAGATATCATGTGACTAAGATCACATAGAAGAAAAGAGTGATGGTGATGGTGAGGAGGAGGAGGATGAGGAGGAGGAGGAGGAGGAGAGGAGGAGGATGAGGAGGAGGAGGATGAGTAGGAGGAGGAGGAGGAGGGGAGGGGGAGGAGCAGAGAGGTAAAGCTACGTTACTGCTGTTTACCTGCGGGCACCAGTCTTGGTTTAGGAGATCGGGGCAGAGTTTCATTGGAGCACGAGAACTGTAGTCCGTTGTCAAGGTAACACTTCATGTCGGCCAATCGTAACGCCATCGTGAAGTTTGAGTCGTAAAGATGCTCGGGCCAACCTAAATATGTCATGTGATCAGTTGTTATATACTAATATACACACATATATACACATATACACACATATATACACATATATATATATATATATATATATATATATATATATATATATATATATACACACACACATACACATATGTCTATATATATATATATATATATATATATATATATATATATATTAATATCAGATAGTACCGGCACTACTGTTAAGGTGTTTATATATAACATACACATCCTGTATATAAACATTGCGGATGTAATATACAGTAGTTTGCAGTATCTGTAGTGATGGAAGTTTGCTCGTTAATGTAGCGTCGCATGATAAGTAAGCCCTACATGTAAAACTGGAGAGAAACCTAAGAGCGCAACTGTTACATTAATGAATTCATTAATTCTAATAATTATAGTAATACATTTTAGAATAATAGATTAAAAAAATATGTATATATTTACATTACATCGAAGGGTGTTCACATGAGCAATCTATTTGTGCAATCGGCTGTAAGAATTGCGCGATTGTTAAAGTCTGTGATTATTCTAGGACCATCGCTAAATATTCTAATTAGAATATGTACGCAGTTGATGAGGAAAACACACACACGAGTATAAATGCATACGCAATGGCCTTCACGTGTCAATCAATTATACTATTTAAAAAATAAACAAATAACAAAATATTTAATTTGAATTTATATTCGCTTATCAGTTTTATTTCCAAAAAACATAATTTTATATAACACAACTCAATTTTGAAAAACACTTTATATAATTATATATATATTCTAATTATTATTAACTAAGCATACTGCTCTTAATAAATTATATTAGATTAAAAAGCGTAATAAATTAAGTAAATCTTTACGAATAAATGTTATGATAAATATTATCATAAACCCTATATTATATCATAAGTTCATATATTATATATGATATTATTATATTTAACATATATGTTTATATAACTATATCAATTTATATATGATATATTAGTTATATATATTAATATAAGTTTATATATATCAAATATATTGTATATTTTTTCCAAACTTTATATATTATAAATCCTATTATAAAACATAATATAATATAATAAGTTCATATAATTAAGTGTATTATCCTATTTATTTATAATATCATAAGTTCATATAAATAATATATGTATACCGTATATTATACTAGTTATAATGAATGTACGCATTTATGAATGTATGATAGTATAAATTATATAAAATGTATAGTAAAGGTTTCCGTTTTCAATATCACTAACTTCCGGATTGATTCTTTATTGACTGCAGAATATCACCAGGATTCTGTAGTGTATATGGCATTTAATATAAGGATTTTAATACGTATAGGTCAATACATTAATCTATATAGTAACCTGAATTTAAATAAATATTTTGTAGCAATGATCGCAAAGAAATAAATAGATTCACAAATTGTTTATGTAAATTTGTGATTTTTAATAATCAGATATTTTATACAAAGTTATTTATTTTTAATTGTTTAATAAATATTCAATTATTATGTAAATAATCATAATTAAACTTAGATTTTGTATCTATTTTATTATATTTATTATATTAGTTTTTAGAGCTTTTTTAAAGTATTGTATTATTTAAAGATGGACAAGTGGAAACAAATATATAATTAAAAATAATATGTTATACGATGTAAGCTGATATATCAACTATATCTTTAGATTAGATATTTGCTTACATCTTAAATAACTCAATAATATATTAATATAAAGATATCTTATTAGCAATCAACATCTTCTAAATATCCAACATATGTTTTACCATTTTATTTTAATTATTATTGCAGCAAACATTTAATTAATTAATATATCATAATAGTTCAAGGTATCATCATTATTATAATTATGTTATATATTTATATATTTAACATATACATAAATGATTGCGTTCTAAGATGACCTTGATTATTTGAAGGTCGGAATAGTAGCTATTGGCATCGAGCGATGCATCACCTTCGCATGACTTTGAAAGGTCGTTGATTCGTCGAATACATGAGCGTTCCTCGTCGATTAAGTATCCTGACATATTGGGTGAGGGTAAATAGGGGGGTTGAGGGTAAATAGGGGGGTTGGAGGTAAATATGGGGGTTGGGGGTAAATAGGGGGGTTGGGGGTAAATAGGGGCGTTGGGGGTACATAGTGGGGCTGGTAACAGAATGGCTGGTTGGGGACATATGGTGAGGTTGGTAGCATATTTAAGGTGTTTGAAATGCTCACACGATGCTCACAATGAGATGAACCGGAGACCAGACAATGTGTCCTACTATTTAGGGGTATAACTACGACGCGATGTTGTTACGATTAGAATTAGATATACACAGCAAACACACGGGGCAATATGTTAATGTGGAGTGTGTTCTTCATTAGCCATATTGTAAAGAGTAAAGCCGCATGCATATCCATAGCGAGTAACAGCAACACTGATCAAGATGATCAACAGTTGACTAGTAATAATGTAACAAAGATAATAGAATACGAACAAACACTGTATATCGAGAGTAGAACACTATTATATGCAGCGCGGTACTAGAATATAAACAAATATGGCGCATCGAGAGCTCTACAGTAACGGGTAACAAAGATACTAGAACACGGGTGATCTAACCCACGTGATCAAAGTCTGAACATTCGCCGTTGTGTAGAGCGGACGGCAGTATCAGTTGACCTCTGACGTCGTTACTGTGAACGACCTTCACGCGGTCACCTGACTAATAGTGTGTCGGGGGCTGTTAGATAGTGTGTCGGGGGCTGTTAGATAGGGTGTCGGGGGCTGTTAGATAGGGTGTCGGGGGCTGTAAGATAGGGTGTCGGGGGCTGTTAGATAGGGTGTCGGGGGCTGTTAGATAGGGTGTTGGGGGCTGTTAGATAGGGTGTCGGGGCTGTTAGATAGGGTGTTGGGGGTTGTTAGATAGGGTGTTGGGGGTTGTTAGATAGGGTGTCGGGGGCTGTTAGATAGGGTGTTGGGGGTTGTTAGATAGGGTGTCGGGGGTTGTTAGATAGGGTGTCGGGGGCTGTTAGATAGGGTGTCGGGGGTTGTTAGATAGGGTGTCGGGGGCTGTTAGATAGGGTGTCGGGGGTTGTTAGATAGGGTGTCGGGGGCTGTTAGATAGGGTGTCGGGGGTTGTTAGATAGGGTGTCGGGGGCTGTTAGATAGGGTGTCGGGGGTTGTTAGATAGGGTGTTGGGGGCTGTTAGATAGGGTGTCGGGGGTTGTTAGATAGGGTGTCGGGGGCTGTTAGATAGGGTGTCGGGGGCTGTTAGATAGGGTGTCGGGGGTTGTTAGATAGGGTGTCGGGGGCTGTTAGATAGGGTGTCGGGGGTTGTTAGATAGGGTGTTGGGGTCTGTTAGATAGGGTGTTGGGGGCTGTTAGATAGGGTGTTGGGGGCTGTTAGATAGGGTAGCCCGTGCATTCGGATATATCTAGCTATGCCTTGTCACATAGCTATATGTTTTATTGCAATGATACAGATAAGAGGTGCTCGTTAGACAGAAGTTATTTTGATATTGTTGTTGTTTTGTGTTGGCAGAGTCCTTTCATCCCATCGAGCAACTTCAATGAAGTTTTCACTTATAACCATATACGGCTCTAATATCTTATCAGACAAATGCGTGAGTGATAACCCTGTAGATGTGAAGGTCACTCGGGGAGGTCGTGGTACTCTGGTAGGTGTAGCCCCCGCCCCCGGGACCCCCGTAGGAGTTCAAGTAGTCGTCGAACTCGGTGTCGGTGATGTTCACGTAGGGCAGCACGTACACCAGACGTTCTTTATCTGAGCGGGCGGTGAGTTGTCGTAATGTTTCGCTAGGTGGCGCTACTATCGGTACTACGCCGCACGCAACGTGATCAGTCATTAGTGATGACATACTACATATATATATAATATTAATACGTGTATATTATACTGGACGACTACACTAGAACAGTTATAGCTTTAATTTTAAAGTTTTAAAGAAATAATAAGAATATCGATATTTATATATTTATTTTATTATAACGCAAAAAAAAAAAAACTACTGATAAATAATTATTATTGTAACTGCACAAGTTTCCTTTAGTGATGTTAGAATTACAGTTACCTACATGGTTTCGGAGGCACTCGCATCAACTTCACTATTGAAGTGTTTGAATGTGTTTTTTAACATCGGTAGAGAGGCAAAATAGGTAAGTTTGTGAGTTTGTATGTGAAGTTGGGGGTGCTAATGTTAAGCTAGCGGGGGTGGAGGGGGGGTGCTAATGTTAAGCTAGCGGGGGTGGAGGGGGGTACTAATGTTAAGCTAGCGGGGGTGGAGGGGGGGTGCTAATGTTAAGCTAGCGGGGGTGGAGGGGGGGTGCTAATGTTAAGCTAGCGGGGGTGGAGGGGGGGTGCTAATGTTAAGCTAGCGGGGGTGGAAGGGGGGTGCTAATGTTAAGCTAGCGGGGGTGGAGGGGGGTACTAATGTTAAGCTAGCGGGGGTGGAGGGGGGGTGCTAATGTTAAGCTAGCGGGGGTGGAGGGGGGGTGCTAATGTTAAGCTAGCGGGGGTGGAGGGGGGGTGCTAATGTTAAGCTAGCGGGGGTGGAGGGGGGGTGCTAATGTTAAGCTAGCGGGGGTGGAGGGGGGGTGCTAATGTTAAGCTAGCGGGGGTGGAGGGGGGGTGCTAATGTTAAGCTAGCGGGGGTGGAGGGAGGGTACTAATGTTAAGCTAGCGGGGGTGGAGGGGGGTAACTAACAATTGTCTCGTCTGACGCAGAACAGATTATTGTCGGTGTATTTCACTTCAAGGTCGGTGTTCGCACGGAATATTATATTTTTTTGTATGCACATCATTGTATCATCGCTGTAGTACAAAGATCATAGAATTAGACGGGTGATGTTATAGAGATTTTGTGAAGTAAAGATATATCACTTCCGATCTACTCAAATATTTAATCTAAATGTGATTAGGAGTAACCTATTTTCATAGAGGGCTGTAGTATCAATTCTTGAAATGAATAAAGTCATCTTATAGTAATCATTGAATTATAATTCAAAATTGAAACACAATTTCAAACGATATTTTTAAATACCTATCCAAATCAATATACTGAAATGAATCTCTTTTGCATTATTTCATAACATATGAACCATTAATGTAATGAATCCTATACTTTTAATTAAATAAATAATAGATTTATTAATTTATTATTTCTATTAAATGTGTGATAATGTGGTATATATAATTATAGTTTCGCCCTATAAGCTTTAGATGTTATATATCTGCTATGTATTCGGATTCAGTGGGCTATACAATTGCTAAACTAGCTTAGACATATTCAAATATTCACTAATAACATAATCAGGGTTGTACAGTTTTTTTGACGGTTTTTTTTTATCAATAAAACCATGGTTTATTTGGTTTATTTTGGTTTTTTTGGTATATAAAATTATTGATAAATATATTAATTTTAATATTATCATTTAAAAATAATATCAATATTAATAATAATAGTATATATTATGTATATTATATAAATTATACCTTATAATTTTAAATTATATAAGGCAGTGTTGTTGGTTTTTATCGTTTTTAAAATAACCAAAAAAAAAACAAAAACAAAAAAAATCAATAACCCTATAAATAATATTAATAATTGTATAGATTATGTGTATTATATAAATTTATTCATTTAATAAACAAGTCTGGCCGAAAGAAAAATATAATTTTGGATAGAATTTACTGAATCCTTGTATAAATTATACTATAATACTTTTTAATATAATATACACGAAATATCTAATAATAATCATATATCTATAGAAGTATTTATTACAAATAACATTCAATATAACAATTTATTAATACAAATTATTTAATAAATAAAAAAACCAATATTCTTCACTAAAAAACCAAATAAACCGTAACAAAACCAACAACCCTGAACATAATATCGATAATAAAATTAAGAATTTTTATATAAAATATTTATATTGTTAATTGTATATTTCAATATATATCTATGTTAATGGAAACACATTTGTGTCAACACTAACATGTCCACACGATCGATGCACAGCGAGAACAAGCCCCTCTCTCCCGCCGTACAGTCTCCATCGCAGCAACAGTTCACATCGCATCTCGACGAGGTCAGGTCGCAGCCGCATATCTCGTCTCCTGGGTTGTGGTAGAGGTCAAGGTCAACAGGCGCGAGTGCCTAGCCGGGTGCTACAGTTACAACTACAGTAGTGACTTACTACTACGTATGTACTTTAGAAACGTTGTAGCCTGTAATCTCAGACGAGGTCATACCGGACGAGGTAATCTCGGATGAGTTTTACATTTAGTTTATTCTAAAAGTATTGTATATAAATTTGACGTTATAGTTATCTTACATTATTTGTATTTCTCCTCTATAGTCATTATTTATATATATGTGTATATTATATTTGCGATCAGTATTTAATAATTAAGTACGCATATTTAAATAATAATTAATTATGAAATCTACTTAATTTTACAAGTCATCCATGATTACTAAATAAGTCGTCCGAGATTGCTGGTATTCTAAACATTCATTAATTTATTAATTATATTAATGAAATGGCATCATTAATAAACAAGTTGCGTGTAAATCGCAGATATAATATTTTGCATGTACAATTGATAAAGTATTGATCGCAATTATAATGAAACCGATTTATTCCACTAATTGATCGACTCAACATATCAAACAAATGTACAAAAAAAACATTATTATCGCTAGATTACCTTTGAAAGTTAAATTACGGAATTCTTTAGTTAAATATATATATGACTCTCCTTTGACCAGAAATTGTATTTGCTAAATTGTATTTACTTTCTATATATATATATATATATATATATATATATATATGTATAAAAACTTGTGCATATATTAAGTATATAAATAAAGTATATGGGACGATCTCTAATATCACTTTATATGACATTATATTTTTAATTCGCTATTTAATATAGAAACATACAGAGAACTAATACATTATTCTACCTCTATGATAATGCTATAGATACTATAGGTTCTATATAGAAAACAGTTATCAGAAGGTTGGAAGATTATAGTTATACTTAATCCATATCATTTTTAATATCCTCGCTTTTGCTTAATCATTAAACTCCACCTATTATCAATATATTTTTTAAGTTGTATAAATCCATAGAATATCGATAGATAATAATTGATTATTGATCATAATAATTGATCATATAATTAATACAATATACTATTAGTATCACTACAAGTTACTATGATATTTATGATAAAATATATATATATATATATATATATGTTTTAATATAATAGCGATATATTGTATATAGCTAAACAGGATTACATAATTTTAATAATGTGATATTGTATATAGCTAATTATAATATCGCTAAATGTCCATTGACCAGAATAACACGTAAAACAATTTAATAATATCAAGTATTCAAACATTGTTAAATGATTCGATTTAGTGAAGTATACCTACCGCACCACAAAGGATTTAAAAAAAGTTAAATTTACGGTCCTTCGCGATTTATTTTTATTAAAATGATATGCATAATTTAAATAAATGAAATTTGAAAAATCTAAAATCTAAATTAACATCGTAAATCAGCGACGGTTCGAGGTCAGCGAGGTCACGATACGATGAGATCATACGACGTACAACCAATATAACGTGTTTGATTGTTTGATTGACATACGGACACCTAGTTTTCTATTTGGCGAATGCAATTTAAAATATTGAACTCTAATTTAGATATCGGGAGATACGATCATGTTTACATTCTAAAGTTTACACGTCTAGATAGGGCTTAGCCGGTTCTCGAGTTTATTCGTCATATTATATATGATTCATATATATATATATAAACAAATTAATTCGTCTTTATATAATTATTATAATAATTATGGATCATGTTAACATGTATAATATCGACACCCTTCATATAAATATTAAGGATATCGATTTTTAATATCTTTCATATATGTTATAGACGATTAATTTAATTTGGATATGAACACCCTTACAATTAACCGCAATCATTATGATAATGAATTTATATCACATATTTCTATTATTATTATAAGAATTAGACTGACATCGGCCCCCAATTATTTCACGTGTCTAAAGGAGAGTTCAAGTAAACAATTCGTCTAGGGCGCATATAATATTATATTAATGTATAATCATATGCTATTATGATATGTACGTATATATAAAACACGACTTCACTTTTCGGTGAATAATTTACTGTGAAAAATAGGCCCACCACGAAATGTTTACTTGAACTCTCCGGTTAGACATTGCCTAACTTAGACACGCGACTTATTGGGGCCCAATGTCAGTATAATACTGAGTATTCGGGATGACTTTCAACGTAGTATAATCATATATCTAAGGGGACAAGCCAGTATTAATATATAACGTATTTGATTATAATACTTATATTTGATATATTTTTTAATTTACATCATTCATTTATAGTTTTGATTTATTACAGAAATATTTTAATATAACATTAAAATATATCTGTAATAAATAAGAAGAACTGTAAATGAATGATCATCATTATGATATCATTATCATAATGATTATCGTGAATACCCATTTTGGCCGCCGATATATTTCAAAGTTCAAGTAGGGCGTGTTTACTAATATGTTGGGTGTTAGTTAAAATAATTATTTTCACTGGTTTGGTTTGGTTGGGTTTAGTTTTAATATTACATTGTTTTTGTAGCTGCATTACATCCCAAGTGAGCCTATAAAAGCATATATATATATATATATTTAGTCACACCAAAATGGAACTCAGCTGCTAAGATGAGCATAGCTATGATTATCATAATAATTATGATCATCATTATCATAATGATTATGATCATCATTATCATAATGATTATGATAATCATTATCATAATGATTATGATCATTATTGTATATCTCGAAGCAGGCCGCCGATTATCATTATTAGAATGTCAGAGTTCAATTTTTATTTTGGGTTGTGTGATTTCTTTGGTTTGGTTTATTATTTATTTTTTTGTTTTTTTTAGCTGCATTATTTCCCCAAGTGAGACTATAAAATATTGTGTTATAATAAAATACCGTATAATCATTATAATAATGCGTATAATGTGCATATATAAATACCGTCCATATTGAACTCTGATATTATTATAATAACAATCGGCGGCCTTCTTCGAGATAATTATAATGTGCATTTAAAAATCGATATTCTTACAAAGCGGAAGGATGTATTATATAAGTACAAGTATTCACGTGATCCATAATTAGTATTAGATTTGGTTAATAACTTAAAAAATATATATTATATTTTTATAATGTATATCAAGATAATCATAACCAAAAATTATAAAAATATATAATTATAAATTTTATTATAAATTATAATTATATTAATTTTTATATCAAATAAAAGCTGTAAAAAATAACCGGTATTATCTGTTATTAGGGAATATGTAACTAAAATGATACATATAACATAATATAATATATTTATTAACATTATTGCAGTTAATATTATTATTTTTAATTATTTACATAAAAATCTGTTGTAGCAACTCTAATAATGGATATATTAGGATTTATATATATATTAGAATAATTTATAATCTAATATATAAATAAATAAAAATTTATTAAAATATATGTATAATATCTAGAACACATAGAATATTTAATAAAAAAATTTGAATAATGAATATGAACAAAAAGCTAATTGTTATTTAAAAATTAAAATTGGAAATCGGACATATGTATGATTATTTATATCACGTGATATTTAACTGATTTCTGGGTATTTTCATTAAATATCTTCGCCTTCTAGTAACTAATTAGTTGTGTTAGTATTCAAGCGAATATTATGATATTATGGATAATTATTTATTATAATTTGTTATTAACAATATTAATATAAATAATACAAATTCTAATTATTGTCACCTATAACATTATAATTTAAAATAAATCTGATAGTGTATATATTACTGCCTATAACAACTTAATTCATTACTAAAATAAATTAGGTCCTATATAATATAGTATATTTCTATTTTAATATATATATAATAACTACTAAATTTAATAACCCACTATTTTGTATGTATAATAACATATATATGTATAATATATTATTTCATTAAATATATTATATAATACATTTATTTTAATGTTTAATACTCATTATTGTAATGTAATTCGGAGATATCGATTTTTTTCTGTGAGTTCGTTGACATCGAATTTTATAATTTAGTTGTATTATTCGCTTATATAACGTATATAATAATAATTATTATACTACTATATTATTTATATAATCATTATATAAATAATATAGTAGTAATAATTATTATTATAATAGTAATTACTATAATTATTATAATAATGATTTAAATATTCTTCATATTAATCATTTCTTTAATGATATACTATAGAATTCTATATCATTTATATACTATACTATATCATATAGTATTATTTTATATTTATAATATTTGTTCAACCTTATTTAACAAGTAATTATAATGATTAATATTATTATAATAATAATTATTGTTAATATAATTGTAATTATTGTAATTATAACATTTACAATTATAATCATAAATATAGTTAAATTAATTTAAACATTTTACTTTATAAATCCTCTGTGATTTACAAACTATTTGCTAAATATTATATATTAGTATAACCCATATATAATATATTATATAATAGTAATATTTATTTTACTCATTATATAGTATGTATAGTGTGTATATTAAACATATTTCTATTATTAATTTAATTTATTATTTTTTTTAAATTGTAGGTTTCAAGGGTTTATTATTGAATCACTTTTTACTTGCATACTGGACGGGTACAAATACAGGGGTGGAGAACGTGAGAATGTAGCTAAGCTAAGTTCGACACCGTTACCACCCACATACTATCAACAAAACAATGTAGTCCCTTCTTTACTACCGCAATACGCGCATGCACATAGTCGGCCCCATAAATGGGTTGGTCATTATAAATATTGTTTGAATGATTGATATTTATTTAAATAATATATATATATATATATATATCGTTGTAATTTATAATGTTGATAATGTATTAAAGGTGCCTCAGAGTCAGGTGCACAGGTCATATCCATATAGTGATGCGAATCAACATCAACTCACAGATATACAAGAGCAAACCTTTAGGAAGGTTCGGGGGTAAGTTTAACGATTACATTTTTGAATGACGATAACATTACATTTCCATTTTATAGAATCCTAAATAAATTGACCCCGGAAAGATTTGAAAAGTTGTCATTTGAATTATTAAATTCTGGTATAAATTGCGAACTTACTTTGGGAGGAATTATTTTATTAGTTTGTATTTTAATATCGATCTATATTTAGATTTATTAAATTAAATTTAGTTTAAATTGTTTTCATTTAATTAGAATCAATTATAAAGTTTTTATTAAAGTTTGAATTTATTCATAGATATTTCAAAAAGCTCTCGATGAACCTAAATATAGTTCTTTGTATGCTCATTTGTGTGAAAGGCTTTGTACCGATGCCCCAAATTTTGACCGACCCATTACTGAAATCACGGTAATGTTTATTATTATACTTTCGTATAGATTTATAATTTATAACCATTATACTTTTTAATTCAATTGAACAAACTATATAGTATATTTTTCCTAAGAATATGTAATTCACTATAGAATAAATAAATATCTCACATAGTATAATTATATTTTTTATGAATTGTTTTTATTATATAATATTTATTTATATTTTAATCTCATAATTACTTTATATTATATATATTAGCATATCCTAATAATAGATTGTAATAATATCCATATAATTTCATTTCGTGCTAATACCCTGCATTCCGATCGCAGACATTTCGAAGACTACTTTTACACAAGTGCGAAGATGAATTTGTTAACAGGTCTAGAGCGATGGAAGGCCTTGATCCGCTTAACCTCACTCAGGAACAGTTTGAATCCTATACAAACTCTAGGCGCAAGATGCTCGGAAATATTAAATTCTTTTGTTAGCGAACACATTTATATGAATGTCGATATTATACAGTTTATTTATGCGCATGTAATGTTTATTTGTATATTTTCTTACATTTTCTGTGACTTACTTGTGTAGGCGAACTCGCAAAAAGGGGTCTTCTGGACAAAAGTCATCTCCATCGTTGTATCAAAGGATTACTTTCCAAGAAAAAAGGATCCGGTGTGAAGGACATAAGTGAAGACATCGAATGTTTATGTCAACTTATGAAAACTATCGGAGAAACTCTCGATACACAGCCTGCTAAGGTTTCAATTACCTATATAATACATATATATATAAGCAACTGTATATGACACGTACAGACTTGGATGGATGAGTACTTCAAGCGAATGATCAAGTATTCGAATTACGACGACCTTCCTTCTCGTATTCGTTTTATGCTTAAAGATGTCATAGAACAACGCGAGAATAACTGGAGAGCTAGAGAAGTTCTACAGGAGACTATTCCTAAAACTATAGCTCAAGTGAGAGAAGATGCAGCTATAGTAAGTCAATAATCACATTTTAATTAACTATATCATTCGTTGTATATTAATTCATTTGATACTAATCTAGATTATATACATAATTTTATTTCGTGCATTTAATTTTTAATTATTTGATGAATATATTTAAGTACTGTTTCTCAAGTTTACATTAAATTTAAGTAATTTTTTTTATATTTTGTAAAACTATTTAATTTATACATATAAAAAACGTATTATATATATATATATAAAATACTATAATTAATTTGTAACCAATAGGAACTCGGATATCATAGGTGTGGTATCAATCCTGCGAGTATGGATGACTTTTTCATGAAAGCTCCTCTAAGGAATCAGCAACCAATGGAATTATTCGGTGCCCGATCTAATCACGGTTTGTTGTCATGCTTTGCCTTTCTTATTTATCCTATGATAGTGATTATTATACATACAAACTTCCTACAGCTTATTCTACAATCGGAACTGGACCTGGAGTTATAAGTAATGAAAGCTTGCATGAGAATCGCTCTAATCTTTCTCCTACTCACCAGTCTGTCTATAACAATCGAAGACCTATTTACTCTACACGTAATAATAATAATCCTGGGTCGATGTTCAATGGGTTCCGTAATCAAGGTCTAATGACTAATCAGAAAATGAGAAAACCCACAGATGAAGTTCAATTAAGGCCCGTTCGTAAGTTTCCAGTACAACAAAGGCCAAATTCTCCTATGAATGCTAATCACATTCGTACTAGTGATAATAGTGATGTCATAGCACAGAAGCTTGCTAATGTGAAAATAAAACAGGTTCATTATTAATTAATACCAACTTTTATGAAGTAAATTCAATTCAATGTAAAATAAAAAATATTCTATCCAAGATTAGGTTTGGGTACATATGTAATTATCTAAAATATAATACAATTATATAGACAAATGTGGTTAAAACGAGTCGCAGAGCCCCTACTAAAGATGAACTTTCTATTGCTACGGTTTGTTAATTAACAAATATATTATATATATATATATATTTATCTATACTGAATTCACTTTTCAGACTGACCTACTTGATAAATTAATGAAAACTGAGAGTATCGATGTAGCTATACAATCATTGAAGGATATGAGAGCTCCCAATCGCTATATGTCTGAATTCATTGTTTATATTGTTCTGGAAACATTGTCTAAATCAAGTAAGTATTCTATAAGAATTACCATTGTACTTACATTAATCATCTATTATCTGAATAGATTTTGAAAGACAATTAATAAGCAGATTTATATTTCGTATCAAAAAAGATTCTATTATTAATAGTGAGCATATAAATGAGGTTATTATGTAATATATTTATGTTTATTATAACATATTCATTAGTTAAGTGTTATATAAAAGTTAATTTATTAATTTGTAATGGATTAAATTTAAATATTATTAATATAAAATTACTAATTATTTATTAGTCATTCATAATTTGTATAAATCTATCTCACTTTAAATATGTTTAGTATATTATACATATTTAAGTATTGAATTAAAATATAATTATCAATTAAATAATATCTATTGCCATAATGACCTATTGCTATTGCTTGTGGTCAGTGTTATGTGGCTCTCGTGCATAGTTCCAGTGAGGCTAATAATGAACACATTGCAAGATTCATCGCTTCGTTTGTTGTTGATGAATGCCTAACTTTAAAAAGAGTTTGTAAAGAACTTGATAATGGTAAAAACCAAGTTTTGTTTCTGGCTATTTTAAACCAGGTTATTTTATTTTAAATAATTTTAAAATATATTATATGCTTAATATTATAATACATAATATTTCATAAATCCATATTATTATCTATTATTATATTATTCTATATAATAAATAATACAAGGTATTATTTTCTCAAATTCATTATTAGATAAGATATATCGAGGATGATGATTGGCTAAAGAATTGTTTTGAAGAGAATAAGATTAATTTAAGTGATATGTTATGCGGTATGTATAAATAGTTATTAAATATCTTAATACTAATATTTAAATATATATAATTTTGATTCCCTCTTGTTATATTAATGATATGTATTTATATATATATACATCATAGATTTGTATTTTACATAGATCGGTATTGCTATATCTCGCCAATGTATAATTCTTCAACAGACATGGTGGAAATTTAAGATATAGGAAACTTAAGATGGCCAACCATCACATTACAAATGCATTTAATAACAAATATTCTAACAAATAATATTGATTTTTTGATACATTTGATTTCTTTATCTATAGAAACAAATAATATTGATTTTTAAATACATTCTTCTAAATATGATTTCTTTTCTATAGAATAGTAATCAAATGTATTTAAAAATCAATAGTATTTGTTTGAATATGTTATTAAATGAATTGATCATATATATATATATATATATATATATATTTATACACTTATAAAGTGTGTTACAATTATATCAAAATAAAAATTTATATTTATTTATATTGCAATATAATTTCAACATTTAATTTGATTAAATAATACTTTATATTTGATGATCGGCCATCTTAAGTTTCCTAAATCGTGGCACCATGTCTGTTGAAGAAAAACCACGTGTCTACTAATCTATGTAAACTATAAATCTATGATATACATATACATAATAAGATCAATAAGTATTGTGAATGTGATATCATTTGTTCAGTAACATAAATTCCATCTTCAGATATCTATATATAAATTATTTATTTATTTTTTCTTACTAGATCTCATTAAATTCATTCTTTGAGAATTAACCTTAAGGCATATTAATTTATTTATAGAATCAATTATGTTTATATATATATATATATTATTTTAAAACAGAATCTGTAAGAAATGATAAAAGTATGGCGAAGATTTTAGAAGAATCAGATTTGACCTTTTTAAAACCACTCTTGACCTTCAAGATGGATCTTATTAATCAGTTAAATACATTAAATGTCAGTCAATTGGATAACTGGATTAATGATTATCCCACGCAGTCTTTATTTACATTATCTGATTTCTCATACATTCTGGTTACTGGGTAAGAACATTCAAACTTCATTGTTATATATAGATGAAGTTTACATATTATACATATTATACATAATATACACATTTCTAGAATATATATACCAACACATATTTACATATATACATGTAGTTAATGCAAATTATCGTCAATACATTCTAATAGTGATTAACCTATTGTATCTAATTTACCAGTTTATCTATCATCTATTATCACTATTTTCTCATTATATTTTGTATATATTATCACTCGTAAAATTAAATAGTTTAAAAATAATATGTGTGCAAGTATAGTTAGTTAATTATACTTCATTAATGTTGAACACATAACTTTGCTTGTATGAAAGCCACTTCCTTGCCTGGAGAGTGCGCACATAACTAATATCAGGGGTAGCACATAACATGCAATAGATATTAAAAAGGGCAATCCCTATCATTATTGTGATATCAGTTCAAATTTGTTGTTTATATATTTAAAATGTTTTCCCTTTATCTGGATTAAACCTTGATATAGACACTTTATATCACCATTGATAAAATTGCGATGTTATATTTAAAATTGTATATATATTTAATTTATACCAGTATATTTTCAATCATTTATTACTTGTTTTATATAGTTTTAATATATATTATTAGTTATATTTATTGATACTAATATTATTTTTTATGTGCATAATATTTTATAAACATATAAGTTAGTATGTAAATTAAAATAAAATATGTATGCCTTAAATTTTAAACTACTTTTTTCTCATATTAAAAATTGTTTATTAACCCTTTGAGTCCCAGCCGTTTTTAATAAAATGTATAAAATAATGTATATATAAAAAATTGTAAGCACACAATTTTTATTTTTATTAAAATATTGATAATTATCTAATTACAATATATATTTATTTTATAAAGTATATAATATATTTAATTATTATTCGTAATATTATACTTAATTAATTAGAATTAATTTTAACTTCAAACTGGTATCACATTTCAATAAATAAATACTCCATAAAATATTATAACTTTTTCTACTTAATAATAAACTGAAAAATATTAATATATAATTTGTATTGTAATTAATATATTTATTTAGTTAAAATTAAATGTGTTAAGTATTTTCATAATAAATGTTATATAATTTTTTATTTAACATAATACTCAAAATCTTAGATATAGACATATACAAAATCCTATCACCTGTATTGGATATTATTACATATATAATCATTTTTATTAATATAATTCAAATACTGAGTTTTTTATAATATTCTTTTAACGAAACGAAAAATCATTTAATTATAAAAATAAAGTGATGATTTATAACGGCTGGGACTCAGGATTAATTTTCAATTTGTCATTCAATATTTATTATTTGTGATAAATTATATGACTTAAATTGAGTAGACTTCTATTTTTATAAATCTGCAATGTATTTTGTTTCACTATTTGAATAATCTGCATACAATGAGAATTCATTGAATTACATATATTGATTCAAATATAATTCAGTGATATTCTTTATAATTTGTCAATTGATATGACAAATATGAAAATAGTAGTTGTAAATATCTAATTATAATATACATTTAAGGCCCTATTGCAGTGTACACTCTGATTGGACCACATTTACCAGATGTTTTCAAAATAAAATGTATATAGATATAGGAAAATATATATCAATTTAAAATACTTGTCACAATAGAACTATTATCTGTATGTCACTTTTTTTGTATAGTATACACATTATATAGTACAAAAGTATTACAATAGAACCTTCATAATATATATATATCATATATATATATATATATATATATATATATATATATATTTATACATATATCTAATAATATATATATATTTTTTAAATTATTATTTATAAATCAACTTATGAAACTATTTAAAATATTATTTTCATAATATTCTATTGTATTGATATCCATATAAATTTATTTTCTATAAAGCAATACAAATTATCAAAAAAGTTCAAATAGATTTTCCTGTAGAGCAACGAATGCATACACACCTAGAGTGAAAATATTGATCACTGAGTAAATATGCATTTGAAATTTCATAGCATAATATTTGTAATCATTATTTCTTATCTTTTATAAACTTATTTATTATCTATCACATTACATTTATAAATGACTATAAAGATTTTTATAATATACAATAGTATCTAAATAATAATGTACTATAATACATATTACTATATTTCTATTATATAAAAATGTTAGATTTTATTATAATTTACATTTTTTTAAATATAGTAGGGTCATAAAATCATGTTTTTATGTGATTTATAGATCGTTTTTTGATGCAAATTTTTCATATACTAAATTACACAGTAAATGATAGTTTTATGGAATAATATTTTTTATGATATTTAAACATTTATACATATACACTGCGACTGGACATCATTAAATATGGAATATATTATTTTTGTTGTTGTAAAATAATCTATAACATTACATATGTTATGTATATGTATGTGTGTATACAAAATATAAGATTTTAAAAATAAAAATAATTCGTATAATTTCAAAATTAAGTAGATATTATTTATAAATATTGATAAAAAGAATTTCAGAAACCTCTATTTTCATTGGGGAGCTTAGATGGATACTGTGCTTTTAAATATTTATAATAGTAATATACCTTATATTGTTATTTAATAAATCTATTTGTAATTAGATTAAAAGAATATTTATATTTTAGTTTTATTTAATTTAATTTAACATTTTATCTTATTTCTAACAGAATTGTTAAACATATACTGCGTAACTCGTATTATGCCATGGATTATAACAAAGAAAACACAATCCATAAAGATATTATTGCTGCAGAAGATGCAGAATTTATAACATATAAGGTTAGACTTTTGATAAATACTTATGTTAATACGAATATTTTATATATTTAATATTCAATTATAACCTTAATGTTAGGAACTATTACAAAAATGGATATCAAAGAAAAGCCATTTACAATTATCTGCGATATATGCTATGCAAGTGATTAGTGATGATATATGTTTTCCTAAAGGTTATTATTATACTTACAGTATTACTTTCATTATTTAATCTATCTATTATTGTAGGGCTTATTCTACGACTATTTATGTATTTGTACGACAATGAAATTACTTGTGAAGAAGTATTCCTCAAATGGAAGGAAGAACTCAAAAATCCATTGCCAGGAAAACAGAAGACATTATTTCAAGTAAACACCTGGCTGACGTGGCTTGAAGAAGATGAAGAATCAGATATTGACGAGGATCAAGATTAAGATATTTAACCTATTTATTTTATTTAATAGTATATTTATATACGATATTTAATTTTAATTTACTCTAAAATTTTAACAATAAAAATTCGACAGAACATTTCTTAATTTTATTTATATTTATAAGTTTTTAATTGTTATCGTTTGTTTTAATTTGTTAAAAGGACATCACTTTGTTTATGCTTCTATAATTCTTCTTGTTTACTTTTCTGTAATAAATATGCAAGTGTTTTATTAATAATTATTATTCAAATTTAGCATTAGTTATTATTAAAACAAGAACACATATTAACCTATCAACATTAATAGCCAAAGTAGAGAATACTGGAGCAGTTTTACCAAATGTATTGGGCATAAATATTCGGCCTGTGTTATTGACAACATGTACAGCCCTTGCGAGGTTTGCTTTCTTTTGTATGCCATCCGAATGTTTGGGGTAAGGATCGAATGTTCCAGACATATTACCTCCTGGCTGTAATGTTAATGAAAGGCATCAATAATAGACCATGTGCGAATATAATAATATATTGACCTTCTTGGCTGGACTACTGGGTTTAAATGGACTGGTCTGAACATTTGGTGTAGTGCCTGATTTCTTGAGGGGTCCAAGTGGTATCTCTGTTCTGTAGGGGTTCTCGCTGAAGAATCGTTGAGGTGCTAAAGTAGGTTTGAAGGCACCACCTTTAAGTGCTGTTCTATGAGCATCCTGTTCAGACTAGAGAATGAAGAGAGCGCAGTGAATTGATGTCAACATTTGTTAGAATATTCATTAATAATTATTAATTAAAGATGTCATAATTTATAATTTTTATAATATATAAAAGATATAGAAAATTATGTATAATAAATATGAAATTTGATAGTTAATTCTATTATTTAATGAATATATACAACCATGATTTATAAAATAAACTGAATACCTCTGATGATGAATACAAAACAACAAATGTTAGAAATAAACCTTGGCCAGCTTCTTTATCTTGTCGTAATCCTCAGTTGCATGGGTTTGATACGTATTAATTGTTACATTCGCATATCTATTGTAAGTAAGCAATTCTTAGAAATCAACATGCCATGCAATGAAACGAAGCTTGTATTAGAGTATATAGTTACTAATGATAAACTCCTATGTAATATTTAAATATAATATTAGCTAGTGTAATTCTTGCTAATAGTTTACTTTAAATAATGACTCCTAACAAAGGTATATCTGATTGCTTTTGTTTATTTTATATTTATAATATTGTAGATGGAAAATGATATTTGCGAAATATATACACTTCTGAATACATAAACAATTTGTGAACAGTAATGAGTTATATAACTATATGTGTTATATAATATATGATACAATAAGTAAAGAGATTAGAAATGAATTATTATTTTATATTACAAAAAATAAACTCCTAATACAAATATTTAATATCCTTAGGTTTAATATGACTTAATATTTGTTTACATATTATTATAATGTAAGTTTTATTATTTATGATTTTAATTGTTTGTATACAAGATAAAGACAATTACCAATTAAAATGTATACACTCATTGGAATTTCTGTTGATATACAAATTAAATATTAATAATTTGATATCAAATGTTTTTCTTTTATCAAATTTTAAATAAAATTAACAGACTCACATTTCTAACTTTATTCATTCTAGAATTATTAATAGTATTTATTATACTAAATAAATATATGAATTTACTTAAAGATTAAGGGGAGACCGCACACTTCCGCCATTTTTTTAAATTGTACATGTAGTATATAGGAAATGCATATGGTTATTCAAAAGCAACCAACTCAATGAATATTGTATAAATATATGTGACATTTTTACATCATACTAAGGGTATATATAGCTACAATAATACCAGAATATTTTCTTATAAATTTTATATATTATTTATATGTATTTTTTCATATAATGGCATATACATTAGAATTTATAAAAAAAATACTGTTATTGAATTGTAACTATATTCTCATAAATGTTATTTATATATATCACAAAAAAATAGATTGATTGTATTCATATTCAGAGAGTAAATAGCACTTGAAGTTTATAGTTATTGATAAAAAATTATGTGTAAATTGTATTCAAATTTTTTCAATTATAAATTCAATAATTCAATACATAAAACACATTATTTTATATTTATAGCATTTATATACATATGCATTCATATAATATGTAAATAAATGAGTTCATATATAGCTATATTCTATATATATATATATATATATATAAATTACAAAAATGTATATATAATATAAATAATATTTACATATAAAATATATTTAAATAAATTATTATATATATCCTATATTCTATATATATATATAATTATATATATATAAATTGAAAAATGTAGGAAAGTAAATAAAATGTATATATAAAATAAAAGTAGCTATACAAAATATGTATATAAATTAAATTTATATATAACCTATGTAAATTAAAATAAATGAAATTAAAGATAGATATAGGAAATTCAGTAAATATAAGGTGGTTCATAAAAGTTGGTTTTTATAGCAGTTCTAGTTTGAACTCGTTTATTATTTTTTGACAGGTACTAAATAACATTCTATAAATGTATATTTAATAATACATTTCTTCAAAGATGAAATAAAAAGATGTGTATTAACTAATTATTTTCTATATTTTTATATATTCATTTAATATTATATCTATAATTTAAGCAATAGTAATATATGTTATATTAGTACTTATTACACTAATATATATAGTGAAATTATATTTTAATAATAAATCATGTTAAGATTTAAATGTTATTTTTGTTAGTATACTTTTCATTACATATATATTAAAATTACATTAAAGTTGTGGGTTATATTAAAGATGCATTAAAGGTGTATTCAAGTTACATAACATTTAACATATTTGCATTAATATCTATAAAATGTGTGTTAAAGTTATATTAAATGTGTGTTAAATTAGTACTATAAAATAATTACTACTTCACTTAGGCGTTTATTAATATTAAATTAATATGAATAGGAACATTAGCTAGTATACTCAAATATATTATAATTAAGTTTAGCTTACTTTATGGCTGATCATGGGGGTATAATGAGCGTAGGTAGGGTGAAATACACAAGCTGAGGTTACAATAAGCATAAGCGGGTTTATAATGAGCATAGATAGGGTAGAATACACTGTAGCTGGGGTAGAATAAGCGTAGACGGGGTTAGAATAAGCGTAGACGGGTTGAAATATAGAATATGCAGGATTGCATAAAGCATAGAAGGTGTTGCATAAAGCTGGAGCGGGGGGAGGGGAGAGCCCACAATAGCGGGTGTTAGTAACAGTACCCGTAACCCGTTCCTTTCTTGCTCGGGTTCGTCAGTACGTTCTTACCGATCGGAATCTTGTCCTTGAGGGCGCGCATTCCAGGATTAAAGTAGGCCATCGACCCGCCGATCGTACCGTAGTATGTGCCGAGACCGGACCTGAGTAAAGGTCGCGAGGTCAAATGCGGCTGTTTCGCTGTAGTCGGGTAATAATACGGTGACGTCGTGAATATTGTAGATCTACTAATGGTAACGTTACGCGGATATAATATATTATTGAATTCTATTACATAATATATTGTTATCATTATTACGTCGTAATCGATATATTATAGGGGAATGTTTGGCGAATAATCATAAAATGAATAATTTGAAATCGTTACGATATGAGGAGATGTTATATATGATGGATATATGATATAGGAGGGCTTCTCTAAATGCAACCATTCTTAGATGGTTGCCAACTTTACAATCTATTACACCATACATATCGATATTTTATATATCTGCAATTAGTTTGAGTTTCAGTATCGCCATCTAGCGTCACATATATAAATATAGAATAATTCAAATATAAGATCCTTCGAGGTATAAACATGTATATATTAGCATTGAAAGTAAGCATTATAATCATAGTGACGGATGGTAACTATGCACGTTCTATGTCGGAAGTGTCCTTGGGTTGACCTCTACGGTTGACCTCTACATCTCAGTTTGAATTATTATTGTTTATTTAGGTTGTAGATAGGCTGAAAGCGAACGTAACACATAAGAATAATGTTGAGGTGTCGATACACAGATACGGGAGTAGTGTTGTAGACAGTGTTAGCAGAGTGTTGCTGTACGTATAGGTTTTAAATGCGATCGTTAAATCGAGCGCCAGCAACGATTATAGAAGTATACGTAAGATTTAGTTCATCGGCCAACCGAGCCCACCTTTACAACGACGACACTCGTTGCAATACAATGACTACGACGCGTATTTAATCTATCTATAAGTGATGCGATATTAGTATACGCTATATCAGTACTTATTACAATAATCTATATAGTGAATATATATGTTAATAATAAATTATGTTAATATTAAAAGGGTATTTTTGTTAATAATATCCACATTTGTCGTTAGCTACGTAGTAAAGTCGTATTAAGCGTGTGTCGCGATGCGCTAACATCATCTTGTAGCCGTTGCTCGGAAGGAAGGGTTTACCGATGTCGAGTTCGTGAGCTTTCTTGCGCATGAGACGTCTACCTCGGACGGGGTCGCTGTACGCCTCGCCGGTCATCACGCGGTTGAACTCGAGGTCAAAGTATCCTGCAACCGACACAACGATAGTAGAAGCGGACGATGCCGGTGAGAATATTATCTCGATTATATCAGTATTTATTTATTTATATATATATATATTAATGTAAAACTATGTATAGTATATCGATGGTGATGCGAGAATATATCGAATATAGCACTAATTAAGTATTAACGCGAGAGCTAATATGTCGTAACTTGTACGCTTGTATCATTGAAGTTATTACAAGGCTATATCCTAGTGTCCCCTATACCTCATTATGTACGTGTGCGTATATATATATATTTATAATTCAATTTAGAAATCTGTAGCCGGATATTCTTGATTACACATAGTTAAGATTGCAAAGGTAGGGAATGTATTTAATTATTTTGAAAATTATGTCTACTATTATATATGTTGTATAAATAGTAGGACTCATACTAATATTACTTTAATTATTAATAAATTCAAATCTATTTACTATAAATCTGGAGTAAATATATCACTTATATATCAATTGTGATTGAATATCGAATTCACATATTTTAGTAATATTTTATTGATTACTAAACAATTACATGATATCTACATATTATATAATATCACGTATTGCGTAATATTTACGTATTATGTAACTAATCGAACCATGTTGTTGAGCTGATTTATTTTTGGATCCATCGATCATGAACTGTTTGCCTTTGGAAGCCGCTTGGTTAAAGGAGACTGTGAAATGTGTTTTAGTTTGAGTTTTGTTTTCTAATGTGGATTTAGAGAGATAATGATAGTATGGTCATGGGAATATGCATATATATACATGCATATATATATATATATATATACGTGCATATATATATATATATATATATATATAGGATGAGTCACCGATGATTCACATATTAGATTTAGACTGATATCGGCTACGTATGCATATATAGGACACAACTTCACAACGCGGTGAATAATTTACTGAGAAATATAACGTTAGCCGTGAATTGTTTACTTGAACTCTCGGTTATATATGTGAATTTTTGGGGGATGATGTCAGTATTCAGCACATATTACTGTTACTAATATATATCATGTATATGTGATTACCAGTATTTAAGTATGCAAATGAAATTTAATAATTTATGTATATACTATTCATTATAAATTGAATTATTCTATACTAGTGATTAATTTATAGATTAATTATATTATATAATTTATATGTATAAATAAAATTAATTAGGTTATGCGTAGACTATTCAGCATTGTAACAAAGATGATACGAAGCAAAGATATAACACTCCATATCTTTGCAAGTAATTTATAGTTACCCGCTGCTAGCAGTAGTATCGAACCACCTGAATAGATTTAGGTTTTACGTAGTTTTTTACAAAACTGTTTTCATTGTTCTATTAAATTGCATGCAATATAAGTTAGCTATTATTCACTTCATATATATGTATATAATGTACAACCAAAATACCCTATTGCTTTGTTATATATTAGTAATGAAAATTTAGTTATCATCATATAAATAATAATTTAAAGCAATTTAGTTTATATTTTAAGTGTATATTTTGATGCGCATTGAGATTATAATCAACATTTTTATCCGAAAAGTAAACCTATGTAGGTGGCGCTGTTAATTTGTAAGTAAAAAATAGTATTACACGATTTCGCGTGTTATCTTTCCTTAGAAAAATAATTAATAGTAATATATATATATATATATATAGTTTAGTAAAATATAATATATATTATTTTGAAAAATATAATGACATAGATAATATCTATTATAGATATTATAAAGGTAAATTATAGATATCAAACTAACATGGTTTACCTCCCTTATAGGGATCCCCTATGGATATGTACCCCATTTCACTAAATACACCCATCCTTTCCATATCATTCTTTGAGAAGTTCTTTGCTTCAGGTTCCTTCACCATTTTAACACCGAAGAAGTCTACCCTACCTATTCCCTAGATAACACAATTAATAAAATCAAATATACATTAATATAATTATATAATTATATATATATATATATATATATATATTATATTTAATATTAGTTTAACATACATATTATATTATAATAATATCAGTAAATTTACTAAATGAGATTACCTACATTGTAGATGATTTAATAAATTATATATTTAATTATTAAATATAATTATTATTTTATATATTACATATTGTATAATCATTATGATAATGTATATCCTAAATATATATATAATTATTATTTATTAACTATTACATAAGTTATATAAGTATTATAAGTATTATAATAATAGTAATTTATTAAATTAAATTAAATTTTAAATTTAAATTAAAAACGAATTAATAACTTATTAATAATACAATGTAAATCGTAGTATTATACTAAGTATAAATAATCAATTAAAATAAAATAATATAGTATATAATGACATAATGCTATTTATGTATTAACATACCTAAAAATTAAAACCAAACCACAAATAATATATATAATAATTATAGGAATTAATGTTTTTAAATTAATTTCATAATTGCGTTGCTAAGGTAAATTCAAATAAATCAAAATAAACACGTTTACAGTTAATTACGTGCCTTTCCAAATCGGACTAAATGTATTTTGTTATAAAGTTAATATATGGTTTACCTGTATTGTTTACTACTGAATTACGTATTTAAAATTTAAAATTTAAAATTTATAAATATAAATATATATATATATAGTATGTAATAAAATTATTTATATGCTCACATATAAATTTAAGTAGAGTTAACTCATATAAATATAGAAGATATATGGACAATTTGGGCATTTATTAATAGAAGATAATGCTATAGACATTCTCGATCCATGACTATAGTGGTCAATATATGGTCAATATTATATTTAGAAATGGGGAATAATACTTGATGTTGAAATAGTATAATAGAAATCAGTTTATGACATATAACGATAGTAGCAAGGACATTAGTCCTTGATAGTAGTATGTGAATTAAGATAATTGTACAACTCCTATCATGGGAGTCCTATGTTAACTAGGAATTATTCACTGGGTACTATCAATATATATATATATATATATATATATATATATATATTATATATATAATATATAATATAATATATAATATATAATATATATATACATTTTTGAAATACACAATTAAAATATATTGATTAGTATAATCAGGAGATCTCCCTGGTAAAATTCGATTTTTTGTGAATCTATAAATTATATTTATAAACCTTTACCTTTACAATTGTTATAATTATAATAATTTTTTAAGGGGGTATCACACTATAAGTATTTCCGACAGCTTGACGGAAATATTTTGACTTTAGAAGATTTTCTATCTTGTTATAACAACAATTTAGGTGGGAAACCCCTTACTTTCCGGCAACTTTCTTGAAATATAATAACTTTATAGGAGGTATCCCATTAAAACTTGATAGAATATGGTTTAAAGTTACAATATTTCCGGAAAATCGTGTATTGGGATACACCCTTAAAGGGACATATCATATAGGATACATATTACATATTATTTGCTTATTTCAATAAAAATTACATGTTCTTATTAGTATCAAAATGTATTCTTCTTATTAGTAATATCGTAATAGATTGAATATGTAAGCTACATAGTAAATTATAGTATATATATATATATATATATATATATATATATAAATTAACAATATAATTACAATACATGTTGGTAAAGGTGATTTGACCAGGTGATTTTTCCATAGGGTTTAAATATATTAAATCTTATATAATAGCTGTCACATAAACCTACAGGTTAAACATTGATTAAGCAATCGCTACTATAATAGTTAGTGCACATGATAACTTATATGTTATTTAAAAACTCAAACAAGCACACTTTTTCCACCTCAGTAAACTTATCAGACTCTGATACAATCATACTGACATTACTTACTGCTGACAAAAAATCTCTTGGAACTGTAGTAAAATATATATATATATATATATATATTTATAGACAACCATGGTTGATATAAATAGAATATAGAAATAGTAGGTATGATGTTACTTACTATTTCTTTCATTATGCCATTAACTTTAAAATACAAAATCCTATATTAAATAAAAATATAAATTAATTAATTATCTAACGTAACATTTCATGCATATCCATAACCAGATATATTTGTCAGATATTATCTGACTATACAAAATAATAACACCATTAACTAATACATTTATAAGTTTACTGAACTACCATGGTAATGGAAATAGAAAAATAACTATTATAATAATTAACAATATAATTAATTAATTAACTTACTTACAGCATATATACTAAATAATACTCACATAAATTAGTTATAACTAATAAACTTAATTACATAATATCAAGACTCGAATTCTTAATACCAAAGTTATGTATTAATAGTATTAATTTAATACCAATAACATGACATATGCTCTCTATCTCTGCAATGGATACTTATTGTACTCCTAATTATATACTTTTCAGTGGTATGTTTATTTATATATCAATGATCTCAATCTATTAACTAAATATATCAAAAGTATTGATTTTGTTGAAATGAAATGTATTCATATTTTATATTTCTATATAAATAATGTGTTAAAACATGCACATTTTTATAAATTCGGTTTGAATTTAATGATATTTGTTTATATTATTTATGTCGGAATTCCATATAATATTATGTGTATTAAATTTTATTATGAATTTAATATAATCATATCGATTTCATTTATTTAATAATGAGTTTTTACATTTATTATTATATCAAATTCAATTATACTCCTGATACAATACAATAAAATCACTCAAGCAGAAAATAAAATTTTACAAAATATGCATTAGCAGACTATCCTTGATATATTTAACAAAATATGAATATTACATAACATATATTTTATTATTTTATTTAGAAATAAAATAATAATAGATTGAAACAAATGTTATTAAAAAATACATACTTAAACTTTAAATTACATTACAATATGTAATGTTTGAATTCTATATTTAGAATACATTCACTTTCTATAAAGGCATGTATATTATTATTTGAATTCAATAATCCACTTTTTTTTAGCATATCGTAATTAATTCTGATAAAAACTGGAAGACATGGTATTTATTCGTATTATTGATACTGCGTTACATGTTAACAACAAATAATATTACTATAAATATATATGTAGTCACTGTTAAATGTTAAATGTACATGTTCTCACTATAATTGTATATATTTTCACTATATTGTATTGTATTACTGTACTAATTAAAGTAGTATATTGTCTTTTTCTTATTTTGTTTACATTTCAATGATCTGGGTTTATATGAAATACTATTACTACTAAATGATTTAATTGTACTACGTATTGTAGTTTATCATTTAAAACAAACAAATTTGCAGAGAAATTATAAATTAGTACAATTTAAAAACAAAATGTATAAATTATGAGTTATAGTTTATTTTATCAAAAGTTATAGTGAATAATATTGTATAGATATTGGAATACAAAAATTAGAATAGTAATTTAATAGACACACAAATACTCAATAACAATTATAAATCAATATACACCACCTATATATTTATTAGACAAAACAAAATTATATTTAACTTGATATATATATATATATATATATATATATATATATATATATATATTATAAATCTAAATAATATTAACATCATTAAATCTTATTGAAAGTTAATTTAGTAGGTGTAGTAGTAGATGGGCAAATAGAAAGATAATATCAGTATTATATCTTATCTGACAGGTTTAATACATACAACAGATATCTAATCCTATTGTATATACATAGAAGTAAATTATTCACTTATACAATCACTTTGCTTCAATATTATAATAAATTAAAAATATTTAGAGTATTGATTAATTGTTAAAGAATACAAAAATACTATTAATTTTGTTATTTTTATTTTGGTAGAGTTCATTCCTCCCATCCAGGTACTAAGATGAAGTTTTCACTTATAACCATATATGGTTCTAATGTCCTTTCGAAGTAGCTCTCATGTTAAGGCATCCATGGTTTTAACGAGACCCGATCATTTATTTATACACAATCATATAAGATCACTTTTAAACATTATTTCAAGACCTATTTTAATTGTCCGGGAGGGGATTGAACCTGCTGCCTACTGCTTGTGTGTCTGACTCCTTAGCCAACTGAGCCACACAGTCAATAATGTAGATCATATATATATATATATGTATATTACTAAAGCGACCTCAGTTTATTAGTTCATTAATAATGTGATTAGTTTAGATCATCAATTAGGTGTTGTCTACTTAAAGCTCTAACATATCTTTTAATATACAATAATAATTAATAGTTATAATAATACATGACACTTAATGCTGAATATTTATTAAATGTATACAAATACCAACAATTCTTAGGATAAATACATATCCGATAAAATAAAAGAATACATTACTGATATTAATAATGATAATAGTTTTGCGTAAAATAGATCACAAATAAAGTGATTTGCTGCATGATCATAATAATGAACGATGCACAATATAATATGTGAATAGTAATAATATCATATACAGGTTAGGGTAGGTATATATTAAGTGTAATAAATAGCAATTATTTAAATTAAATTACATATGTATTTTAAAATAGAGAGATTATATGTAGAGATATAAAGTGATATAAAGTAAACCAAACTAAATTAATGTTGATAATATAGAATAAGAATAGTATTATTTTATAAAATATAACTTTATAAAGTAGAAAAATAGAATTATCAGTCAAAAATATTAATTATTACTGTAATTAAAAAGATGTTTAAGAAAAATAAACTTAGTACACTTATTATAAATGATAAGTGAAAATAGACTAATGAATTGTTAATGAAATAAAAAATATAAATATTATTAAAGTTAAGCATTATAAGAATATAGGTATACCTATAGGACTATAGTCCTCCAACCATATCAATATATATATAGGAGATAACATCTCAATTTAGTTACAATTATAGAAATTGTATCTATGGGAATAACAAAGTATTCCGCAACAATAATTATGATCAGAAATATTACCTTCAGAATTATCATAATTATAAGCACCATTTAGTATTAATCATTATTTAGATAATATTTATAATGTACAATAGAAAGAGAATAATAATGAGGTATGGAATGTACTTGTGACTGATAATATTTGTAAGTGTGAAAGTAATTATATAAGTTCAGATGTTATAAGTCATATACAGAATAAAGCATTCAATTATTATAGCTAATATTAACGATGTAATAGATTATCAAAAATTAGTAAAACATTGCCCTGAAAGTATTATAGAAAATAGGTGATTACAAAGTTATAAAAAAGGTTCCCCACATTCACTCTACTATTTTTTTCCCTAAATAAGATTTTAGTTTTTTTTAAATATCATATAAATTAAAAAAAAATTTAAATATTATTATTAGATAACAAATAATGTTTAGTCATTTTTTTAAATTACCATGTGAAATTATTGTATATTCCCTATGTTAAACTTCGACTATTTTGTGTAACCACCTATAAGTAATACTTATTAATAATAGTACTATAATATAATAAAATATAATACGTATTAATACTAATACATAATTATGATAATAGTCAAAATGTATAAATAAATCTTATTTATAAATATGCTTAGCTGATAATAATCATTATGCTAGTTAAAATGCAATTTATATAATATATAATGATCTAGTATAAATACGACTACATTTTAGATTTAGTTGCCCATTACAGATTAATTCTTAATATATAATATGAGAATATAATCTGAATATAATACTTCCTTTCCGATATAATCCATACTCCTTAATCGGATTAAGGGGATTAATAATACTTAAGGGGAATTTTTTTTTAATGTAAAATTATAATATTTCAAATATTATCTTTAAAATGGTGTTTAAATTATGTTCATTACATTATTCATTTTGTTTATATTATATTATTTGTACCTGTATAATCATATTGTTTATATTCATATATTATATTTGAAACTTGATTTACTCAGAGTAATTATTTGTGACCAATCATTCTGACATAACTAGTATTAACTTTTGTACAATTGAATATTTTTTCTTCATTTTGTCAATATAACTAGATAAAACATGTAAGATTAAAGTTATTTGTCAGAATTAAAAAATATATATTTAAAAAATTTGAATTAGCAATTTAGTTGGAAAATTAGAATTTTTTATCAGATATTTCAATTATTTTTTTTAGAAACGTATAACATAAAGATGTGTAAACATCTATAAATTTCAACATATAATATAAAAATATGGAATATTATTAATAGATTAAAAAAAAAAAAAAAAAATAGTGATCATTTTTTGAGTTAATAGATTTCTAAAAATAGTATCTTTTCGTATCTTTTACATGTAAACCAAACGATGGTATCGCGTGCACCAAAGACGTTATATATAAGTACAACGGTTCATATTAATACGGCTTCGCCCCTTAGATGTCTATGGCGTGCACTTAAGGATAATCCCTAAATAATTATGTAATCTCTTTAAAAAACTTATTATAAGATTAATAGTTTATCCTATTATATATGTAACATATAATATGTTAACTAAATATTCGGATCATAACAAGAATTCGACAGCAAGGACATGAACACATACTTGCGGGAGTTATATTTATAATGCGGGAGTTGAAATATTCAAATAAATATACATACGCGTGAAAGTAGATCCGAATGAAAGTAGATCCTAGCATATAGTAATTATATATATATATATGTATGTGATAAAAATAAATCTAGCTCCAGCTAGATTCGAACTCGCGAGATCGAACTCCCGCGGGATCCCGAAAGTCGACTTTCTGCTTAGAACGCATCATTTATAGCACTGAGCCACAACCCATGTTATATATTATGCTATTTATTTTCCTATTTAAAAAACATTTATATATATATATATATATTATAAATAAATTATTAAAAAAAAAAATTACAATTACAATTATTACTATCAGAAATTACTCGATTATAATTCGAATATGTTACGTACGAATGAGATCGATATAGTTTTAGAATGTCCATTTAATTTCAAGTAGAATCAATATATTATATATGTATAATACTATACGTCATTAATATGCTATCCGTTATAGTAACCTTACAATGAAGTATTTAATAAATTTTATTTTTAATTAAATTTAAATTATTACAGAAATTACTCTATTATAATTCGAATATGTTACGTACGAATGAGATCGATATAGTTTTAGAATGTCCATTTAATTTCAAGTAGAATCAATATATTATATATGTATAATACTATACGTCATTAATATGCTATCCGTTATAGTAACTATACAATGAAGTATTTAATAAATTTTATTTTTAATTAAATTTAAATTATTACAGAAATTACTCGATTATAATTCGAATATGTTACGTACGAATGAGATCGATATAGTTTTAGAATGTCCATTTAATTTCAAGTAGAATCAATATATTATATATGTATAATACTATACGTCATAAATATGCTATCCGTTATAGTAACTGTACAATGAAGTATAATACTTCATTATATAATACTTAGTATTAGTTAATAAATTTGATTTTTAATTAAATTTAAATTATTACTATCAGAAATAACTCGATTATAATTCGAATATGTTACGTACGAATGAGATCTATATAGTTTTAGAATGTCCATTTAATAATTTAAATTTAATTAAAAATCAAATTTATTAACTAATACTTCATTGTACTGTTACTATAACGGATAGCATATTTATGACGTATAGTATTATACATATATAATATATTGATTCTACTTGAAATTAAATGGACATTCTAAAACTATATCGATCTCATTCGTACGTAACATATTCGAATTATAATTGAGTAATTTCTGATAGTAATAATTTAAATTTAGTTTAAAAAAAATGTATTAAATACTTCATTGTATAGTTACTATAACGGATAGCATATTAATGACGTATAGTATTATACATATATAATATATTGATTCTACTTGAAATTAAATGGACATTCTAAAACTATATCGATCTCATTCGTACGTAACATATTCGAATTATAATAGAGTAATTTCTGTAATAATTTAAATTTAATTAAAAATAAAATTTATTAAATACTTCATTGTATAGTTACTATAACGGATAGCATATTAATGACGTATAGTATTATACATATATAATATATTGATTCTACTTGAAATTAAATGGACATTCTAAAACTATATCGATCTCATTCGTACGTAACATATTCGAATTATAATAGAGTAATTTCTGTAATAATTTAAATTTAATTAAAAATAAAATTTATTAAATACTTCATTGTATAGTTACTATAACGGATAGCATATTAATGACGTATAGTATTATACATATATAATATATTGATTCTACTTGAAATTAAATGGACATTCTAAAACTATATCGATCTCATTCGTACGTAACATATTCGAATTATAATCGAGTAATTTCTGATAGTAATAATTTAAAATTATTTATTTATAATATATATCTTATATTTATATATATACACAGCATATATATATATATATATATATATATATATATATATATATATATATATATATATATATGTATTATATATATATATATATATATATATAATACATATATACATTATATACATGTATGCTTATTATATATAATATATTATATATTATATATTATATCTGAATAATCGCGTATGAATATAAATTATATTGCAAATCATTTAAATGCATAACACATCACTGAATGTAACGAGCCTATAGCAAACTATTTTGCGCGCGCGCGCAGTATATTTAAAGTTCATGTCCTTGCATTGCAGTGTTGCTGTCGAATTCTTGTTATGATCCAAATATTCTATATACTTTGTGAGATATAAATAGAATCTTAAACGATATATATATAGTGTTATTTGATAACTTGTTTTATACTGGTTTTTATCAGGTTATTAAAGGTATATTACTATATAGAAAACATAATTAACTACAATTTTAATCAGGACTGTAATGAGACGAATTGTATATTATTTTTTATAATTTCTATAATTGTTGTATGTTTATATTAATCTCTCATAAGCATCCGGACAAGTATTAAACAATCAGATAAAGAGGTATGTTATGCTCTATATATATGATTTATATATTAATATGTAATATTATTGTAAATAGGTAATTAGGTAATGCATTCTGATATTTAATTCGAATTAATTCGAATAAACACAGAAATTCAACAAATTGAATTTTAAATTCTATTCGAATATTAATAGAACGCTTCGAATATTCGAAGGTAATTTCCCATAATGCATTATAATATTCGATTCGAATTATTCGAAGTTAAATGAACTATTCGAGGCAGTGTGAAACGCGCTTAACATTATTATTTAATAAATAATGATAATATTATAATAATTATGAATTAATTAATTATATATATATAATTATATTGATTTAATGATTATATTAGTAAAACTAATTTTAAATTACTTTTAAAAAATTAAATTTAAATGAAATTTGATACAATTGTAAATTCCCTATCGCTAGTATCGCTATATTATATAGTATATATAGTATTTAATAGAATATATATACTAAATAATATACTACTATATATTATATATTTATATTATTATAATTATGCAGTATATAGTTGAATACATTTTTCATTATTTTTTTACATACACTCGTTTTCATCTAACATTTATTAAATGGGAGTAAAAATAGATTCAATCAGATATGGTTTACTTACATTATGTATTCATATAAGAATTCTTATTTGTACAATAGCTTGATGGCAGTTATTAAATTACAATGACATAATATATGTCTAGAAAATTTCTAGTAGCAATATATAATATATATTCATTTATAATTTATTTATCATGGTTAATAATCATACTATCTTATATTCTGATAATGTTAAATATATTGGTGTTTATATCGAAATTCCTTTATCTTTTCATCTCCACATCTCAAATCTTCTTCTCTCAATAAACTTACATTTTCACTCTTTCCATCTAATCTGTAACTCCCCAGCAAACATTTTTGAGTACGGTTTGGTTATTTTTGAGTACGAATGAGTATTTTTGATCACAAACGAGTATTTTTGATTATAAATGAGTATATTTGATTATAACCGTATACATTTATTTATAAAATTATATTTGTGTACAAAACGGTACGTCTGTACACAAATATAATTTAAAACAATTATTTGCTACATTTGATTACAGCTGTACCGATTTGTACTCATAAATAATTATATAAATAAAAATAATAATATAAACGAGTATATTTGAGTACGACCGTAACAAGAATATAAACGAGTACAGACGTACCGATTTGTACACAAATATAATTTTAAAACAATTAGTTGTTACATATGATTACAGCTGTACCGATTTGTACTCAAAAATAATTATATAAATAAAAATACTAATATAAACGAGTTTATTTATGTACGAACGTAACAAGAATATATACGAGTACAGACGTACCGTTGTGTACACAAATATATTTGTAAACAAATTAGTTCCTACATATGAGTACGGCTGTACAGATTTGTACTCAAAATATTTATATAATTTAAAATAATCATATCTATTTTCATATATTATTAAAATTGTATATACAAAATAATATAGAATATATTGGTAATATATATATATTCCTATATATATATATATTCACTTGTACTCAAAATATTTATATTATTAAAAATAATCACGAATGAAATCGACAACAACGTGGTTCCCAAGTTCAAATATCTGGGTAGTCTTGTTCCAGACTGCTCCTCAGATGTTCAACACCGAATATCAATGGCATCAAAAGCATTCGGTCGACTAAGAACGATAAGGTCATCAAAAGACGTATCAATAAAACTTAAGAATAGACTCTACGGAGCACTCATTCTGCCGATTGCCACATACGGTTCAGAGTCATGTACTACAAGACGAAAGAAATAGATGCGCTACTAGTGTTTGAAATGAAATGCCTTAGAGCTATACTCCGGATTACTAGGTCTGGCAGACTCAGAAACATTATGATACGAAAGAAACTAAACATAAGCAAAAAGATAGAAGAAATAGTTCTTAAAAGAATACTTCGCTGGTTTGGTAATGTTGTCAGGAACGTCAACACTAAATTCCAGCTACAAGCTGGATTTCAACAAAAAGAGACCAAGAGGACAAACAGATGGTCTGATGGCATAATGTAACAGTGCGGTGAGCCTCTATTAAATATAGAGAGACTAGCCAAACGACGAGATGCCTTCGAAATTATTTATTCTAGTGGAAAGCAAAGGGACGCTAATCCAACGCAATTAAGTCAAGTAAGTAATATATATTTATTCAAATAAAAATTCAATTATATATATAATTTATTAATTAAAATAAAAAAATTCAATTATATATATATAATTTATTAATTAAAATATACTAAGTACATAAAATATTTAATATATATAACAATTTTTACAATTTGCTAATTTTACAATTTACATAAAAATAAATATTTATAATATATATATTAATAGAAACAATAAGATACATTAAATATATAAAATATAACATAACACAAATAATGAATACAAATTTATTTAAATATGATTTTAATGGTGTAATTTTAAAAATATTATTTTATTTAAATAAAAAGGAATATTTGAAATACCTATACATTTTCCGTGCAATAAATTTATATTTATGATTTGTATTGTAAAGCAAGATTGATCGACTATCATGCATCCAATAATACATAAATCAAATGATCCAATAGATAAAAATGAATTTGCTTTATATATTTTACACCGAATTTTATCCTCCTCAATACATTCAATTATCTGACAAAAACTTAAATCCTTTAGATAGTAATAGTTGTTAGGATTTTTGATATTAATATATTTTGGTTTAAGTAATATATTATCGTTGTATTCATCAAGTCGGTTTATAATTTGAGCAAGGGGACATTTTCCACTCCTTATCATTCTTTTTATATTTTGGAGGTAATTTTCATATTTAAATGAAGAATTATCATCTAATGGCCCATATTCCTTGACATCATCGACTAAATGAAGTAAACTATGTACATTATATATACAAAATCGCTCTCCGAATAAAAATTTACCCCTTTCTACAAAAAATATTAACAATTGCTTTGCATATTCTATATATATATCAATAGTATATAATTTGTGTGAACATAAAATAGATATTGCTACATTAAGTGATACAAAATGATTATAATAATCGTTATGCAAAATACCCTTTAAAACAATTTTACCGGTGTATAATAAGAATTGCCTAAATTCTGTAGCCTTGTATCTATCAATATTTTCTAATGGTCTTACTTTTCTACAGAATGTATTGGGAATACAACGTTTAACTATTTTCAAGCGTGAATTAATATCGATAATATTAATTTTTGAGAGTTTATGTCTTGTATGAATAGCTTTGTCTTTTGACATATATATGTGAAGTAATTTTTTCATTACGCCTAATAACGTACAATGCATGTAATCTACATTAAATGCCTTTACCATATCTATTGGAAGCTTACTTAATGGGGTATCGCAATTATGATGTAAAGGATATGTTTTGGATCTGAAATCAGAATCAGTTCTTTTACTAAATGCAGTACCAATAAATACATTCGATCCTTGAACACGTTTACCTAGTATTAGGCACTTATCGCATCCATGTAGCGCATTATACAATTTCGTACCTCTAACTAATGCTTTTGCCGGTGCATCACAAGTTATGCATTTAAATCTAAAATTATATATATAACCATCGATATTAATACCAGTTTTGAGTAATTCGTTTATGTAATCTACTGTATCGGAAAGAAAATCAAGATTTTGTGGTTTTTTACCATACGTCATAGCAAGCGGAAAAACAAATGCATTTACTGACATCAGTATTGGCCATACAGATGATAGTGAACTTTTAAATAGAGGCAGGCCATCGATATTGAGAGATAAATTTATATGACCTATATTATTTAGTTTATCATGTTTAATAGCATAAAGTACATATTTTCTAAGTGTTTTTATCCAGTCGAAACAATAATATAAAACTTGGGATTTTTCAATAATATTAGGAGGAAGTTTATTAGTGTTACATAGAGTTCTAGCAGTTTTAGGACACCTAACACCATGATTATTTAAAATATTTAATAAGTCATCCATAGCTCGGAATTTAATGTTATGTTGAATGGCCCATATGGTTAAAAAAGAGAGAAAACTTTTTAAAACTAATCGATCCATAGAATTAACATCTCTCCAACTTCTATTTCCTTCATCCATATTTTCATTAGCATCTTCAATGGAATCGTCACTTTCTAATTCTTCTTCCAAATTCATATCGGAGTTCTAAAAATAAACAAAAATTATAACTATATATATATATATTTATATAAATAATTATTAATAATATCTATACTAACATCGTAAATGCATTCAAATGTCATAGTGTCTTCATTTTCGATTAACAGTGATTCGCATGGCAACAATATCTAATATAACAATTAAGATATGTAATTAGATATATATATATATATATATATATATATATATATATATATATATATATATATATATATATATAAATATATAATTACATCGCTATAAATATATATATATATACAATTTTATTTTATTTTATTAAAATATAGTTTAAATTACATCGTATATACGGTAATGGTACATAACGGCCGTAAATCAAAACAGCCGTAGAGAACACGTGATATTAAGTTTATCCTAGTTTACTCTAGAATCTAGCATTCCTCTCTCACTCACCCTCCCCCTCCTTCACTCCCTCTCCCCTTCTCTCTCTCACTCACTCTCCCTCCCTCTCCCTCTCTCACTCCCCCTCTCTCACTCACTCCCTCTCCCTCTCTCACTCCCTCTCCCCCTCTCTCACTCCCTCTCCCCCTCTCACTCCCTCTCCCTCTCTCTCTCTCTCTCTCTCTCTCTCTCTCGCTCTCTCTCTCTATCTGTCTCTGTCTCTCTCTCTATCTGTCTCTGTCTCTCTCTCTCTGTCTCTCTCTTTCTCTCTCTCTCTCTCTCTCTCACTCTCACTCTCTATCTCTCTCTCTCTCTCACTCCCTCTCCCTCTCCCTCCCCATCTCTCACTCACTCTCTCTCTCCCTCTCCCTCTATCACTCCCTCTCCCTCCCCCTCTCTCACTCCCTCTCCCTCCCCTTCTCTCACTCTCTCTCCCTCTCTCACTCTCACTCCCTCTCCCTCTCCCTCCCCATCTCTCACTCACTCTCTCTCTCCCTCTCCCTCTCTCACTCACTCTCCCTCCCCCTCTCTCACTCCCTCTCCCTCCCCTTCTCTCACTCACTCTCTCTCTCCCTCTCTCACTCTCACTCCCTCTTCCTCTCCCTCCCCCTCCCCTTCTCTCACTCACTCTCTCCCTCTCTCACTCCCTCCCCCTCTCTCACTCCCTCTCCCTCCCCTTCTCTCACTCACTCTCTCTCTCCCTCTCTCACTCTCACTCCCTCTTCCTCTCCCTCCCCCTCCCCTTCTCTCACTCACTCTCTCCCTCTCTCACTCCCTCTCCCTCCCCCTCTCTCACTCCCTCCCCCTCCTTCACTCCCTCTCTCTCTCACTCACTCTCCCTCCCTCTCCCTCTCTCACTCCCCTTCTCTCCCTCTCCCTCTCTCACTCCCTCTCCCTCCCCTTCTCTCACTCACTCTCTCCCTCTCTCACTCCCTCTCCCTCCCCCTCTCTCACTCCCTCCCCCTCCTTCACTCCCTCTCTCTCTCACTCACTCTCCCTCCCTCTCCCTCTCTCACTCCCCTTCTCTCCCTCTCCCTCTCTCACTCCCTCTCCCTCCCCTTCTCTCACTCACTCTCTCTCTCCCTCTCTCTAACTTTTATATAAGTATTACATCAGAATTATATATATTTACAAATAATAATTGATTATAGATAATTTATACGAAAATCTTATATTTAGACTTATATTATTGTTATATATTTATATTATTACACCACGATTTTCAATATCAGAATAAATATTTGTTATGATTTCAGTATGTTTTATACTAGTATATAGCCTTCTTAAATTAAATACCAGAATAGCAGAGTATTCATATAGTTATGATATAGTATTGTATAGTCTATATTTAATTAAATATATTAGTTAAAACTGTATATAATTATGAAAAAAGATGTCCGGACGAAACGATTATTCAGATTGATAATATTTTATGTATTTTTCGTAAATAAATGATATCCTCCTAAAATATAGGAATTACAACAACATATGAGGTCATATATTTTTTTTAATATTTACAGATATAATAGAGTATTATATAGTCTATATTTAATTAAATATATACATTAAAATTGTATAATTATTAAATAATTTTAAATAAATATTGTAAAATATATAATTAAAAAAATCTTATTTATAATTTTAAAAATATAAGAAAATAAAAAACCTAAAAACCTAAATAACACATTTTAGGTTTTTTAAAAAAACCTAAAAACCTAATTTAGGTTTTTTAAAGCCTTTCCAGCCCTGGGTATAGGGTATATGTACCTGGGTTTCGTGTGTCTGCACTTCATCCTGTAGTATAGTAGAATCATCCAATAATTCAGAATCATCATCGCTAATATTTTCTATACAATTATTATGTATATTATTACCAGTTTGACAATTAATGTCATTTAAATGTGAATCAGATTCATTATATTGTAATGATTTAAATATTTTATCATGCTCCCTCTTTTTTTTCATCCATTTTCGTTTATAATCTAATCTTCTAGGTGTACTCATTACAGAATTATGAGAGTTATTAACGTATTAAAAAATATTACTATAATATATTATATATAATATTACTTGATTAAGTTACGTTAGTAATTATTACCCTAGAATTGGATTATTAGAATAGAATATTAAATTGAATAAATGTAAATGTTTACAAATTCATTCTCCACCTAGGGTCATGACCTTTATTTCTAGATTCTTTGTAGTCTCGTGTTTATTAAATTAAACATAATTTATCCTATTTATCATTATATAAATTTTTACCTTATTTACGAATATGAGTTCGGAAAAGAGTTCCTACATAATAAGGTTAATTTATTATATGTATATATTTATATATTTATATAGTACAAAATGTATTATTAATAAAAGTAAATTTAGTTTAAAGAATAATTTATATATAATTAAATTATCGTTCAAATTATATTTAATTAAATTATTATATTATATAATATATATAATATATAATATATTATATAATATATTAATATATATCTAATATGATAAATCTAATGAAGTATGAAAATTTAGTTTATAGTAACGACAATTTATAATTTAAAATTACACTATATTTGTAATATTGTCATGTAATATAGTGAACTACAATATTTATATTAATACTGTAACTTATAGGGCCCCTAGGAAAAACAAAGGGAAAACACCATCAAAGTACTCCATGAATGGTAGCGATTATGTAGATGATCTCACAGAAGGTTTCTATTCTTATGTATATAATCAATATAATTCTCGCAATAAAATAACAAGTTACAAATTGTAACAATATAATAATTTAAAAAATAATAATAATAATAATTAAATGATTTCTAATAGAAATATAATCAATTTAATTCTCGAAATAAAAAAACAAGTTTTGCAACTTTATCATTGCCTAATCGATTCCTTATTTTTGATTGAACGCTTTTATATTGTTAAAAAAACCAAAAAAACCGACCAACCCTGTTAAGTTATTATAAATATAATTGTAATATCGTGAATTTAAAGTCTTATATCTCATATTACAGGAATTTATTATTTAATAAATGACAGTTTTGCAATGAATATTTATAAAATGACGATTAAAGCATAATATGCCTGAAAATAGATTATACATATTAATATAATATGTTATAAATAAATAGGAACTCTATTCATAAAATTTTGAAATAATACTCATTTATACCAAAATAATGTGTTTTAATCAAAAAACGAAATAAAAATTTAAAAATTACTGTGACGTCATAGTAGGATCCCAAATATAAATTCTAGGATATTTGAATTTTAAATTTAAAAAATATTTTATTCAATTTTTATTTTATATTATTTATAGTTAAATAATTGATAATTATTTCGTAACTTTTGGATTCTATTTAAGTTATAAACAAACATTTAGAATTACAAAGGACAATAAAAATCGTAATATGTAGATAGGTTTAGTAATTTGAAATATAAATGACGTATAATAATCAAAATAAATGAGGCTGTGAATTGTTCATTTTAATATAATAAATGTAATGTGAATCCAAGTATATAAATGTTATTTCTATATTATATAATGTACATATATATTCACTTAACATAATATTAATAAGAATAACATAATATATGTATATAATGTTATTAATTAATCAAATTACTAAGTATGATAAAACTTGAAAATATCGTAATTTGTATGACCTAAATATATAGGTGTATATTTTAACTGCCCGATATGCGTATTGCTTGCGATATATATTTCAATTAAAATTAGTAACTATGATCTATATTTAGATGGGAGTGACATATCATATATAATATTGTAAATTACTAGAGATAAGATATATATCGATCATATTTACTGCTTGCAATATAGTTTGATAAAATTATATAGAATGATCAATTATATTTGTAAGATAGTAATATACATGATTAAATATATTATATAATCACTGAATAATGATATGGGATTATAATAATAAAATATTATTTATAGAATATAATAATAAAACTTAATATTAAAATTAATTAATGTGTTAAAAATATGAAAATCCTTTGATGTGTTTATAAATTAATTATAATTCTATTTACATAATTATAATTTTGTTTATATATTTATATATTTCATATATACATATTATATGTGTATATTAAGATATTTATATATATAGTGTATATTATCAATTTTATAATATAACTTTATATTGTAATCATTTATTATTTAATATAAGAATTTTTACTATAGTATTGTATATATGAAAACATTACTTATATAACAGAGTTGTACAGTTTTGTACAAAATATTCTTCTCAAAGTAATTATCCATATGACATTATTTAAAGTAGATTATTTATTGACGAATATTGAAAAGTATTGAAAATAATTTTCGATATTCGTAAATTTCTTGCAATTTTTTGAAAATAAAGCCAGAAGTTTGGAAAATATTTGACAATAATTTACGAAAATGATTTTCTCAAATTTTACGGAAATTATTTTCAAATAAAACACGAAATTTGCTATATATTTGAAAATAATTTACGCAAATAATACAAAAATAAATTTCAAATAAAATGCAAAGTTTGTAAAATGTAAAGTGTAAAGTGTTTAAAATATAACATGAATTAAATACTTCATGAATCAAATGTTGAGGAGTTTGAATATAAAAAGAATTATTTGATATCCGCACGAGCGAAGGGGTCTACATGACTCTATTTTAGTGCTAATAAACTCAATATCATCATCATATCAATTGATGCCTTCATCAAATACCATGTCTCAATAAAAAGATATATATAATATCACAAATAAAATTAATAAACATTTACTAAATTATAGGTGACGAGATAAGTGGGCCCGAATTACCGTTGTTTATTAAAAGTTAGTTTAAATCATATATATATATATATATATATATATTTCAATATTTTTTGTATAGAATCTCGTATTCAACCACGTGAACGAGCGACATCTCAAAAGCACCATGATAAACCCGCGCAAGGTTATTAATTATATTTGTTATTATTAGTAGTTTGTTTTATTATCAAACAATATCTAATATATTGTATGCAGATTTAATGGTTAATATTAGTTTTATAAAGTTGAATAGTTTGTTTAAATCATATACCATTATACATTTTTCTTTCAGTAAATACATTTTTCTTTCAATATATTATATTATTTATATTTTGTCTAATGAGTATTTTTAGTCCAAAATATAATTTTAACGTACAAACATTTTATTACTAATTGATTAATTTTGTTAAACTTTATAATGTAAATATATTAATTAATTGTATATATTATTTAATTAACTATTTTTATTAATAAAATATTATTTTCATAGGATCGATTATGCAATCTTCTCAATCTATTCCATCTGCCAACTACAACCATGGCCCGGTTCATCAAGGTTATTATTTATATTTGTTATAATCTGTAGTTTGTTTTATTATCAAACAATATCTAATATATTGTATGCAGATTTAATGGTTAATATTAGTTTTATAAAGTTGAATAGTTTGTTTAAATCATATACCTATATACATTTTTCTTTCAGTAAATACATTTTTCTTTCAATATATTATATTATTTATATTTTGTCTAATGAGTAGTTTTAGTCCAAAATATAATTTTAACGTACAAACATTTTATTACTAATTGATTAATTTTGTTAAACTTTATAATGTAAATATATTAATTAATTGTATATATTATTTAATTAACTATTTTTATTAATAAAATATTATTTTCATAGGATCGATTATGCAATCTTCTCAATCTATTCCATCTGCCGACTACAACCATGGCCCGGTTCATCAAGGTTATTATTTATATTTGTTATAATCCGTAGTTTGTTTTATTATCAAACAATATCTAATATATTGTATGCAGATTTAATGGTTATTATTAGTTTTATAAAGTTGAATAGTTTGTTTAAATCATATACCATTATACATTTTTCTTTCAGTAAATACATTTTTCTTTCAATATATTACATTATTTATATTTTGTCTAATGAGTAGTTTTAGTCCAAAATATAATTTTAACGTACAAACATTTTATTACTAATTGATTAATTTTGTTAAACTTTATAATGTAAATATATTAATTAATTGTATATATTATTTAATTAACTATTTTTATTAATAAAATATTATTTTCATAGGATCGATTATGCAATCTTCTCAATCTATTCCATCTGCCAACTACAACCATGGCCCGGTTCATCAAGGTTATTATTTAAATTTGTTATAATCTGTAGTTTGTTTTATTATCAAACAATATCTAATATTTATTTAATTAATACTTATTTATAACAAATAAATTTAATATATAATCACTGAATAATGATCGTGATAATGAAATACTACTTATTTATAGAATATAATTATAAAACTTAATTTTAAAATAAATTTGTAAAACATAATTTACAATTTAAATACATTGATTTGTTCATAATTTAATTATAATTCTATTTACATGAGTATCATTTTTTTTAGATTAATATATATATATATATATATGTATAGTAATATTTGTATATATAGAGTATAATTATAATATAGACTAAAAGTCAAAGTATCTAAATTGTAAAGTATTTTATTATGTTTTACAAATTTATTTTAATATTAAGTTTTATAATTATATTCTATAAATAAGTAGTATTTCATATTGTTTATATAATATATTAAATACAAATTAAACAATAAAATATGTATACAGAGCCAACTTACACTGGCTTGATGATGGAAGCCATAGATAATAACCAGCATCTAAAACAAGTAACTATGATAGCCGAAAAGCAAGATGTACTCTTAGAGTTATATAAACAAGGTAATTTTAACATTGTTATTTTAAATAGTTTATGGTCATTATTAAGGGGATGCAATATCTTTGTAAAAACATATTTTGGTCTATACTTTAATCTAATAGTATCTATACTATTAATCCTAATATTTTCAATTAAATTTAAAAGTATGTATTATTTATAGATTTGTTATGTGATAGATAATATACAATTATAAATTTATAATTATAAGTTTATCATATTTTTTATAAAACAACCTTTATTAATTGGGATATATATTAAATAAATATTTATGTATTTAAATTAAAATATATCAGTAAATATGTCAATAAACATATACACACACATATATATATATTTAAATATATAAAATAATGAATAGAATTATATATTTATTTTTATATTAGTAAACTGTAATATTGTAAAAATATACATCTATATATTAAACAATAGATATAATAATATTTGTATTCATAAATTATTTGAATATATTCATTGTATGATTTTATATAATTAAAAAGTAAATACATTTTTATTAGTAATATTTCCCTTGGTAATAGTAATATCAAAGATTTTGCGAAGCAAAGATATAACACTCCCTATGCATGCAACGTAACTTAGTAATAGCCCCAACCGCTGCTAGCAGTAGTATCGAAATCACTGAAATAGATTTAGGTGCGGCTCTGTTTGCATACAACAATGTTTTCATTGCTCTATTAAATTACATGCAATATAAATTAGCTTTTACTCACTAAATATATACTTATAGCATTTAAAACATACATATCATATTTGTTTGTTATATATTAGTAATGAACACTTAGTTTTCATCATATAAATATTAATTTAAAGCATATTATTTAACATTTTAAAAGTGTATAGTTAAATACGAATTTACATTATAAACAACACATAGTTCCTAAAAGTAACCCGCTATAGGTGGCACCAGGGTATTTTGTATACAAATTCGAATTACACGATTTAGCGTAAGTGTTATATCTTTCCTTCGGAAAATCTTTGGTAATATGTTCCCCTTAACAATATTTTAATATTGTTAACTATATACATATATATTTTCTAGTTTAATATGATTTTATATTTCGAACAGGTCAAGCAGATGATTTAAAATTTCACGAGGATCATATGAAATATATGAAAATCCATTTAGAAATATTACAGGAAATTAATACCTCGTTAAAATTAAAAGCGACCTCTACTATTTGTGTACCTAATTTGGCAAATAAAAAAATCATATTTGACTTTGCGGATATAGAAAAAATGAAAAAGGAGGATCTTGGAATGTATGTTAGTATTTGACATATGTTATTATTAATACATTTATTTAGGCATACTATGTAATTTAACTTACTATATTTACATTAAATTTATAAACTAATATTATGTACATTTCAGTATAAAGAATTATCGTATTATATTGGAGGGAAAAATATTGTCGAGGCGGCAAGAACTATGATAAAATGCTTTAAGAATATGAAAGGTGTTTCTTTCAAAGGGAAGCACAATTTAATCAATTTCACTGACAGTACGGTTTATACTATGATATACGGTTAGTGTTAATTATATATGATATATATATACATTATGATTAATGTTATTTTAAGTCATCTAGAAAGTTTAGAATATTTAGAATTATATCTATTATGGTTGTTGGTTTTTATGGTTTTTTTTACAAAAAACAAAAATAACCGTTTTATTTGATTTTTTCGCGTTTTGTTTTGGAAGAATATTTTTTTTTTAATTTATTAATTAATTTTTATTACTTGTTAATATTAATTTTTATTAATTGTTAATAAATAATTATATAGAATGTTATTTAAATACTTCTATAGATATATGATTATTATTCGATATATCATGTATATTATATTAAAAGTATTATAGTGCAATTTATACAGTAAATTCTATCCAAATAATATTTTATTAAGTCCAGGCATGTTTATTAAATGAATAAAGAATGATAAATTAAATATAAATAAATCTTTTTATATATTTTACAAAAATGCATTCATAATATAATTATATTAATATATTATAATATACAATTTTAGATAATGTAAATCATTTATTTAATACTTTGAGCTTAGTATATATAATGTATAATTTATATAATATACATAATATATTATTTATATAATATATACTATTATTATTAATATTCATACTAATTTTAAATGATATAATATTGAATTTAATATATTTATCAATAATTTTATATACAAAAACCAAAAAAACCGAACAACCCTGATATCTATATTAAAAACTATATGTCAAAATATCTGTAAAAAATATATAAATATATTAACATGTTATTTAAATAGTACTGAACCCTATGCATGATTGTATTCTATATTATTATATGTATTATAGATTATTGAGAACCAATATAATATTATTAATAAAATTATCATTAACAATAGATATTCTAGAGAAAAATTATGGTAGTGTTGATATAGGGACTGATGCTATTAATACAGCCATATACAAGGCATACAAATGCTCAAATGCTTCTAAATATAGAAAAAAAGGTTACATTTTATTATAAATTATAAATCAATATATTATTTTTATAAATATGTATATATTTTTATATATATTTAAATGTTTTTGCATATGTGGTTTATGGTATATACGCATGTATTTAATGTGTACATATAGTAGTAAATTGTATATATATATATATATGTATATATATATATATATATATATATATAAATATATTAATACTAATATATATATTAGTTTTACTATGTTTATCTACAGACAAACTTGCACCATTAACTTATATTTACATTTTAATATTTCGTAATAGTTTAGTTAAATACATATGTACTATAATATAAAGGTACCATTACAAATAAAGAAGAAAACATCCAAGACAACATATCTACTTGTGAAGATACCCCCTAGTATAATATTCGAATATTAATTCATAATAATAATTTATAAAAAATAAAAAATATATTAACAATTCTACAGTATATTATTTATTATTTATTTTTATTTATAATAATTAACACAAATTTTTATAACATGGTAATAATAAATAAAAATAAAATTGTAATATATGCCTGTGAAATATTAAATAACAAAAAGTACTTTATAAATCTTAGTAACTTATAAATAAATTTGTTTTAAAAATTTCTTGAATGGTGATGTCAATTCACAAGATCGTAAGTCAATATCCAGCTCGTGCCACTATACTAAATATTCTGCTCTTGTGTTTCTTTCCATTTGTTGTAGATTATGTGATCTATCACTCTCGTATGTGTCTTTATTAATTTTGTGTGGTGTGTAGTATGTACTTTATGATGATATGCAATATGTGTAGTTACCAGTAATTTATAAATAATTCCGACATTAATTGGTAGTAGCTGTTGTTGTCGCATTAGTTAAGTTATGCTGCTCATACTATTGATCTTAGTGGTCATTAATATAATATTCGTATTGATGATAACATTATTTTATTTAATGGCATTAACTGATAAACACATAACTATATTAAAAATATAATAACATAGTCCAATAGGTCTAGTCTTTTAATTAGAAATTTATATTCATATTGAATATTATTGTTTTTCTTATAATTCTAATATGCAATTGATAGTTGGCCTATTTTACTTGAGTTTATAAAACATATTATGATTTAAATTAATTAACACTCCGATATGTTTTACTTTATATGTGATAGTTTGTAGTATTTATTGGGAGATTATTTCCTTTGAAGTTAATATATAGAACTTATTTTTTCTGGATTTAATTTTAATTAATTACTATTAAACCATTCAGTAATCTCATTATTGTATTCATTTAATATAAATTCATATAAATTAATATAAATTCATTCAATTAATAGTTTTACTGTAAAGTCGTTTTCAGATGATATATAAGTTGTCATATGAGTGGTATTTTATTAGTTTATATTTATCACATGTTACAAATGGGGATTATGTATAAATTACATATAGCACCCACTAGTCTGGGAATACTGTATTTTAAAGATCTTTCTGTTGATTTCAATTTTGTGTTGACTCTTTGTTTGTTTAGTATATATTGACTTATTTATCATTAACATTTTTTGATATATATAATAGTAAATGTATACCGGTATTTATGTGTACAAGTGTACCGGAATATACCGGTATTTATATGTACAAGTGTACCGGTATATACCGGTACGTATGTGTACAAGTGTACCGGTATATACCGGTATTTATGTGTACAAGTGTACCGGTATATACCGGTATTTATGTGTACAAATGTACCGATATATATGTGTACAAGTGTACCGGTATATACCGGTATGTATATGTACAAGTGTACCGGTATATACCGGTATTTATGTGTACAAATGTACCGGTATATATGTGTACAAGTGTACCGGTATATACCGGTATGTATATGTACAAGTGTACCGGTATATACCGGTATTTATGTGTACAAGTGTACCGGTATATACCGGTATGTATATGTACAGGTGTACCAGTATATACCGGTACACTTGTATACATAAATACCGGTATATACCGGTACACTTGTACACATATATATACCGGTACGTATGTACCGTTATATACCGGTATATACATGTATTCTGGTAAGGTACCATACCGGTATTAGTGTCCACAAAATACCGGTATGGTAAGTTACTGTACCCGTAATTCGTACACAAAAATAACCAAACCGTACTCAAAAATGTTTGCTGGGTCCATCTCCTTAAGTTTATCTATAACTCTCGCCTCATCGTTTATATTACCGCTTTTGGTCGCTTTTCTCAAATACATATTTCTCCATATTTAAAGAGATAGCATTGACTACCAATCAAATTCAGAGTAATATTTAAAGTTCTTCTACTAACTCATAACTCTCTTCATCACAACTGACCTGAATATCTATCTTCCTTAATCTCTATTCCTACTCATACTATCTCTCTCCGTTCTTCTACTTCTTACCTTCTACATCTACCCTCTAAACTTAATCTCCATTCCACTAATATTCGTGCATGGCACATATCGGCTCCTCATGTATGTAAAAAACTACCATATAAACTACGATCTACTAAATCCACCAACTCATTTAAATCTCTATTAAAAACATATCTATTTACTATTGCATTTCCCTGATCACTATTTGTATCACTATTGTTATCACTACAATCTTATATTAATGTTGATTACTTTCTGTATTCCTATTGTTCGTTATTATTAGTTATTTTATTTTCGATTATGTTCCGTTATATTGTTTTTTATTTTTACTTTAGACGATTGATTGCTCTGGCACAGAGTCTTTAAATTAAATTAAATTAATTAAATTAAATAGAATCCAACTTCATTAGTTTACATGTAAAATATAAAGACAAATACATTTAACATAAACATATACAAAAGTAAGCATATTAAATATCATATCTAATATTCTATTGTAAAAATAATAGTGTGTATTCAATACAGTATTGACATAATCATTATGATAATCTGTTAACATATGGGGGATAGGGGAGAATACCCGATAGTGGACCACCTATGTTCAAAAACGAATATATTTTTTAATAATTAATAATTAAACTATATTTTGTTTGTATTATACTAATATTAAATAAGTCTATCATATGAACCAAAGATGAGTAAAATATTCCTTATTAACAAATTATTAAGATTCATAGTAAACTGCTATTTTCCCAAAAGTTACCAGATAATGGACCATTTTTATAATATGCATATTTTGAAATTTTTACTTTGTATTTCATACATGATTTATAAATGATAAATTATAATGCAATATAATTAAAATTCTTATATTATTAAGTATTATTTATTCTTACTAGAAAAATGTACTATATAATATTATTTATTATAATAATATGATAAAACAACATGATAAAATATAAAATATTAAGAACAATTACATGGTGTATAATTATAAGTGTTTAAACATATAAGTTTACATTTCAACAGGCCTAGATGTTACCTTATTTGGATCATGTATTGGAGCAATCAGGTCTATATCTTACAGTTCATACGAGAATTCATCTACGACTCTAGACCAATGGAAACGATTGCGACCAACTATTTTCATACACTTCATTCTGATTTGTAAAGTATCCTTGTTCGTCACAATTCATGGATATATTTATTTTCGTAGACCATTGCATACCAATGGTTGTTGTTTTTGGCTCGTATTTTTTTCAATAAAATATATCTCAAGCGATTTTTTATATAGAGATGAATTTATTATAGAAGCTGATGTCCCTTTTCTGTTAGATTTCTCTTATCGGGATATACGGGAATTAAAAAATAAATACTCATATAATAAAAATTCATATTTGATGCATTTTTAAGTAATAGGCATAATATATAATTAATAAATATCATATATAATGTGTGTTATATAGCTAATTAGTAAATAATTAACTAAATAAATAAATATACACATATATAGTGATGTATGAATAATAGGACTATATATATAACCTACACTGTTAGAAAATAACCTTTAGTGACTAGCTGAGAAAACCTTACGAAATTCGACCTATGTGTTAAGGTTCATGTACCTTTCGCATTCGTTTAGCGAGCACTAAAGGTTTTCATAACCTTTACTGATGTTTGAAAATCACTAAAGGTTTTATGCAGATAGAGGATTAAAGGTTTTCATAACCTTTACTGATGTTTAAAAAGCACTAAAGGTTTTATGCAAATATAGTATTAAAGGTTTTCATAACCTTTACTGATATTTGAAAAGGTACTAAAGGTTTTATGCAAATATATAAATATTAGTATAAATAAATAAAAATAAATTAAATTAAAATAAATATTAGTATCTTAACATAGTAAGTAGTATCATATCAAAATAATAACTTATATATTATAATATATTATATAATTTCATTTAAGTTAGATTTAAAACTTAAATTCATTAATAAATCATTTTAATATTGAATACAATATTTAATCAATATGCTATATATTCAATATTGGGCAATTAGTTCAACATGATTTCCAATTGTATTATCAATGTAATTATGATTAACATTATAGTTCATGAGTCACCCGAATTAGATTATGATAATGTAGTAAAATATAGGATTACTTAAATAATTTTAGTTTTTAAAATAATATTTTATTTATTAAAAACAGTATATAAACTTAAATATAAAAGTAAAATAATAATTAAAAGGTATAATATTTTATTATTTCTATAATAAAAAAATTATATAAACTTAATAATACTTAATTAACATACAATTACTATTGTTGTTTGCTGGGTACACATAACCTTTACTCGCATTTAGGAGACCAGTAAAGGTACACATAACCTTTAATCGAATTTATGAGACCAGTAAAGGTACATATAACCTTTAATTGAATTTATGAGATCATTAAACGTTTTAAATAAAGGTTCCCAAAACCTTTAGTGCATAGATGAATAAAATAACTCGTAAAAATGCGCGTCATAAACCTTTTACACCGCTTCAGCATTCATTAAAGGTTTTAAAGGAGAAATATTTGTAATAGTGTAATGATAGGAATAGTAAGGTTAAGGGGTATAGGGTATAGGATCGAGTAAGTCAACCATCGGATATTCTCCCCTAAGCTTAATACTTGGTTTATAATATATATTCAATATAATATTGTGCTAATATAATATATTGAGTATCATATTCATTATGTGTAAATTACTTTTATATTATTTATATTTGTTAAATTATGAAATAAGTATCGTATACAATTTTAATTATGACTTAATTACTATAATAATATAAATTATTGTTATATTAATATTATCTATAGATAGACAAAAAATTAACAATATATTTGCTTTCATAAAATAATATTTTGTATTTAGGTATAGAATACACAAACTCGATGACATCATCAAAAACTGAGAAATTTGGTTTTAAGGTTGGTTTAATATTTTTTACAATGGTACATTGTTATACAAAATGTATCATTATTTTAATATTAAGTGTTATAAAATAAATCTTTACTAATCTATGATACAATATTCACTACAGACATGCAAGTGTTAATATTACATATCAGTAATATTATGGAATGGCTCGTTGGCACAGATGAAGATTACATCCGGGAGGAGAACTTCTAGAATATACTAGACGAATAACTCTGTGCCGACCCTCATCAATCTAATGAATCTACGTAGCCGTCTCTCTAGAGGATGTATCGTGACATTTAAGCTGTGTCTTGAAGTCATTATTTATCTGGCGTATATTGCGCTGTGTAAGCTGTTTGAGTGCATCATCAAACACAATATCTACATCTGCAAGGTACAACTTCTGAAGTAGCGTTCACACACTGCACATTAACCATACTTTCTTAACGAGTGACCAATGCTATAGTGTATGTATAGTATTATTTAACTAATTCTGATTCATCGCATTGCAATTATAGCCCCACTAGTTGAACATCAAATAGGCCAGTGTCTGAGTGAACTGCTATAGTTCATAACGTTTAGATGTGAAATATAGGCAGATATTTTCAAATGTGTTCTAAATTACAGGGCAATATAGCCTGCTAATTATTATAAAGTATTAAATATATAAATAAACATCAATTTATAAATTAAATTGTAAATATAATATATTTATTGATTATTAAATTACATTATATTATATGATGGTTGATTTTACATGAATATATATATATATATTATACTATTTTAGGATAACTCGGAAAGAAAATCTGACAAAGTCATCATCGATAAAGTAGTCTATAATAAGGTAATATATAATCCACTATCTGTTGTTTCAATTTACATACTAATATCAATGATTTTCAGAAGGAAATATATTGCATTTAGGCAAATTTTTGTATCTCATTAATTTTAAGACTATTTGAAAACTATAGTATTTCCACCTATTAATATATATAATCCATCTAATATAATATTGATATTGTATATAAAAAATGTATCTATAATATATATAAAATAATTATTGTATTTCAATTTCAAAAATCGATATAATTAATTTTTTTATTACATTGTAAGGTTATATATAGGTATCTTCATTTTATATTAAACTTTATTATTATATCATGTGAAATAACTTGATATGATGGATTTCCATCTAGTGATCATATATTTAACTAGTCAATAACTTTGATACACACATTAGATATGTAGTGCAATATCTTTACTTTACAAAATCTTTGTTAATATTACTCAATTTGCAGATTTTAACATTTTATCGAAGGATATCGTCTTAAAACTCCATCACAAATATATTCTTGATAATCAGGTTTTTATTTTACAATATTTTAATTTAACTTTAATTTAAGAGTATTGTATAAAATAATATTATGTAATATAAACAATTTTATTTATTGATTATAAATGCAGTTCTATTTAAAATATTTATTTGAATCATTATTTTTACAATAAAATACTATAATTTTCATATAATTTATATAATTGTACAATATAATCAGGGTTGGTCGGTTTTTTTAACAGTTTTTTTGGTTTTTTTGGTTTTTTTGGTTTTTTTGGTTTTTTTGGTTTTTTTAACATTATAAAAGCGTTCAATCAAAAATAAGGAATCGATTAGGCAATGATAAGGCTGCAAAACTTGTTTTTTTATTTCGAGAATTAAATTGATTATATTTCTATTAGAAATCATCTAATTATTATTATTATTATTTTTTAAATTATTATATTGTTACAATTTGTAACTTGTTATTTTATTGTGAGAATTATATTGATTATATTTCTAATAACTGTATTGTTATTTTTTTTAATTATTATTTTGTTACAATTTGTAACTATTTTTTTTATTATATTTTACTTTATTTTTATAATAAATATATTTTAATAAAATAATTTTATTAACTTAAATTATTTAATATTAATAATATATTATTGAAAATTTAATAATATATATATATATATATATAATTAATATATATAAATAATATTTATTAGTGTTGTATATTTTATACTTACTCTATATATGTATGTTTTGCACAGACATTTAATAATCGATCTAGGTATATATAATATTTTCTAATTAATATTCCGAACATTTAATTATAAAAAAACGCCAACCCTGAATATAATATAAATGTATTAAATAATTTGGTGCATAGATTTATTACAATGTCAATTAGAATTAAATAATTGTAATATAGAAATAAAGGTACAATGTATTCTACCTAACAGTGGTATTTTATCGGTATTATTAAAATTATCATGCATTTTTCTAATGAAAGATATAACACTTCTAAATCAAAAAATCTAAGCTAAATGTGTTATTTGATTTTGTGCATAAAATATGAAAGTGCCCTCTTTGTTCATTACTAATAAAACAATATAATATGTTGGTTTTAAATGGTATACATATCTATGATGTGAATAAAAGCTATCATATATTGTATGCTATTAATAGAATATTTAAAACATTATAAACATTGTATAAAAACTATTATGGATTTAATATAGTAATGTTTAATTTTATAATTTTATATATTATCTATATATAGGTGTCATAAAATTTCAAATCTACAATTATTTGTAAATTGTATATTCAAATTATTAATTTAATCATTATTTGTTATCACTATTAGTTTATCTATATCAATATACTTTTATTTTGATAAAAAATAATTATAAAAATGTTCAGTATTTAGATAGAATTAGTTTTTTTATGGTTTTAACTGAAAATGAATATGGAAGATATAGGTTTTTCCCATTTTTATCCAATAAAACAGATTTTTGTCACAAATATGCAAACCCTGCTTTATTTCCAAAATTATTGTTTTATATAAAATGTTATAATATTTGATTTACATAATTTATTTTTTCAACGGAAGATCATAAGCTTTGCTTCAATATTTATCTGTGTTCTTATACCTAATTCTGAATTACACATATATATTTAAATATATATTTAAAAAATATAATCTCTATTTACATTTTTTATTATTTAATTGAATTTTATCAAATTTGTAATAATGTATGATATTTTTATATCTAATATATTAATTTTAGAATTACATTAATTATATATATAAATATATTATTGAAATATTCTTATATATTTATTTCAAAATTAAAAATATATTTTAATAAATTACCAGTGTTCTCATATTTTAAGTATTTTGTATGCAAAGTATTCACTTTTATGAATACAACTTTATAACTTTTAAATTGAACGATAACTAAATATATACTAATATAAAAATGCGAGATAGCTATTTATTAGATTAATATGTTTTTAATAATTATTCAAATACTAAGATTCAATATTTGACCAAAACCCCATCACGTCTCCTACAAAAATTAAGAAATATAAAAACAATTAATATATAATTATAGATTTCGGTTAAAAATATTTTTAATTCCAAATAAAAATAATAATCTCCCTATGCCCTTACCATCGAACATATATCTTTGTCCCTATATTTTACATTCTGAATATTCTAATTTATCTCTAAAAATTTAGAACTAATGCGATAAATTTGTATAAAATACATATACACAAACATTGTATAAAATAGACATCTTTTGATAAATCTTCTAGTAAATAATCTCTACACTTTTTCAATTTGATCTATGATAATATAAATATTACTAACCTTTGAAAAATAATCAGCTAAATAATTATTTAAGTTGATTAAAAATATGTTGTATATTATGGGCATCCTAGTGTCATTAAAGTTAATATGAGATTGCATCTAAATATGTAGGAAAACACTATTGTCACTATTAATACATCTTCTCATTCAATATTTGGCCGATTGTAGATATTTTGTTTGCTATATATTTAGATTAAATATATAGTTATAAAATAGCGTTTTTTTTAATATAATTATAAATTTCTATTTAAAATTAGAAATAATTTCAAAAATTAATTTTATATAGAAATGTATAATTATATTGATAACAAATATATTGGCAATCGGCCAAATATTGAATGAGAAGATGTATGTATAGTGAAAATAGTGTTTTACTAGATATTTACATGTAAACGTATGCTAAAGTTGGTGATATTAGGGTGGCCCTATCTATATAAAGTAAGTGGATAAGCAATTGGATGTCCACTAAGTTTAATACTTGGTTTATAATATATATTTAATATAAAATTGTGTTAATATGATATATTAAGTATCATATTCATTATGTGTAAATTGCTTTTATGTTATTTATATTTGTTTATTATGAAACAAGTATTATATACAATTTTAATTATGATGATAAGTATAAGATAAATATAAGTCTTAATTACTAAATTGAGTTATAGATAAATATTATAGTAAATATTAATATTATCTATACACACAAATATAAAATTTATAATATTTTGTATTTAGGTAAAGAACACAAACTCCATGACATCATCAAAAACTGAGAAAGTTAGGTTTTAAGGTTGGTTTAATATTTACATGTAAATTAATTGTAAACAAAATAAAAACACAATTATAATATAGCTCTTGTTATACTAAATAATAGTTATATAGTTGTTATATAAAACAATAGCTATCTCAAGATTTATTATATAAAACATAAATAAATATATATTTATATATTTTATCCTTCTGCTTCAGTTCGTAATCTTGGAGTTATCTTCGATAGTACTTTATCTTTTGATGCTCACATTAATTCTATATCAAAATCAGCTAACTTTCATCTACGTAGGATTAGACATATTAGAAAGTATTGCTCTAAGCGTATTACTAAACTACTTATTAATGCTCTAGTATTATCCAGAATTGATTATTGCGGATCATTATTTAGTGACTTAAAGAATATAGAGGTTAAAAAGATTGATAGAATTATTCGCGCTTCTATACGCCTTATTTATAATATCAATCGTAGTGAACATTTGAAAACAGATGAACACCAACATAATCTTAAATGGCTATTATTTAGAAAGCGATGCAAATATCGTTTACTCTGTCTAGCTCATAAATCTGTATTCTTAGGTAAGCCTGACTATCTGCATACTCAACTGAAACGTCGTCGCATACTGAAGAAGATTCGAACATCTGATGCAATACTGTTGGAGAGCAATAATTTATTCAATGGATTTAGTAATCGGGCATTCTCCTCCGCTGTTCCTCGCATATGGAACGTCCTACCGTATGACTTACGGAAGGTCCAATCCTTATATTGTTTTAGAAAGAAACTAAAACATTATTTAAACACTTCTTAATTTATTTTTGTATACGCGTTATTTAATCTTTATATCCTATCTAAATCTATTTAATTTAATTTTTTGTTATTTTGTATTTTCTATTCGTTTGTTTTTATTATTTTTCGTTATTATTATACACCAGAGAGGGCACCCGCTATATTGGTGTTTAAATAAACAATTCAATTCAATATATATAACATTGTTATACAAAATGTATCATTATTTTAATATTAAGTGTTATAAAATAAATCTTTACTAATTTATGATACAATATTCACTACAGACATGCAAGTGTTAATATTACATATCAGTAATATTATGGGATGGCTCGTTGGCACAGATGAGGATTACATCCGGGAGGAGAACTTCTAGAATATACTAGACAAATAACTCTGGGCCGACCCTCATCAATCTAATGAATCAACGTAGCCGTCTCTCTAGGAGATGTATATCCAGAAACCAAATGTAGTTGAAAAAACTATTTTAAACTAGTTTATTATCAACGTTGAAATATATAGGTTAATGTGAGCAATTTAAACTAGGTTATATTAACCATATTTTAAATATATAATAAAACTGGATTTTTTAAATATGTTTATAAGTTAAATTAAACATAATTATTAACTAGGTTTTTTAACTATATATTTAAACTAGGTCAAATTAAACATAAATATAAAGATAATTTATCTATATATCAAAATTAGGCTAAAGTAAATATACTTAAATTATATATATATATATATGTGTGTGTATATGTATATTATAATATCCTACATATTTTAATTATATACACAAAATTAACAATATATTTCATAAAATAATATTTTATATTTAGGTAAAGAACACAAACTCCCTGACATCATCAAAAACTGAGAAAGTTAGGTTTTAAGGTTGGTTTATATTATTCACATTGACATTAATTATAAATAATTAAAAACATAATTATAATATAGCTCTTGTTATACTAAATAATAGTTATATGATAAGATATATATATATATATAACATATTTTTTTTACTAAATAATAGCTTTTACTAAATGACATTAATATATAATTTTATCAAAGATTTTCCGAAGGAAATATATAACACTTACGTGAAATCGTGTAATTCGAATTTGTATACAAAATACCCCAGTGCCACCTATAGCGGGTTACTTTTAGGAACTATGTGTTGTGTATAATGTAAATTCGTATTTAACTACACTTTTAAAATGTTAAATAATATGCTTTAAATTAATATTTATATGATGAAAACTAAGTTTTCATTACTAATATACATAGATTTATAGTTTACAACTATAAATCTATGCTAATATATAACAAACAAATATGATATTTATGTTTTAAATTCTATAAGTATATATTTAGTAAGTAAAAGCTAATTTATATTGCATGTAATTTAATAGAGCAATGCAAACATTGTTGTATGCAAACAGAGCCGTACCTAAATCTATTTCAGTGATTTCGATACTACATTAGATATTGTATTATATAAAACAATAGCTATATCAAGATTATTATATAAAACATAAATAATATATATTTATATATATATATATAACATTGTTATACAAAATGTATCATTATTTTAATAATAGGTGTTATAAAATAAATCTTTACTTATTTATTGATAACATTTGAACATCAATTCATATATTAATGATTCTATAAGTTTTTTGTATATTTTATTTTATTTTTAAATACAAATTCTGTATTTTGTATTTTCAATATTAATTATATATGTCATTCCTAATGTTATCAGTTTATATTATTAATAACTTACAATATTTATAATAATGGAATTAAATCCATAATAACAATTTTACTCATAATTAAATTAGTTTATTAAAAATCTATATATGCATATTATAAGCAATTTATTTTAGTTGTAATATAAAATTTAATAATATGTTAAAATATGTTAATATCTAAAAATAAGTTATTTTTTATTTGAGTATATTTCATATATATGTATACTTTTTTTATATTTTAGTTTATTCAATTAATTTAATGTAGTGTAAAGTTTTTTTAAATAAAGTATATTTCATGAATGAAAAATTAGCATATTTTCTTAATAATGAAATTTAAATTGAATACTATTAATTTTATTTACTTTACATTCAATATAATTAATTAATTACATTTAATATAATTAAAGCTTATTACACAGTTATTACACATTATAAGTAATTATACAAATTATACAAATTAAATTTTTTTAATATATTTAGTAAATATTATTTACATATATGTATATATTAAATATTGTAAATGGGGTTTCATACCCACTCAAATGCAAATATTAACTTGAAATATTAGAGTTACATTTTTACAAATTATACAAATTAAATTTTTTTAGTAAATATTATTTACATATATGTATATATTAAATATTGTAAAGTGGGTTTCACACCAACTCAAATGCAAATATTAACTTGAAATATTAGAGTTAAATTTTAGCTCTAATATTTTGAGCTCATTTTAAATTTAGAGTATTTACCATTTATATAGAATAAAAGAGTTTAAAAGTAATATTGTATAATGTTGTATTGCCTATAATATATTCTAATCTCTCCTAATCACTTTCAATGTTTGTATGTATACAGTATTTAATTAATTTATTTATTTAACTATGTATTAATAATTAGATACTCTATGCATGAAAATTAATTTATAATATATTATATATATATATTAATGCAACGCTGATGATTCATTAGCCTAATGACTCAATATGGGCGTTACAAATCGCTGAATATAAAGAAGTTTAACGAATGCTACTTGATTTTAGCACATCATTTTCAAATCATTTCCATTATATAATAAAATATTTTTTATAAAATTATTTAAAAAAATTGTAACTCGGGTAATTTAACATTTATTTGATTACAGATTATAAACCATTAATTATTTTATTTATATAATATTTGTTATAAGAAATAACATAAAATTATTTTGCAAAATAAATTATATATAATATAAAATTTTAATATTTAATAGTTCATAATATCAACATTTGAATACTTTTAAAGCTAATGATTCTCCACTTCAGCATGTATTTATTTGTTTATTAATATATTATTAGATTTTAATTAGAAAATTAATTGTTTAGAAATAACACATTACACATGTTATTGAAATTGGAATATAGATATTTTAATTTGAATAGTCAAATATTTAAATTTGTATGAATATAGATTTTTTTCCAAATTTTCAGTATACTACTTGATAATAAATTAAAAATAATATATAAAGGCTTAATTCATTAGAATATTTATTAATTTTAACATAGAAGATGGTATTTCATCAATTCCAAAAGTATGAGTTATGAATATATTTTAATTATTTCACGATATTTAATTCAATATTATAAAAATTTTGTTTAGTTTTACAAAATTTACGTTATCATTTTATTAAATTTAACTCAAATATGAATTTAATATGTTTGCTTTGTCGATATCTAAAAATGAAATAGTGTTATTTAATATATGAATAATAAGAGAAACTTCAGATTTAAAATTTTTATTTATAAATTTATAAAATTGTATGCATTAATCTAATTTACGATATTAACTCTCTGGAAAATTTTTAATTTAAATATTCTAAATCTTCGCTCTTAAATCTTCATTTTTATTTGCTTACACAATTATATTTATATTGGAAATACTTCCAATATACTTCTAACTTTAGTTTTATATTTTTGAAATACATTTTTTACTTTTTATTCTATTTTAATATACATTTCTGGAGTATCTGTTTTATTGTATTATTTTAAATAATTTATTTATATTAGAAACATATGATGTCAATAATTTATTTAGAATATTATTAAAATATTCTATTTTTTGTTCGAAATTATAATCATTTGAATTTGGATATGTCTATTAAAATGGAAAACTCAGATCTTTAATCAATTTTATATTAGCTTTATTAAAATAAAAAAAATTTATATTTTTTAATATTTTTATATGGATATATTTCAATTATTACCATAAATAGAATTAGAATAGTTGTCACTTTTATTTTTATATATTAAGAAATAGTCTTCAATAGTATATATATGCTTGTAATTTTTTTGTAATAAAAAAAGTAAACAACTATATTAATATAACGAGTTGGCTTATTTATAAATTGTAAAAATGTTAGTCTAGGAACAATTAGAGATATTGCTGAATGTTATGCTTATGAAACATGCTATTTAACTGTAAGTATACCCGTTTACATCATTAACACTCAGCAATTGAAGAACTTGGCCCCGCAGCCTAAACTGGATGTATTCCTCTACCGAATGCGGGGCAACAACCTCTTGGCAATCTCTGACGGGTGGTTCCTGGTGAAGTACAGGCAACCTCACATACCACCACTTCATTGACTACTACCTCACAGACTATCTATTTAGTGATGTGGACGAGCATTAGTTCTAGCTGACGGATAATACAGTGAGAGATGACAACATTCACCCTACAGTACAGAGTTAGTATAGAGTGTAATGTACCTATGGTATGCTTATCCGTGTGCGTGGGTATGTGTGTTCTAACCAATTTATAAATCTATTCATATTTTAATAAAATATTTATATAAATTAAAAAAAATTAATTCAATTTTATTTTACAAATAAATATCTGATATCTTTAAAATCCTTAAAATATAGTTACATTACCATTGCAAAGTATCTATTTTGTAGTACAGAATGTTAACATTGCAGAGATAGCTAGCAGAATTCCTTTCCTTGCTATTATATAGTACAAGATATATTAGTTATACTATCAAATTGCATATTACCAAGAAAAGGACATATGATAGCTATCTTTGCAATGGTAACTTTCAGAAATATATAATTTTCAGTGGTATATTTAATTATATTTCAATCTTTGAATTAAAGATATCAGAGATATTTATTTATTTAAAAAATAATAATGCATTCATATTTTATAAAAATTATGATTTTAACATAATCATATTAAAAATATTTGTTGTATTTATTTATATATAAAATTGAATTATATACCCCTGGACCATATGAAAAATTACTTAAGCTTAAGATAAAAATGTCACAAAATATGCATTAGCAGACATCCTTGATAATACTTTGATGTCTACAGTGTTTTCATATGAATGCCAGCGAATATTTAGAATTGATATTAATGACATAGTTAACATACACAACGATAGTAATGAAATACTAATGTAAACAGTGATAGTTCTCTTTAACACACATGCACGTGTTCTGATACCTCTGACCAGAGATATAGTCATAGTGGCCACACAGCAATGTATCTAGTGAAGTCGATGTAATAATTCACTAATACTAACTTACTCTCTATACAGGAGTGCATGCATATTGTTATCATTTACTTTCTAATCTATTCAATATCATCATAGCAGTATTACATATATCCCTATTCCTTATTCATATCAAATATATATATATATATATATATATATATAATTCACATAAATGTATTCATTTATACAACTTATTAAAAACAAATAAATAGTTTTTGTATCTTAAAATAACATTATTTATATATTTATAATTGGATAGTGTTGTCAGATACACAAATTTAATTTAATTAGATGTTTATATTATGTATATAAATGTTTATATATAATTTTATTTCAATTTTACAGGGAAAGTTATTGAAGATCTTCAATAAGATATATTTATATCATTATAACATATCTATATATACCCTTTAAAGTATTATAATTAATGTAGTGTCTTCAGTTTTTATATAATATAGTGATATTATATTTGACTTATTATGAAATGTTTTATTATAATATAATATTTTATAAAATATGAGATTGTATTTTGTTATTCTTTTATTTTTATAATTTTCAATTGAAGTAAATAAAATTAATTATTCTTTAAACATAATTATGTTTTAATATAGATAATAAGGTATTATAGAAGTAAATACAGAAGTTAAGTAAGAAAGCTATATTTAATAGCTATATCACCTGTATTTAAGTATGTGAAATATATTGTAATACCTATTAGTATGAAATATAGGTGGCAATACTATCATTTTTAAAGATATTGGTTACTTTTAATAATATTAAATTGTTTACAACTGACATTTTTGATCATACTTATTTTGTTTTCAAAATATAACTTATATTATAGAATTTATTAATATTTTTAATGATTATTTACCTATTATATTACAATACTATCACTACAAAATATAATTTGTATACATAATATTGTAATATTATATAATGTATATATATATATATAGTAAGTATACTTACTATTTAATTATATAATAAATATTATTTAATATATAGTCGATATATATAAATATAATTTAAAATAATATATCAAATATGGTTCTGTGGTAATTGTTCTAATATTATTTTTTAAATTTTAACATAAATAATTCAAAATCGTATTGTCTAAGAATAAAATATATATATTGTACATTGAAAATGGATATATGTTGTGTTTCTCTAATATGACTATATATTTTGTGAATAGTTCAGATTATAAAATAATGGTATTCTCTTAAAACAAATACTAAATTTGTATTGTATTCAAAAATCTATATAACTACATTAGTCATAGTCGTCTATTTTTCAAATTAAAATCTAATCTTCGGTATATATGGGTATAATGTTGTAACACATATATCTGGATCACTGATTTCTGTATCTAGAATTTCATGCCAACATTTAGATTATTGAATTATGTTTAACATTAGATAAAATAGGATTAACTCGATAGATTACCATTACATAACAGTGGGGGTATACTTGAGAGGAAGTGCCAGGATGGAATCTAATTGATGCAAATAAGTCGATAATATTGAGGGATAAGTTGTTAATAAGAATATAATAATTATTATTAGAAGAATTATGGTTGTTTCTTTTATTATTTATATTAATAATTGTGTTGTTTCTACTAAAGGGTTTTAAAATAAGATTGAATATTTTCTATTGTTGCCCCTCATTAATATGTGAGGCAATAAGGTAAAGATGTAATAGTAGAAGGTCCTAAGGGGATTAATATATAATGTGATAGACATAATCAGTGGGAAGGGGATAGTAAAGAATTTATGTTTATTGAACAATGTTAAGGTAGGGTTAAAGAGGAAGTAGATTGTTAGGAAGGTTCCTGAATGCGATAGTGATGATTAAAACTAACCTAATAGATGATCTTGATTACATCTATTGCAGTCAGAGTTACTGTTACATGAGATATTTACAATAGTTTCAGAATTAGTACACACTACGTATTGTAGATAGTGTATATTAAGGTAGCAGTGAATGATGATGAGATATCAACAGAGATAATGGCGATGGTAGCCATGTCAAAGATATGTCACTTGTATCTATTTACGCGAAACAAATGTTTATGCTGAATAGTTTGAAATATAGAGAGCAATACTATCATTTTATTACTCTCGATAACGAATTGTCACGTATTGTTATATAATACTTTAGAATATTACAAAATATGTATAAATAGACATTGAAAATGAATCCATTGATTCATCGAATAAGGTGGTATATTTTAAGAATATTGGTTCTAATTATAAAATAATGTTATATTCTTCAATCAAATACTAAATTTAATATTTATTGTATTTCAAAATGTAAATATTTTATGTTATATTTATAATAGTAATATATTTTTAAAATTGACATTTAAACAAATATAAACTGACAATAAATAGTTATCTCTGCAGGGGTTGCAATTTGTCGTTAATTTCACAAATTCATTAGAGTGACATATCTTTCCTTCGATTAATCTTTGGCCATGTTGAGATATAAACTAGAGAGAGTTAACGAAGAAATACATACAACATATAGATATATAGACCAATATTTATGTGCAAATATGATCTAATAAGATTTTCATTATACAGAATAATAACTTGAGATGATGTACCTGCAGGTTTATAGTACACTCTAGGTACATTCAGTACTTGTTTGTATGTATCTATATTTATACATGACTTCATTAATAAGAGGGCTAACAAGAAGAGAATTAAACTGCCAACGAGTGTCATGGTCATAGGTACATAGGACGTCAGCATACTTAGGAGTCGGACAAATGCATGAACTAATGAGGGAGCTAAATCACTATAAATGGGACATCAGTTTGGCAGAAACAAGATGGAAAAACTCTAGTTAACTGATGAAGGTCATAAGATAGTTTACAGTGGACCAACAGAGCTTTTATTATGAGGAAGAAGATGATATCAGCTTTTCTAAACTATATAGAAGTCTCTAAAAGTATCAAATCATTAAGGATAGCATCCCATCCAATTAATTTAACAAACATACAAAGGTATGCTCCTACCAGTACCTATGAAGAAGAAGTAATTATATGTGTAAATAGAGGTAACAATGGCAAAAGTCCATATACAATACTGAATTATTATTCAAGGTGAATTCAAGTCGTAGGAAACTCACATGGTAACTGGAGTAATGAGGTAGACAGATTTGCACTTAGAAAATGTAACCAGATGTAATAGACTTCTTGAATTTTACGCCAAGCACCATCTCATGTTTACAAATACACTACACCCACACAAAATATCACGAAAATCTACTTGGCACTCTTCTAATGATCTAACTTATCAAATTGACTATATATTAATGCCTCCGCGGTTCAAATCAAGTATACATGCAGCTATAACTAGAACCTATCCACGAGCAGATATCAATAGTGATCCAAATAGTATACCAAAGAAAGGCGACCTCTAAAGTTCTTAAACTATCGCACTGTTAGTCTCATAAGACACTCGAACAAAATCCTACTGAGAAATATTTTAAATCGGTTAATCCCCCAGACGGAACAGATTTTGGCTAAGGAATTAAATAATATCTATAAATATAATAGTTATATCATGATGATGCAATATACATGTTGATTTACCTATTTGCCAGTTAAACATCCCCCATTTACAAAACTTAATTAGTATTATTTAGTTACAAAAAATAAATATTAATTTAATATAAGATATATATATATATATTTAGGTATATTACATAGTTTTATATAGGTCATTTATATGAGGTTATTATATTTTATTTGTAGAGACAGAAATTCGTAAATAAAATTTCTTCACAGACATCTTCAATAGATAATATTTCACATTCACATATTTCTTGCTGCGACATATTTCAAAATCCTTTTCATAGTAAAATCTAGGTACAATATAATATTTATTAATAAATAATATATATTGAGTGTAATATGTTTTAGAGAATATAAAACGTTAACTAAATAAACAAATAGTGTAAATCTATAACTTATTATTGTACATAGGTGGCGTTACTAATGCGTTAACATTGCTTAACACTAAACTAGGCCTAAGTACTGCACACAAAGGTACACACGAAATAGAATATCCGTTAATACGCCCACATTTGTTCCGGTGGGGGCGTTATTAATATATATATATATATATATATATATATGCCTGCGTATGTACAATAGTCTATTAAACAGTCTATTATGGTAAATGAAACATGCGTTCAAATAATGGAAGTATCGAGTTTAGCAAGTCTTACGTAAGAGGTGTGAATACACAACATTATGTAACAACTTATGCAAACCTATGATACTCCGATACCAGACTTACGTAATTATTACTTATAGGTGTTAAGGGGGTCTTAAGGGTGTACTTGTACATTATTAGTAGTTGTTGTTGGCAGTAGATGTACTAAATGGTACTAGTTTTACTGTACTATAGTAAATATATACTATAGTACATATATGTATAATATATATATATACTGTATCGGCCTGACTAATCAGAACCGATGCAGTCAAGCATATCGCCGTTCCGCTTGACTGCACTAGCGAACATCTTGAATTACTAGAGTTATTAGAAATAATTAATAACTTTCAATATTTTCTCGAAGGAAGAACCTTCCATGTAAATACAGACCATTATTTAATAAACCATAAACTAATGCTCTCAATTCGCATACAAGATTTCTATATAAACCTTAGAAATAAGAGAATATTCTCGAAGATAGATCTGGATAAAGGATACCACCAGGTTCCAAAAGATACGAAATATATGACAAAGACTGCTGTCATAACCCCTTTAGGGTTATTTGAATATTTAAAAATCATTTTAAACTAAGAAATTAAGCGTGAAGAGTTTATTGTACGTAGCTATAGATACATGTATGGGGAAAGTCTCCGATTACCGACCCCTTCCTAATACCGACCCCCTATCGTATCTCAGTAACTATAAGATATATCAACAAATTATATATACAGAACTGTTAGTAATTTAATTATGAATATGAATATTAGTATTATAATAGTATGTCGAAAGTTGTTTGTGTATCATTGATATAGATTTAGGATTCATGATTCCAGTTGATTATATACATTCTGATTAATAAATAAATATTAAATAATAATATACACTATTTTAATATAATTACTATCAAGTTTAAATTCAAATTTAATATTACTATTAAAACATAAATGCAATAAAAAATAAATTGCGTGCATGTCATATAATTATTTATATCTATGGATATCTACTATGTTGATTGGATATTATAATAATACAATTATTTATACCACGATTATTTTAGGAGGTGGTAATAGGAGAAGGGGGTCTGTATTAAGAACAGGTATCCGATTACCGACCCCCCTGTTTATTCTTGTAAATATAGCTATATCAAAAATTTAAAATAGCCACATTATTAATTGCCTTAATATTACCCTAATTACAAAATTTCATATAAATATATTTAATATTGAATAAGTTATTACAAATAATCATTTGGGGGTCAGTAATCAGGGACTTTCCCCTAGATGTGCAGTCGAGCGGAACGGCGGTATGCATGACTGCATCGGTTCTGATTATCCAGGCGTCTACATCATATATATATAATACTACAATATAATAT
>OZ025242.1:33714165-33736665 GCA_964019155.1 Osedax fenrisi
TATTAGGAAACAATCGAACATCTATTGTTAGACATAGCATTGTTATCTGACATAGCGGTATTACGTAATGGTAACAATGGAACTGTAGTCAGGTGTCGCCTTATGACGTAACGTATTATCGTGGGGCTCCGAGTCTAAAGTTACGTAAGATTAGTACATCTGTTTAAGAACAGCACGTATTATAACTATACTTAAATATCATTGATATGAATTATTATTATTATTATATATATTGGGGACGTGAGGGGGTTTAATATAGAATTTCAGAAAAATTATATGAGAAATGTTTCAATAATAATTGCCATAATAAATAAGTATATTATAGATTTGTAAAATAAATTATCATTAAAATATTATAATGCTAAACAATAGCATGTTTGTGGAAAAGACAAACTTTTGATTTTTATAAACCACCAATTATGAAATAGTGATTTAATTATATAGATTTATAATTAATATTATTTTACACAATAAATTAATCACATTTTCTAAATAATATATGTTATGAATGGAATATATGTCGCTACCTATCGGATAATTATGGAACTATGGGCCAAAAACTCCTAATCTATTATAAATTATATACAATTAGTAATTTATATGAACCAGTAACTACAAAAACATATATTTAAAATTTAATATCTAAAATGTACAAATGTTAAAACTATATATTATTAATACTATTTACAAAATTTAAATTATATAATAAATTAATATATTGATATTTTAATAATTATCAAATGCTATCGGTTATTACCCCCTCAAGTCCATTATATATCATTGTGAGAAAAATAATAGTAAATTTAATTTAAAATAAGAGTAATAATAATATTTAATACATATATGTCCACTAACTAAATATTACTTTAATATGACTTGATTTATTTCCAATATTCACGTGTATTTGCAATGTTTTTAATTCATTATTTAACGGTTAATAAATATAATTAAAATCAATCATAGGTCATATCAATTATAAAATATATAGTTATTATTTAAAAATGTGTATATATAACCTAATATATATATGTATATATATATATTTCGGATGCAGTGCATCCGAAATGTACCTATATGATAATGTCGATAATATTATTATAAAATTACGTAAGTCGTATTACTCACTATATAATCGTGTTAAATAATCTGAAAATTCTATTATTAAAATGATATATTTATATAATGTTTCTCGCCCGTCGTCAATATTTAAAACATGGTGTACATCATTGTTTTTTTAACTATATATTATTTGTAATTATATACTTATATATATAGATATGTGTTGTATAGTTGTATTTAATTTTATTTAATTTTGTTTTTGTTTTGTTTATCTATGGACTGTTTATGTCTGACTCAAATAAATAATAATAATAATATATATATATATTGTTATTGTTATTGATATTGTTATTTTTATTTGGTGGAGTCCTTTCATCCCATCCAGGAACTTAGATGAAGTTTTCACTTATAACCATATATGGCTCTAATGTCCATTCGAAGCCGCTCTCATGTTAAGGCATCCATGGTTTTAACGAGAGCTGATCATTTATTTATACACAATTATATAAGATCACTTCTAAATAATATTTTAAGACCCATTCTATAAAATTAATTAATGGTCCGGACGAGGTTCGAACCCGTGTCCTACTGATTGTGTGTCTGACGCCTTATCCACTGAGCCACACAGGCAGTTTAAATAATATATATTGGAGTTACATCCAGTCAACAGAAAAATATATCAATCAAAAAAAAATAAGCTGGGTAGCCTTAAATGAGATGAACTCTATATGGAAATCTAGACTACCTGGTAATATGAAAAGAAACTTTTTCAGAGCAACTGTTGAGTCTGTGTTAATATATGGTTCTGTTAGCTGGACTCTAACAAAATCGCTTGAAAAAAGACTCAATGGAAATTATACTCGAAGCTGCGTACCATCCTAAACATATCTTGGAAAGATCATCTAAACAATAAAGAGATATACGGAAATATACCGGACATTTGCACGTCGATAAGACATCACAGATTGAGTTTTTCTGGTCACTATTGGAGATCAAAATTGGAACTGGCATCGGAAGTTATAATCTGGCAACCTACTCATGGTAAAAGAAAAAGAGGTCAACCCCGCAGGACCTATGTCGATCAGCTGGTGGATGATACACCCTGTGATGTTAATGAAATAAAAAAGCGATGGAAGATAGATATGGTGGGAGGAAGATAGTCAAAAAGCTCGACATAGTAAGGTAAGGTATATAATATATAATTATATAACCTATATATATATAATACCTATGTATACATGTGTTGTGTATACCGGATATTACGTGTGCTTTGTTTGCGAACTTTAAATTATGAATTTCGAATCTGTTTTAAATTGATAACAATGTAAGAACTCTTTGTTTACAAACATTGTAACTAAATAACAAAATTAGATACACGAAAGAAATAAATTCTATGAATATTAATTAACAGTAATTATTAAATAAATGTAGGTATAATTCTCTAGTTATATTTCAGATATAATAGTGTTGTAAGTTACAACTACTTTTCTATTGTATGTTATATATATATATACCATATATATATACTATATGGTATACTATACTTCACTATAACCCTACATCTATAACAAAACATTATTATATGTGATTATGGAGAATCCTATAGGAGAATCCTACTGAAACTGGAACGTTACATATCAAAGGAACGGGAACGGGAAATGTAAAGGGTAATATAAAAAGAACGGGAACGGATACATTAAAGGAACGGGAACGGATAAAATTAAAGGAACGGGAACGGATAAAATTAAAGGAACGGGAACGGGAACGGATAAATTAAAGGAACGGGAATGGGTAACATTAATATAACGGAAACGGGAACGGATAGCGCTAAAAAAGAAACTTTGCCCAACTGATTATAATAAATAAGATAATAATAATGAATAAGTTGTTTTATGTAGAATACCATTTATCAGTTAGAGGACAGAAATGGGTAGGTACCTACTCCACTATGGTATCCGACCATTTAGACATGCCTCAGAATACTTATAAGTATATATATATATATAATATCGATAATTACTGAATTATAAGATCTTCTTTTTTTTAATAAGTTATAAATCATATATTTCTAGAATACTGTGATTTCACTTTTATATATAAAAGATATTAATAAAAAATATAAACGATTTAATAGGCATTCAAAAATCGTTAAAATAATACAATTCTGGGGTAGTCACATATATATCTAAGGGGCGAAATCATATAAATAAACTTTTATGTCATTAAATCGTGTGAAAATAAACACTTTTATATATAAAAGATATTAATAAAAAATATAAACGATTTAATAGGAATTCAAAAAGCGTTAAAATAATACAATTCTGGGGTAGTCACATATATATCTAAGGTGCGAAATCATATAAATAAACTTTTATGTCATTAAATCGTGTGAAAATAAACACTTTTATATATAAAAGATATTAATAAAAAATATAAACGATTTAATAGGAATTCAAAAAGCGTTAAAATAATACAATTCTGGGGTAGTCACATATATATCTAAGGGGCGAAATCATATAAATAAACTTTTATGTCATTAAATCGTGTGAAAATAAACACTTTTATATATAAAAGATATTAATAAAAAATATAAACGATTTAATAGGAATTCAAAAAGCGTTAAAATAATACAATTCTGGGGTAGTCACATATATATCTAAGGTGCGAAATCATATAAATAAACTTTGATGTCATTAAATCGTGTGAAAATAAACATGCCTATATATAATAGCTATTGATTGTTTGCGTAGTGTCGATATTACGTGTGTATTGTTTATGCATTTTAAATTATGAATATTGAATATGCTTTAAATTAATAACAATGTAAAATCGTTGTTTATAAACATTGTAAAAAATAGATTTTTGTAACAATACGAAATAATTAAAATTCTATTATTATGAATAAGCAATACGTATTGCATACACTGAAGCATACTATTCTATATCATCTACTTAATTAAGCTGTCATACACGATCACCTGCAGCGTCCTTAGTTACATGGTCGCATCCTATACCTCGTACTGACTACAACTATAGATACAACATTGATCATCTTACACACTTATATCTGATCATTACGTCATTCACTTTACCATCAACATCCCTTACACAATTAACTAGCACTAACTATTTATTATTATCTGGATATTATATTATTAAAGCAGTACTTTAATAATACTATAATTACTATATATAGTAATACCTATAGGTAATAATATAATCCTAGTATAATCCTAGTAATGCTTGGTGTATCGCTTATCCTACAACTGACACCATATTATACTTCCGTTGTGAAAGCTTCAGGCGTGTTATGAATGAATGAATGAATAAATGAATTTTATTTACCGAATATTTGCTATAATAATCGGAGGGATACCCAGAAGCTATGTGTAGCTTATACTAAGGATACCCTTAATAAAATAATAATAATAATAATAATAATAGTAGTAGTAATAGTATAATGGTAATAGTCGAGATATGATAATATATCTTATATCGATAATAAAGTCAAATAACGTAACATAATATTTAAAGTGATATAGATACATGCACGCAGCCGTGCAAGTAACGGACCTTGAGGAATTTCCAAACCAAACCATGCGAGAAGTCTAGGGTTGGTCAGGCCCTGGGTTGTTAAATCAATAAATTGTAATGTTTTGTTGACATAATCGTCACATGATCAATTAGATAATATCCCCTGGCAATTATGAGTTAATCTTACAAATGAATCATAGTGTCGAGGCATTAGTATAGTTGAGTTAATATACAAGAGAAACGTCTGCTTTATAGATAAGTAGAAGGCAGTAAAGGTTAACGCTATGTATTAGTGGGCGAGTCCATTAATACACAGTTCACGACACGAATAAAGAGGGGTGTTATATCACACGTTTATAACAATATGCAACTGTGTTCATAACACGTGAAAACTGTGTAAAATATGTGCGTATGTTTATATATGTGTATATACTATATGCTATATTAATAAATATAACTTTATTAATAAAGTAACTTCAATCCTCAACAATAATATGGTATTATTTATTTAATACAACGCAGTATTTAATATGCATTATCTAATAATTACACAACTTTTAATTATTTACAAAAACTTGTTTATTTATTTTAAGGCGAAATTAAATCTACTAAATAATATCAGTATTTGATTATAAATATAATTATTAATAAATAACAATAATGCAAATCAAGAACAAATATAATGTATACATTATAAATATGTTAAAATAAAAGTGTATTAGTGAATAAGTTTTTGTATGCAATATTATTTCTTAGTTACGTCGTAGTTTTATTGACTTTCAGGGGTGTCTTCTCTAATTATATGTCTATCAATTATATCTGAGTATATACACCTATAATATATATATATATATATATGTTAATTTATAACCTCTATATAACCTTCAATATAAAAAACGGGTGTTTTACCGGTAACGGGTTTGCCGTTGTATTAGGCTCCGTTACAAAGTGAAAACACTCCTCGTATAGGTGCATGCAAAATAATGAAAAGGTGACAAACTACACATTCATAAACGACATAAATTAATACACACTCTATGTTTGCATTAAAAGAGTTATACCTATAATTAATTATGCTTCTATTGTTTGTTTGTCATCTTTGATTTCTTCATAAATCTGTTCATTTATCTTCTGTCCTTTGCTGCCGAGACATACCAAAAAAATCATCTTATTAGATAAAGTAACTTCAATCATCACACATAATATTATATTGTTAAATTTAATACTACGCAGTATTTTATATGTAATATCTAATAATTACACAACTTTTAAGAATATATCAAATTGTTTAATTATCATTATTTACAAAAACTGTGTTTATGTTCAGGCGAAATTAAATTTTCTAAATACTAAGAATACAATATAAATATAATTAGGAACCTATTAAGAAATACTAATAGTGTAAGTTAAAAATAAATATAATTGTTATATAATTATAATTGGTGTTGGTCGTCGTTCCCGTTCCTGAAACGGGAACGGGAACGGATATCAAAATAAGAACGGGAACGAGGAACGGGAATTCTTATAAGAATATAAAGAAATATAGGAACTATAGTACCAGTGGAATGCGTTCCTTTACAAGTACGGTAATGTATATAATATTAATTCAAGATATTTGTTATATTTATTTTATAATATATTACAATATAAATAAAGAATTACAACGATTAGAATTACACTTATAATAAAAGTTGTAATATAATAAACAAATATACAATAATAATAATAACAAATACATTTAACATTGAATGCATATTACCACGTAATACTGCCATATACTCGCATTTTGTATCGCCATAGCGAAGAATTGTAATTCTATTTCTTTTTGCACTATTAATATGTGTTGCTAGCGAAAACATTCGTTCGACAGGTGCTGAAGATGGCAATATACAATTATATTTTATAAATAGGTAAACCTATTTGCTTTATTATTTTATAATTATTAAGCATACATAATTCCCTTGCATTACTATTCAATTAACTAATAATTAATATATAACTATAACTATTTATAACTAACTATTTCAACTTCGTGACTAGTTGTAGAAATGCCATGTTTTTCTAATATAAATCCTATATATGTCATTATCATCACTTTCATTTTGAATAATAACATCATCATTTACCGTTAATTTTATTTCATCCTTTAGCATTTAAATTAACCGTAAACGATGATGTTTTTTATATCAGTTGTTAGAAAATTAAATTTAAATGTATGGTTAGATATAGTAGGTAGTACCTATCTAATATGGCGTGCTTAATTTCTAATTCTAGATTGAAATATGTAGCTAACCTAGTTAGCAAACCATTTAATAATGCTTTAACAAGTGCATCGCAATACTTTATGTTATTAATGTTAGTAATTTTTGATTTAATTCCCAATAACGTCGGTATTAAATTTCCATAAAAGTCATCAATATCGCCTATATATTCACAAAATATTCACTATATACTGTTTAATAGGTACTTTACATTGTATAAGTACCTTCCTACTGTGTAGTGTACATTGTGATGTATAAATTGTATACTATATGTTATGAATAATAAAAAACTGAAACTGGAACGTTACATATCAAAGGAACGGGAACGGGAAATGTAAAGGGTAATATAAAAATAACGGGAACGGGAACGGATAAATTAAAGGAACGGGAACGGATACAATTAATAGAACGGGAACGGATAAATTAAAGGAATGGGAACGGGAACGGATAAATTAAAGGAACGGGAACGGATAAAATTAATAGAACAGGAACGGCTAAAATTAATAGAACGGGAACGGGAACGGATAAATTAAAGGAACGGGAACGGGAACGGATAAATTAAAGGAACGGGAACGGATAAAATTAATAGAACAGGAACGGGAACGGATAGCGTTAAAAAAGGAACTTTGCCCAACTGATTATAATAAATAAGATAATAATAATGAATAAGTTGTTTTATGTAGAATACCATTTATCAGTTAGAGGACAGAAGGGGGTAGGTACCTACTACACTATTGTATCCGACCATTTAGACATGCCTCAGAATACTTATAAGTATATAGGTATATACCTATATATATAATATATCGATAATTAATGAATTATAAGATCTTATTTTTTTTAATAAGTTATAAATCATATATTTTTAGAATACTGTGATTTCACTTTTATATATAAAGGATATTAATAAAAAATATAAACGATTTAATAGGCATTCAAAAAGCGTTAAAATGATACAATTCGGGGGTAGTCACATATACAATGTATATTATACATCTAAGGTGCGAAATCATATAAATAAACTTTGATGTCATTAAATCGTGTGAAAATAAACATGCCTATATATAATAGCTATTGATTGTTTGCGTAGTATCGATATTACGTGTGTATTGTTTATGCATTTTAAATTATGAATATTGAATATGCTTTAAATTAATAACAATGTAAAATCGTTGTTTATAAACATTGTAAAAAATACATTTTTGTAACAATACGAAATAATTAAAATTCTATTATTATTTATACGTAATACATATTGCATACACTGAAGCATACTATTCTATATCATCTACTTAATTAAACTGTCATACACGACCACCTGCAGCGTCCTTAGTTACATGGTCGCATCCTATACCTCGTACTGACTACAACTATAGATACAACATTGATCATCTTACACACTTATATCCGATCATTACGTCATTAACTTTACTATCAACATCCCTTACACAAATAACTAGCACTAACTATTTATTATTATCTGAATATTATATTATTAAAGCAGTACTTTAATAATACTATAATTACTATAGGTAATAATATAATCCTATAGGATAATATAGTATAATCAGGGAGGTATAACTCCCTGGTATAATCCTAGTAATGCTTGTGTTATCGCTTATCCTACAATTGACACCATATTATACTTCCGTTGTCAAAGCTTCCAGCGTGTTATGAGTTAATCTTATAAATGAATCATAGCGTCGAGGCATTAGTATAGTTTAGTTCCGGGTAGGGTTTAGTTAATATACAAGAGAAACATCTGCTTCATAGATAAGTAGAAAGGCAGTAAAGGGTAACGCTATGTATTAGTGGACGAGTCCATTAATACACAGTTCACGACACGAATAAAGAGGGGTGTTATATCACACGTTTATAACAATATGCAACTGTTTTTATAACACGTGAAAACTGTGTAAAATATGTTTATATATGTATATAAACTATACACTATATTAATACATATAACCTTATTAATAAAACTTCAATCATCAACAATAATATGGTATTATTTATTTAATACAACACAGTATTAAATATATAATATAGTATATAGTATTATTATATAATATGCATTATATAATAATTACACAACTTTAAGAATATACCAATTTTTTTATTATAATTATTTACAAAAACTTGTTTATTTATTTTAAGGCGAAATTAAATGATTATAAATATAATTATCAATAAATAACAATAATGCAAATCAAGAACAAACATAATGTAAACATTATATAAATAAGTTAAAATAAAAGTATATTAATGAATACGTTTTTGTATGCAATATTATTTCTTAGTTACGTCATATATTGACTTTCAGGGGTGTCTTCTCTAATTATATGATTATCAATTATATCTGAGTATATACATGTATAATATATATATATATATATATATATATATTATAATATATATATGTTAATTTGTAACCTATATATAACCTTCAATATAAAAAAACGGGTGTTTTACCGGTAACGGGTTTGCCGTTGTATTAGTCACCGTTACAAAGTGAAAAAACTCCTCGTATAGGTGCATGCTAAATAATGAAAATTATGACAAACTACACATTCATAAACGACATAAATTAATACACACTCTATGTTTGCATGAACTGAGTTACCAATAATTAAATGTGGTTCTATTGTTTGTTTGTCATCTTTGATTTCTTCATACACCCAGGGGTCGCGCTAATGTGCAGTCAACGCACAAATGGGAAGTCAATAATTTATATGTGCAGTCAATTTTGAGCAACAATATTTTTATTATTCTAATTAATTTGTGAAGGCATTATGTAAGATGCATACCATGCGGGGAGTTTCCCGATATTGTTACATTACTAAACATAAGAAGAATGCAAATAACAACAGATTGTTGTGTAATATATAGAAAAGAGACCATTATGAAGCATCTAAGTTCTGAATATCATAAAAAATGTATTAATGCTTATCAAAAAAAGATTGAAGGGATAAAACAATCAGATAAAACACCACTAGCAAACTAAATATCAAAGGCAAATAGTGATTTAGCTTATATATATATAATATCTTATAAGATAGGATCGTTATTGATAATGGTGTATTATGATGCAAATAAGTTAGTTTTACCTGAATATTCTTTCCCTGATAAAGCAGTTGTGAATATGATGGCATCACAATTTAAATATAATTCTGATGATAATATTATTACGAATACCGATTTACAATATATAACGCCCTATACGCTTAAATAATTATTATCCATTATTATAGATAGGTATATTATATATATATTACTACATATATGGAAACATTATAAAACAAATTAAAAATGCTACTGCAATATCTCTTCGATCAGACGGTAATGTAGACAAGATTCATGTTGATAAGATATACACACTTACGAAAGTAATAGATAAAGTTTAAAACGAATTACTTATATTGTTAGGTTTAGGATAATCTTTGGAACATGGAGCTCGTGGGATATTTAACACAATGATTAAATCAATAGAAAATCTTCTTGGAAGTAACGTAACAAATTAAATAATGAAATAGGTTTCATCGTTTGTGTAAGATGGTACATCTGCAAATACAGGACATAGATTTATGGTTTATAAATAATGGTTTATGGAAGATTTCAAGAATATATATTGGAGAAGTTCAGCGAGCCCGTTGCTCCTCTACTTACAATATGGTGTTATGCATATAAGTCAAGTATTGCATGGAAGGCAGCAATCAATGTAATACCAGAAATTAAAAATATGCTAATGACATTAAGTACATTATATATTAAATATTGCAGAGTACAATAACCTTATTGTTTGCTCATTTCCAAAAATATTTGAAATACGATGGAGTGAATTCACTCATCAACTAGTTGAAAGCATATTAATATCATGGAATGCATTAATAATATATTTTAATTCAACAACATGCAATGGAGCCAGTGGATTTTCAATATACCTTTGCAATGAACATAATATGCATCTATTATGCTCTATGGCCTACTAATTATATTCTCTTGATATCAACAAAATATGCAATCAGATTCGACTACGATCTGTGATATTCATCAACAGATTAATAATGTCATATTTATATATGTAATATTGCAGAATACAATGCCTATAGCCCCTGCTATTCAGAGTAAAATAAATAATGTTTCATAATATTTCATAATATTTTGTAACTTTAAAAGATTATGCTGATTATATTATTAACAACCGATTTAATTGGCGGATAGGTTACTAAGTTAATCGAATCAATTGACAAAACCAATGGTACACATTACTTGAAAGTTATTGAGTTAAGAGAAAGAATAAGCGTGAAGTAAGACATAATTTATATATATCTGAAATGAGAGATATATCTGCAATAAAAGTAAAACTTATAAAAAAGTTAGTAAATAATCTTAAGGAGAGATTAACAACAGATGTAAATATATTTTCAAAACTTGAACATTTTATTAAGTTAAAATAAGAAGTAAAAATAAAGCAAGTACATACTTTGATAAGAGCTGATTTTAACTTAAGAGATTTATCCTTATAATATAACGATTTATTATTGCATTCAGAAAGTAATATATTCAGAAAATACAATCTTCGTGAACTTGTTATAAAGCTATCAAGGTATATATGAACTAGACATGAAATATAACTAATATAAATTTATTATTTTCTAGCATGGAAGAACTGTCTACATTGTGTTTTACATATAATATAATTATGTGATCTAAACCACACAATGCCGATGTGGAAATAATTATATCTGCAAATAATGCACTTAGGTCTAAATATAATGAAAATAGAAACTGAGAATAATCAATTGATTATTTATTATTAAATTGACAATTAATTATTTTCATTATAATATGCCGGATCTTGACAATTGTAATCCAAGACCTTTGTGTATTAGCTTGGTTAGTTATTTAATTAAAAAGTCATTAATAATATTTCAGCCATCATTTAATGAAATTTCAGATTAACCTAACATTTTTAGGATAAATAAACAAAATCCTAGACAACACAATAGAGATTATGGTATTTCAACACAATTGTATTTCAAGGGAATGTTGTCTAGTGCAGGGAAACATAAAGGAGAAGAATAAAATGTAATTCCTTTTATAACAATATAATTCTAAATATAGCACAATAAATAATAAACATAAAAACTTAATTTTTTAAATATATATTTTAGTCATAAGTTTTTTCTGTAATTATCATTATTCAGCTTACTTACATATACATAACTTACCTATGCATTTATAATAATTATATATGACTATTAAAACTATAAAATAGTAATTAATAAATAATTATATATTTATGTGCAGTGAATATTATTCCTTAATGAGACCCCTGCATAGGTTCATACACCTGTTCATTTATCTTATGTCCTTTGCTGCCGAGTCATATGACATATGTTTTGGTATATACCAAAACAATCATCTTATTAGATAAAGTAACTTCAATCATCACACATAATATTATATTGTTTATTTAATACTATAGTATAGAAATACTGCGTATACGCAGTATTTTATATGTAATATCTAATAATATCACAACTTTTAAGAATATATCAAATTGTTTAATTATCATTATTTACAAAAACTGTGTTTATGTTCAGGCGAAATTAAATTTTCTAAATACTAAGAATACAATATAAATATAATTAGGAACCTATTAAGAAATACTAATAGTGTAAGTTAAAAATAAATATAATTGTTATATAATCAGTGTTGGTCGTCGTTCCCTTTCCTGTAGCGGGTATACATGTATTATTTGCAAATAAGAACTGGAACGGGAACGCAGAAAAGAACGGATACATAATAATTAACGGGAACGAGGAATGGGAATGTTTAGACAGAAATATAGGAACTAGTTCCAATGGAACGCGTTCCTTTACAAGTACGGTAATGTATATAATATTAATTCAAGATATTTGTTATATTTATTTTATAATATATTACAATATAAATAAAGAATTACAACGATTAGAATTACACTTATAATAAAAGTTTTAATATAATAAACAAATACCTACAATAATAATAATAAATACATTTAACATTTAATGCATATTTAATGCATATTACCACGTAATACTGCAGTATGCAGGCATGCCTACTCGAATTTTTTATCGCCAATTCTATTTCTTTTTGCACTAATAATATGTATATCTAGCGAAAACATTCGTTCGACAGGTTCTGAAGATGGCAATATACAATTATATTTTATAAATAGGTAAACCTATTTACTTTATTATTTTATAATTATTAAGCATACATAATTCCCTTGCATTACTATTCAAATAACTAATTATTTCAACTTCGTGACTAGTTGTAGAAATGCCATGTTTTTCTAATATAAATCCTATATATATATATATATCATTATCATCACTTTCATTTTGAATAATAACATCATAATTTACGGTTACTTTTATTTCATCCTTTAGCATTTCAATTAACCGTAAACGATGATGTTTTTTATATCAGTTGTTAGAAAATTAAATTTAAATTTATGGTTAGATATAGTAGCTAATATGGCGTGCTTACTTTCTAATTCTAGATTTAAATATGTAGCTAACCTAGTTAGCAAACCATTTAATAATGCTTTAACAAGTGCATCGCAATACTTTAGGTTATTAATGTTAGTAATTTTTGATTTAATTCCCAATAACGTCGGTATTAAATTTCCATAAAAGGCATCAATATCGCCTATATATTCACAAAATATTCACTATACACTGTTTAGTAGGTAATGTACATTGTATACTGTATAGTGTACATTGTGATGTATACATTGTATACTATACCTACTATACCTATTATGAATAATTAAAACTGAAACTGCGACGTTACATATCAAAGGAACGGGAACGGGAAATGTAAAGGGTAATATAAAAATAAAGGGAACGGGAAAGGATAAATTAAAGGAATGGGAACGTGAACGGTAACGGATAAATTAAAGGAACGGGAACGAGAACGGATAAATTAAAGGAACGGGAACGGGAACGGGAACGGATAGCGCTAAAAAAGGAACTTTGCCTAACTGATTATAATAAATAAGATAATAATAATGAATAAATTGTTTTATGTAGAATACCATTTATCAGTTAGAGGAAAGAAGGGGGTAGGTAACTACTCCACTATGGTATCCGACCATTTAGACATGCCTCAGAATACTTATAAGTATATATATATATATATATATATATATATATATATATAAAATATCGATAATTACTGAATTATAAGATCTTATTTTTTTTAATAAGTTAAAAATCATATATTTTTAGAATACTGTGATTTCACTTTTATATATAAAGGATATTAATAAAAAATATAAACGATTTAATAGGCATTCAAAAAGCGTTAAAATGATACAATTCGGGGGTAGTCACATATACAATGTATATTATACATCTAAGGTGCGAAATCATATAAATAAACTTTGATGTCATTAAATCGTGTGAAAATAAACATGCCTATATATAATAGCTATTGATTGTTTGCGTAGTATCGATATTACGTGTGTATTGTTTATGCATTTTAAATTATGAATATTGAATATGCTTTAAATTGATAACAATGTAAAATCGTTGTTTATAAACATTGTAAAAAATATATTTTGTAACAATACGAAAGAATTAAAATTCTATTATTATGAATAAGCAATGCGTATTGCATACCCTGAAGCATACTAATCTATATCATCTACTTAATTAAGCTGTCATACACGATCACCTGCAGCGTCCTTAGTTACATGGTCGCATCCTATACCTCGTACTGACTACAACTATAGATACAACATTGATCATCTTACACACTTATATCTGATCATTACGTCATTACTTTAACACCAACATCCCTTACACAATTAACTAGCACTAACTATTTATTATTATCTAAATATTATATTATTAAAGTATACTTTAATAATACTATAATTACTATAGGTAATAATATAATATAGTATAATCCTAGTAATGCTTGTTGTATCGCTTATCCTACAACTGACACTATATTATACTTCCGGTGTCAAAACTTCCAGCGTGTTATGAGTTAATCTTATAAATGAATCATAGCGTCGAGGCATTAATATAGTTGAGTTAATATACAAGATAAACGTCTGCTTTATATATAAGTAGAAAGGCAGTAAAGGGTAACGCTATGTATTAGTGGGCGAGTCCATTAATACACAGTTCACGACACGAATAAAGAGGGGTGTTATATCAAACGTTTATAACAATATGCAACTGTGTTTATAACATGTGAAAACTGTGAACTATGTGTGCGTACGTTTATATATGTATATAAACTATGTAGGGGAGGGAAGAGAGTAGTGGCCGATAATTAATATGCCTTAGAAGATTTCTAATATATCGATAAATACTGAATTTTAGGCTCTTATTTTTTTGAATTAAATAGAAATCATATAGTTCTAGAATACTGTGATTTCACTTTTATATGTAAAGTGTTTATCCTAATAATATAAACGTTTGATTATGCATTAAAAAAAGCACTAAAATAAGGCAAGTCTCTAGTAGTGGCCGCTAGTACCAGAAAATTCGATAGGTGACTCGTAATGTATTCGATTTATATTTTTTTAATTATTTAATATTAAATAATTATAATTATGATGCATACACACCTTATTTTACTCAATGATTTAATTATATATACACATACTCTTACATATAAATAAGCATAAATATATATAATCATGTTTTTTGTCAAAATTTGACAAAAAATGTTTATATAATAAATTAGAGTAATTAATTAATTATTAAAAAAAAAAATTACTATATATTATAGATATTTGGATTATCTAAATATTGTATATAGAACTTGTTATCCTATCAAGCACCATTTAAGCGTTAATTAAAACTGCCACTACTCCCTCCTCGGCCACTACCCCCTTCCCTCCCCTACTATATTAATACATGCAACGTTATTAATAAAGTAACTTCAATCATCAACAATAATATGGTATTATTTATTTAATACAACGCAGTATTTAATATGCATTATCTAATAATTACACAACTTTTAAGAATATACCAATTTATTTTATTATAATTATTTACAAAAACTTGTTTATTTATTTTAAGGCGAAATTAAATGATTATAAATATAATTATCAATAAATAACAATAATGCAAATCAAGAACAAACATAATGTAAACATTATAAATAAGTTAAAATAAAAGTGTATTAATAATTATTGAATACGTTTTTTTATGCAATATTATTCCTACGTTGTAGTTTTATATTGAATTTCAGGGGTGTCTTCTCTAATTATATGATTATCAATTATATCTGAGTATATACATCTATAATATATATATATATATATATATATGTTAATTTGTAACCTATATATAACCTTCAAGATAAAAAACGGTTTTTTTTACAGGTAACGGGTTTGCCGTTGTATTAGGCACCGTTACAAAGTGAAAACACTCCTCGTATAGGTGCATGCAAAATAATGAAAATAGTGACAAACTACACATTCATAAACGACATAAATAAATACACACTCTATGTTTGCATGAAAAGAGGTATACCTATAATTGATTGTGGTTCTATTGTTTGTTTCTCATCTTTGATTTCTTCATACACCTGTTCATTTATCTTCTGTCCTTTGCTGCCGAGTCATACCAAATCAATCATTTTATTAGATAAAGTAACTTCAATCATCACAAATAATATTATATTGTTAATTTAATACTACGCAGTATTTTATATGTAATATCTAATAATTACACAACTTTTAAGAATATATCAAATTGTTTAATTATCATTATTTACAAAAACTGTGTTTATGTTCAGGCGAAATTAAATTTTCTAAATACTAAGAATACAATATAAATATAATTAGGAACCTATTAAGAAATACTAATAGTGTAAGTTAAAAATAAATATAATTATTAAGAAATACTAATAGTGTAAATTAAAAATAAATATAATTATTATATATAATATTATATATATATAATATATGTTATTATATATTATAATATATAATTATATATAATCAGTGTTGGGCGTCGTTCCCGTTCATGTAACGGGAAAGGGAACGGATATAAAAATAAGAACGGGAACGGGAACGCAGAAAGGAACGGATACATAATAATTAACGGGAACGAGGAAAGGGAATGTTTAGACAGAAATATAGGAACTAGTTCCAGTGGAACGCGTTCCTTTACAAGTACGGATATTTATAAATTAAATAATAGATTAACAAAGTCATAATATTGTGATGAATTGTTAAACACTTTATATAAAATGTAAACTATATTATTTACGCTTCGACATGTTAATACATATGAAATTTCATTAGATTTACATAGGAAATATAAATTATGACTCATCAATGATGATTATAATATAATTAATAGTATACTAATCTATTATATATTTAACAACTAATTTTATAATATAAAATATTGTATCATCAATACATTTTATATATATATATATAACATTGATATGATAACATTTATTAAGTAAACCTATGTAGGAGAAAGTATCCGATTACCGACCCCTAAATGATTATTTGTAATAACTTATTCAATATTAAATATATTTATTTGAAATTTTGTAAATAGGGTAATATTATGGCAATGAATAATGTGGCTATTTTAAATTTTTGATATAGCTATATTTACAAGAATAAACAGGGGGGTCGGTAATCGGATACCTGTTCTTAATACAGACCCCCTTCTCCTATTACCACCTCCTAAAATAATCGTGGTATAAATAATTGTATTATTATAATATCCAATCAACATAGTAGATATCCATAGATATAAATAATAATAACATGCACGCAATTATTTTTTTATTGAATTTATGTTTTAATAGTAATATTAAATTTAAATTTAAACTTTATAGTAATTATATTAAAATAGTGTGTATTATTATTTAATATTTAGTTATTAATCAGTATGTATATAATATAATGGAATCATGTATCCTTAATCTATATCAATGATACACTAACAACTTATGACATATTTTAAAGTAAAATACTGATCTATTTTGATTGGATATTATAAATCACATGGGGTCGGTATTAGGGTAATTTAGGGGGTCGGTATTAGGAAAATCATATGGGTTGCTATAATTAAGATATTTTGGTTAATAGTTATTCAAATTGAATTATTTTTATAATAGTTATAAACATTTTACTGACCTACAATATTATGCTTAGTATTACATTTTCTTTTAATTAATAAAGTATTTAAAATGATTTAAAAAAAGTAAAAACAGAATATTACATTTTATCATATCAAAATTGTAGGATTGAATATTTTGTAAAACAATATACTTATTCATATTTATCATTACATAGCTAAAAGTTCATGTATATATAATTTTTTTGTATCACTTATAGTTATAACTACAAGTACACTGTTAAAAATAAGGGTATAACATTATGAAATATATGGTATAACATATGGAAATACGAGTTATACCATACAATTACGTTAAATGGTATAAGATCACATATTATATGGTATAACATTTGATTTTTTTAGTTATACCATATAGATTAATTGAAATGGTATAAGATCACAAATTATATAGTATAACATTTGTTTTTTTTAGTTATACCATATAGCTTAATTTAAATGGTATAAGATTACGAATTATATGGTATAACATTTGTAATTTGTAGTTATACCATTAGCTATTAAATATAATGGTATAATTTTATGAATTATATGGTATACAATATGGAAATACCAGTTATACCATAACATTTTAAAATTAAGTTTATATTTGATTGAAAATAAAATGTATAAGAATATAATTCATAATAGTATCCTTCATAATATCCTTAATATAACAGTTTACTTATTGTTGTGTTAAATTATTATAGACATAGCAAGTATTGCTTCTAATTGCAATTAAACTGGTTTTCAGAAACTATATAGATTCCCCATAGGGAAATATGTATACATATACATATTTCCTATATTTCATATACAAATACTTATAATTATTCGAGTATATGTATATATATATATAAATAATTCCATTTTATTTATTAACATATTCTATTTCCACTCTACACTCAACATGAGAAGCATCTATTTTTCAACACATTACAATATACATAAGGTATTTATACTACATTATATATATATATACAAATTATATCATATTATATATAATAATATAAAAGTTTATATAATATATAATTTTATAATATATTTATATATTATTTATAATATATAATTAAATTGTTAGAATATAATTATATAATTATATAATTATATATATATATATATATATATATGTTATAAAGTCAAAGTTGTAGATAGGTATATCGATTAATGTAATATACATTTAAATGCATTTAGCATTACGTAACAGAAATCGATATATCTACATAAAACTTTAAACTAGATTTCGGTGTATCGCTCTGTGTTAAATGCATATATGTCTATAGCCATAGCCATGTAAATGTTTATTTTTCTGGTATTTTATATTGTTATCGTCTGTAAAGTATATTTCGTTATTTGTCTATAGAATAAATTCCACTCGGTGAGATTGCCTCATTCTTCGGTTTGCATCTCATTGGGTAGGTACTATTATTATTATTATTATTATTATTATTATTATGTTATATTATTATTATGTTCAACAGGTCTTTGCTTTGATTAATAAACTGTATTAGAACATTCACATTATTACATACATATATATTATAAAATTATGATAACTATATTCCAATCATTAATATGCAGGAAACTGTAGAATTATTTGCAGAATTTCAAATTTCATTTAAAATATTAGAAAAACTGCTGGAGAGGAATAGTGAGTTGATGGGGGTGATAAAGCATATAACGTATATACACAAATATATAGACGAATATATTGATGTACTAGGTATCGCTACTACGCAAACTGATCAAACAGGTAATTTAGTTATCTAATTAATAACATTAGTTAAATATCTATATAAAATAAATATGCAATTATATTTTATTAGTCCATTCAATTATTTATTTTATTTTTAGTTCACAATGTAATTAAATTTAAATAATATTACTAATAGGTATATATAAATAATGTTAACTGTTGTACAAATATTATCAATATCCTACTTTCCTTAATCAAATATAGATTATAAAGTGTATAATTAAATATATAATATAATATTTCCTAAAATAGATGCGGGAATCATATATTTTATGATGGGAGTTTGCGAATTATTGAAAAATGAATTTACAATGAAAATAAAGATAAGGTTACTTAATAATTACTTAATAACTATAGATTTAATATTATAGTTATTTTATGATTTTTCGTATGCTAATTCAAAAGTATAGTATACTCTATTATATATATAACTGCAGTAATTAATATAATATATTGGATTTTTCTAATTATAATTCTAACGTATATAAAGTATACAATTATAAAGTATACTTTATATATACTATATTATTATATACCAGTATTATCATATATGATATTAACTGTATAAAGTTTCTTATAAGATACATATTTATACTATTATATAATATACAATATTATTATTCATACTCTAGTATACTATATATATATATATATATATATATATATATATATATATATATATATATATATATATATATATATATATATATATATATATAACTTATAAAATATTTGAATTTTAATTGCAGGAAATAATGACTCCATGGATACATGGATATATGCATATATCAGAAAAGAGGATGCTTATTATGTGTGTCGATAATTGTTTGGTTTTCGTTCAAAATAATTTATTTCGTATTTTATTAAGTGGTATTGTTAATTTTATTTGTTTCACGTAACATGTCCTACAAACATTAATTGTTTATGTAATTTTGTATCACGTTATTTATTTTAAAATGTATCTGTTAATAAACAATATTGTTACACCAAAATATGTGGTTTTTAGAAAATAAATTATCATTATAAATGTCGATTCCATATATAAATTAATAATATAGAATAGTAAGTTATTATAAACACTGATATAAATTTAAATAAAATATAGTATAACTTTTAATAAATTATGATATAACTTTATATAATATACATTTTAATAAATTATGGTATAACTTTATATAATATATGGTATAAATTTTAATAAATTATGGTATAACTTTATATCAAATATGGTATAACTTTTTATAAATGATGGTATAACTTTATATAATATATGGTATAAATTTTAATAAATGATGGTATAACTTTATATCAAATATGGTATAACTTTTTATAAAATATGGTATAACTTTATATAATATATGGTATAAATTATGGTATAACTTTATATCAAATATGGTATAACTTTTTATAAAATATGGTATAACTTTATATAATATATGGTATAAACTATGGTATAACTTTATATCAAATATGGTATAACTTTTTATAAAATATGGTATAACTTTTTTAATTAGTTATACCGTAAATGGTATACCAGGGCGCCACGGGGTTATACCATTTTGTAATCAATGTTATACCATTTATTTCTAACAGTGTATACTGAGATACGAGAGGGGGTCGGTATTAGGAGGGGGTCGGTAATCGGAGACTTTCCCCTAACTTTTTTTTAATGTATGTCAGATTATAATTTAATAAATATTATAGCATTTTTATTTTACTTATTTATATTAACCATATGCATATACAAATCTCACCGAGGGTATTCCAATAAAGAGGATTTATAATGTAATTCAATAGTAATTGATGGTGCAAAAAAAATATCTAGAACAAAATCATGCCCCCCTCTATTCTGAAATCGTGCCTACACACATACACATACACACACATATATATAGTTAGTATATATTTTAATTCGTTACATAATTTACAATTTTAATTCAAATAGTAAACTGTATGAAATAAAAGGTCTGTATCTAATATGCCCCACCCTCTTTGTTTTCATTTATGGGGGTCAACTTTAAAATACACATTTCGTTATTTGACAACATTGTATATGGTAAATTAATATGAAGAAATGACAATATAATATATAGTATACTTATATATATATATTTAATATATATATATATATATATATATATTATGATGATAATAAGGCATATTTTCACTAATAAACAAAACGACAAAATATAAAAATTTATAGAAAATAGTAATGATGTACTATTGAAATAAGTGAAGATAGTACATTGATGATATGTAGCCTACAGCACATGCCTATAGGCCTTAACGTGTGTGATAAAGGAAGGGTGTGAATGCAATAGAGGCAACCGCCTTATTGAATTCAATACAAATGGAATAATATAACTGAAAGAGCGTTTATAATATTTAATATATATGTATACATACATATATATATATATATATATATATATATATATATATATATATATATATATATATATATATGTGTGTATGTGTGCGAGAGTACGTTATAATACAATCGCTAAATTAATAAATATATAACATATAATATATATATATATATATATATATATATATATATATATATTTGTATACAATATACATATATAACAATACTTTACATGACCTATTTTAAAGACAGAAATAGTTCCAATTTACCAATTACTATGATAACGGTAATCGTGGAAATCTACGAAGGACAAAAGATTATACGAAGGATGCTAATCGCAGTATCTTTGGAAGAACG
>OZ025242.1:33741665-33821665 GCA_964019155.1 Osedax fenrisi
CTCTATTATTATAATCACAGAAACATATGGTTGAATGATTCCAATAATAAACTATATAATTTATCAGATTATAACTTAACAGGTATAAATAGAACTAAGTGTAGAGGGGGTGGTGTTTTATTATATGTTAGTAAATATATTGACTTTGAAAGTATAGATGAATTGGGTTATACTAATAAAGAAATATGTGATATGTGTACAATTAAGTTTAAATTAAAAAACTCAAACATAACATATTTAATTAGTGGTAGGGGACGTGAGGGGGTTTTGGGCGATGAGGGGGTTTTGGTCGATGGCAATATAACCACAATGGTAATAGATATGAAAATATTTTACATTAACGAACTGTGTATAATGTTAATGTTACCTAATATTTTAAGAAAAATTGAAGAAAAATTAAATATATTGAATAATATTATCGATTATGTAAAAAGTGCATTTTCTGCTATATTATTGTAATAAATAGCGGAGAGTTAATGGTAATTACAACACAATTAATAACATTTTTATGATAATTTTTTTATAATATTAAACTACTCAATGTTCTACATAAAATGAAATAAAAATTAATTAAAAATATTAATTATATAATTGAATAAAGATAACATAACAATACTATATGCTATGAGGGTATTTTGGTCGATATCATGAGGGGGTTTTGGGCGATGAATCGACCAATCAACGATCACAAATTTGCATAATTAAATTCTCTAAATAATATACAAATTGCGGTCGTTCCATTGAATGATGTAAGATGATATACATTGCATACTATACAATTAATAAATTGTATTAATTATACTATATAGATTGTGCAAATATTAGATACAATTATAATGTATATCTTATATATATATATATAAATATAATATAATATAAATATATATATATATAATATAAAATAATAATATATATATCTTATTTATATATACTTATTTGTATGTGTTATATATATATATATATATGCTTCGCAAAATCTTTGATATGTATATGCAATATACTTACATATATACAATATAAATTGCTACTAATATCATAATGATATGTAACTTTCATATTAATGTGATTTAATAAATGATATATATATATATATATATATATATATATATATATACATTACATATAAACTATATAATATAATATATGATATATGATATATAAATATATGATATATAATATATAATATATAAAAATATATATATTTAATTTCTTACCGGAGTTCTAGATTTCTGATATATTCATTTATATCTCTTCATAAAGCTCTGTCATAAATACAAGTCATAATATTCTTTATTTAATTTATTATATTTCCTTTAATTAATTTATTTGATTGGTAAACATATAAACGCGTAACTATATCAAAAACGTAATACAAAGTAATATAAAGTATTATAAAATCATTATAATATTTTATATATTGCGTGTGTTGTATATTTGTCATCGAATTATGACGAATATCCGAAAAAGTTTATTAATTAAAATGCCAACTTTAATGTTTGAGTACATAGTGCGACACCTATTAACACATTCGGAACTATCGCCCAAAACCCCCTCACGTCCCCTATATATAGACCACCTAATAGTACAATTATTGATTTCACTGATATGTTTACAAATAAATTTGAAAATTATATATCAGATTATGTATTGGTGGTGATGTAAATATAATTTTTCTTAATTATAAAGATGCAATTAATATTAAATATTTCTACTATGGCATATATTCACTTAATTTATACCCAACAATAACTAAACCAACAAGAATTGCATGCAAAAATTCACTCATAGATAATTTTGTTTACAAACTTTCAAGATACTTTAATATCTGGTATAGTCTAATTCAGATATAAGTGACCACTTACCAATTTTTATAAATTTTAAAATAGCATTTAAACGAGATAATATAATTATAAAAAAAAGTCACATATGCTCAAAGAAAATAACATTTATAAATTCAAACTCGCAATAACTAATTTTAATTGGAATTTATTAAATTATGACAATGAAATGTGTATAAATGATACTTTAAAAATTGTTGTAAAGACCTTTCTATTTTATATAATAAAACTTGTCCATTAATAACAAATAAACTACCCAGAAAACGTTTTCTAAACAAACCGTGGATATGGAATACAATTAGAAAATGTATATTTAAAAAAAATAAACTTTTTAAAAGATATATCAAAAATAAAACTGTTCTTAACAAATTGAGCTATACCAGTTATACACATATTTAACTACAATTCTTAGATATGTAGAAAATAAATATTGTAATGACAAATTTAAATCTTATAGTAAAAACCCTAAACAAATGTGGAAAGCGATAAAACAGCCAATTGGAAACACTAGTAAATCTAAGGATACTACTTTTATTAGTAACAAATCTAATAGTGAAATTGTAAATAAGTTTTATGACCATTTCATAAATGTAGGTACAAACTTAGCTAAATAATTTTGTGATAATAGTTTGCAGCCAATCTATAAAACATTAACTAATAAAAACAAAAATTCAATATTTTTATTTCATACTAGTGTTAATGAAATTAAAAAAGTTATCGAAAATTGTGATAATAAGTACAGCATTGATACTTTAGGTTTTAATATGCATATAATTCAACTAATAAAGGATGAGGTAAGTCCAATTAATTTAATAAATTTTAACATATGTTTACAGGTTGGTATATTTCCAGTCGTTTTAAAAACTTCTAAAATAATTCCTATATATAAATCTGGTGCTAAAAATGAGTTATCCAATTATAGACCAATATCAATATATTGTATAATATATATATGTATATGTATGTATATATATATATATATATATATGTATAATATAATATATTATCACAAATTTCAAAATTAATTGAAAAGATAATAAAAATAAGACAAAATATATTTTTAACTAAAAATGATATATTGAGTGACTACGAACTGGATTCAGAGAAGGTATTTCATCTTCGGATGCATTAATGGATTTAATTGAATCTAGATTTGAAAGCCTTGAACGATTGGAAAAATGTGCAGTTGTATTAATTGACCTAAAAAAAGGCGTTCGATACAATACATAATGACATATTATTTGTTAAACTAGAGCATTATGGTATACGGGGTCAGCACTTTCATTAATTAAAAGTTACCTAAATAATAGACTAACATTTATTCACTATAAGGATGAATACTCAACTACTGAGATTATGAAATATGGTGTTCCCCAGGGCTCGGTTCTTGGGCCACTTTTATTTGTAATATATATTAATGATTTACAGAATATTTCTAATGACTTCAAAACAATTTTATTTTGTATGCAGATGACACTACTATTATTGTTAATAGTGATTCACTAGGTAAGTTAAATGTTAAAATGAATAAGGAACTTATAAAATTGAATAAATGGCTTTACGCAAACAAGTTAACTTTAAACATGACACAATCTAATTTTATTCTTTTCAATGTTAGAAATATACATAATAACTCAATATTTGATATCAAAATAAACAGTACCAAGATCGAAAGGTTAACAATTATAAGTTATAGGAGTCTTCATTGATGAAAAACTAGACTGGAAAATACTTTGTGATTAATAAAAATACGGAAAAATTTCTCAGATGTAAGTCAAGAACTAGTAGAGATCAATATCGAGTGAGAATTGTGTCCACTAGACAGTGGAACTTACTTCCAATTCAACTGACAACAACTAGGTGTATTAAATCGTTTGGAAGACGGGTTAAGAAATATATTCTAGAATTAGTAAAAATGATTTAAAAAGGAAAGTTTTTCAAATATATTATATTATATTATATATTATAATATAAATTTAACAAACATTTTTGATTTTTTTTATAATGTTAACTTTCAATTTTATTTTTATTCTTGTTTATAATAATATAGCTATTTATTTATTTTATTTTATTTTTTAGTTATTTTTAGTTATTTTTAATTGTTTTTAATTTTAATTCAATAGGTTTTGTCTTTTAATTTTTAATTTCATAATTATTTTATATCTATATTCCTATTTTTTATATTCATGTATTTATCTTCTTTACATTTTAATGACAATATGACGATAGGTTTTGTCTTTTAATTTTTAATTTCAAAATTATTTTATATCTATATTCCTAGTTTTTATATTCATGTATTTATCTTCTTTACATTTTAATGACAATATGATGAATGACATTATGAGGAGTTTAACTCTTATTGGAATATATATATATATATATATATATATATATATATATATATATATTAGTACATGTATTAATATTTTTTTTTCATTATATTTTTTCTATGACTGGAGTGGCTAATATATTTGGAGTTGATATGATTATGATACGTGTCGGGGGAAGGGATATACTTGTGGTGTGGGGAAAGTATTGCCAGTGTTATTATTATTGGCGGTATTAAGATCCCTAAGGCATTGGAACTGGCGTACCCATATCATTGAAGTTGATACATCATATACCATCATTAACTTGAACATAATATTAGCAACTTTGGATCTAATTTATTATTAATCTTTAACTACATCATTCAAAACTAACATATATATATATATATATTTCAATTATACTTTTAATTTGTATACTATTAATTTTGTTATTTATAATTTATTTATTTTTATTATTATTTTTAAATGTATTTATATTTTTATATGATTTATAATTTTATATTCTTATGATTCTTATATAATTTATAAATTTACTTTTATTTTTTTTTCTTTTCATAATTGTTAATTAGGAATATGTTTCAGATAAACGACTAGATAAGCATTTCGCTTCTTCGATTACCTTGGTCATGCCTAAATTCTGATATTATTATTATAAATAGAGATATATATATACATATATATATATATATATATATATATACATATATATATATATATATATATATATATATATATATATATATATATATATATATATATATATATACCATATATGGTGTTCCGTAAGGATCTGTATTATGTTCGTTATTATTTATGATTTATATTCTTCCTCTCTCCAAAGTTATTAAACAATTTACTAATATAAACTATGTCATATATATCATCTATAACATATATGCTGATGATATTCAGTTATAATGGAAAGTTCCTACTTGTAGTATTAATTGGCCTAATGAGTTAACCTTGTGTACAAGAAATATGAGAAACTGGCTTCTTTTCAATAACCTTTTTCCTAACTCTTCTAAAACTAAAATACTTAATATTACCCTTAATCCTTTTATTTTTCGTACTATTAGTTTTGATTCTATTGCTATAATTCCACGTGATGTGCTAAATATCTTGGAGTAATATTATATTTTAAATTAGTATTTATTCAATTAGTCACATCGCAATGTAAATCATCTAATTTTAATCTATTTAATATAAGACAAATTAGAAAGGACTTGAGTACTGAACCAACTATTGCGTTAGTAAAATCTCTTTTGTTATCCAGATTACAATATTGCGATAGTTAATTCATTGATTCCAAACTTAAATTATATTATGGATTAAATAGGGTTATTAAATCATCTATAAGATTACTTTTTAATATTAAGAGGTGTGACCAAATAAATATTAATACTTATTTGGCGATTAATTAATTAATTAATAAAAAATTAGGCAAATTAAATTGATTTCTTTCGGAAAATATGTGTCAATTTAAAATACTAAGTATAACTATTATTATGAGAATTCTAATAATAAAGACTTTAAATCCTATATATATATAAATATATATATTTATATATAAATAAACTTCTAAATGCAGAATTAATAAGGAACACTATATAACGCAATATTCTAATTTGATTTCAGTACCGAAGATTTACATCTGATGATAATTTGAAAAAGATAGTTCAGTTTGGCTGCTCCTACCTTGTGGAACTCTCTCCCCAAGGAATTACGCCGCATTAGGAGTCATCTTGAATTCAAAAAAAGAAGTTACAAATTGAACATTTTATTAATTTATATATTTATTTTTTTGTATTATATATTATCAACATTTGTGAGATTTTAAATTATAACGACTGTATAAATAAATGATTTACTTACTTATTAACAATATATATATATGTTAGTATTAATAAAAAAGAGTATTGAACAATAAGTGACATATGATTTGTTAACTAATAATATTCTCAAGTATCTAACTCAGTAAAGGCAATAGTGGTATAGGTATTTAATTAGAAAGTTAATCTACATTTGCTTTTTTCAATTACAATTAATTAAGTTACATGTAACAATAACAGGGTACCGCTCGCTATATCTGCAATGGTTACTTTTGCTTACTCCTATCTAAATACTTTCAGTGGTATATTTACTATACTTACCATACTATACTTCAGAAATATATTAAATATATTTAATTATATTTCAATTTTGAATTCTTTGAATCAATGATATCAAGGATATTAATTTATCTTTCAAATACAAATGTATTCATATTTTTTAATTGAATTTTTATATAAATATTTTATCAAATGAACGAATTTATTTATAAAATAAATTCGAATTAAATGATATTTTTATATTATTTATATCGAAATTCCAAATAATATAATGTGTATTAAATTACATTATGAATTAAATATAATTATATTGAAATCATTTATTTAAAACGAGTTTTTGCATTGATTTTTATTTCAAATAATTGATTTCACATAAGTTGATATGAACAAATTTACCAAAATTAAGTTATTAAACTAAGTTAGTTATTATTAATTTGAACAAATTTACACTCCTGGCAATGATGCAATACGATAAAATCACACAAGCGTATATATATATGGTCGAGTGATTTTATTGTATACACTATTGTATAGATACACTACATATACGTTATTATAGGTCATCGAGGTCACGACAGCTGATCTAATCGCTAGGCGAGTAACCATGACAACGTCGGGGCCTACGAACTGTATAGCTAAACCCCGCCCCCTCCCACTCAATCCTAAAGCATTTTTGGGCCGAGCTGCATTTCGCATTTCATCGAATTATGATTAATATTACGTTATTTATTCGTTATATCCTATTTCGTTATCGTAATTGTAGCGTATTTTATTAAAACACGATATGTCCATGCATAAAGTTATATAGGGGAAAGTCTCCGATTACCGACCCCTAAATGGTTATTTGTAATAACTTATTCAATATTAAATATATTTATTTGAAATTTTACAATTATGGTAATATTATGGCAATGATTAATGTAGCTATTTTAAATTTGTGATATAATTATATTTACAAGAATAAACTGGGGTTCGGTAATAGGATACATGTGCATAATACCGACCCCCTTCTCCTATTACCGACCCACTAAAATAATCGTGGTATAAATAAGCGTAGTATTATAATATTCAATACAAATAGTAGATAGTATCTACTAGATACACATAAATATAATTAATTATAACATTCCACAAATTTATATTTTAACAAATTTGTGATTTAATAGTAATATTAAATTTAAATTTAAACTTTATAGTAATTATATTAAAATAGTGTATATTATTATTTAATATTTATTTATTAATCAGTATGTATATAATCAACTGGAATCATGAATCCTAAATCTATATCAATGATATACAAACAACTATCGACATATTTTAAAGTAAAATACGGATTTATTTTGATTGAATATTATAAATCACACGGGGTCGGTATTAGGGTAATTTAGGGGGTCGGTAATAGGAAAATAATATGGGTTACTATAATTTAGATATATTGGTTAATATTAATTCAATTTAATTATTTTTTATAAATTTTATAAATATTTTATTGATCTACAATATTTTGCGCAGTATTAAGTTTTCTTTTAATTAATAAAGTATTTACAATTATTTAAAAAACGTTATTATTTAAATATTTAAAAAGTAAAAACAGAATATTACATTTTATCAAATATCATTTGTAGGATAAAATATTTTATAAAACAAAATACTTATTTATATTTATCATTAAATTACTAACAGTTCATGTATAATGATATCTATTATAATTACTGATATACGAGAGGGGGTCGGTATTAGGAGGGGGTCGGTAATCGGAGACTTTCCCCTATATATATTTTATATTTTGAAAATATTTCATCTTCTCACGAATTTACATGTATACAAGGAAAATTATACATTAATAGAATACTTTAACATTTAAAAATTATATGTTTTGACTTATTTTATTACATATATTAGATTAGTACTCAAATCTATAATTTTAAAGTTGGTAATATATATATATATTTTTAAAGATTTGAAAGAAATAAGAGCAAATTTTGTTATATTATATTTATTTGATAAATGTTAAAGGAAATATGCTATATTATTCTAATTTGAATATAAAATGTAAACTTTCTGAATGTAGGTTGGAAGGGGCCTAAATATAAATTTTATAATTATTGTGAACATTTAAAAAATAAATCTACATTCGGGTTTAATTACTTTCACTCATCCATTCCTTCTATCACTTCCTATCTCTCATACCATCATTACTGTCGGTCATATATGAATAGTACACTATTAGTAATATATTTATGATTATTCATTAGGTAGTGCATTAAGTTGTTTTTTAATAAATTACGCTACAATTACGATTACGATATAGGATATAAATAAATAACGCAATATTAATCTTAATTCGATGAATGGCGAAATGCAGCTCGGCCCACAAATCCTTTAAGGGCGGGTGGGTGTGGGGGAGGACGGGCGGGGTAGTCGTGTTTTTACTATTTTTACCATTTTATCTTCGTATTAATTATATCTATATATAGGTCAGCTCTCGTGTCCTCGATGCACACACACGACCTGCCTATTGTTAGCAACATCAAATTGATAAGTCGCATTCGCTGTATTAATAAGTAATCCTACATACATATAACATTATGCGTTCATTATTTACTTTACAAAATAATAAAGCTGCGATCTGAGCTAACAATTTCACTAACTAAATCACCATTTCATTAGTTAGACTTTAGTCGACTTAGATAATATAATTCGCTTTTTTAACATTCTTCAATAATTGATAAACACATTTGATTCCATACAAAAAAAGATCAACTAGAAAGCCCTTTCATCCCATCCAGGAACTTAGATGAAGTTTTCACGTATAACCATATGGCTTTAGTTAAGTCCATTCGAAGCCGCTATCATGTTAAGGCATCTATGGTTTTAACGAGGTCCGATCATTTATGTATACACAATTATATAAATTAACTTCAAAATAAAATGTTAAGACCCATTTTAATAGTCCGGACGGGGTTTTAACACGTGTTCTACTGCTTATGTGTCTGACACCTTAGACAATTCAGCCTCTCAGTCAATTATATATATATATATATATATATATATATATAATACTATAGTCTATATCCAAGCGCCACAGCTCCCTATATATCCTGCATATATGGTGATATTTGACCTACATATTCTAAATGTAAACAAACAAGAGTATAGTGTTTATAAAATATCCATATAAATTACAAATATACTAATGTATAGATACAGTAATAGAATACTAATGTATTATAATTAATGTAATTATAGTATATTAATAATCATTATATATTTATTAATTTATATTTCTAAATATAATATCAATTTATTATGTATTTATATACAAAATAATATACTTTAAATGTATAAATAATAAATATTTATTTACATTATTAATAACCATATATAATTAAATAGCTTTCTCATGTATAAGATATAGAAATATGTATTAAAATAGTAACTCATAATATGTATGTATAAATAATATATATATATATATATATATATATAATAGGTTTTATATAAATTAATATATTAATTTGTACAAGTTTGGGTTTGATAAAATAACGTATTTATTTTTGTTACATAAATTAAAACATTTACAATAATTTATTTCATATATTACATAGTTTTAAATATTAACTATTTTGTTTGCTTTTTGATTTAGTATCAATTGCAGACTCTGTATTTTTTTTTCTTAGAAGGTACTTCATTTGAAATACAAAGAAAACATGCAATACAAAAGCATTAATACATATACAAATATCACAATATTTAAATATAAAATTATTTTCAGATATAAGGTTCACAAATTTGATATATATTTTTATATAAAATAGACATGATATTATTTCTGAAACACGTAAATAAATTTTTAATATAATTATAAAATAATGGTGAAGGATAATATTTAGATGAGTTTTCATATAACATCAACCTAACACTACCAGCAGTAAATACATTAGAAGACTCTTTAGATAATAAATTTAAACAATCATTACATTTGAATTTTGAATAACAAATTTGTATAATATTACTACACAGGAGATGAAGAGAATTATCATCTATAATGCTAATATTTAAATCCGGTTCTAGATGTACAGCCAGTGAGGTGTTAGTAATAGGAATTGCATTATGAGTATTATCAATATAAGAATTTAATTTTAATAAGAATTCTCCAGCATCTAGTTCACAATTACTACCCTTAATCTTAACAAATAACGAATCTACAGAAATAGCTCTGTAATCTGAAACGAACTCAATCGGTGTAGGATTGTCCCTATTGTCTCTACTCCTCATTCCTGAAAAAAAATTCTCTAAAAAATCTTGCTTAAATTTATTTAATTCTATACTAAATGGATTATTTACAATTATTTCATCTTCTAAAAACAATAACAAGGAATTTACATTAAGTCCCCATCCTAATAAGCATGACAATTGATCAGTATATTTATTATCACAGTATTTTATATTATTTAATATATTTACAGAATTTTGTAAGAAAGTTAATGATTCTATACTATTATTTAAAGGATTTTTATATACAATATTTTTATTAGATAAAGAACTATTAAATATATCAAAAAGATTATTAGAAAATTTATAAAAATGACTAGTATATAAAGCATCACCTTCAATTAATTTCACAATAACTAATGTCTCTATCCCTAGCGCAACACTGTTGCTTAAGAGTTCGCAAGCTAGATTTACGCGCATTTTAGAAAATGATTTTAGTTGTAGGCTATATTGCCTATATGCTTTTTATTTAATTTATGCGCTAAAGGAAGTTTTGAATTTGATTGAATATCATACAATTTTTGAATAACTTCCATTGATACCTTATTACTTTCAAATATAAAACCTTTAGACAAACCATTACTAATACTCTTTATTAAGTGTGGTGGATCATACATAAAGAAAATGTTCATATTTGTATATACAAAAAATGGTTTATTGATTGTTATAGGTTTATTGATTGTTATATATTCCTACCTAGTTTAGTAATGCAACCCCTATTACTAGGTCCCTGATCACAAATCATTAATTTAGGTATACCTTATATATAAGTCCACAATTAATCACTCTATCTATACACTGTTTTAGCTTGTATAACGTTAGCTGATTAATAACTAAGTGGCTTACCTTTTACCTATGATCTTGAGTGTATATATTAGTATAGTAAATTAAGTTATTTGAATAGATTTAGAACTATTATGATTTAGTTAACTATCTATAAATTGAAGTGACCTATTTCTAGAGGTTCAATTTAAAGGTAAGAAAAGGATTTTACATCTCCCTTTCTTTAAGGAATCACCACTTAATCTTTTGCTATGTTATATGGTGATTTGTTATTTATGTATAATAATATTAGTTAGTATATCACAAAATGTGAGAAATTTGAATAGAAACGTCATTAACATAGTTCTTAATAATATATATATATAATATAATAAAGTAAATGAATAATTAACTAAAAAATAACGATGCTAATATAATATGTACAATTATTGTGAGAATGTTTTCTTACATCTCACATAGGAACCTAGAAGGTTTCTTTTTCATTCTTGATGACCTTCTTAGTAGTTCCATACTTGATGGTGCTTCCGCTACTTCTTTTGTAATTATATCTGTTATAGGCTCAACTTCGGACTGAGTTTCCATTCTTATGTCACGCGAGTTTCTACGGTATACTTTATCTTTGATTTCTATTTCAAATGATCTTGGTTTAACTTCTTTGAGGCATTTTCCTTTTGTCCAGAATTCTTCCCTTGGTTTCTTTATACGTACTACATCTCACTCCTTGTATATTGGTGATGGATTTAGCTCTGTATTATAGTAATATGCCTGTTTAATTTTCGTTTTATTCTGTTTCTCTCTTTCTTCGTCTGTTTTATGTCTAGCTTTCAACATTTCCTCTGTTAATGGTAGCAAAGTTCTACATCTTCTACCGAACAATCGTTGTGATGGGCTTAGTTCTATGCCTTCTGTTGGTGTGTTATTGTAATTTAATATCGCTAGTTGCTCAGATATCTTATTATCCCTACATTTCTTAAAAATTCTTTTAATCGTCTTCACCGCATTTTCTGCTTTGCCATTGCTTTGCGGTAAATACGGGCTTGATGTAACTAGATTTATGTCATGATCTTTTGTAAATTTTAAGAATTTTTCCCTGAATTGTGGACCATTGTCACAAACTATATTTTCAGGTAATCCATGTGTAGAAAATATTCCTAAAAGTTCATTGATTACGTCATCCGTTCCTTGGTTGCGTAATCTTCGTACAGTTATGTAATTTGAGTAGTAATCTGAAGTGACTAATAGAGTTCTATTATCAAAATAACATATATCTACTCCTATCTTTGACCATGGTGTTGTCCCTGTATCATGAAACATTAATGGATCTTTAATTACCTTATTTTCTTGATATTTCATGCATATCTCGCAATTCTTTACTTTCTGTTTCATCTGAGTTGTAATTCCCGGCCAGTATACTGATTCTCTCATTCTTCTTAGACATGCACAAATTCCACCATGAGATTGGTGTGCCAGTGACATGAATTATTCTCTCAGTGTTGTTGGTACTATCAATCTATTGTCCTTATAAAGTAACTCATCTATTACTGTTATATCATCTCGCATTGAGTAGTATTTTCCTAGTTCGGGATTATCTTCTGTCTTTGTACCCCATCCTGTTTGGGTTTGTATTTTTAATTTCTTCAAGATATCATCTTCATTTGTTTCTTTTATGAATCGTTTCATTCTTTCATCTGAGATGGCGAGTCTAGCCATTGTTTCTCTTTCCGTTGTACATATATTTACATGTTCTTCATACGACATATAGTTTCTACTCAAAGCATCTGCTAGTAATAGTTCTTTTCCTGGACTATATCTGACTTCTGGATCATATCTTTGTAACTTTAGTCTCATTCTCTGCATTCTGAGTGAAATGTCATTAAGTTCTTTATTAAATATCCTCTCTAGAGGTTTATGATCACTGTCTACTTTTATTTTTTCTTTTCCATAGATATAGGTGTGAAATTTCTTGCATGAAAATACTATTGCAAGTAGTTCCTTCTCTATTTGTGCATATCTCGTTTCAGTTTTCGTTAAAGCTCTTGAGATGTATGCGATTGGTTGATCTCCTTGCAGTAAAACCCCTCCTAGTCCATCTTTAGATGCATCACACTGTATGGTAGTCACTTTATCTACATCATAATATCTTAATACCGGTGTTTTAGTAATTGCTTCCTTTATTATTTTAAATTCTTCCTCTTCGACTCTCGTCCACTGCCAGGGTTGTCTCTTCTCTGTTAATTTACGCAATGCTACTGTCTTATCACTAAAATTTGGTAAAAATTTAATTAGATACTGACACATACCGAGTATACGTTTTACTCCAGTAGGATCAGTTGGTGCCTGCATTTTTTGTATTGCTTCGATTTTTCCTTCCCCTACTTTACTACCATCTACAGTAGCTATATGTCCAATGAAATTTATTTCTTTTTTTCTCAACTGAAATTTTTCTGCATTAAGATGTAGTGATTTATCTCTGCATCGTTGTAGAAATTTTATCAAATTCTTGTCATGATTTTCCAATCCTTCTTCTTCTGTTTTCCCATATCCTATGATAAGGAAATCATCCGCTACAACTTCTACTCCATCTAACCCTTCTGATATCTCATGCATTTTCCGTTGAAATACTTCAGGTGCTGATGAAATTCCAAATGGAAGCCTATTCCATCGATATCTTCCGAATGGAGTATTGAATGTAGTTAACATTGATGATTTTATATTTTGATTTTGTATCCAATTCTACATGCCAGAATCCATTTTTTACGTCAAAAATTGAAAAAACTTTTGCGTTACTAAGCCTGGTTGCGATCTCTTCTATGACTGGTTGTGGATAATGTTCCCTGCATATTTCTTTGTTCGGATCTAGACAAATTCGAATATCTCCGGATTTTTTTATCTTCACGACCATTGAAGAGATCCATTCCGATGGTTCGTTTACTTTTTGTATAATTTTGTTTTTTTTCTAATTCTTTCAACTTTTGTCTTACTCTCTCTCTTAATGGCACCGAAACTGTTCGCTGCGCATGTTTAACTGGTACTGCTTTGTCATTGATCTTTATTGTATATTTCCCTTCCAATTTTCCTACTTGACCATCAAATACTTCTGGATATTTTGTCATGAGTATTTTCAAGTCAAGTGTGTTTTGAATCTGATTCACTTGCTCGTATTTCTCATCATTATCTAAGATCTTGATGCATCCTAACTCAACACTTGCTGATCTTCCGAGTATGGAATGGAATTGATCTCCATCTGCTATCTTTAATCGTATCAAACATTCTTTGTTTCTTCTTTGTACTCTTATTATGACTTCTCCTTTGATTTTCCATCTTGTACCACCAAATGCTGTTATTTCTGTTGTATCAGACTTTTTAATTTTTCTGTGCTGAAAATCTTTACTTGCTAATTCATATACTGATAATGGAATCACGTTTACTGATGCTCCATTATCTATTTGGAATTTGATTAATGATCCCCACTGCGTTTTAAGGGTAACAGTTTCGCACTTCGGTAGTGTATCCACTGTTCTTACATCATTTACTTTGTATACACTGAACACATTTTGCACTCTTTCGTTTTTTTCACTTGCTTTACACATTGATCTGTAATGGTTCATTCTGTTGCATTTCGCACATGTTTTTCCATATGCTGGACACAATTCTTTCTTAAATTGATGTATTCCTCCACAGTATCGACATTTTATTTCTTTTCTCTTTTCTTGATATTGTTTCTTCGGTTTGCTATTTATGTAATTTATTGTTTCTTTGGTTTTCAAGGTTGTACTTTGCTCCTGAGATATGTCCTCTGCTCTGCATATCTTTATGAGCATTTCACATGTTAGATTACTTCTTGTTATCAAACTTTTCCGTAAATTATTATTTCGCATTCCGTTTATTATTTTATCCCTTATTATCTCATCGACTGTTATATTCGTAAAATCACATCGCTTGCTCATGGTCTTTATATCATTTACGTACCTCTCAAATGATTCATGTTATTGTTGATATATTCTGTAGAACATATATCTTTCGAATATTTGGTTTATTTGAGGTTCTACATATTCATTAAATTTTTTCAATATATTTGTTATGTCTTTTTTCTCGTCTTCTTTATCGAATGTGAAATTTTCGTATATTTTCTGTGCTGATTCGCCTAATATAGTAAGTAATATAGACACTTGTGTACTTCCATTCTTTTTTTTCTAATTCGGTAGCAGCATAGTAGTGTCCCCATTTTTTCTTCCATATAGGCCATCGAATAGATATGTAAGTTGCTTCCATATCTAATTGTTCTGGAACTGGTAATTGTGCCATTTTATTTAACTTATACAATTAATAAAATATTAACCAATAATAACAACAACAATATTAATAATAATAATAATAGTAATAAATAATAATAATACGTAATAAACAATTATAAAAATAACAATATTGCAATCACATATGTTAAATGAATTTTATAAATATGAAAATGTAGACATATATATACCTATCTATATATAGATAAGTATACTTATAATATAAAAATAAACAAATCAATTTTTATATTTTTTTAAATTCATATAACATGCTAAAATGATTATATACTATACTCAATTATTCTATGTATTAAATAAATTATTTATATATATATCATATATAATTAATTAATTTATTTCTATAAAATTTAATCTTTTTTTAAAAAAAATTGTAAACAAATTTAATTGAATGCTTTTTTTTTTTTTTTTCCCCAGGTACCTAATATAGTTAAAATGACGTTTCTATTAATTTTTGAGATTATTAATCATTAAATTAACTATATAATATGTAATTTTAATTGACGCTGTCACCATATAACGTTAGCTGATTAATAACTAAGTGGCTTATCTTTTACCTAGGATCTTGCGTGTATATATTAGTATAGTAAATGAAGTTATTTGAATAGATTTAGAACTATTATGATTTAGTTAACTATCTATAAATTGAAGTGACCTATTTCTAGAGGTTCAATTTAAAGGTAAGAAAAGGATTTTACACTTGCTAATAATTAAATCAACTGGCATCACAATAGAAGTGAAAAATACCCCACTGGTTGTTTCCAAGTCCCAGATAAACTTTTTATCATGAATACTGTAACATAATTAGCAATACATTTACTAATGTCTCCATCTCCTGTATCGTGTAAGCCATCTAATAAATAATGTTTAACGTTATATTTAAGATCACTTTTCAATGACATTTCATCAAATGCAATTAATATAAGTTTATCTTTAATACTTAACTTTTCACATTTATCTTTTAATGCATCAAAGATAATATCATGAAATCCAGGTATTAATTTTATAATATTCATAGTTTTTCTTAATGTACTTATGCTTGGTAGTGTTAACGTTTTATATAATATTAAATAGCAGTTAGGGCTCGAATGCCATAGAGATTATTCATACATTTTTTGCATTTCGTTAAAACGATTGCCACAATATTTTTTTTTAGATAATAGCGATAACAGCGAATTAGAATCATTAGCTATAGGGGATCCGAAAGTAACTCATCTGTACAATGATCAATATAATTTAATAACCTAATATTATATTCCTAATTAAACATAATTTTATTTGCAAAATAGTGTGGCATATTGTTAGAATATAATTTTCGCAATATATTTAAAGAATAACACAGTTTAATAAATAAAATTTAATATAATTTATAGTCATACTATAGTAGACATTTTTTAAATATACATTAAATATATATATATATATATATATATATATATATTATAATAGTTAATATATATTTAATTCAAATATAAGGAGATATTTGATAAGATATCCCACCAGTAAAATTATAAGATGCACATACTCACCAATTCTATAAAAACTAGCATGAAATATAATATATTACTGATAAAATTATACCTTGACTTTGGTAATGGCGCTTCAATATTCTCCAACTAGTGGAAGGAACCGCAGAAAGTAACATTTGTCTAGGAGCTCCATTAGATATTAATGGCTTTCTGTAATAAAAAAATAACTAGAAATCTTATATAATATGTAATAAATACATTTAATTATATTATATTAAATGTTGTTTTATAATTAATAGATTTATGAACTATATTTTAATTACGAACCCTCCTACATTCCTATATTGGTCAGCATCAAAGTGAGAACTACACAATCTCATATTCTTTAAAAATCCATATCCTTCTTTTTTAACTCGCTTTTCTAGATCATTTCTACGTATATTGTATATCCAGAGTTTACACCTGTACATAAATGTTAAGTGATTATAAATTAATATATGATTATATAATATAATAACTATATACATTACTATATAAGTATACACAGTATTTAACAATATAAATTATTATTAATATTTTATTTATATATATGTACAATGTATACATATAATATATTAGTATTATTAATATTCCCAGTATAATACTTGTATATTTATATAGATTATAATCTACATATAAAATCAAAATGCATCTATATAAATTATAAAATATTATACATATGTCATATATGATATATTATATAACCTATATGGAATTGTTGCAGTATCCACATATATTAAGTAATATATTTTAAATATTAATTAATATATTTAAGTAATATATTAATACTAATAGTTTATATGATGACGTTTTTGGAGTGGAGAACTCAGCCTCTAGATATGGGCAATTAAATAATATTAACCAATTTATTTTTTGATATAAATATGGCGACTTTACTGCCTAATAACCATATATATATGACATATGAATCTTACAATTTATAATATATGTGTTTTATATTATAATTTATATAGGTGCAATTTTGTAGATTAATGACATTATAAATTATACATATACGAATATAATACTGAGTATATTAATAATACCTAGTCACATATACATCTAAGGTGCGAAATCATATAAATAAACTTTGATGTCATTAAATCGTGTGAAAATAAACATGCCTATATATAATAGCTATTGATTGTTTGCGTAGTATCGATATTACGTGTGTATTGTTTATGCATTTTAAATTATGAATATTGAATATGCTTTAAATTAATAACAATGTAACATCGTTGTTTATAAACATTGTAAACAATAGATTTTTGTAATAATGCGAAAGAATTAAAATTCTATTATTATTTATAAGTAATACCCGTATTGCATACCTTGAAGCATACTATTATATATCATCTGCTTAAGTAAGCTGTCATACACGATCACCTGCAGCGTCCTTAGTTACATGGTCGCATCCTATACCTACTGACAACAACTATAGATACAACATTGATCATCTTCCACACTTATATCCGATCATTACGTCATTCACTTTACCATCAACATCCCTTACACAATTAACTAGCACTAACTATTTATTATTATCTGAATATTATATTATTAAAGTATACTTTAATTAATTCCTAATACTATAATTACTATAGGTGATAATATAATCCTATAGGATAATATAATATAATCAGGGAGTAGGGGCGGATACAGGAATTTTACAAGGGGGGGGCTGGCATTCAAATAAAACTATATATTTTAAAATAAGACATATTTACTATGCTAATATTCAATTGAATAATATTTGTGTATATATATATAAATTAAATACTATATTAAATTAAATAGAATACTATTTTATATTTTATTTAATAAAAACTATTAATTCAATATATTAATCAATTGCATTCTTCTTGGATTACGTAATGCAAATTTGGAAATAATATAATCACAATCTGTCTTTATGTATTATACATATATACTATATATAATAAAGAAAGTCTATTTAGTCGATCTTCACTCATAGTCGAAGGTAAATATGTCTTTATTATTCTTAATCGGTTAAATGAACGTTATCATTCACACAAGGTAACTGGGGTAGTAGCCATCAATAAAAGCATTTCATAGATATTAGGAAAAAGTTTATATAATAATATATATAAATTATAAATTATTTAATAATTTCAATTTACCTTGACATGTTATCGAGAGTAACTTAAGTACTTAACAATTATTATTGTATTGGGTATACCTATATATATATATATATATATATATATATATATATATATATATATATATATATATATATATATATATATATATATATATATATATATATCTATCTATATATCTATAGATCTTTATTCTCTGTCCATTTAACTTCCCAGAAAATCAATTCGGTTTTTATTAAATGTATCTTTGGTAAATCATCTTTTACAAATTCATAAAACTTTAATATATCCTATATTTTCTTTCCATGAATCCTTGTTTTCATTCATTACTTTCGGAATTAATAATGCTCCAATATATATATATATATATATATATATATATATATATATATATATATATATATATATATATATATATGTATATTGTATATATACAATATGTATTTATTGAATATTTCTTTCATCTCAATTATCAAATGATCCAAGAATGTAATAGATATTACTTTTTTTTAAATACTCTTCAGATGATGAAGCATATGTCTTTTATTTAACGTTGGTAAAGAAATTCCTTTATTTGAATATGATAATAAATGTGATGCTTCTTCATTCCATTCTAATTGTACTTCATCAATATTATCTCTACAAACTTGCATCCCTTTAATTACACTTTGAATATCATGATTTACCTTATTATTAAGCGTCTATTGACCTACTCTGGAGAAACCTACATACAATTAATGACATACTAAATTGTGTATTAATCATAGAATTGTAAAGACCGTTAGCTTTTATTATACTTTCTGAATTCCATGTTTTATCTTCATATATGTCTAACATTTTTTCAAGTATTGCTTGATGGAATTCGATAAATACTCGCAAAGCATTATGCCTGGCAACTCATCTCGTTTTAATTTAACTAATTTCTTTTTAGAAGATTCAACACAAATTTGTGTACAATTTTCTTCTAATAAACCTTGCCTCTTAGCAGAATATTTAAAAAATATGCAGATTTCTAATAATATGCTTACCATATTTTGAATTAACGACATTTTGCACTCATCATTCCTACTATTGATATATTTAATACATGTGATCTATAGTATACATGTGTAGAGTTAGTGTTCTTATTCAGAATTATAGTTGACGCTCCTTTTATTTTTCCAGATATATTTCCTGCTCCATAGTATCCTTACCCTCTTAAATGTTCAATATTTAATTCAGATTTAGTTAGTGTATCCATAATCAAGTTAGCTTTACTTTCTCCACTAAGATGTTCACATCCTATGAAATAATTCAACTTTTCAGTGATACACTTACCATTATAATATCTAATTTATAAAGCCATTTGTTCAGTATTATATACATCTATGGTTTCATCAGCTAAAATATTTAGCTTTTTTTATACCATCAATTATAATTGAAGAATAATTATTCTGTCTTTAATATATTCACCACATTCAAATATCAATTCATTGAGTGTGGTTTTTGAGGTGTATTTATCATTTTTACTACACATTAATAAGTGTTCTTTTAATATATAATTTCCAGAGTTTATACATAGTTTTAGAAATGCATTGAAATTTCCTATATTAAAATGTTGATCAGTAGAATACTAATTATGACCATGTAATGAAATATGCTGTCTTCTATAAAGAATGATTATATCTATAGGGGGTATCCCACTACAAGTATTTCCGGCAAGTTGCCGGAAATATTTTAACTTTAAAACGATTTTCTATCAATTTAACTATAATGTTAGTGGGAAACCCTTACTTTCCGGCAACTTGCCTGAAATATAATAACTTTATAGGAGGTATCCCATTACAACTGGATATACAAATGTTTTAAAGTTACAATATTTCCGGTAAGTTGCATGCAAATCGTATATACAAGTATAGTGATACCCCCTTAATATTGATTTCAATTTAGCTATGTTGCATTACATTTTACTTAGATATGTTATTGTTGACTTGCATTATAGCTGATTGCAGAAGCATGCTTCTTATTTTCTATCACTGCAATAAAACGAGAATTTTCTTTCAAAGAGTTATTGTGGTAAATAGTTGAATCATATTTTCTTAAATCTGCAATCGCATCTTTAAACTTAATCATGGACGAAGTGAAACATTTTCCAACTTGATTGTGATTAATTTTTAAATGAAAAAATATGGTATATAGGCCTATAATCGGCCATTTAAAGATTCACTTCAGGATAACCAATAATATGTGTGTAACCACTTCATTTGAAATGTACGAGTATTTCCATGTTCTTTATGTGATTAATAAACGTAATATTTGATGGATTGTTGTACGAGTATTTACTTTAGCAGAAGATACATTTCTTGGTGTGTTTTATTATTTTATTCATTATAAATAGTGCCAATATCTTTATTAAACTAGATTAAAATTAATTAATATACTTAAAATAAAATATGTATAAACCTAGAAGAAAGTCCCCGATTTCCGACACCCTCCTAATACCGACCCCCTCTCGTATCTCAGTAACTATTAGAGATATCAACAAATAATATATACAGGAACTGTTAGTAATTTAATGATAAATATGAATAAGTATTTTGTTTAAAAAAATATGTAATCCTACAATTGTCATTTGATAAAATGTAATATTCTGTTTTTACTTTTTAAATATTTGAATAATAACTTTTTTTAAATCATTGTAAATACTTTATTATTTAGAAGAAAACTTAATACTATGCATACTATTGTAGATCAATACAATGTTTATAACTATTATAAAAATAATTTAATTTGAATAACTATTAAACAATATATCTTAATTATAACAACCCATATGATTTTCCTATTACCGACCCCCTAAATTACCCTAATACCGACCCCATGTGATTTATAATATCCAATCAAAATAGATCCGTATTTTACTTTAAAATATGTCGTAAGTTGTTTGTGTATCATTTACATAGATTCAGGATTCATGATTCCAGTTGATTATATACATACTAATTAATAAATAAATATTAAATAATAATATACACTATTTTAATATAATTACTATAAAGTTTACTATATTACTATTAAAACATAAATTCAATACAAAATAAATTGCGTGAATGTTATAATTAATTATATTTATGTATATCTACTATTTTTATTGGATATTATAATACTACAATTATTTACATAATGAATATTTTAGGGGTCGGTAATAGGATAAGTGGTCGGTATTAGGTACATGTATCCGATTACCGACCCTCCTGTTTATTCTTGTAAATATAATTATATCAAAAATTAAAAATAACTACATTATTCATTGCCATAATATAACCCTAATTACAAAATTTCAAATAAATATATTTAATATTGAATAAGTTATTACAAATAATCATTTAGGGGTCGGTAATCGGAGACTTTCCCTTACATATAATTGATATTATAGGTTTTGCTGATTTATCCATATTATCTATTTTAAAATCATATATTTTACAATCATGAAGGGGGGGGGCTAGAGCCCCCCTAGCCCCCCCCCCCCTATATCCGCCCCTGGGGAGGTATAACTCCCTGGTATAATCCTAGTAATGCTTGTTTTATCGCTTATCCTACAACTGACACCATATTATACTTCCGTTGTCAAAGCTTCCAGCGTGTTATGAGTTAATCTTATAAATGAATCATAGTGTCGAGGCATTAGTATAGTTGAGTTAATATACAAGAGAAACGTCTGCTTTATAGATAAGTAGAAGGCAGTAAAGGTTAACGCTATGTATTAGTGGGCGAGTCCATTAATACACAGTTCACGACACGAATAAAGAGGGGTGTTATATCACACGTTTATAACAATATGCAACTGTGTTCATAACACGTGAAAACTGTGTAAAATATGTGCGTATGTTTATATATGTGTATATACTATATGCTATATTAATAAATATAACTTTATTAATAAAGTAACTTCAATCCTCAACAATAATAGGGTATTATTTAATACAACGCCGTATTTAATATGCATTATATAATAATTACACAACTTTTAAGAATATACCAATTTGTTTATTATAATTATTTACAAAAACTTGTTTATTTATTTTAAGGCTAAATTAAATGATTATAAATATAATTATCAATAAATAACAATAATGCAAATCAAGAATAAACATAATGTAAACATTATAAATAAGTTAAAATAAAAGTGTATTAAGAATTATTGAATACGTTTTTGTATGCAATATTATTTCTTAGTTACGTATTTTTATATTGACTTTCAGGGGTGTCTTCTCTAATTATATGATCATAAATTATATCTGAGTATATACATCAATAATATATATATATATATATATATATATATATGTGTGTGTTATTTTGTAACCTATATATAACCTTCAATATAAAAAACAGGTGTTTTACCGGTAACGGGTTTGCCGTTGTATTAGGCACCGTTACAAAGTGAAAAAACTCCTCGTATAGGTGCATGCTAAATAATGAAAAGGTGACAAACTACACATTCATAAACGACATAAATTAATACACACTCTATGTTTGCATGAAAAGAGGTACCTATAATTAATTGTGGTTTATTGTTTGTTTGTTATCTTTGATTTCTTCATACACCTGTTCATTTATCTTCTGTCCTTTGCTGCCGAGTCATACCAAAACAATCATCTTATTAGATAAAGTAACTTCAATCATCACACATAATATTATATTGTTTATTTAATACTACGCAGTATTTTATATGTAATATCTAATAATTACACAACTTTTAAGAATATATCAAATTGTTTAATTATCATTATTTACAAAACTGTGTTTATGTTCAGGCGAAATTAAATTTTCTAAATACTAAGAATACGATATAAATATAATTATTAAGAAATAATAATAGTGTAAATTAAAAATAATATAATTGTTATATAATTATAATCAGTGTTGGCCGATGTTCCCGTTCCTGAAACGGCGTTCCTTTTGGAACGGGAATAAAAATAGGAACGGGAACGGGAACGCAGAAAGGAACGGATACAGAATAATGAACGGGAACGAGGAACGGGAAAGCTTAGACAGAAATATAGGAACTATTTCCAGTGGAACGCGTTCCTTTACAATTACGGAAATTTATATAATATTAATTCAAGATATTTGTTATATTTATTTTATAATATATTACAATATAAATAAAGAATTACAACGATTAGCATTACAGTTAGGGGAAATTAACCTAATACGGACACTTTAACAATAAATTGTATGACTCATTATTTTATTCAAAAATTACAATATATTAATATCATATGATTATAGATATTAATGTGATTATACAATTTTATTTAATCTTTTAATTCCATAGATAACGGGGGACCCCCGTCGGGGGTATCCGTATTCGGTTCCCGTGTCCGAATACGGACACCCTATATACCACTAGATAAACTATATATTATTGATGAATAGATCAGACAAATTACAATTACATTATTAATAATTAATTTTACGAATAATTTATTCTAATTTAATTAATTAATAATATATTTATTTTTATTATTTTTTTAAATAAAACACAATTTAAGTATCTAAATAATAACAATTTTAGATTTAACTTTATTGGTGGTACTAATATTATAACGCACGCGATTTTTATGAAAATCAGAATAGTTCATACGCTGCGCGCTGATTGATTAGAAGGTGTCCGTATTAAGATATCTAGAGTGTCCGTATTAGGGACGTATATGACCTCTAGATATATGATCATAACTTAATGAATATTTGATAACAAATAAAGCAATTATGTAAATAATGTTTAGAATGCTTTAGTTGTTATAATACATTATTATAATTTATATCAATACATTTGTATATTCTTGAGAAGGTTTTAAGTTGAATTTTTTTGTCATCAATTTAAAAACGTAATAAAAAAATCAGTTTATTTGATGTATCAGCAATATTTTGAATAATTAAAAAATAAAAAATACTTTTTTTAGACTATTTATGTAATTATGAATATTTTATTCAATAAACATTTTTTTGTAGGATTCATGGTTTCTGAGATACCGAGAGTGTCCGTATTCGGTTACTTTCCACTATATATAATTAGCGCATATGAATAATAATGAATAACCTAAAATGTAACTATGAGACAATACTTCAAGCTATGCAATTCTTAATCAATGGCCGCTGCGGTACATATGTTGAATCCTACATACATCGATGTACGTAGATGTAGATGTATATGTATATATGTTACAAGTAACACACTTAATAGCATATATAAACCTAAAACTAATTTTAATGTAGATAATAAAATAAAAAGGGATCGACTTCATTAATGTAATTATTAATAATGATGACCTCCAGTATAGGAAGTAGAATTAAAAGAATATATAATCCACAGTTAGCATTGTTAAGTAGGGTTAACGTGTAAGGATGTGAGAAGTGCTGTGTATAAGATAGCTATAGACATCATAGTATTCACAATATTAATATATAAAACATAATAGATGGAAAAGAGTGGCTGAAAAGATTTAGAAGTCGGCATCCCAAACTAAGTCTTAAAATACCAGAAGTTACATCAGGTAGGCCATAGTTTATAAGCTATTAAGTATTATAATATTACATCCTTGTCTAATAATCTAAGAAGTACATATAAACAAACAGCCTTGATTCATCAATAATATATAGTTTATCTTGTGGTATATAGGGTGTCCGTATTATTATAAAGGATGTCTTTATTCGGACACGGGTATCGAATACGGACACCATCGTTATTTATGGAATTAAAAGATTAAATAAAATGTTTAAATCACAATAATATATATAATCATATAATATTAATATATTGTAAATTTGAATAAAAATAATGAATCATAAAATGTTAAGACCATTTATTGTTAAAGTGTCCGTATTAGATTATTTTTCCATACGTATAGAAGCAGCAATAACATATTAGTTACTGAGTAAGTGAACAGCCATACTATAATCATTGATATTCTAGCTATGCCCTGCAGTAAGATGAAGTTTTAAAAATCCGTCATTTATTGAGAAATTAACCTTTATTTCTGTCTATTTTTCAATATTTTATTATTATTATTACTCACCTTTATATTATGTTTTTAATATATGTATAAACTTTATACTATAAAGTATAATAAGTAGTACACTAGGTATTTAGTAAATACTATTTACATAATATATTGATTTTTTTAATAACAAAAATATACATATTAAATTTATTCAACAAATACAAAATTTCTAGAAACAAAGTAATCATAAACTAAGTAATTCAAAAAATGTAAATTTTAATAATGAAATATAATATTTATTTAATAACAATTTATTAATGAGATATTTGTGTAGTGTAAATATTTTTAGTATACAAAATAATGATTTATATGTATTGTATATTTATAATGAACATAATATAGTAATTTCAAGATTATTTATTATTAATAGATATTATTCATATTGGATATATTAACATAATCTACTATTACATCTTATTACACATAGAAAACCAAAATAAAAATGTTATATTATTGATGTGATAAAATGTACTAATTCGGTGACCAGTACTATAGTTACTATACTATAGGTATACTATACTATAGGTATATACTATACTGTAGCCTATAGTATATATGTATATACTATACTATAGGTATACACTATACTATACTATACTATATATATACTCGGTACTGATGTAATGTTTTACATTAATTCCAGTAAATAGTAGTGATAATCTATGTTCTTTATATATATTAATATAATATTGATTAGAATGCTGCTTTCTTCTGATGTAATCCTACTTTTACTGTGGTTGTTTACATATTAGATAGATAGGTAAACCGCTAATTATAGTGCTAGTAGCCTAATGCTTAATATGCGATAATATAATAATTAATAAATACAGGAAAATAAAAAATCATAAATTAAATATAGTTATTATATAAAGGCGGAGTTTGATATATAATTATAGAATGATAAGGTAGAATGTTTGGTATAACAAACTGAACCATGCACTCCCGTAGAGGAGATATACGCTACCATGATGAGTCATCATCAGGGTGAGTTAAATTATGCCTTTACTTAATTTAAGGAAAAAGGCCGAATTTAGCTTATTTTCAGCCTTTGGAAATCCTTATATTCGGCAAAATTCGGCTTTTTGACGAAAATGTCGAATTGAACTCACCCTGGTCATCAGTGATGACTGTCCTACTTGTATCAGATACAGCTAATAATGTGTGTCACTATCGCAAACTGTTTCGTTATACAATCTAGTATCTCGTAGGTGTTTCTATCTGATATCAGAATCAGGCTAGCTATGACGGCATCAGCCACGCAGATATTCTGCTAAATAGTAAACGTATTCGGCAAACTATAATATAATAGGTATCGCTAATTAGTTTCGTCAATTCTCACACACGTAGATGTGAATCATGAAATCTCTCGGGAATTATATTTAAGAAAATACAATCATTCGGGAACAACTTGCGCAGGAAATTGATTGCTATTATGACTCATGAGATATCAACGACGAATTTATGAAGCGCGCGGTGTTTCGCGTGATAGGAAAGTATGACCCTATAAGACTATAATAATAAGAGAACATTTAAATGGATTGGACATCGAAGTCGTGGTATATCTGTTGGATATCTTACGGCGAGCAGTTAAACATTCGCAGAAAGGAGGAACACTGAGCTGGATGAATAAAGTGTGTGATAGCATACATAGAGTGTTACTTAGTTGCTGACAGATGCGTTGATAGAGATGGGTGGAGATGATGCATATGTATCAATATCGATAGTTTGAGTAATCTGATCCCCTACACTAGTCTTGGGTTAGTAAATAAGAGGTGATTTATAAATTATCTTTATTAACAAAATAAATAAAAAATATATAAATTTTAATATTTCATGCCATTCGATGTGAAGACAAAACATTAAATAACAAATATTAGACTGTAAACATATATTAAAATTAAGTTATATAATAATTTTCCTAATAATCATAATTTATAATGAATATGAAACGGAATATTTATGTTTATGAAAATAATACCATGCGCTGCGCGAATACTACTACTAATGCTACTGCTACGCAATTCCTTTTGGGATCAGGAATGAAATGGTATCTCCGAACTCGCCCCAAGAAGCCCGTCGCTCCTGATATATCAGTATCCAGGTGACAAACAGCGCTGTCATCAGTACACCTCCACTCGCTGACAGCAGCACATCTGTAGTCAACAATGCAGTGGTTACTAAGGGCACACTTACCTAGCTATTAGTGTTAGTGTACATAGGCATATTGTATATAAGTGTCCGTCTGTGTGGTTGTGTGGCTTATTATCTAATAACTAATATTGTAATTAGGTATACTATAGATAATATTTTCTATATATTAATGTTATCTTTTAGAAGAATATAGTATTTAAGGAAATTATTCATTATTATATAGATCCATTACAATTAAATAAAAATAAATTTACAAAATTCAAATAAATGTCCTTGTTTATAAACATAAACAATACAATTATATAGGAGTAACTAAATTTCTAGATTATCATTTAGTAATTTTTTATTTTAAAACCTTAAACGCGTCACCAATATCGAACTAAAATGTATATGTATTAATAAAATATTGTCATTAACATGATAGCTATAGAATATACTTTGTCGCGGTATGAATTTGAAAATAAATTCACTCTTACCGTACAGTGAGCTGGTTTGGCATGGTAATTTGTTTATGAAAATTACCTATTTTCTTTTTGATTGAACTAGATAACATAATAAATTGAATAAAAAAAAATAAAAAAAATAAATTATTGGAGATGCCTCATTAAACATGAAGAGATAGGAATTTTAACATGCAGGAGATAATTTGAAACTTTGATTTATCATCATTAACATATTGTTGTGTAGTTATATCTGTAACTATAGACAAAATCATATATTTTTAAATAATATTTTTTTTCGATTTTCCAGGACATTTTGGGAAAATATGAATTATTTTAATTTTAATTAAAAAAATTTATTTAAAATAAAATATAAACATAAATATATATTCCTAAGTATATGAATTTACTATTACATGCAATTATTAAGAATACAAATAATATATATCATACAATATGGTTATTTATTCACTATTTTAATGTAAAAATATGATCAATTTATATTTGAAAAAAAGTTTACGAATTATTAAAATTATTTTTAGTGGAATGGATTAATAATAGGGTTTTTTTAAAGTATTTAAATCGTTAGAAATGTTGTCAAATATATTTCACGTCTGTCTGATAAGACATCTTATTTTTTTGATATATAAACTATAAATTATTAATTATTAGTTTGTACTATACTTTTTTTTCTTTTGTAAATTTGTAAAAACCAATATACAACTTATATTATAGAATTTAAAGAGCTTTGTAAAAATATAAATTATATTAATTTTAGATAAAAAAATATTATTAAAAAAAAAACCCAACTTTTTCCAAATTGGTAGAAATGCTGATAATTTTGTTATTTCTATAAATAAATATATAGCTATATATAATAAATATATTCTGTTAATTTCATTATAAAATATTCATTATTGAATGAGTAATGGTATAATATGTATTATAAATAAATTAAAACATTCATAATTTTTATCTACAACATTTAAAATTGTTACCAATTTTTGTGGCACAATTGTGATCATAACTTTTTTATTAAGGGGACGAGCGCCACTCGTTTTATCATAAAAAAAAATTGTATTCTATTTTTTTTTTATGAGAAAATATGTATAATTGAATACTTTTACATATATACATCTAAAAACTGTGATATAAATCATCATATAAGTATCTAAAAAATTATGTTTTATAGACCCTATTTTTCACAATATTATTCAAAATAATTAAAATTATAAGAATATATATTATATGATAAAATTATGAATACTCGATCGATTGAAACAATTTGAAAACCATTAGCAACTGTCATATTATGTTGTTTATTTATAATTTGAACTTATGAATATGTGAATACATAGGTGACTCTACATGTCATTCATTAGCCAATGAATATTCAAGCTTTTATACCTGCATTTTCTGATAGTGTCATTCATTTAAAATAATATATTTTTGTATATATAACATCTGTGTGTATATATATATATATATATATATATATATATATATATATATATATATATATATATATATATATATATATATATATATATAAATTAGTGTATACATATTTATATTGATAATAAATATGTACTCATATATATATATAAACATGTGTTTTTTATTGCTATATTATCAGTTATTCCATAGTATATTGCACAATATAAATGAAAATCACCATAAATTTACTATAAAAATAACTATTTACTTTGAACTCGATTATCTCAGAACTTTATTTTTTCATGCATACCAACATTAAAAACACTAAGGATATTTTTCCCTTCATTGAATTGTATTCAAATCTTCACCATTATAAAGATACTTAATTGTAGTTATATAAAAGAGTGAAACTTTTTAATTTTAGTCATAAAGAAAATATATTATATAAATAAATTAGCATAACAAATTAAAAAATAATAAGTTTTATAAAACATAAATATTTAATAATTGGTAATTGAAATAAAAAATGTTTCACTGTTTTCAAATAGAATAGTATAAACTCTACACAATAAAAAAAAAATTAAATGTATAACTATATTGTATAAAAAGTCTTAGGATGTTTAAAACACGTACCAATTCCCTATCTCCTACATGTTAAATCTATTAATAGACCGAGTGGGGCTCGTCCCCTTAATACAAATTTAAAAAAAACCAAGATATGACTTCTATTATAGAATTTGATAAACATTCCAAATATACCAATTTTATTATAATAGCATAAATATATAAAATCTCATTCTAATACCTATATCTTCGAATAACTTTATAGTTATTATTTATATCAGTAAGATTAGCCGATTATATCTATATATGTGGTTATTTGTCATTTAGAAAATGGTTTGGGGTTATATAAAATATAAAAAGGTGTATTATTACGAAGGTTCGTAGTTAAAAAGTAGAATAAAATGAAATACAAATTTGACAATTAATAATTTATAATGTGTAATTATCACATGATTTCAATATAGGAATTAGTGGTATTTTTTCTATATACAAATATTTATCTATAGCCTATAGGCATTTTTAAAAGCTCCGACGCATGTCGAATACTACCTATGACAAAATAAAAATTATATCATTGTGAAAGAAATACTCCAAACATTAAATGATAAATTAATAGGGAACATTCATAACAAATGTACGGAGCCGAACTGGCTTAATGTAGTGACCTACTGATGCCGAGTGTGCTGAGTGTACAGTGTATACTCAGTCAGTAGGTCGCGGGTTCAAGCCATACAGTAGGTATTCAAATAATATATGGAAGTTATCATTTGTATAACAAATGATCGGCTCTCGTTAAAAGCTAGATGCAATAACGCAAGAGTTACTTCGAATACACATTATAAGTGAAGACTACGCTAATTTGCTGGATGCCATCACTGTATATAATGTGGAGTGCTAACATTTCCTGAATGCTTTCTGATTTGAATGTTCACTCTTGAGAAACGCCTCTTTGAAGAACCACACCACGTTCACCACCCACAGTAATGGTAACATGAACAGTCCTCCTGTGGTGGTAGTAGTAGTAGTAGTGGTAGTGGTAGTGGTAGTAGTAGTAGTAGTAGTAGTAGTAGTAGTAGTAGTAGTAGTAGTAGTAGTAGTAGTAGTAGTAGTAGTAGTAGTAGTAGTAGTAGTAGTAGTAGTAGTAGTAGTAGTAGTAGTAGTAGTAGTAGTAGTAGTAGTAGTAGTAGTAGTAGTAGTAGTAGTAGTAGTAGTAGTAGTAGTAGTAGTAGTATATAAAAGAATATATAAAAGAAATAATAAGTGTGTTGGTATATCATGAATACATTTAAATAATGTTTAAGGGTTCAATGATGTCCCAGTGTTCAAAATGATAAAAAAAAAATTATTTTGTATTTATTTTGTATTCCATAATATTAATAAATGTAGTGTGTTTTAGTATCTGTATAAATATCAGCCGCGAATTCAATCTAGAATTGCCATAAAATTGATTTCTAAATTGTTATATTATCAATAGATATGTATACTTTCAACTTTCAAATGCTGTTTTCTCAGAATAATTATTTTGCGCTAGGTATGTGTGTATAAACTTAGGTATAACAAAAACTAGTATATATATTCTAATAATTGTTATTGCATTATATATATAACATATATGAATACTATTACAGGCGTAATTTTCTAAATTAGTATGTGTATAGTTGCAAAAAATAACAATTTCTATAGAAATTCCGTAAATTAAAAAATTAAAATGTGTGCATATACATATATATGTTATATAATATATATTATAAAAATTACGTCCTGTAATAGTATGTGTATACATTTAATGAATAGAATATAACAAAAATTAGCTCAATTCAATGAATATAAATCTGCGCGCCTAGTTTTGTGTAGACCCATTATTTGCTATCTCTATACATAGAGAGGCGTGCGTCGTGTGCCATCCCCTTAATGAACATAACCACCCTCACATATACAGGTTGACCAGCTTAGAACGAGACAATTAGTACAATATTTGTCTTTTATATATAACTTATTTATGTGTATATTATATATATAATTTGTTGGTATATAATATTTATATATTTAGGGTATATTATATACTATAAGATCTTATAGATATTGATACTATATTGTATTGTATTTAATATTATAATTTAAATAACATATACATTATATATGTAGTATAATATTAATACACTAAATAAATTAACATTCTACTATAAAAATAGATTTGAATGTACTCACCAGTATACCACAAAGTAAAAGCCTTATGGGTATTTGAATGAGCATAAGTAATCTCTTTGGATGGAAATATATGCTTATACCAGCGATTGGCTCAAAGGCGTAATTGTTATTTAAATACAATGATTTTGTGTTTTATATTTGAAATTGAATGATTAATCATAGATATATTTGTATTTGTAAAACTCATGACACACCAAAACTATCCGGTAATGTTTCCAAAGAAATTGTCGGTAATATTGTTTATAGAATTTTGAAATAATGTAAATATTATTGTTTATTTTTAAAAACCGCTACCCATTATGTTAAAAACATAATATTAAATGATCTTTAGTATATAAAATAAAATAATTTAAAAGATATTGTCGGAAAGGTCGATGATGACTCATTGCAATATGAGATTGTCTAGCATTTTAATGAGAATATCTTTGGAAACATTGCAGGATAGTTTTGCTGTGGCATAGGCTTAATTATATTTGTAATTGAATTTTAGATAGGAAATATTTTCCGTTTTACTAAGAATAATAATAATAATAAATTATTAATAAATTATAAATTTATAATATATAAAATATAATAAAAATATATATACATTAACATTTATATTTTCTTCTTGTGAACAAAATATTTGTACTTGGTATAAATAATCAATATTGTAAATTATAAATATAGTTGACCCCCATCCTATGTGCATACATAGTAAGATGTAAATGCAGGAGCATAATTATAGAGGGTTTTATGGTTTCCCCCATAAATCATACACACATTTCTATTTATATAATAAATAAATGTTAAATATATTAGATAGTATTGTTAAATGAATTAGAAATCCATAAGAAAATATTATCAAATACCATAATCGTTAATATTAAATTTTATATATACTATGTACATTTTTTGTTTAAATAATCCCATACCATATAGATGAATTTGGGCATCGGTTTGACCCATCATTGATGGGCCATCATTGAAAACTTGAAAAATAATTATGGATTTTTTATAATTTATGAAATTATGGTTATGTAGTAATTTGATATGGTTATGAGTTTCAGAATGTACAGTTAGGGGTTTAGTTGTGGGTTTTATTATAAAACTTAATTTTGTAAACATGATATAATCCAAAACCTAATACCATATAAAATTACTACAACCAATAACTATGTACATTGTAGGAAAACCATAACCAGTTTTCAAGCATTCAATGATGGTCCATCATTGATCGATGAAAACCCATAACCAAAGTAAACTATATACTATGGGTTGTTAGTAATACGATACTAATAAGTTTCAGTTAGGACATCTATGTATTTAATATCATATTATTTCAAACCATATTAGGAAACTTGAATAATTTATTAACTCGTTATATGAAACATTTATAAACTCATTTATATTCTAATATAATAATTAGAATATTTATTAATTCTTTATATGTAAATCTTCATATAAGTATAATATACAGATAATACAGATTGTACTTGAATAAAGAAAATGTTGAGGTACAAAAATAGATTTCTCTACTAAATGTGTATATTTTGATAACTGGAGGAAGTCGGCATATTTAAAAACACACATATATTTAAGTTGTAATTTGAATGTCCTCCACAATGAAATATCGTATTTAAAACGAATTATCATTTAGAGGAAAATATGAAAGAGTTAATAAATACGTAAAAATATATGATTTAATCACAAATAATGGTAAATATATTTAAATAACATCAGAATAATATATTTAATATACATCGGAAAGCATTCAAATTGAAATGATTGATAACATTGAAATATTATGAAGTACGAGTCACATGCTTCAATAGTGATAAAAGTGATGAGAAGTTTGTCACTATAAAATAGGATTAGACTAGAAATTCACCAGTAGTATTATACTACTAAGTATAACTGGTATCGTAATTAACTTAAGGGAGTTTAACACCAACTCGAACGCAAATATTACCTCGAAATATTCTATCGAATTTGTAGCTCTAATATTAAAAATTAGCTCTAATAATTAGAGCTCATTTTTAATTTTGAGTATTTACCAATTATATAAAATAAAAGTAGTTACTAAAAGTAATTTAAATAATTTAAAAGTAATTTATATTATGCAATGTTATATAATGTTGTATTGCCTATAATCTAATCTAATCCATCCTAATAACGTTCAAGGTGTATGTATAAGTTATTTAACTATATATTAATATGTAGATACTCTATACGTAAATATTAATTTATAATAGATTATAATAATATATAATATAATATATATATATATATTAATGCAACGCTGATGATTCATTATCATAATATGACTAATAGGGGCATAACAAATACCTGACTATTAAGAAGTTTAACGCTCACTACTTGATAGTGATTAGCTCGAATCATTTTCAAGTGTCATGTCCTTTTATTGGACATTTGTGATAATAAAAATATAAATATAAATATTGGGGAATCTGAGTTATAACAGCACATATTACAAAATATAATAGTATGAGAGTTCAAATAATTACACTATTTACGGATACTAATATTGCATATAGTGTATATGATATACATTTTATATATTCATTTACGAATAGTTATTAAATTAAATATTATATATTAATCTTTTAATATGATTTAAATATTCTAGAAATTTGTGTTTTACATTTTATACTTTATTAATTACTATTTAAAAAAATATCAAACATGATTATCATGATGATAACGATATAAATGAAACTATAAAATATATATGTTTACACTAAAAATGTATACGAAATTTTAAATTGAATTTCGAGATGTATTTAGATTACTTATTTGTTATTTATAAGGATCATTCGATTCCTTTAATATCTGCGACCATAACTCTGATAACACAATATTAATTCAAATAATAAATATTTATATTTCATAATATAATAAATATAAATTTATAATCGGATACAAATTGATCACATTTTAATTTTCCATATTTTTACAAAAGTGCTCTTACAAAATCAACAAAATTCACCATTCGAAATATTTGCGTTACGCTTGGTGTTAAACCCCTTTTGTACTAGTTAATTGTCATAGTAGTGAATCACTACTAGTGACTATATGGTACATTTGTAGCAATACAACAGTTTTTGAAATAAAATTGCCGTTAGTCAGTATACACCATTTAATTTACTAATTGATAATAATTTATTAAATAATTATTATTATAATCATTATCTACTATTTTTACAATTAAAACAAACCATAAAAATATGTTTTACACAGCTTAAGTTTAGTATCCGAATTTGTACGAGATAGGTCCATATTTTATATAACTATTTACAATTATTAGTTAAATTATTAATATTACTAAATATTTGTATTGAAAATATCCGTATTGTTTACCCGGTTGTTTACAAGTGATATTTATAGCCAAAACCCAGGTTTAAATATATAGTAGAAAATAGTATTTTTGATAAATAAATAATGGGAGCAAAGATTTTGGAGGTAACATTAATAGCAGCATAATAGCAGCATAACAGCATATTGTAAAGCCTCAAATGTTTACATTGTGCTATTATGGTGCTATTAAATTTATATTATGCTGTTATTAATTTTTCATGCTATTATGCTGCTATTTAAAGTCTATTATGCTAATATTATGCTGCTATTCTAATAACAACAGCATAATAACAGCATAATATACTTTTAAAATTAATAGCAGCATAATAGTAGCATAATAGACTTTAAATAGCAGCATAACAGCAGCATAATAGCATGACAAATTAATAACAGCATAATATAAATTTAATAGCAGCATAATGGCAGCATAATAGTACAATGTAAACATTTGAGGCTCTAACATATGCTGTTATGCTGCTATTACTGTTTTCTGGGTATATGCAGATGTTTCTTCAATATTATATAATATATTATGTACAAAGTAATCTTATTTAAATTGATATTATTATCTAGGTACCTACTCGTCTGATAAAATTATACTCTTATTATTAATTACCAAGTATTATATTCGATGGTACTCGACATTTCATCTTTAGAACTAGCAATTTCACCTACAGCATATAAAATAGTAAATTTTCCTATAATATAGAATACATTAATTACAAACTAATAACAAAACGTATTATTATAATTAAGTTAGGTACTACCTTTCCCAAGGTCTATGGTACTATTCTATAATATTCTTAATTTATAATTTTAGTATAATTAAAATTAATGATATTTTTTTTAATTATTTTAGTTACTAACTCTTGAAACATGTTGATTAGGATAATTGACAAGTCCTCATTTATGGATTATAAATATATTTAATAATTTCGATATACTTTCTGATATCATAATTATATCATCTTATTGCAATATTAATTTTATTCAATAAGTGCATTGTTGAAAACATATGTAGACCTAAAACAGAAAAATATATATTTTTATAAGATTTAGGTTTTTACACCAGAGTAATTTTAGAAGCACAGCTTATCAAGATAATTACACTTATATCTAGGATAAAAATATACATACCTCTACTACTACAAATAATAATACCTCTATTCCTATTACTTCAACTAATACTATTATAATTTTTAAAAAACTATTTTTCTCTTATTACTAATACTATTGTTATTACTTCTACTACTCTAGAATTCTTAAATGTATGACAAGGTGCAGCCAACAAAAAATACTTTCTACCATTCCTAACACCACATCATGCACAGATATTAAAACAAGATATCGTATTGTATAACCTAATACCAGAGCTTTGCTAATACTAAGTTTATGACAACATTACACTAAAATATGCTGTATTGTATATATCAATAACATAATACCCTTACACATATATTAATATTAAAAAATATATTGTATCGATTAGATTATTTATTTTATATTGAATTTGTTAAGTATTCGTGTTAGCTAAATGTGGAAAGACTGATGTTGGGTGGTATGTATATCACACATGGCTATGCACATTACAAAGAGAATGATCGTAAGATCTCTAGTTAGCTAATCAATGATTCTGATAGCTAATTTAAGCTCGAGATCTACAATCCATCGGAATACTTGTTTCTGCAAATAAATTACAAGCTTATCAGCGTAAAACTATGAATATCTATGTAGAGAAGACTGGTGATTTGCTATATAGGAGACAGCAGTGTGATGCCAACACTTGGTTTTATACATATCATTTATAAATACAAATTTATATATATATATATATATTTAAAATAAATAATTATCTAGAAAATAAATAATGTAGCATATATATTAATAAATCATCAATACAATATTTGTTTACAAACTAATATTTTAAATAACATTTTTATTTTCAATATTAGCCTAAAGAATATAAGATCGAGGTTTAATATTATAATTAAATATATATCCATATTAAATAATTATTTATATTATGATTAAAATAATTCACAAATATATTTAATTTATAAAAAAATATGTACGACATAATAAAATATAAAAGTATGTATATATATATATGTATATATATTTTATTATCGATAGTTTCTTATACAAATATGAAGGTTCAACATTATCATGATTTTAGAAAAATAATTTCTAAATAATTAATAATATAAATAATAATAATAATAGATTAAAATTAAAGTCTAAGATTCCAAATTAATAAAGGATTCTTTGGGATGATTAGGATTCATTGCAGGCAGATTAGAAAGGGGTACCATCGCGGGAATAATAGTTTGCGTTACAGGTATACCTGCGGTGGTTGGAGGCATTGCGCCTGCCATCGTGGGAAACATATTCGGTATAGCTTGTTGTGGTATATATTGATTCATCATTGGAGCCATGTTAGGTATAATTGGAGGCATTTGAGACAAAGGAGGGAATTGGGGCATAGGAAGGTTCATAGGCATATTAGGATTGGGTAGGACGCCCATGTTATCTGGTCTATACATAGGGGCATTAGGAGAACTGTAAGGTACCCTAGAGAATACGGGAAGTGGGTTTACATTATAAGGAGACCCTTGACTACTTGGCATGGAATTATTGGCTATGGGTGGGGCTTGATAATATTGTGAGGTTGCAGGACGGTAGATATCTGCAGCTGCAGGGGCTGGTACTTCTGATGTCTGTGCAGCAGTAATGGGGGCAGGAGGGGTAGCAGCAGCAGCAGTAGGTAGGGGCATAGAGCTTACAGAGACGGGGGCAATGGTGACATCTTTAACAACACTCTGCTGGGGTTCCGAAGCAGTCTTCTGGGGAAGAGATTCTATTGGTGAAGTGAAACTTGCAACACTTGGAATCTTTGATGGATCAGCTAATGAATCTGTATATTGTAATATTGATTATGTATGCTATGTGAAATGGGCAACACGATGATGCTAACCTGCAGTCATTGGAAGTGTTATTCCATTTGGCAGAGGGGTTATCCCTATTAGGAAAATAAATATAATAGTTATAATTGCTGGCAATATAATAGATATATAAATACGATAAGTAATATAGATACATATTTATGTTTTATATTTATGAAAATGTGTGAATTAGGTTAGTTAGGTTATATTCAGGATCATCCATTAGTAATAAGTAAAGTAAAGAGAACCTGTACATATATGATGTATACATATAAGTAAGTAACTCAAGTATAACTTAATATTTCTATATAAAAGTTATTCATTTGAAATTAATATTAAGGGTGCAAGCTGGGATTGGGGTTTACCATGTTAATTCTAACTCTAGATAAATTGCTAAGGATACTAAACTAATAAAGATAATGAAGTAATTTTTTGTATTCAATAGATATTATTCTACTACATAAAATTATTGACTTTTAAATATAATTTATTTAAAATGTTGAAAAAAAATAGTTTCAAATAGTTTTTATATTTTTTAATTAAAAATGTGAAGTTTATTATAATTTATTAAAAAAATATAAAATATAATACAATATACTGTCAATATTAATATAGTATTACATTTTATTTATATACAGTACAAATTTCAGATAATAATATTAATAATCAAAGAAGTAATCATTTACGTATGCTTACTAAATGCAAAAAGTACAAAATAACATTCAAAGTTTAAAAAAAATAAATAGTCTTCAATTTCATATGATTTTTAATTCGACTGATCTCGTAAAACACCATATATTGATAGAAATACTCAAAAATAATTAAAAATATTTTACAATGTGATACATAAGATACTGAACATGGATAAGTATTAAAAAAAATAAATATTATACATATTTTAACGTCAGCTTGCACCCTTTATTAAAATGTGATACAATGTATTCATCAATAAACTGTAAATCAATCCAGTATTGTATAGTACTGGATACGAACCTGGAAGTGGAGTAATTGCAGGGATGTTGACGGCTGGCATACCAGGAAGTTGAATAACTGAACTAGGTGCTTGAACAGAAGCTGAATTATTTCCTGGTAAAGTACTAGCTGGAGTAGCAGCAGTATTGTCTGCTAGAAAGTAGCAATGGTGATATATTAGGCGATACATTTATGTTGGTGTATTTGAATATAATATGGTGATGTTTTGTATACAAAATCGAATTATGAGATTTTACGTAAGTATTATATCATTCCTTATAAAATTTTTCTTTGAAGTATACTCTATTTAAAGAAATACTATATTTCATATATAGATTTATTTAAACTTTACATTAACTATCACTTCTTTTGACAATTTGGGTGTGAAGGATTCGAAGCCCTAGAATTTTAGGATTTGATTATTTGTGTTTGATTACTTTGCATTAATTACTAAGATTTGATAGCTTCAAAGAATTCCAAATATTTGAAATTTTACAACTATAGCATATATATATTATATATGAATATTTTGTATGTGTATTCACTAAAAATTATTAATTATCTTCAAATAATTAGATATATATATAATTTACATATAATAGTAGTGGGTGCATTACTAAATGATGTAACAACTGCATTGATAGTTGACAATAGATGTTCTAATCTTTACCTTGTACATTCATCTGATCAATGCCGGTAGTGATGTCTTTAATTTGATGATTGAATTGATTCACATCAGTAATAGGTATTCTGTGAAGGTATCCGTATCCTATTCCACATCCGATACTACAACAGAGGGGGGGGGAGGATAAGTGGTCAATAAGTGAAGGTATTGCTTTATTTTATATGTAAACTATTATTTGTTTTCACTCGATGTAAATGTAAAATGTTACTTATTGGTTTGGTTTATTAGCAGATATGCGATTGCACATTGTACAACTTGATAGCTTGATTACTGGTCGGGTATGCTACAATATATTGTTATAACCTTCCGTTACCACCCCAAGCACTATTAGGAACAATTGTGACCTCCCTACATTTGTCCGTTAATGAGTTGTAAACGTAAAGCTTCAAAGCTTTTCCTTCGTGAGTGGCAATCAAACTGAACAAATCTTCAGACTGCAAATTTAATGGAACCCAAGTTTAAAAGCAATGAAGAACGTGTGTTGTTCTATATATTTTTATAGGACAATAAATATATTAAGCATGCATATATATGCAATATATGAAATTGAAATGTATGTGATAAAGTAAAATTAATTTGAAATGTTTAAAAACTCAAAAATACACACGTATGTGTAAGTTTGTATTTAGACGGTAGAAAAGCAATTATTTAAAGGATGTATTATAAGCAGACATTTTACTAAAACTACACAAATTATCAATAGAAGGTTATATTTCCAATAACATATAATTAAATTAGTAACATATCCATATATATATAAACCTCTAATATAATATTACTTACATATGTATTATCCTAAAATTGTAATTAATTAAATATTTAGAAATTGATAAATATATTAGTGAATATTATATAATGTTTATTTAAATTGATTATAAAATTGATATAAGATAATTTATGAAATCACACATACAAATTTGACTAATAACAATTTAGTATCACTAACTTCATTCAGAACAGAATCTGCTCCTATGATGAAATCATGTTCAGATTCAAAACCAGCAACGGAAGCAGGAGAATCTTTATCAACTTCTAGAATATGCCACACATTCTCATTAGCATTCTCAAATGAACAAAATCTATAATTAGCACACATAGATAACATGTCAAATGATGATAAACATGATATACATAATTATACAACATCTAATTAGTTACTAATTTCTAAAACATAATATTTAAATTATATTTATTTCTGTTAGTAATGAACATAAATTGAAATGTTTACTCAAAAACAATATGTATGTATAATATGTCACTCAAGAGTAACTATAAATCATTCAGTATATATTAAAACATAATCCTACAACATACACATTATTATTATGTAATATTTACTAAACACAAAACTTTAAAATGTTATATATCTGCTTTTTTTTTTTATAAAATGTATGATGTTTGGAAAGTTCCACCATTTGAACCGTTAGATAAATCTTTATAACTTTTGCAGAGTTTATAAATAACTTACAGTTGATGTTATATAGGTACTTTTGAATATATATATATATTGATTTGAAACACCTATAATAATAAAAACATACATTGTTTTGTCAAAAAAAATTTTGTAAAAAGAAATAATATTTAAAAACTCTGAAAATGTTATAAAAGACATCAAACAGTAGATTCTTCCAAACATTGTAAATTGTGTAAATAAAAATGCATAGATTTAGTTTCTAAAATTTTGAGTGTAATAATTATAACATGATACTGTGCAATATATTTTGTACAGGAGTATGTTTATAATGCATAGATAGGAAGGCACTTATAGTTAAATGTTAATGACATATATATCATTTTAAAGTTAACTAATTATATTTTAATATTTCAAGGAAAAATTATTTTTGAAAAAAAATATAAATGAACGTTTTCCCCGTTAAATAATTGAATAGTTGTGACTGACCTGATACTAATACCCAGAAGCCCTTGACCACCCCAGTTTAGACCTGGTGTAAGTTCAATCTCTCTTGTACATCTCGACTTGCTGCATAAGATAGCATTCGTTAACGTGGTTATATATTATATTGACTATTACATAATATTGAATATTACATAATAATTGAGAAATTCAGGCAAATTGTAAATGGTTTGATAAATAAATTAGTATTTAAAAGATTATGAAACATAATATGAAGTTATTCTGTTTAATAATATGATAGGAAACTTGCAGTATAGAGTTGAGAGCAGCTATTACAGCAGTAGTAATAAGGTAACCACCTATTGTAGACGAGCAGTTTAACACACTTGTCAATGTTAGCCTTCAGTAGATCCTTAAGGACCTCGTTGTCTGAACTCTGTGTGATGTGGCATACATAACTCTATGTATTCACTAGTGCAATCATGTATATTCATTAACAAAGAAGTTCTATTAATAGCTTTAGAAAACACATAATCTATAAATAGATATTAAATACATAAGTAAACTCATTAATTATATTGAACATTGCAAAATATATTTTATATTCTTAAAATATGCGTGTCAACTGCACATACTAACCAATCTGGTATTTCCAATGCAAACAATGAAATCAAAGAAAGCCTCTAGCCCAGCATTGTAACCAGGAGACTTATCTTGCACCTGAAATAGCATTAATTAGCACTTGGTGAAATTCATTAATTATCCGGATTAAGTTTTAAATTTATAGAAAATAATATTTCTGGTTATAGCTACATAAATTTAATATATTTTACTATATACATTATAAGTTATTTGTGATTTAAAAATATATTAAACAAAATTCAATATCTTGATGATTTTTGTTCACGCAATTACACATTTATATCGATTACAATGCCATTACCTTTCACTTTTTTATAACCATATATAATTTACTACACTTGTGATGAATTATACATAGAATATAGTACATTTTATTGCCCCATGATACTTCATTCTAGTTTATTTTTAGAATATATAAAATATATAGTATATATATATATATATATATATATATATATATATATACATAATACACATATTCTTAATATTTAAAATAAATAATTCATATATATGATATCAATTAAATTATTAAAGATTTTAAAACAGTAAAATATATTTTTATTTTGAAAATATTATAATTAATGAATTTATTCTTTACAATATCTGATAAATTTTTAATAAATAATAATATAAAATGATATTCATTATGTAGACTCTCTAGGTCTGGATGTCTGTTGACGCATATTGCATGAAACATTTATTTTAAACTTGAATAATTGTATCATATTTCATCATGGTCAGGAGTACATATTTTAATTTTAATTTCAAATCAATGCAAAAACTCATTTTAAAATTAATGATTCCAATATGATTATCTTAAAATCATAATATATTATATAGAATGTCAACATAAATAATATAGGAAAACATCTTTCAATTCAAACAAATTTATAAATAAATTCATATTTTTTAATAACTTATATATAAAGAAATACAAATTAAAAAAAAATCTGCTTTTATTTTACAAATAAATAAAAAATATTAACATCTAGTCTGAAATCATTGTAGAATTATAATACAAAAAGTTACCATTGCTAAATAACCTGGTGTCTTTGATAGACTATTTGGATATACACAATATACATAACATACAATATACCTATGCTATTATTATAAATATAAAAAATTATATATTTCATAATTACATTATTATATATATACACATAATGCAAAGTAATAACATTCTATGTACAAGCTATTTAATAATTAATATTGGGCACAGGTTAGTTTTATTATTACAATAAAATATAACATATGAACTTACTCAACAATTATCACATCATTATTATTCATGTATATATATATATATATATATATATATATATAGAATAGATTCACAAGTTTGAGTATTATAAATTTAATTTATGTTTTATAAAGCATTTATTTATATTTGAATTATTATACATAGATGTATATTTTTATCATTAGGAGATCAATAGAAACTATTGGTGAATTATAATGAGATTCTTTATCAGATATGCAATGCAGTTTTCACTTGATATATATATATATGAATATTATAGAATGAGATTTGTATGCATAGTGAATGCATAGATATGCTTGATAGAGCACCCTTGTTTATTTTTAAATATGTAATGAATATCTTTATTTACCCATATAAAGTGTGAGCATTGTACATAGGATACAAGTGAGGGGTGGGGGGTACCACTGTATAGGAGGGTATCAGTGAGGTTATTAACATGGTCAGTAACACATTCATAAGCTATATAGCTATATAGATTATCAAATATATTTATATATAAATATTTATATATATATATAATATATATCCATATAATATATGATTACCATTTATATAGGTAAGAAAATCAATAGATAAGATATCAATTGTGTAATATATAAATTTATATATATATATATATTTGATTTGATAGTTGATTTACTCAAAAAATTGACAAATAAAACAAATATCTTGATTGTGTAGAAATAGATGTACTATTATTATTATTATTATTATTATTATTATTATTTATTTGAGTTAATACAATTTTTAAATGATAATTAACAAAGTGTTTATAATAACATAGTAATATGAGATAAATATAAAATGATAATATATGCTCATGATATATTAAATAACAAAAAATAGGCAATTATAAATAAATGAGTTTTTAATAATGTCTTTAATGATGATGTTGATTCACAAGATATTAAATCAATATAGAGCTTGTTCCACTCGATAGGTGCCGCTATACTAAATGCTCTGCTGTTGTATATATACATGAACGTCACACCAAGCTTATAGAATATTGAAATCTCTGATGGAAATAGATGTGAGCGAATGATTTTCTGGTGAAATTTGTATACAAATCAAGAATGAAAATAAATTTTAACAATTTCTACTGTTTTTGAATTTACGATGGAAATCAATTATTCTCCTGGTGAATTTTCTATGTGAATAAAGTTATTGTTGTTAAGAAACATTTGTTGTTAATAAATATTATAATCTTTACTTATGAATATTAAATATATATATACCCAAATACATTTACATATATTATATATATATATATATATATATATATATATACCCAAACACATTTAAATATATTATATATATATTATATAATATATATATATATAATTTCATATGTACATTGCATATAGTCTTCTATATACTAGTTATACACGATATCTCGTAATACTAATGTCATTAATGTGTAATGTCCTACCTGGACTAGTGTGTGCTAATCCTAAACAACGGTGTGTTCATTTCAATAATAAACAGAGTAGTAAATATTGATATAATAAATCAACTTATATCTACAGAATTTACCTAAACATCTATAATATGATATAATGGTTATGTTAACCCATATTAATAATTATATAAAATATTATTCTGAAATTTAAATAACTGTTTTAAATGGAAGCAAGACAAATGTAACGAATTGACAACACAAATTTTAAATACACAGCGTATCACATTATATTTAGTAACGTTACATATACTATTTACATTATTCTGACATTGTACTTCTGATCTAAATTTATAGTTTAGAGAAGTTCATTTTTATTATTGATAATATATAAAATGATAACATTTTATACAAACAAAATATTTCACACTGTGCAATGCACAATATAAAGAGTGTGCATTTCAAACACACACATAAACACACACACATATATATATATATATATACAAATACGTAGTCTCATAATGTATTTACACATTTATATAATATCCTTACTTATTTTATATTTCGTATGTTATTTAGAATTTATAATATATAGAATGAAACAATATTTTTCTAATTTTATAATACTGTACTAATAATAGAAGAAATAATGTATTTCTAATTAATTAAGATTAAATAATATATATATTTATATATATCCTCATATATATATATATATATATATATATGTATTAAATTAATACTATTAATATATATGCAATTTAAGTTAAAAACATAAATTATAATATTTAAATAATATATCAGCTACATTCTAAAATAACTAGACTAAACTAGAAATATGCTTAAATTGAATAGGTTATCGTACAATCACCTGTTACTAAACTTGACCAAGATTATAAACTCGAGTCGTCCCTAATTACACAATACTTACATTGACAATGCACTACTTATCTCCATAAATAAAGTTGTAATAGTTTGGTCTTATCAACAAATATTCATGTACTCGCCTGATCACAAAACACTATAAAAATCAATCTCATATATTAATATAGCGAAAATAAGACATATATAAGATTACCCACTAATAAACTCCTCACAAAATCACTTATAATTAGTATCACCTATTAATTATTATTATCATCATTATAACAGTTATTACTATTACTATTTAAACACTTTTGTTAATAACACTTATAAGATAATTTATTGTATGTATTACAGAAGTATATATTAATAAAGACAATCTATATATATATAAAGATAAGCCTTATATAAGGTAAAAGGTAGTTTACTTATACTGATGAAGCATTGAATTTTAATGCGGGCGCTCAGATGCACAGTGCACATATAACTTATAAATTTAAAATTTAGAATCTGAATATGATAATCCCTTATTATATACAAATATATTTTAAAAGCTATACTTATATATATTACTGGTAGCCTTGTATGATCATTGCGACGTACATACTAAATAGTATCATAATATCTATATACATAATTATATGTATATTTAAAACCTAACATTTACATAAATAAATATATATTTAAATCAATTAATAAAAAACAAATAATCAAATCAATTTTTAATTTAATAACTTAAAATTAAATTTGTAATATATTTCACTTTTATGAGATACAGTGATATCTCTTATTGTTTTTCAGATAATTTATAATGAAATAGTAAAAATACCATATGGTGAATACTTGTCTGTGAGTAGTTCCAAGAAAAATAAAATATAATAAATATTTTTTAATCTATATTTACAATTCATATCAAATAAACCCTAAGTGAAATTGTAAATTAAAATATCACTACCTACATATATTATATGATATAATATAGTAGAATACTAAGTAGTTACTAGTATTCTGTCAATATTGACATCATCCAGAATACATCACTTTTTCTAAACGGGCGTTCAAGTAAGGTCTTTAAAGACTATTTAACACATTAAGTTTATATTTCATTATTTTCTGATATAATTTAATAATTTAATTTTAATAACATTATATTAAATATATATTTATAATTATTATAATAATATAATATATACAACAATGTAAATTACATTATGTAATATATAAAAAAGGACTAATTATTAGTCTAATACTACTAATACTTAGTTAATAATATATCGTGTTAAATACCACCATCAGCTTATTATTTACTTGAACTCTCAGTTAAATTATAAATTGTGGGCGATGTCAATATTATAATAATACATAATTATTGGGCTATATGTAATGTAGGATTACGATCATATGCGGATCCTAAATTTAAACTTTATAAGGGGCGTGTGCATTTACGTTCGAGCATTTCAATTCAATGCTTCGACGATATTTCTGTGATTGAGGGCGTGGTCTAATATATCATTATTATAAAATAATCGTAGGTTCAACATATACTCACAACATATACTATATATGTAAGTAATATGTATATACTATGTATTCATGTATGCATTTATGTATGTATAATATACACACTGTATTCACAGATACGCGTATATATATACGCGCATCTGTGAATACAGTGTGTATAATGTATATGTTAAGGAGTATGTTAATACTGTATATACATATGATATTACTACTAATTAAATTAATTAATACTATAGTATTATAGTATTATACTGGGTATATAACACTAATCCAGTATACTATAGTTAACCTCAAATAATATTATAATGTGTATTTATACTTAATATTCAATTGTACCTTTTCTATAATAATTGTCCTATTGTTATATTATATTATTATATGCATATTTTTTTGTGATTCTACTCACAATTAAACGGGCTTTCAGAAATTATATAGTTCATCTATGTACATTTAATATTAGTATTTTAATCACATGATTCCTAACGCAATAATGATAGGTATCAATACGTTTTTTAGATAATTTTATTTCGTTAGTACCTTTGCTATAATTGGCCTCAATATGTGCAGCTGGCATTATTATTATACATATCACATATTATTTTACATATACTATATACTCTACACACATACACACAAATTCGTGCACATACACACAAAAACATATATACATATTCATTTAATATCTTAATAATAATAAGTTATTATTAATAAATAATACAATAAATTATTTATGTTTAATTAATTAAACTACATAAATTATATATATATATATATATTTATTTAAATATATTATATATATATTAATATATGTGTGTGTGTGTATATATATTTAAACTTAAATTATTTTAATACTATATCATATAGTCTATAAGTAATATAAAACTACAGGTGTATTTTAGATATTATAATGTTATACCACCAATTTATATTACATAATATAATTACTTAAGTAAGCAAATCAATAGATAAGGAATGCATTTGGTAGTATAGGTCTATATATATATATATATATATATATATATATATATATATATATATATATATATTTAAAGGTAATTGTCTCAACAAGAAGCAATGCTTTTGCTAAGTCTGATAATAATAATAATATATGTATATAATATTTGATTTCACTTGATAGTTTATATAATATTTAAAGCATATATATATTTTTTATAAGATAAATATATGTGCATATATATATATATATATATATATATATATACACACGCGTACACATACACTTGCACGGCTACGCGTACACATAATATATGGTATATTCATGTATTAATGTATATTTATATAATATAGCAATTACAATGTCATAAAAGATTACTCTAAATATAGAATACACTGATATAGATTGGAAGTAGTTTATTTATATCATTGGAAAATTGAATTGTATTGCGCGCGGTCAGATGCACACGCCTCATATAAAATTCAAATGTTAGGATCCGCATATGATTACCCCTCTATTAAATATGCTAGTATTACAGTAGCTGTAGTGTAGATATAGAAACAAAAGTAAATAACACAACAAAATTCATAAAATATTAAATCTAAAATATGTAAAATATTAATAATACTATTAAGAGATATTTAGATAATTTCAATAGTATAAAAAATAATGTACTAAATATAATACAAATTTAAATTTAAATTTAAAAAATATAAACATACGTTATATAATGTTAACTTATGATATACTATTTATTTAAACTATAATTACATATTCCAAATAATGTAATTACCCTCAGAACATGATATCCGTCAGTTCCACCTCCAGGTATCTCAGTACTTTGCGAACTTCCCATGTTATATACTAATTAGTAAAATAAACAACAAATTAAATTTACAATCTAATGTAAACAACGGAAGTGTACGTGGCAAAAATTCAAATTTACTTAATAAACTTACTTTAAAATATAATTAAATACGATATCCACATTTTATGATTATAATTGAATATTTTATTATTTTATTATATTTAAAATAGTTGATTATCAAGTATATATAATAATATAATAATACGTATATGTTATAATCTTTGAAATATAAAATTATTTAAAATATTGTTTACGTTTCTATGAGAACCTTGGCATGCACTGATTTTGCTATTATAATAAAAATTATATATTTTTATTAATTTTATCTATATATCAATTTAGTAGTTAGTTTCTTATATTATATAATTATAATAATAATATTAGTATACTAACGTATATGACCATATCATGATAATATGAAAATATATGTGTACATACTCTCGTGTTACAATTAACTTAAATTAACTTTTTAATTAAATTAATAATAAAATTAAAAATAGTTAGTTACTACTTAACGTATATTCAATACATTTCTAAGAAATGTTTTAAATACATTTACATATACATATATAGATTTATGTAATTATCTTTTTAATATAATAAATTAAGTATATTTTATATTTAATTCTATATAATATATGATATTAAATATAGTTACTTAGTAAGTTACTAAGTTAGTAACTTAAAGTTAAACTTACTAAGTCAAATACTAAGTTACTAACTTAGTAACTTACTATAATTACTATAATAATTATTATACTAACTTAGTAACTAAGTATCTATGTCTTCATATAATCAAAACAAACAGGGCCATATTCGATACAGACCTATCTTTGTATAAACTATATATTTAATATAATATACTATTATATGTTATTGGTTTCCTTTATTCCCTTTTTAATGCATGCTAGACTCTTACGACGTAAAAGCCGGGTAAAAGGATCTAAATATATGTGTGTATATTTCAACATAACCTCATTTGATTACATCCAACTATAAGCAATAACTCATATATCTCAACTATAGGTGGTGTTAGTCGATCTCTAATCGATATATTATTATATTAATATATTATAATATTTAATTGATTATATACATATATATTTATTAATAAATAAATACGTAAATTGAATATACTATACAGGCGCAATTATTAATACTTAAACTATAGTAGTTTACTATATATTTCGATATCATTAGCGGCCACTATGGGTGCATTATTCATAATATTGTTCAAAATGTTTGCCTTTAATCTAGATACAGTGTATGAATAACATCTATATTAGTAAAAAAAACAAGTGTTATATCGTTGTTTATACTTTCAATAAGACCTCATTTAAAGCAATATATACACTCTAATTTAGTAATATTTTGTAACTCAACATAATAATCATTATATTTAATTATAATTATTAATGTTATTCTGAGTTGTTCTATTACATTTTAATTTCAAAAGATTGTTATACTTTAATAATAATATAGCTTGTTAATATTTCAAGAACAATACTTTATTTATAATCATACCTATATTTAGTATCCTTAATTACACAAGTATTAATTATAATACTCTAAATCATACATTAAAGCACCTTTACTAGCTCTCCAATACACTATATCCAATACCTCCTATAACCTCAAGGTTATAGGAGGTCTTGCTATATCAAGGATATAACAATTGATATATCTATACAGAAATAAAGAAAAATACAAACCAATAAAGTATAACTATGGAAATATATATATATATAAATATTCATAATTATTAATTCATATTTATAATAAACGATATATATATATATATGTATATTACTGTATACAATTTCATAATAATAATATTTTTCCGCTTATTCTTGAACTCGTAAATAAAGTAAATTTAATATATATATATAAATTTATAAACTAGTTTGCGAGTAATAAACACAAAATTATAGAGAGTATTAACTACGCATTTCATTTAATCAGCGTGATAAACAAGTATATACGTAAACTAATATTACATAACGACTACAACAGATGATTTACGTCGGATAAGGAGCCGCGAACAGGATGAGTTTCCCAGAAGCCCGTATGCAGCGTATCGATGTACGTACACGTCACACTCTACGCAAACGCTTTCTTACGCGTCTCAGTTTAATAATCAATATTAAGTATCCCCTATCTTCGTATTATATGCGGCATCGGGCGATGGAACTACTGAGTCTAATCTACTTTACTAGCTCTCTGTGTACTATATGAATAGAACGTGCAATTGCTTTATTCGTAATATTTAATTGTATTCACACACACAGCCCTCACACTTAGAATCAAATAGCACTCGCAGCAGCACTATATAGTGCCACCGCACTATTACTCGCACAACACTGTTTATATGAAACATATCTACTGTATATTATTATTATTATTTTATTTGAACACCATTTAAATGTAATAAATATTAACAATAGTATATCCTCTCTATATATATATATATATATATATATATAGTGCTAAAGTGTTAAACATATGTTTGTAACAACTGTAATACTGGCAAACTAAACAGTATGTGTAGAACGAGTTCGGCAGGAGTGTGAATACATTTGATCTGATTAGAGGACAATGCTTATTTAATTTCTTATAATAGAACTTTATAACAATAGAAACATATATATTATTTATATACAGATTTATTATTTACATTCATTAATCGTATATATATATATATATATATATATATATATATATATATTTACGTTAAAATAAACTAACACACTTTAAAAGTTAATTCTATCTAACATCAATTGAAATTTTCAATCTATTATATAATTATCTATATTACATAAGTGTTGATCCATTACATAATTCTGTATCTATATCACATAAGCGGGTTCCTGATGATATGGTGCAGGTACGTCTAAACGAATCGAAGGACAAACAACAAGCCCACCTAGGAATGCGACCTGACGACATCGGTGATAAAACCAAACTTTACGAGGTAGGTCGCGAGTTGGCCTCCATAAGTTATACCTGGGGGTGCCGGGGTAAAGGGGTAGCTAGGTTATGGCGCGGTTCTACGGAATAGTTACTATGTTATAGCGTCGCGTATTGTCTATTAGTGTAGATTAGTTGAATAGTGTTTATGTTTTGTGTATATCGTATTTAGGTTGGTTGTGTAGAGTTTATCAGGTTACTGTATCCAATTTAGTATAGCTGTATCCTCTATTGTAACTCCTGTAACTCTACTTTCCGTTTACATTTTATCAATTATAATTGAAGATTTGTTATAAATTTATTATTTTGAAAAAGTTATGCTTTTTATTAAACCATCAACAATGTTATTATTTGTTATCCAATCAGATGTATTTCTACTAAAATTGATAACAAAATTCTATAATACCTGTAAATATATCTGATTCCACGAGAAATTTGACATCGTCGAAATAGCGAATATACAATATACAATAGTGCACGATTTAAATATATTCAATAACATTAGTAATATTAATTATTAGTTTTCTTTAGGCTCTCTTTAGAATGTACTATACGAGTTATGCGTATGCTTTCATGTATTTCTATACACATCTATACACATCTACACATATGACCCCCACGACCCCCACACAGTTAGTGGTCGGCCACTCGTCGCATCCACCGATCATGAACGATACTTCGTGGACGCTACAGGCTCCGTTCAAGGAACAGAAGCACTACCGCTCCCCTAGTGAGTCGATTGCGAACAACTACACCCCTACGGCGGGGCTTTTGAAAATTAAACTACTGACGAAGAAACGACCCGTAAGAAAAAATCCCGGTAAGTTCTCATGTATTCACACATCTATTTCCCATGTATTGCCCATGTAATGCCTATGTATTGCCCATGTATTGCTCATATACTACTCATGAATTTCCCATGTATTATCTATTTATTGTATAGCTATGTTCAATATATCACATATGTGTTATCCATGTGTAATATATATATATTATATATAGTTCATACTATTTAATGTATTCCCATTTTTATATATTTTTCATAAACAATACCTGTCATAGATTATCAGAGAAATTTGAACATCATCATTAAAAAAGATACCAGAGAAACTGAAAGGTTTATTTATTTAATGAAAGGTATTTAAGGAATTAAAATAAAGTAGCATTAATTAATAGGAATAACATACACATAATCTGAGAGATTTTTTTCACTGTTTTATATTCATTAATTTTGTTTTGAATATAATTTTACTTTTAGAAATAATCCTTCATAAATAATATTTCTATAATTAATGAAATGATTATTATTCATAATACATTTGACCTCAATTGACCCATCATTACTTCTCTTAGATAATAAATTGTAAAAGTAAACTCTAACTAGGGGTATCATAACGCGATTGAATCCACCATCTTTATTAATATATTAATTCTTCATATCTCGCTATGGTTTTAACTAATATCTCTCTCTCTCTCTCTCTCTCTCTCTCTCTCTCTCTCACTGGCTATACAAAGCTGACCTCTAATCAGACACGCGCGTACCCAGTTGGGCTAAAATACCGCCAGCCTCGGATGGTCCAAAGATTACATTCGAAAAGGTCGACAAGGTCATGGATACGGAGAGTCGCCCGATATCTCCGATGCAGCAGCTGTCAATCATCCGTATAGAAGAACGCAAAGAATGTGACGATCTCGTACCGCAGATGATCGACTACCAGGTAGTTGCCCCCCTCAGTCACTAGGTAGTTGCCCCCCAAAGTAACTAGGTAGTTCCCCCTTCAGTCACCAGGGGATGGTACCCGTATCCGTACGTAGAGATATGATGCGCTAATAATAATCTCGGATAACGGTATTATCAAATAAATTCTACATATCCAATATAGTGAATATTATATATTGTATATTTATATATATATATATATATATATATATATATATATATATATATATATATATATATATATATATATATATATACATTCTAATAACAAAATAGTAGTAATGCATACCTATAAGTATCCGTACATCACTGATTAACACACACCTACACGTACAGAGGTATCAGCACTACATTCTGAACGGGGTGGACACGGAGACCCTGTCGGTGCTGCCCAGAATGCAGTTGGAGCGCATACGTCAACTGATACCGTACAGTGACGACAAGCCGTCGCACTGTTACGCCGACCTCATCGTAGAGATCAACCAAGACTACGAGTTCAGCGTCAGGAGATCTATAGGTATTCACGTGATGTAATACTGTTACGTGATTCTACGACGCGATACTACGATGTAATTATATGATATCGTGATATGATGTAATACTATGATGTCATGATACGATGTAATGCTGTGATGTAATATTAATTACGTAATACGAATTGACGATTTAATGCGAATAATTATATTTAATTATTTCTTATTTTGTTGCAATAATTTTGACTTGTTTACATTCACTTATTCAGATTTTCGTATAAATTATGATTCACACTATTAAATACATATATATCACATAATTAAGATAGCAACTAACGAAGAACCTAACTCTATTTCAGTGGATTACATCTTGAAAGATCCGATAGAGAAGCAACGGCTGAACATCAAGATCATTCCTAAAGTGTATCCGATGAGGTAAACAGTGTTGCATTATGGGTAGATCACATGATCTAGAGACCAGTCTAGATTGGTGGCTTAACTCGCTGGTTTTAGGAAGAGCGTAACAAATATTCAATTATAAACTATTGTAAATTATTAAATAAATATTATTATTTTATTAAGATATAGGTGTTAATCGCAACGTGAGAATATTTCTAATAAGATGCTAAATACTAAAATGATCAGTTTGTCTATTCATTATATATTCATCACCTTATACTTATTATAATACAGGTAGCGTAAAACATCTTTATCAAATATTTATATTTATAAATTATGACTTGAGCGGTTTCAAAGTGATATTAGAGCCATATGGTTATAAGTAAAAACTTCATTTACGTTCCTGATGGGATGAAAGGACTCCACCAAAATAACAATAACAATAAATCTTCACTTATTAATAACAACTCATTATACATATACGTATTGCATTTTTTGTTCTCCTAGAATGAATAAATAAATTTAAGGAGTCATCGAATACGAATTATTCAGTCATACGTGTCCTTAGATGTCCTTATATGTCATAGAGATTAATGTAATTACTGATCATATACGTTATAAAAACACGCACATACACCCACATACACACTCGCTCACACCGATATGCTTAACATTCTACTATCGTTGTCTGCAGAGTTATCCGAGCTCCTGTACCTTGGCACACTTACTACAAGACCTCGCATGCAAAGATCCAGAAGCATCTGTTCTCCATCAATCCAATGATGCTAGAACTGAAAAAATTATGGGATGAAAAGTATTTAATTATAACACCTCCGAATAATATATATATATATACCTCTTAAATATACATTAGTCATATTCATAATATATTACTTCGTAAATAATTACTATAATATATATATATATATATGTATATAAATAAAAATACCTAGACCATAGATATAAAGAAAGTGGATGAGAAATTGAATGTAGTGTATAGAACTTTGCGATAGAGGTGCTGCAGTTGAAACCTATTACTAAATTTTAAATTATTAATTATTTATACATATATTGATAATAACGATCAATTTTAATATTATATCTATACAAAATTAAAATCATATATTTAAAATATAACATATTAATATTTCTCATAATTTTGTGTATTTAAATTGAGATATTATACTATATTTTTGATATTTATAATCTAAATCCATAGATATAGATAGATATCACTTCTATCTATTTCGTCAAAAAATCTACTGTTTTGATATTGACATATATAATATGACTAATATCCAATCAAAATCACTGTTGCCATTTTGTTTATTTATCGATAAAAGTGACATTCGTGTATCTATCTTTTACATGCATTGCGTGCATCAATTGCACAGGTCCACTTTCTTTATATGGATGATAAATATTATTTATTAAATACCCATATACTATACACTAATCATAGAAATATCTCTATAATTTATGATCATCGATTCTAAGATATTGTGACGTTCGCTTCATCAAGAAGAACGACCTCCTACAAGCTGAACTTCCGCTTCAGCCAATAGAATTTGAGGAGCTGGTCAAGGAACAGTGCATGCAAGCCTATCTGACGCTCAAGAATAAGTTAGTGCGACCATAACCCATCGGTGCCAATATCCCTGCGCTATCTCTCCATAATGGTTGTCTATTAATAAGTTTACATACACATTAGATAGATATGTATAAGTTTATCAGTTTATGGAGAAGTTCATGAAAACAGTTCACTTATGATGTCATCTGTCTAGCGTGAATAAATTGAGCGTCAATGTATAAGAGAAAATATTTTAATATATATATATTTAGTTTATAATATTAATATTATTAACTTATAAATTTGTGTGTGTGAACGCACCTTACACACTCACACACACACACACACTCACACACACACACACACACACGCACACACTCACACACACGTGTATATATAAGGTGTAAACAACAGTAATATCATTAAGATCACATGACCAGGTGATTATTGATCGCACCACCTAATCAATGGTGACCTAGTTACCGACCAATGGGTGGTCGATATGTCCAGCGCTTGATCATCGCATACACATTGTACGTATTATTGTTTTAAACGACGTTTCTTTGAGACGGCTAATATACGGTGTACACTGTACAGTGTACAGTGTACATTGCACTATAATCACATAGAATTTTACAATAATTAAAATATAACTTCAATATTTTTATAATTTGGTCGCTCATGAAGGATTACAAAACTAGGTCATTGGACCTGATGTAACTATCGTTTTCAATACCTTAATCTATTTATATATATATATATATATATATCTATATATATATATATATATATATATACACACACAAATAAATAAGTTATTGAAGTGTCTACTTTGTATGAAGAATTCCCCTTCTACGTTAACTCGGAACCGGTTGAAATATTTGAAATATTCTAAACATTTTAAATAGTCGACGCGTTCGAAACATTCTAAACCATTACAACCGCCCCGCCGCCTCGCCACTAGATGGCTGCCCGACTGCGCCACGCTGTTCGTCAACAACAAGAAGTACTGGCAACACCTAGTGCCCGATAACGAGGTGGAGTCGACGGAGCTCGTGCAGGAGTTCTTCTCCAGCGTGGCGGTGCTTATGTCTCTACAGCTGAGGTCAGCCATCATCAAGTCCCTCAAGGAGTTCCTCAGCTTCATCAAGATACACAAGGTTTTCAGAGCGGTGGATAGGTGGCGCTACTTGTTGTTGTCAGGTGATTGTTAACATTGGATGTATTCGTATTGTTATCGAATTAAGATTGTCTACATCAGATCTTAGATATTATAACAAATGTATCATACTGTATTAAAGTTATCCCAGCCCACTATGCAGGTCTTATTAGTTCACTGATAACCATTGACCGCATCACAGATTTTAGATAACTATCTCAATGTTATGCGTAGATTAAGGTCTTTTTATTTCTTTACTATTAGTGGTAATTTATATAAATATAATTTTTTCTATTTATATACATGATGAATTATTAATATATATATATATATATATATATATATGTATTTATATATATATGGGTTTCTATGATTAATAAAATTCATTATAATATCGAAATCAAGTTATAACTAAATATACCTGAGCATTAATAATGTCAATAATCTCACTGCTAAATTGATTGTCATATCCTGTTATTGTTGAGATCTCTCATTCAAATAAATCATTATCTCAATAGAAAATGTGATGATCAGTAGACTAATGTTCTACTGTTATTGTACGCACTACTAATAGTTATGAATAAGATGAGTCGCTCAATGAATCAGTAGCTAATAAATAACAATTACTAAACATCGGCCCACTACTAAAGGCCCACCACTAACTAAATACCCGATCACCACGGTTACCGCTAAGCCCCTCCCCCTGCCACCCTCGCAGGAAGGCAACATGTTCACGAACAGTTACAACGACCTCGAGTTCACCACGAAGAACATCTTCCTGATTCACTTGAAGGTCGCCGACCCGAAGATAGTGTTCGAGCCCAACTTTCACGACTGTTGCGACACGATGATCCGCTGTTTCAACGAGGCTATCGCGGGAGGGGAAGGTCTGCCTCGTGTTGAGATAGGACTATTCGGCGAGATGAAACATCAGAAACTGTTGCTGAGATCCGTGAAGCAGGATGAAGAGATTGTGCAGTCCTACGTTCAGAAGGCTATCGGAATCTTTAAAGGTCATTATCGTGTTACCCCATTACACTATTGCCTAATTACTTCATTACCCTACTACCCTACCACTCCACTACCCCATTACCCCATTACCCCATTACTCCACCACCCCACTACTCCATTACCCTACTATCCAATTACCCCATTACTCCACTAACCCACTACTCTACAACCCCACTAATCCACTACCCCACTACCCCACTACTCCCTATTACTCCACTACCATATTATCACCCCACTACTATATTAATAGCTAACATTCACTACAGGGAATACGTCCGGTCCTATCAGATACCTGAACAGTTACCGTTGTTATGCTGACCTGCTCAGTGGTAAGGCCTACCAAGACGTCAACACATTCCTCAAACAGAAGCATTCCATCACAGGATATCGTCAGGTACCATGACACAGTAGTAGTAGTAGTGGTAGTGGTAGTGGTAGAGGTAGAGGTAGTGGTAGTAGTAGTGGTAGTAGTAGTGGTAGTGGTAGTGGTAGTGGTAGTGGTAGACAAAGTCATTTGTAAATAGCGTAATAGAACCACTAATTATCACTGTTGTAATCGTTTTTAATGCGAAATTCTTATTTATTTGTTAATAATGTTATTATTTATATATATATTTATATATATATATATATATATATATATATATATATATATATATATATTTATACATATGTAGGATACATATATGGATGTAAAATTACAATTTATATTACAATTAAATATACAAAATATTATCACATTGAGTTATACGTAATAATTCGATTGGTTAGAAAATCAACGAGTACATTGAACTGCGCGAAGAGATACAACTACTGCACATCTCAGTACCGTTGAGTCTGTTCTGCCTCGACTGCGAGTCACTGAATATAGAACTAGCGGGTCGGGCACATAAACTCAAGGACAGGCTGGTTCAGCACCAGGTCAACGAGAGTCGAGAGATCAATAAGAGGTTACACTGATAACGAACATGATACTGTTAATGATACTTACGGTATTTATCTAGTGAACCACAATATGATTATGAATAATAATAGTTTTTAATGAATCACGTATACAAATGGACCCTTCATTAAAACGTAGACTTATACTTGTTATAAGTAACTTCGACGGGCCCCAGACAATACAATAAAAATAGTAAACAAATTTCTTTTGTTTTGATTTTGATTTATCTTTTATTAAGTTCTTGATAAACACAAGAAACCAGTGTTACCCAGAGTAAAACCAGAGATATATCTATTTTCAGCTAGATTATTTCAATCGGCAATGGATCCCCATATACATTATACTGAGTTATGTATGCTGAACCATATTCTCCAGTAGATAATGATATTGTTTTTATCTTTTAAAATAAGGAGTATGAGATTTTAAATGATTTACAAATTTAATGTTTATATCCCCTTTAGTGGAACTAAATGGCCAAATATAATATTTATTAAACCCTATTATCCTCTATCACCTGCACATATATCCATTATTTTGTGATAATATCAAGTTAATACTTAATAGCATAACAAATGTTAATAGAAGTAACTAAAGTCATTAGTTAACCTGTATTTATATCAAATAACCTTTTATAACCTAATATTAACCTATAATAGAATAGTAACCTTATACTAAATATTGTACTATTATATATATACCTATCTCATTCTGAAGTCATTGATGTTTCTCATATACATCTTGACATTCCAGTATTAACACTAACTTCACCTAAACATATAAGTATGATGTTATATAATGATACGTACTATCGGTGTTAGCTTAACACGCGCGTGACTCCTCCCCCTGTCAGTATCTGTCATCGGTATGATACGATGGCCGAGAAGGTAAACAACATTCCTCAATCGGTCGAAGAGCTCGTCAATCTGCAGAACTACCTCATTGAAGTAAGTGTCGCCACCTATCTATAAGTTGTGTCGTATACGATCGTCGTCGTCGAATGGGCGAACATATATATATTTGTATTCGTGTTTATATATATTGAATATCGAATATTATATTTAATGATTAAATAATTATTATAATATATATATATAGATTATCAATATATATTCCTTAACAATAACATACTAGTGATTTTATATATTCCATAATTATGCAAGTAAAAACCAGCCTCGTACGTAAACAGTGTACAGACGTAAAAGTTTACGAACTGAAAGAAGAAATTGAAGACGCGGCCGAGAGATTGCTGTTCCTGTTGGACTACGCGATATTTCCAGGTCACACATACACACACACACACGTATATTATATAGGAACACGTCTTCTACAATTATACTATATGCATTAACAATAATTATTATTTAGTAATTAATAAGTATAAATTTAATAAATATACATATATTAAAAATTCTTTGAAAAATAATACGAGTACATTAAGTATATTTATAAGTATAAGATATTATGCTTATTGTTTAGATAAGATATTAGATATTTTGTTCTAATTACATGCTTTTTATATTTCTTTACATATTAATCATCGATAATATCTTTCAAATATGTACAAATAACTGTATTTGCGTATAGTGGACGATGTACGCCTGAACTCAACGCTGTTTCATTGGCCGTCACATATTTCCACTGTATTCGAGATCAGTCAGAGACACCTGATGTCTAAACGCGAACACTCGGAAGACGAACTCAAGAAGAAACTCTCAAACTTTGAAACCAAGCTAGCTGAATACGGCCTCATTATCGACGGATTCAAGAAAACAATCGTTGGTAACCTAGTAGAATCGTGTGACCTAGTGACCTAGTGATCAGGTGACCTAGTGACCTAGTGATCTAGTGACCTAGTTATCTAGTTATCTGATAACCTTGGGGCCATTATACATTATAGCTAACTACTAATTGTAGTGTAAGAGTTAAATAACTAATATATAATACGTTACATTTTTATAATAAGTTTACATTTATCTGCACAAAATCTACATAAAATCTACATGAAATCTAAATGAAATCTAAATGAAATCTAATTTAAATATATATATATATATATATATATATATATATATATATATATATATATATATATCATATATATATATATATCATCTTTCGCAAATAAAACCAAATCATCTGCAAATGCCATATGGCTTATTGTACTATTTCCTTGTAAATGAATACTACCTGGCATATTATCAGTTACATAATCTATAATGGAGTTAAAAAGAGCGGGAGACATTGGGTCACCTTGTTTTACTCCACGATTGACTGGTATACTAGGTGATACTCCATTTTTATATTTTAATTGAGTTGAACAATCAGAATAAGTATGCATGATATAACTTGTATACATTTTAGGAGTCCCTACTCTTTCGGCTAATGCAACAATTGAGTTGTGAGATACCGTATCAAAAGCTTTAGAAACATCCAACAAACACATCTTTAATGGGCGTAATGCATTTTTATGCTGATATATACTAGATTTAAGTAAAAAGATATTCTCAGCAATACCATCACGTCGAACAAAAGCTTTTTGCCGTGGATTAAGACTAATTGTGTTTTCAATTCTGCGTGCCAACATTTTATGGAAAAGTCTACAGAATATCGATGACATAGTTATCGGACGATAATGGGACGGCTCAGTACTGTGCTTAGTTTTAGGGATTAAAGTAGTTAGGCCTAGTTTAAATGCGGAAGGTGCAGTAGATGATATGAGATAAATATTAAAGCGAGCTGTTATATTATTTAGCGCTACATTGAATATAATTATTAACCCAAAGAAAAAACAATGGATATGTAACCCATATAGTTTTATATCTATTGATAATTCTACAATTAAAGCGCTAAATATAGAAGACACTTATAGATATCTTGGCATCAACATAGGCGCTTTGGATAATAAAAATAATTCAATTAATGATGACCTCACATCGAAACTCTTGGCAATATCTAAATCTACTCTAAAACCCCAACAAAAATTGTTTATGCTCAAAAATCATCTAATTCCAAGTATGCTTCATACCTTGACTTTCTCTAACGTATAATTAAATTCATTAAAAATGATGGATAGAAGTATTCGGGCGTTCGTCAGACGTTTGCTTCGACTACCTTCAGATACTTCACTCGGTGTATTCTACGCACCTAGTAGTGTCGGTGGGATAGCTATCACTCGTCTTTTTCTGGCAATACCGGTGTTGCGGCTAAAAAGGAATTCATCCATTAGAAGGAATGATGACACTATTATTCAAACTCTTCCCGATAGCGTTATTCTAAAATGGTCTACACCTCGAGTATACGATGAATACACGTTTATTGATAACACATCCATAAATAAATATCATTCAATATATTTATTTAATTCTGTCGATGGCAAGGGTTTAGAATTAGGTACGCATAGTCCTTTTATTAATAATTGGATAACTTCTCCTATAAAGATATTTTCTGGTCGCGATTTTGTAGATATGGTAAAGCTAAAGCACGGTCTACTGTATACACATTACAGATGTAAACGTATGTTTCCAAGTTTAAATACAAACTGTTTAAGGCGAGGGTGTAATTATAAATATGACTGCCTAAATCATATTATGCAGACCTGTAGATTTAATTATAATAACATTATTCACAGGCATAATTATGTTAACGCTCTTTTAATCACTCTACTTAATAAGTACAAATTTACAACTATACTGGAACCACACATACGAACACAACTTGGCTTACGCAAACCTGACTTACTGGCTTACCGAAATGACATTGTTTATATTATAGATACGCAAATCTCAACTGATACAATAGATACCGATACTAATTACCGACACAAAACTGACTACTATAACAAACCTGAAATACTCTCCTACGCAAAACAACTTACTGGTGCAAAGCAGGCTAAACTAAGTGCCTCTTGTTGGAACTGGCGTGGTATACCCTCATCCCTAACGTCTAAAGACCTATATTCGTTAGGCCTGAGGAAGCATGATATTACTCTACTCAGTATTCGTGTCATGACAGGCAGTCTAAATATTTATCGCAAATACTGCTGCAATGGATTATTGTAAAATCCTTAATTACCTGGCCTCTCCCTTGCCTACTTCGTCATATTTTTATTAATATGTTTTCGCTAATAAATGGGATAATTGGCTCTGGTTATTAACTAACCATTGTCCGAAAAAAAAAAAATATATATATATATAGCTCTATATGAGATCTACCTCTATATGAGATCTACCTCTATATGAGATCTACCTCTATATGAGATCTACCTCTATATGAGATCTACATGTGTTAAATCTGGACGAATACCTGATTTACAGGGTATGAGCAGTGAGGAGGTAAAGAACAACGTGGAGATACTGTCTGAGCTGAACACGAACCTAGAGAATGCCAGGGATGAACTGGAGGCGTTGAACACTAATGAAAGTCTACTCGGATGGGACATTACCACTCTACCCCAACTACAGGTACCGTACCCCAGCTTCACACTATTAGTGCCCCCTTATAGTATAGATCAGCACTGGTATGATCCCTTATGTAGTCATATCACGCCATCACCACTCTACCCCAGCTAAAGATAGCAATACCCTACAAACTAGTAGCATCCCCCCTTAGTAAAGGTAACTCTACCCCCTATCACCACTACTATTCTCCCCAACCCCCCTAGTTTGGGTATCATCACTCAGCTACATATCCATATACCCCCCTCCACCACTGGTAGCGCCCACTAGTACGAGTAGGTGGCGCTACCCACGGTGCAAGCGGAGTGTTCTCTCTACTACCTGTAGGCAATGTATCAATCATAGCCTATGTAGCGTAGACTATAGGTGTAATACTACTGACTATCAATATTGACATCTCGCCCTGTTTGTGATCTGTGATACACGTTATCGTAATAGGATTGTGAAAGTGATTGCAATGCAAGTAATCAATATTAATGTCAGCCATCCTAATTTATATACGCAAGTATATATTCATTTATTTATTCGATGTACATATGTATATAAGTATTCTATATATATATATATAATTATAACTGAACTATATTAATGTAAGATATATTGTGATTTATTGAATTTAGGACATGTTTCAACAAAAAGAACCTTACGACAAGTTATGGAATACAGTTAAACAACTCATCGAGAAGAATGACCAATGGCTGAATGGTCAGTTTGTTATCCAATTTGTAATAATATATTAGGAATATATATAACAATTATATATATATACATATAACCATTATATATATATATATAACTGCCTGAGTGGCTTAGTTGGCTAAGGTGTATAAAATATGTCTTAAAATAATATTTAGGATTGATCATATATAATTGTGTATAATAAATGATAAATATATTTTTCTATTGTTTTCAAATATAAATATATATATATATATATATATATATATATATATATTTACAAACAGTAGGACACGGGTTCGACCCTCGTCTGGACCATTAATTAATTTTATAAAATGTGTCTTAAAATATTATTTAGAAGTGATCTTATATAATTGTGTATAAATAAATGATCGGCTCTCGTTAAAACCATGGATGCCTTAACATGAGAGCAGCTTCGAAGGGACATTAGAGCCATATGGTTATAAGTGAAAATGTTATCCAAGTTCCTAGATGAAAAGACTCCACCTACAGAAATATATAAAAAAATAATTTATATATATTATATATATATTATATATATATATATATATATATATAATAAAAATAAAAATATAAATATATATATAAATGTAACGTAAAAGTAGAAGCCACAATAGTTACGAGTGGTTACTTGAACTTCTCGCTCAGGTCCGTTCCAGAAGCTGAACGCCGAGGAAATAGAGAATGAGGTTCAGGAGATGTTCAGGACGATGCACAAGCTCACGAAGTACTTCCAGGATCAGCCGGTCAGTGTAGAACAACCCCATATACCCGCGCTTTAATATGTTTTAAATACATGTCACTAGTTATAACTTTATCGTCTCTAATTTGTCAGTAACTGTATGTATTTAAAGTTATCTCAACGTGTATTTAATATATAATTGTGATATATATTGTTGTTGATATCAATTTGTTAAGTGTCACTACTAAATTATCATATATTTATTTATTTATTTGGTACGAAATAAATGTATTGATATCTATAAAATTATGTTATACATTATGTCACTTATTATATTAGAGAAAATAAGAGTATATTGAAGCAACAAAGATTATACCATTCCAACTAGTAATTATTGTTTATAATCAATGAATAATTCATCGAAAACCTTGACACTTAGGGACCTAAAAATGTCGCTGAGAAAACGAAAGGAAGAATTGACAGATTTAAGCAATTCCTACCCTTGCTGCATGTGCTATGTAATCCTGGTATAAGAGATCGACATTGGCAAGAGGTTTACTTACGAAATATCATGTCTATAAATAATGCATTTACATATGTTAATAATATTTCGTATTATCCAAACGATAAATATATATATATATAAATATACTATGTAAAATAAGGAACTAAATGTAAACAGAGGAAGCAGTTGTAACGCTCACCAATAACTACAATATATATATATACGCATTATTACTTTTCATTACTTGCGAATTCTCAAACCTTATGATTACGTATGAATTCTCCACTAGATCGCGAATACTGCGAATAATAATACATGTATGATAATATATGTATGTATATCAGTGAGCGTATGTTTGTGTAGACATATCAGTGTGCGTACTTTCTCGTAGACATGTACCGATGCGCTAACATTCACTGCGCCCCATACAGATGAGCGAAGCAGTTGGTAAAGATATTAAACCAGTCGAGGGTACATCTATCACAAAGATGCTAGAATACGGCCTCTCCAAACACATGGATAAGTTTGTGTTCACTCCATAGAAACTGCCAACGTATTCATTAATTCTACGTAATTGTTCTAGTATACATTCGTATGTCATTATAACCCTCCCTCCCTTATAATATATGTCATTCTAACCCATCCTTCCTCGCTGGTTTCCATTTACTGATTTCTCTCTCCCTCCTTGATATTCCTGTCTCCCTCACTGATATCCCCATCTCCCTCCTATTATCTCCGACCCCCCCTCGCAGACTAGAGGACATAGGTTCCACCGCTGCGAAGGAGTACTCCCTCGAGAAGGCCCTCAGTAAGATGAAGAGCGAGTGGGAGGGAGTCTGCTTCGAATTCATCTCCTACAGAGATACGGTTTGATCCCAACCCCTCGTCTCTATATCCGTTTAGCTGTTCACTTTTAGCTGTTCACTTCGTAAGGAGATCCACATTACGCTTTAGGAGAAAACATTCAAAATGTATCGAATTAAAGATATAAATTTATAGGAAAAAAAATGTATCATATTAATAATATCAATTTATATAATCCGTAATATATTATAATAATAATAATGCTACTAACATAATTATATTACGATATTATAATATATAATATATTATATTATTAAATGAAATATAATATATATGCGAATATATAATAATACACAAATATCTAAATATAACCCTGAATACTCCCCCCCCCCCCGAATATACGCCTGACTACCGTGGCCCCCATCATCGAGCAGGGTGTGAAGATTCTATCATCGGTGGACGACCAGCAGATGATTCTAGACGATCACATCGTGAAGGCCCAGACGATGAGAGGTTCTCCGTTCATTAAACCCTTCGAGATGGAGATGAAGCAATGGGAAGAGAAACTGCTCACCATGCAGGATATCATCGACGCCTGGCTCAAGGTTAGGGTACAACCCACCACCCTGCCACCAGGGGGACCGGTATGTGGCGCTACCTCGGGAGTTAACGATTGCAACCGCAACCTATATAGTTTAAACCTAACTCATATTCACATTAAATCTAGAATTTTAAAACGGATCGGTCAAACGATACACCGATTTGATTAATAATAAGAATGCTTTAATACGGCTTCTGATTCAATACTTATTCAGTGTATTAACAGATATTTATTAGCGTTAATATCATAACTAGCCGAGAAGCAACGTTATCATGTACAACCTATTACAGATGTTAGTCTGACCGCAACCATAACAACAATGATTGTAGACTATTTACCATCAGTGTTTCATTTATGATTAATCACGTCTCGTTTCAATAGGACACCGAGAGGACATTCACCTAAGTAATCTTCTCCACTGTTTTCTCACACTCTTTCACCGTATCACATACACACTTTCTAATCGCAACATCTCGTGTTTGATTGAATAATGCACCATGCACGTCACAGTCTTGATCGCATGTTGTATATAAATATATGTATATATGTATATATATATATATATATATATATATATATATATATATATGTATATATATATATGTATATCTATTGAATGATATGCCCCTGTATGTATGTCCCACCCCCTTACCCACATTCACCCCCTTACATACACATTCACCCCCTCAGTGCCAAGCGACCTGGCTATACCTGGAGCCTATATTCAGCTCCGAGGATATCATGGCCCAGATGCCAGAAGAGGCGCGTAAGTTCGGCATCGTGGACACCTACTGGAAGGTTCCGTAGCAAATTGTGTTCATTTTATAACGAATTATATATTCATATAATTTATAATAATAAACACGTAAATAAATAATACGAAATACAAATGCAAAATAATTATAAAACATAGACAAGAAAATATATTTAATAGAATATTGTCATATCAATATGAATTAAATGGAACGGGAAAATAAATATTTGAAAACAATTGAAAAATATACATTTTAATTTTGTCTTTAGAAGGAAAATATTTAGAATAAAATTTATAATTATTATTCTATTATAAATTAGAAACTTCTAATAAATGATAATTATTATTTTATTAATATATAAATGTGAATGTCTATACGTATAATGTAGCCTATATGTATAACGCACTATGTACAAAAGTGAATACGAGCATTAATAAGAGGATAAACGTGAAATGACCGAATACTTTCCCTGTAGGACATAATGACCGAAGCCGTGAAGAACACAGATTGTCTGGTAGCCACATCTCAGCCGGGAATGCTGGAACGTCTCACAGAAGCCAATCTGCTCTTGGACGAGATACAGAAGGGATTGAACGCTTACTTGGAAAAGAAGAGATTATATTTCCCAAGGTTGGTCTATGTCAAATTTGTATAGGAGTGCCTTTTTATTGGTAATAATTCACTCTATAAAATAGGGTTTGCAACATGTATCTTATAATAATACATACACATCTAAAATTAAAAATGTATATAAATTATGAATTTTACAGTGAAATAAAATTTATGAAAAATTACATCATTTATTTAAGGCGTAACCTTCGTTTTTATTTTTTAGGAACATTTTTTTTATATTGAAATATTAAAATGTAATTCATTATCTTTAAATGATGTATAATATAATATAAAATTAAACATAAGTCCCTCAAATATGAAGTTTAATCATACACCTATTCAAAATGGTGGGATTTAATAATTAGAAAACAAGCAAGTAAAAATTTAGATGCCAATATCTCTGGTGTTTTTTTTTGTTGATTTTTTTTTAATGTCTATATCTTTTGAACTCTTATATAAATCTTTATAACATTTTCTGAGTATATACCTAATAAATGGTTATTATGATATAGGTATGTAAGCTAACCTAAATATAATCTATTAATATAATTATTTGAAAAATAATAAAACAAATTGGTAATACATTTATTTTTAAATGATGTTAATATTATAATTAACTTTTCTTTAATTAATAATACATTTATTATTTTATGATGTACCTATATAACTAGAGATGTATATTATCTAGACAATATAAAAAAAAATAGAAATAAATACTAATAAATAGAAAAGATAAAAATAATAAAAAAAATTGGTAATAAATTTATTTTTAAATAATGTTAATATTATACTTAACTTTTCTTTAATTAATAATACATTTATTATTTTATGATGTACCTATATAACTAGAGATGCATATTATCTAGACAATACAAAAAAATAGAAACAAATACTAATAAATAGAAAAGATATAGCCTGTTAAAAAATAGCTATTTTTCCCTATCTTTTACATGTAAATGCTGGCAAGGTTACGACGTCCCTTAATGAAAAATTATATGAACTGATGAACTTATGACCTAATTGATATAATGTACACAGTTAATAAAATTTCGGATAATTATATTCAATATTAGTAGTAATTAATCGGTTAAAATGATAAATGAATAAAATAATTGGAATTAGAAAGGTTGAATGTTTATTTTCTAATTTGATTCATTTATCTTTTAAATAGTAATTCATAATAATAAATCTCAATTAATTGGAATATCATGACAAATCTGAATGATCTACAAATTATTCACATGAATGTATTTTTGTTAGGATTGCATTTCATTATTTCACACTATAAAAAATGTTTTAATTTTGCAATCATCAGATAAAAATACCTAATTTTACATTTGCGTTTTTTATTAGTGATGTAATTTTGTTTACAATTTCGTTAATTTCACACCGCGCTTAAGATTACAATTATAATCATTTAAAAAATACAACATTCATTATTGAATTATTAATATTTAATTACTTCACTCAAAATACAAATTTATTTTGTTATCTCCTTTCTTTATCTCTATTCTTTATCTCCATTCCCTATCTGCATTCTTTATCTCTATTCTCTATCTTCATTATCTATCTCTATTCTCTATCTTCATTATCTATCACTATTCTCTATCTTCATACTCTATCTCCATTCCTTATCTCTATACTCTAACTCTATTCTCTATCTCCATTCTCTATCAATACCCTTACACATTGCCGTTTGTCAGGTTCTTCTTCCTGTCTAACGACGAACTGCTCGAGATTCTGTCGGAGACTAAGGACCCCACACGAGTACAGCCGCACTTAAAGAAGTGCTTCGAAGGTATCAACAAACTAGAGTTCACGGAGAACCAGGAGATTACCGGCATGATATCATCGGAGAAGGAGGTGGTTCCGTTTGTGTCCAAGATCTACCCCGCCAAGGCGAAGGTTAGCGATCCTTGCATCATTACATCATTACATCATTACATCATTACCTCATTACATCATTACCTCATTACATCATTACCTCATTACCTCATTACCTCATTACATCATTACATCACCACTCTTTTCATTGTTTAAACTGTATAAAGATATGAAGATTATGTCTATGTCCTATGATGTTCTATGATTATGACGAATTAACGATCATTGCCTATTACATCATATAGTTTAACATATATTTATTATCACTAATACCATCACCACAACCACAACTACCACCATTACCAATAGCATCATCACTACCACATTACCAACCTCTATTTGAACACCACCATCACTATAACTACTACTATTACCACCTCCACCATTGCCACAGGGTATGGTAGAGAAATGGCTGCTGCAGGTAGAGAACATGATGATAATGAGCATTCGTAAGGTGATAGAGAAGTCTCTGTCAGCGTACGTGAATGTCGCACGTAATCGCTGGGTCATCGAATGGCCGGGTCAGGTTACTATGGCAACCGTTATGGATACTACTTTATTACTATCAAAGATTTTCAGAAGGAAAGATGGTTCACTCGACCGATTTATTGAAATAAAAACGACACTAGCGCAAATTCGACGGGTGAAAGAACTAACATTTATTTTGGATTCGTATCTGTTTACATGTAAATTCAAAAATAATACCCTAATATAATCTTAAATTAAGATATGTATAAAAATTCGATGTATATCGAAAAGTAAGTGTTCCGCAAAAATATTATTTGGAGATATCAAAAATATAATCATAAAAATGTTACCGAATTTTTATTGGTCAAAAGTAGATCGATTTAGTCATTGTTATTTACATGTCAACTTTAAATACTGTTAAAATGGCGTAATTTTAAGATATATTTTAAAAATATAATCACATATATATTATAATATTAAAAGTATATTAATCTGATAATTAGATTAATTACCTTATGAATTAATAATATTAAATATAACTTAAAATATTACATGTGTATCCATCTAGTGGTTTGTAAAAGAACTATATTAAAATAATTACATAGCTTAGATAGGGAGTGAACCATCTTTGTTTCACAAAATCTTTATTACTATGTCTACACTAACTACTAGCATTATTCTACCACGACGCTGACTATTGTAAAGTAACACAGTTACTCTAACTGCGACACCATTATAGTACCATAGTAACCACCGTTACCATGACTACACCTATTACCACTTAGATCGTTATCTGCGTCAGCTCGATATTCTGGACGAGTGAAGTGCCTGAGGCTATTCACAGCGAAACAGGAATATCTGTAAGTTATTATTTAATGATTAATTGCAATACTATAAATATACATATATATATATATATATATATATAGATTTATAACTACATAGGTAGATCAGCAGGCTAAAGAGTTATAACTATAGACACACAGGTAGTAGGATGATAATTCAAACCCAGTCCATACTCACAAAATAGGTCTTACAATACTATTTAGAAGTAATCGTATATAATTGTGTATACACAATGTTGGGTTCTCGTTAAAACCTTAATGCCTTAACATGAGATCGGCTTCGAAAGGACGTTTGATCAATTAGTCTATAAGTAAACAATCTTTATCCAAGTTGCTGGATGGGATGAAACAAAACAAATAAATAAAAATATAGTATTTAGTATATATACTAGTACTTAGTAATTTTTTTGAATTCTATTTTTTGAAAATAAATAATTTATTTATAAAATTTGTTAACACACACATATATATATGTATATATAAAATAATCATTATATTTTATTTGTAGATTGGCTTACTGGTATGCTGAGTTTTCTCTATGTAGACATAGCATAGTTATTATTGATAACAACATTCTTATTCAATAATCATGTGTAGTGATTTCATATTATTAGGTATTACTAGTTGTATGTATTGTGGAGTATATTATAAAGAATTCTTTGCAGTGTATTCCATTTCTCTAGAATGTAGTTCATTAACTTCGATTTAACCTCCTCCTTTCATGTTATTGATTATTGATTATTGATTATTGTAGAACGAAGGAATTCAGGTAATTAATAACTTCTCATTTCTACGTTGACTATAAATTTCTCACATTAAGAAATATTATTTATCATAATAATATCTCCCATTATATATTTGTACAAATTTTGTATATAACACATTTAATTCTCATTGTAAAACACCTATTATATAATTATTCATTGCATTATTGTACGTAATATATTCTAACGCCTTACTTTCTATTTATAGCAACGACTCATGAAGGTTTATAATTCCCCGCATATATTTCACGTTATTTATGTTCGCGATTAGTTACCGCTCTCTGTTTGCGTACATCCTTCCCTAACTTAACCTTTAACCCCTCCACCTCGTCGTACAGGGATACCATCAGAAGTGCAACAAACAAATAGATGAAATCGTAAGTCTGGTCCGAGGTAAACTAGGCCAAGGTTCTCGCGTAACTCTCGAAGCTCTGATCGTAATTGACGTGCATGGTAAGTAGTAGTGGTGAACGAGCTCTAGGGCTACTATAGTATCACGTGTATCATGTGTGTAGTGGTGGTGTGCATCGCTCGCAATGTATATATATATATGACAATATGTTAAAATCTTATCAAATTAAACTAAAATTATTGCTATAATTATTGTTACAATAATTAATATTATTATAGTCATTATTTCATAAGTTAATGCATATGTATACACCTGTGTATGCCTATGCCTATGCCTACGCATATACCTATAGGATCACAACACTTATATCACATAATACCTATATAAATATTAAGAGTGCAGCAATATTGGTGAGATATGGCTGCCATGTTTTATTAGGGGGGGGCCACCCCTCCAATATTAGTAATATATAAAGTATAATGTCAAAGATGTTATGATATATATAATATTGCCTATCTACACAACATGATTAACTAGCAGTGACATAACTGTTGGTATGACACGATTTACATACTATAATGTTTTCATTGCTCTATTAAATGACATGCAATATAAGTTAGCTTTTATTCACCTCATAGATATGTATAGAATTTAAAACCTACATATCCTATTGCTTTGGTATATATTAGTAATGAACACTTAGTTTTCATCATATAAATAATAATTTAAAAATAGTATAGTTTGATATGAATTTATATTATAAACAATAGATTTTCATAGATATAATTACACAATTTCGCGTTATTGTTATATCTTTCCTTAGCAAAATCTTCGATAATGCGCGTTCAATAAAGTATTTATAAATTCTATAAAAAATAATAAAATATCACCCCCACACAAACAAAAATCATTCATGAGCACTTATTTATTAAGTCAATATATCGTTTACATATGTCTACACACATGTCTACACAAATGTCTACACAAATGTCTATTCACCCTCAGCCCGCGATGTAGTAGCAAATCTAGTGAAGACCGACATACAATCCGAAAACCATTTCGATTGGCTAAGCCAACTCCGCTACTATTGGATAGATAACGACGTCACGGTTAGTACGCCTCATTTAACCTACCTATCCATATCGTTGCCGCCGTCTTACCCTTACCCTAACCTAACGATTGACCTCTGACCCCTCACCAGGTCAGCATGATAACGACTGACCTCCGGTACGGGTACGAGTACCTCGGTAACACCGGACGCCTCGTGATCACTCCTCTCACGGATAGATGTTATAGGTCGGTTAAGCGGTAGGGATTCCTAGGGCTCGGGTGAAGTAGGGCTTCCTAGGGCTCAGCTTCATGTGAAAGCAAGGCTTACTAGAGCTGTGTATTGTGTAGCAGGAGGGCTTGATTCGTATGGTATATTTATATATATTTACAATCATAATATGATGCAACAATATACATATATAATAATAACATATACACACATATATATATATATATATATATATATATATCTATATATATATATATATATATATATATATATATATATATATATATATATATATATATATATATATAATGATAATATAAATAAAGAAGTTAATATTTATGATATAAAATTTGAGAATTTTTAATTAAATCATGATAAAAGATTAATATGTTTTATTTAAGTTACAGTAATTAATATAGTTTTCATTTGATACTTGAAGTGCTTTGTAATATATAATTGAGATAATATTGATAGGATATCACTATATAAATCATTATATATTATTGCTATTCCACATAATAATATCATATAATATATATATATATATATATATATATCTGTAACGTTAAAGATAACACCACTCTCATGTTGACACCACCAGAACCCTAATGGGGGCCTTGAAGCTAAACTTGGGTGGAGCACCAGAGGGTCCCGCGGGTACCGGTAAGACTGAGACCTGTAAGGATCTGGCCAAAGCGGTTGCTAAGCAGGTCATTACTGTAAAGTAGAGCTAAGATGCATTGTTGTTTAATACTTTTATGAATTTAATACTTTTATGAATAATGAATTGAATGATTAAACGATTAAAACTTGTTCAAAAGATTTTCAAAATGATTCAAGTTTTTGAAATAATTAAAATATGTGATAATTAATTTTCCAAAGAAAATAAAATTGTTTGCAAACTATAATTTCAAATAAATAACATCTATTATACTTTACTACTATACTACACTGATATACACGTAGCTAGCTAATGCGTACGCGCTCACCTTTTAGTGCGTGGTATTCAATTGTTCGGACGGGCTAGATTTCAAGGCCATGGGCAAGTTCTTCAAAGGTCTAGCGCAGGCCGGAGCGTGGGCGTGTTTCGATGAATTCAACCGTATCGAACTGGAGGTGTTGTCAGTAGTCGCTCAACAGATCTCGTCTATTCAGAACGCTGTGAATGCAGGCCTCAAGAGGTTAATATACCGAGGAGAGGGGCGTGGTTAGGGGCGGAGTTTACGGTAGTCCTGATGCTATTAAATGTGCTTTTATCGATTAACTAATGTCATCGGTGATCTAATAGTGAGGTTAGCATAAGTACAACTTACCCATAGTATAGTATAGTACTTATAGTATAATATAGTTTAGTGTTTTTATGCGAAGTAGTAACATAAAAGTATAGAATTAAGAAAGTGTTGTGCGGAATCACGACATTTAAGTGCATGCGATAACTATATTTTATGAATACGAATGCTGCATTCCGATATACAATAGCCTATATACATATATTAACATTATTCAATGCTATTACATAATATCGTAACGGTAGAGATAATGTTAATTGAATGTATAATTGTAATAGTGTATCTAGTGGTAGTGTATAATAGATAATAATGTATCCATAACGTTAAGGATAACAATATATAAAAAACAAAAAAATAATAATCTAAGAAATTGCGCTAATTGACGAGAAAATCAGCGACATAAACAAAAACTAGAACACTGAATTCTCCCATCGTTCTTTTTATTATCATCTCTCTCTTTCCGTTGTTCTCTCTTTCTCTATCGTTACCCGTGTCCCCCTGCGCCGTACAGGTTCATGTTTGAAGGCACGGAGCTGGCGTTGAACCCGACCTGTTCGATGTTCATCACCATGAACCCGGGTTACGCCGGAAGACAAGATCTGCCAGACAATCTGAAAGTGTTGTTCAGAACGGTAGCCATGATGGTGCCTGACTACGCACTCATCGGTGAGATCTCGCTCTACTCCATGGGCTTTGTGGACGCTCGCAGGTTATATTACGTTCAGTTTATCACATTAGTACGGTTAACTCCATTAGTACTGTTAACTCCATTAGTACCGTTAACTCCATTAGCACCACTAGTACGATAAGTAGCATTAGTACGATAAGTAGCATTAGCATAACTAGTACCATTAATTGTTTCAAAATAATCAATTTTTGATGCTAGTCGATATTGAATTTTTAGTAATATTATATATATTATATATTACATATTAAATACGGTATAATGTATACTATACACTATATACAACATGAGTAATAACTGGTGACCTCTAGTCTAGCGCGTAAGATCGTGGCGACGTACCGCCTATGTTCGGAGCAGCTGTCCTCTCAGCACCACTACGACTACGGTATGAGGGCTGTGAAGTCGGTGCTAACAGCTGCCGGCAACCTCAAGCTCAAGTACCTCGAACAAGACGAGGCTGAACTGCTTCTGAAAGCCATTATGGACGTCAATCTGCCCAAGTTCTTAGCTCAGGTATACCAGCGATGTATGATCACTATAGCGTTTGTTTGTATTCATTCTCTCGGTTAATTTCATTTCATAATTATTGAACGTAATTATTATATTATTGTTATTATTAATATATATATATATATACTATTTAGTTATTTTATTTATTTCGTGGAGACCTTTCATCCCATCCTGGAACTTGTACGAAGTTTTACTTTTAACCAAATAGCTGTAATGTCCCATCACATGATTATCATGCACGTTTACTAACCCTCCACCACCAGTACCACCACCACTACTACTATTACTATACACATATATGCGCTCACGCATGATAATGTAACATAGTTGTTATGTAACACCTACAACCCCACTTCGCCAGGACATTCCGTTGTTCCAGGGCATCATCTCCGACCTGTTTCCCGGCGTGAAACTGCCCAACCCCGACTTCAGCATATTCCTCGAGGCTCTCAAGAAGAATATCGCCAAGCTGAAGCTGCAACCGGTGCCCTGGTTCCTCGAGAAAATCATACAAGTACGTGCACTACCCCCCCGCGAATCCCCCCTCCGTCACCCCCTCTGTCACCCCCTAGTCTCCCCTAATACTGTTCTTTCTGCTTAATATCGGGTATCGCTATGGACTATAGATCTGTTGTTGTGGTATACTATTAAGCTTCATAAAAGTAGTCTGATTATGTGGCAGATATTTCATCGCGAATATCCTCGTGATTGATTTAACCGGATGTTTATATTATTACGATGCGAAGACGTAACACATCTTTACAGTAATATATTAATATTTTAGTATAATCTTTCGTGAGTTAAACTAGTCCTAAATGCCTCTGTATCACCTGCGCCGTGCATAACGTCTGCACCCTCATATGTGATGTATACCACCCTCCTCGTCTAGGTGTACGAGATGATACTGGTCAGACATGGGCTCATGATCGTTGGAGATCCGATGGGAGGCAAGACTATGGCATACATGGTTTCTATAGGATAGGCGTAACGTTACAGGCATACGTATGTGTAATGCTATTTAGTATGATGTGTCATGTGATGCCATGCATCATTCATACGATGAAATCAGCTGATTTTTAATTTTTAATATCATGAATTTAATCTTAATTTAATCTTAAAATGATAGTCCTATTACAACAGAAGTGTTGCATTCATTAACTTCACTTCACTTATTATACACTACTACTAGGGAGCGCTGCAATAGCGGAAATATGTCCTTCTACTTTAAATAATCACGGGATGGAATGTCTTTGGTCACTCCCCGAGATATTAATAAATATGTGTTATTTCAATTTAGTTTGTGTGTTTATTGGTCCTATCACCTAATCAATCATAGTGGTCACCCTACACATAACATACACATATAATTACATGGGCGAAAACAACAGGTGGTATACTATATTATTTTGAAGCCCTTTAGGAGGTAAAGCATATTTATATTATAAACTAGATAACCAAACAAAAAACCATCAAAATTCTTCTAATAAATATTATTATTAATATTATAATACACATAACATACAATTAAGATACTAGTGATCCTAAAGGTGCACCTTATCTATCATGGTATCCCACTACAACTCGCCGGTAATATTGTAACTTTAAAACCATTTTCTATCAATTTGTAATGGGATACCCCCTATAGACTTATTATATTGCAGGCAAGTTGCCATAAAATAAGGGGGGTTCCAACTAAAATTGTTGTTAACTTGATAGAAAATCACTTTAAAGTTAAAATATTTCCGGCAAGTTGCCGGAAATACTTTTATTGGGATACCCCCTTAAAAACTCCAACATAATTGTAGGTACTAGCCGGTGCCCTGGGTGATTTGAAGGAATCGGGTCTTATACCCGAACGTAAGGTGATCTATAATGTGATCAACCCCAAGTCCGTCACCATGGGACAACTCTACGGACAGTTTGATCCTATCTCGCACGAATGGACCGATGGTAAATATAGCGTGATGTATAGGTACGCTATCATACTGTTATCATGCTGTTATCATGCTGTTATCATGCTTTTATCATGCTGTTATCATGCTATTATCATGCTGTTATCATGCTTTTATCATGCTGTTATCATGCTATTATCATGCTGTTATAATGCTGTTATATTATTACT